>CM028137.1:188828750-189473125 GCA_016271365.2 Neoceratodus forsteri | reverse complement strand
GTTAGTGATGTTCCCATTCTAGTTAGGTACCCTTTGTATAAGATTTGACATTTAGTAAAGACATACCTCTAGGATTAACCTAGGATGATATAGTATGCATATTTGCACTGACTCTAGATCCTTGTTTGAAGTGGTCCATGACATGTGAGAAATTGGATCTAATTTAAATTAATTATTCAGAGGTATGATACTATACATAGAAATGCACTCTCTTTTGTAAGCTTGCATCTTGGTTAGCTCAGAGAAGTAGTCAATTAACAAATTAATGATCTATTTATGCATTTTGTACAAGTACATTTTTATAAGTACATTTATATATTTATAGGGTGTATAAAAGTGACTGAAAAGGTTTCACCAGATGGTTGACTTGAGAATTGTGAAGTTACAGACCTGCAGGCAGATGGATCTAATCAAGTGATAACTGGCAATTACCTGTAGGTAGAAGTACCATGTTGGGAAGTGCTTGGGGAGTACCTCTTGATGGGGATTAATTTCAAAACATAGTGAAGGAGTCCTAAGACATGCAAAGAATGACCCAGATGTCAAAAAAGAACCCAGACCCAGGAAAAGTCAGTCAGGGAATAAAGGGTTTCCCCAAGGTAAAGATATTCCCAGAAACCAAACTATCCCTAGAAAGATCAAGTGACTTTGCAATGTTTGAAAAATCCTGTCATGAGGTTTGTACTGAAAAGGCGGGACTACAACATATGATGCCAAAGTCTTACCCTGAACTGTTTGATACCAAGGGTAAGCCACAGAAGTCTCATAGGCAGAAAAGGCAGGGCTAAAGGGCATGAGTCTCACTCTCTGAGATAATAGAAGTTAGAGATCTTCAGGATTCAGGTTCAAGTACCATACCTGATGCATGGTTCCAATATGAATGTCCAATCGGATAGAAGTTTATATTGTCTTGATAGCAAAATAAGTTGATATGCTTAGGTTAATTGAAGAGACTAAGTGAGGAACTGCTGCAAAAACAAGAAAAGTTAAGAGACAGTCAGATGTCATATTGCAGGGTATTAAAACAAACAGAAAAGGGTCAGGCTGCAGTGGTAGTCTCCAAATGGGGAAACCCTGCAAGTGGAAATTGAAATGCTCATGGTTGCCATGAATGAGCTGCATGAGGAAGTGCAACAAACACAAGAAGAAATATCCGAATAAAAAAAATGAGTATTGCTGGGCAATACAGGAAAAGGTGTGGTTAGCTCAGGAACTCTTTCTGTCAGAGGAAAAAGCGGCTGAGAGGAAAAACGGCGTCTCACCAAGCCACAGGGAGAAGGTTAGGAAACCAAGCAGAAGAAATACAGCCAGTGCAGAATGCTGAGGTGGAGGCCAAAAGACAAAACACCAAGTGTGTAGAGTGCTCTGAAAAGATGGGTAGTCATGAGACTTGTGGAATGGTAAAACTAGACTTTGTTAGGAACCATGCTCAGAACAGTGCCACAGATGAGAAGGCAGGGATCACCTCTGCAGAAGGCATTGCAACAACTACTGAAAGAGTTCATCTCTTCAGAAGGTCAAGCAACCATTCCAGAGGGCAGAGCAGGTGGGTTTAAAAACCCTGCTATTTTGTAAAAAGCTGACAAACCACTAGAAGGAGCACCACAGCAAGTACTAATATCAGGGAATCAAGTGTTTAATAAGCCATAGATAAGAGCAAGATAGCAAGGGGGAGAGGCATAGTGGCATATAGGTGGAGGTCATAGCAGGTACGACAGCGGAGAGGGTGGGTCAATTAGTTCTGAAGTGTGCTAGGAGAGGTAGGGAGAAACCTCACTCAGTTCTGCATTTGGGAACAAATGACCTGGTAGAAAATATGGTGGATGTTGTCCAGAGGAGGTTTGAGGAGCTGGGGCTAATTTGTGAGGAGGCAGAAAGATCAATAGTTTTCTCAGAGGTGCTTCCGGTACCCAAGGTTAGCATAGCAGGGAAGCTGAGGATAGAGGAAGTTAACACATGGCTAAGAGAATGGTGTCAGTCAAAAAAGGTATGGGCTGGTGGAGGTGGAGTGGGGAAGGACCTGGGAGGACAGGGATCTCTACGCTAAGGACAGACTGCTCTTAAGTGAGGAGGGAAGGAGGCTATTGAAAAAAACTGGGGGAGTACATAGCAAGCAATGTGAATTTAAACTAGAAGAGGGGGGTGACAAGTGGGCAGAAGTAATGTGTGATCCACAGGAAGGGAAGCTAAATGAGCTTAGCCCCCACACCAGCAGCAAGGAACTGGGGAAGGGGGATGGGCGGGATGACTGGAAGGGAGGGCATGTAGGGAGAGGGGGGAGGAAAAGGGGTGGAGGGTGGTAACCTTAAACGTCAGGAGTCTAAGGAATGAAATAATGGAGCTGCAAGCTCTCATGGAGGATGGGGAGGTAGACATGGCAGCCATCACCAAGACATTGGCCACTCATTACCACAACTGGGACCTGGCAGTACCAGGGTATAGGTTATTTTGGAGGGACAGGGTACAAGGGAAAAGGGGGGTGGCCCTGTATGTGAGGGAAGGATTGAAGTGTGTCAGGAGGAGGGGGAAGGGGGCAGCATGGAGTCATTATGGATGCATCTACTGGACTCCAAAAATAGGACTCTAAGGATTGGAGTGATGTGCAGGCCACCATCTCAGACTGAGGAGCTAGACAGAGAACTAGTGGGACAGATCAGAAGGACCTGCAGGAAGGGCAGAACAGTGATTATGGAGGACTTCAACATGCCAGGAGTGGATTGGGGCACCCCAGCCATCACGAATAGAATGGAGTAAGTACTTCAGGTATGCCTTCCAGGACAGATTCCTGTTACAGATGGTCAATGAACCAACCAGGTTAGGGAACACCCTGGACCTCATGTTGGCTAATGGAGAGTTTGTAAGGGAGCTGTGGGTGGAGGAACTGCTAGCGGGGAGTGACCAACAGTCTGTGTGATTCACAATAAACATTGGAAGAGAGGCACAAAGGTGACAGACTTCAGGAAGGCTGACTTTGGGAGGATGGAGGATATAGTACGGGGGTACCTGGCTGGTATCCATCCAACTATGGACACTAACCAGAAGTGGGAGGTCATTAAACTGGAAATTGAGGAGGCAACCAAAACATGTACACGGGTCCAGAGTAAGAAGGCTAGGGTCAAGAAACCTAGCTGGGTGAGCAGAGGGGAGTCATGGATAAGGTAAGGAAAAAAAAAAGCTGCCTTTAGAAGGTACAAAAGAACAGGGAGGGGGGAGGACAGAGAGGAATACCTGAAGGAGTCAAAGGAGGTGATAAGTACACTCAGGGTAGCCAAGGTATCCAGGGAATTCCAACTAGCACAGGACATTAGGGAGAGGGAGAATGACTTCTTCAGGTATATCATGGAGAAATGGAGTTGTAAGGACCAAATAGTAAGGATTAAGAGGGATGGGGTGGGTGAAATGGGGCAAAGCAGGAAAAAGTGCTACACAAATACTTCTGCTTGGTATTTACTAAAGAGAAATGGGGGGAACTTGGGGGGGGCAGGGGATGCACAGGAGAAGGGGTGACAGATGAGGTAATCCCAGTGGGCGAAATACTGGAGGGATTGAGGGCACTGAGGGTAGACAAGGTGCCTGGGCTGGATGGCATACACCTCAGGGTACTAAAGGAACTGGCAGAAGTCCTGCCAGAACCCTTGATTGACCTGTTCAATGCCTCCTTGGACTCAGGAAGTGTACCTCAAGACTGGAAGATGGTGCACGTGGTACCCCTCCACAAGAGTGGCCCCAAGGATGAGCCAAGGAACTAGAGACAGGCAAGCCTCACATCCATCGTGGGGAAGCTGATGGAGATAATCCTGAAGGAGAGGCTGGTTTCCCTCCTAGAGGCTAGCAGGCTGCAGGATGGTAGACAGCATGGGCTTGTCTCAGGCAGATCCTGTCAGAACAACCTGGTGGAGTACTATGACTAGGTAACTAGGCAATTAGACAGGGGACATGTGGTGGATGTCCTGTACCTGGACTTCAGTAAGGCATTCAATTTGGTGTCACATGGGAGGCTGGGAAGTAAGCTGGATGGCACAGGGGTGGGGGTGAAGATAGGATGGATAGTGAACTGGCTGCAGGAGAGACAGCAGAGGGTGGTGGTGGGAGAGGAGCTCTCATCTTCCAGGGTGGTGAAAAGCAGGGTGCCACAGGGCTCTGTACTGGGGCCAGTATTGCTCTTCATAGCAGACTTCTCATTTGGCATAGAAAGCAAGATCAGTCTGTTTGCAGATGACACCAAGATGGAAGCAGTACTGGATGACTTAGGTGGGTGGCAGATGTTGCAGGATGATTTGACAAAACTGGAGGCCTGGTTGGACACTAGGGTTCAATGCCAGGAAATGCAAGGTGCTACATTCCGGCCCAAAAACAAACAAATTAGGAGCTGCCAGCTGGGGTGGGGGGGGGGTTCCAGCTAGCTAGGATGGAGGAGAAGAAGGATCTAGGGGTAGTCATAACAGGTGCAATGAACAACTCAGCACAGTGTAGAAAGGTAGCTGCAAATGTCAACAGGATGATGGGTTGTACCGCATGAGGCATATCCTCCAGGAGAAGGGGATATTATTCTGCTGCTGTATAGGTCACTGGTTAGACCACACCTGCAGCACTGCATGCAGTACTGGCTACCATACCTGAAGAAGGACATTAGACTACTGGAAGGAGTGCAGCGCTGGGCAACAAAGATGATCCAGGGACTAGGGGACTTCCCTATGAGAGCAGGCTGAGGGAGTTGAACATGTACTGCTTGGAGGAGAGGAGGGATGGAGGGGACATGATTGAAACCTGCAAGTACATGAAGGAAATAAATAAGATGGACACGGAGGGGCTGTTCAAATTAAGGAGAAGGAGAGACACTCGAAGGCATGATCTGAGATTGAAGGGGGAAGGTTCAGGAGAGAAATGAGGAGACACTTTTTTACAGAGAGAGTGGTGTCTAGGTGGAATGCATTGCCAAAGGAAGTGATATCCTGTAGATCAGTTGGCTGCTTCAAAATGGGATGGGACAGGGTAAGGGTGAGGTTCAATGAGGGGAAAGTGGAGAGGGGCAGGTGCAGAATAAGAGCTGCTAGCTGCACAATAGAGCAGACATGATAGACCATAGGGCCTTTATCTGCTGGCAATTTCATATGTTTGGATGTAAGAGGTCTTCACAGAGTTGCACCAAAAGGGGATGTACTGGTTACAGTGGTACTTGAAAACAAGTGAGGGGTTTTAGAATGCCAAGCAATGAACCCTGGCTTAGTGCAACATGAAGTGCTAAAGTTACCTTCGGTACTTCCTGATATAGAATGTTTAGAAAGGAAAGAAACTCTGGAGCAAATACCCACTCAAAGTTATGGGCCAGGACTAGATAATCAGGTAGCTAACTAATGTGCCTCTTGACTTGAATACCATGTGGGTAGCCTAAAGATTGAAAAAAACGTCTCCCTTGTGTGTAGAGGAACAAGCGGTTGCCCCCAAACAGTATAAGAAGGAACCAATTAAAAAGATATGCTGAAAAACCCTATATCTTGCAAAGAATGAAAGTGAGAACTGCAGGGGTGACCTAAGAAGCTGTGATTGATAGGGACATGGGTGTTGACAAAGAAATATCTGCCTTGATAAATTGTAAGATTGATCGGCCAGAGAAACTATGTCCAAAACACGTAAAGAGCAAGCTGTGTGAAATTATGTTGGCAAATGTAAATATTTTGGACAACATAATGCTGCACTGGATGGGGATAATGTGGGAGGTGCCTTCAACATCCACAGGGTTCTCACCATGTATGATATTCTGTGGTCAACTGTCCCACAGGATTTCAAATCACATGAAGAGATTACAGTGCAGTGAAACCTTTTTCCTCCCAGGAGGGGAAGGTGCTGGTGGTAATTCCCAAGTCTTCCCCAGGCTTGGCTCTGAGGGAGTGGGTGTGTGACAGAGTAAGTCTGCTGTTTCCCCTCTCCCATCCCTTAAAGGACTAGAGGGAGTTTTGTCAGACGCTCTGGTGAGAGCCAAACCAGAATTTTTGCAAGTTGGCCAAGTTGGCAAGATGTGAAAAAAAGCACTAAAGTGAGCTCAATTTGTGGAAAGAAGGGTATCCTACAAGTCAGGAGATAAGGGAAAATCTAAAATGGCATGAAAAAGTATAGGTCAAAATTTTCACCAGATTCTTGCACTGCTGCTGGGAGACCTGCAAACTTGCAGGGAACCCATAATTGGAAAACTGGGAGCAGCTGATAATTGGGAGAAGCTAACGAGTTGAATAAAATGAGCATGCCTCAGTGTGAAATTTCTTTGGGGGGAGGGTGCTAGAATCTGCAATGAAGGAGAGGTAAAAAACCCTACAGCACAGACTGGAGGCCTGGGTCTCACAAAGCCCTCTACTCACCACAGTTTCTGGTAATCTAGGGCTGCAGCAAACCCTGGGTGTGCCAGGGACCCTGCACCCAATTCTATAAGAAATAGTGTCGCGGTGCCAAACTCCCCAGATTTGCCATAAGTCTTTAGTTGTGCCAAATAGGTGGCACACCTGCGGACATTGCCACAGGGATTCGGCCTGGCCCACCCACCTGGCATAAAACTGGAGGGGTTGGGATGTTGGGGGGATAAGAATCATCCATCCAGGATGCAGCTAGTGGCATGTGGGGCATGGGAGGTGGGAGTGTGGGAATTGGGGAGACAGGCTGTCATCAGCGGGCAGAATGGCACCTGTCGTGTTGTGCCTGCCATGTACTGTATGTACAGTGTATGTCTAGTACTGTACATACAGTAGTTCAGCTATCAGCCCAGGAGTTCTAGTGGCCTCCCCAATCTCCCCCAGGCAACATAAAAAGGTTTCACTGGTGATCTAGCACTCCCCTCACCTTTCCCAGACATCATGAAATGATTCCCTGGTAGTCTTTTTTTTTTTTTTTTATTTTTTTAATAATCTTCTTTATTAAGGTTATTCAATGATACACAAGACAAAGACATATACACATACAGCCCGAGATATAACCCCGGGCCCATCTCCCCAAACTGGAAGTGGAAACTATGTACAACCCCACAACTATGTACATGCACAGTTACATTAGGACTTAACCCAAAATAACAAACCATTCTCAGTCAAATTCCTCACAACTAACATATACATTCTAATATTGTTTACCTTTAACCCTAAGTAACTGTGCCCTAGAAAGAGAGAGAGAATCCTGACCCCCCATCCCACTTAAGCCTCTAACCTTTAAGCTTTACCTCAAACCAACTATAATAGATATACATGAAAGATATGTAACTGTTCCACATTTGAACACACTTTCAACTAACACGACACTCCCAAAAAGTTAATCTCTTAATAACTAACCAAAATACTACTCATCAGACAGACAGATCTGGATCCGAGGCGTCTCCACTGTAATGAGTACACTGCCTCCAAAGCTCCCACTTCTTGTCAAAATTGCCTTTTCCCTTCCACCCACATATTCTGCTTAAGTCTCTCCAAGATTTGAGAAGGTCCCCAACCATTGGTCATAAGTGTAATAATATCATCTTTCCAATGCTTGAGGACAAAAGCCTTGACTACGGCTGACAAGAGATACATGGCACTTAACGAAATTCGCTGGTATTCTCCCCAAGTCCCCAATATACATATCTCAGGGCAGATATACTCCTCATAATTTAATACCGGATCCATTTTTCTTTAATCTGGGTCCATAATAGCTGAATCCTAGGGCAAGACCACAAAACATGCAATAATCCTCGACTCCCGATCACATCGGAAACATCGATCTGTCTGTCTGAGTTTACAAGAACACAATTTAACTGGAGTGTAGTAGATGTTGGAGCAGATAAAAAATTGCATAATAGCATATTTTGGAATTGGCTGATATTTTTTATATTTCCACACTTCAGTCCAATCAATTCCCAGGGGGGATAACACCCTATCCCAGTATAGAATCCTATTTCCAATACCAATACTCACAAATTCCAACAGTATCTTATACACTTTAGACAGAGGATGACATGATAGATCCAAATTTTTTAACTGCTCCCACGAAAAAGATTGACTGTCCCCTTCTGTTAAGTGCTCCCGTATAAATTTCTGCAATAGCGTGGTTAACTGAATCTTTTTAAAGAAGTCCCAATCTCGAGATGATTCCAGCAGGCGGACCCCTATTGGGTCTATACAGTCCACTACTTTAGAGTCCAATAACAAAGGCCTCCATTGCCCACTCAACACCCGCTTTCCCACTCTAAAATTAGGATTTCCCACTATCGGTTGGTCTCTAGCCCCTCTTTGTGCTCTCCTCTGCCCAGGAGATAGCCATTCCCACCACACTTTAACTGATTTATATATTGGAGATTGGTTGCTAATACCTGGCAAGGTCACCGGGTCCACATATAAAAGGGCCTTCGGGGAGAGTTTTAAACCCTCCAATACAAGTTTTTCTATCCGCAACCATGTTGGAGTATATCCCTCACTATCCCCTGTCTATCCCACTCCATATACCCAAGTTGCCCTGCAACATAGTATAACCTTAGATCTGGGACCTGCAGACCTCCCTCCTGATGGGGGAGACGTAACACAGCCTGCTTTCTCCTAGCCATTTTAGAGCCCCACAGAAATTCCAGGATAATCCTTTGAATATAAATAAACTTGCTCTTGGGGATACAATAAGGAGAAAGACAAGTCGGGTAAAGCAGTCGAGGCAGGAGGTTCATTTTAATTAACCCCAATCTGGCAGTGAAGTTTAGAGGAAGCCTCTTCCACCTTGCAATATCCTGCTTTATTTTAAGCACAATCCCATCCACATTCTCTTCCACTCCCACTGCGGATCTGGCCAGGATCCATATCCCCAAGTACTTAATTTTGTCCGCAGCCATAATACTGAAAGTGGTCAAATTCCCCTATATGAGTACGTTACTAAGTGGAAGAACTCATGCTTTGGACAAATTCAATTTGTAGTTAGAGACCGCTGAAAAATTCTCAATAATCTCCACAGCCCTCTGAAAGCTTTCAACCGGATTGACTAAGTGAAGCAAAATATCATCAGCAAATACCATAATTTAAGCTCAAGTCCCACGACTTCAATCCCTGTACTCGAGAATCCATCCCAAATTTCTCAACAAAGGGCTCGAGGTGAGGTTGAATAAGATAGGTGACAGTGGACAGCCCTGCCTTGTCCGTTCTGGAGGAAGAGCTCCTTAGAGAGATAACCATTACACATAATTCTGGCTGTAGGAGTTTTGTACAAATTTCTAAGTCCTACCAAGAGCTCATTCGGAAATCCCATTCTCTCCATTGCGAGAAATAGGAATTGATGGGAGACCCTATCGAATGCCTTCTCAGCATCCAACGCAAATAAAGCCATAGCAGATTTAGAATCCACCGCTCTCTCTAAAATATGGTGAAGTTTCCTCAAAGCATCTTGGGCTCCCTTCCCCGGCATAAACCCTACCTGTTCTTGACTAATCAATAGAGGGGCAACTCTCAAGATCCTATTAGCCAGGATTTTTGTAAGTATCTTCATATCATGATTCATTAGGGCTATGGGTCTGTAATTACCAGGTAGATGCCTAGGTTTATCTGGTTTCGGAATCAACACAATATAAGCTTGATAAAGTGGGGGATGGGGGACCCCTTCACTCATGATAGCTAGGAAGAGATCTTTCAGTAAGGGTATAATCGTCTCTGCATGGACTTTGTAAAATTTAGCCGAAAGGCCATCAGGTCCTGGTGCCTTCCCATTTGGTAAGTTATTAATAACCTCAAGAATTTCCGCTTTTGAAATTGGAGAAGCCAGAGCACGGGCCTGCTCCGGGGTAAGTCTAGGAAGGGGTATCTGATCTAGGAACCCTCTAATCTCACCCACTGACTTCGGGGCCCCACCCTGATATATCACAGCATAGTAATCCACAAAGGCATCAACCAACTGCTGAGGCTCTGAGACCATCTGATCTCCAAACTGCACTGCCATAATCGTCCTGTCAGCCTCCCACTCCTTAATCCGATGAGCCAGTACCCTACTTGGTATATCTCCCTGTAACAAATATATAGCATTCAGCCTCTCCAACCACCGATCTGCCCTGTAATGCCAGATCCCTTTAAATTCCTCTCTCAACTCTCTTAACTCTCTATCAGTCTCCTCAGAGGATCCCTCCAAAGGAGACAAGGACTTAATGGCCCCATTATAAATTCCTCCCGAGCTCTGATTAGCTTATTATATCTAGCAGAGTATTCTGGCCCAGCTCACATACAACACTTTGCATGTAGGCTACGACAAATTCCTATTGCTAAGGGTTGGGATTTGGTCTTGAATAACTTTAGCCTACCTTCCAAAGTGGTTGCCAGATTACCCATCTCGAGTAGCCTGTCATCAAGACGCCACCGATATGGTTTAGAGGGGATATGATCCATCCTCCATACCATTTGTATTGGGAAATGGTCAGAAAATGTTCTCTCATCACGTATACATCCCTATGACCCTTTTAAAACTTCCCTATTGACCAAAAAAAAGTCTATCCTCGAAAAAGTCTTATGGACTCCAGAATAAAATGTCATCTCAGTCCCTCCAGCTTTGTGAACCCTATATGGGTCAGCTAGTGCTGTAACTTCCAAAAACCTGTACAGTGCTAACTGCGATGGATTAGGCCCTTTGTTGGAAGAAGGTTTTCTATCAATTCTATTATCAACACAAACGTTCCAATCTCCTGCCAAGACTACTGGCCCATAAGGGAAAGTAGCCATATCCGCCTCCAATGAAGCAAAGAATTCAGGCCTAGCTGGTGTGGGCCCATAAATAGAGGCACAGACCATAGGAGTCCCTAAAAAGGAGCCTAATACATATAACCCTCTAGCGTCATCCCTAACTCGAGTGGACCCGATTATAAAGGACATCCTTTCCAACAAGTGCATCGCAACCCCCGAAGCTTTGCAATTCCCAGTCCCACGACTGCACCTACCCAACCTCTCTTGAGTAACTGTGATTCCTCAGTCAGCAGGTGGGTTTCTTGAAGCATGGCAAGATGTATCCCCATCTGGCCAATATATCTAAGTACTACCAGCCTTTTTTCCTGCTCGAAGACCTTCACATTCCAAGATAAAATTTTAAGTAGCCCCATCTACTACCCCTTCAGCCTTAACCCCTCCTCCATATTGTCAGCTTTTCTTAGGTTGCGGTCATGGATACTCTCTATCCCCCTCAAAACACCCCTTTATACTACCCCCGATCCTCCAATCGCCTTCCCTAATCTGCCCGGAACGTGTGTGAGTTGGCTCGTGAGATGCCTCTGGTCGCCTCCCAAGCCCCCATATTGCCCCACACAGTCTTTAATATCCCCAATTTACTTGATACTGTCTCCCTTCTTTTAACCAACTTTTCAGGTGGGAAGCTCAACATCCAAAAGCTAAGAGCTCTCCCCATAAAATATACAGCTGCAATAGGTTACTCCACCATGATTCTTCCCCTCAGGGAAGGGAGAGAAGAGAAAAAAAAGGGGGGAAGGGGGGAAGAAAACTCCAAGTCTAGTAGGGTTCTTCTCAACTTTCTCAGGAGTCCACAGTAATATTTAAGTTCCCATTCTCATCTCCTTCTGGATATAATCCCAGCCCGATCATCCTCTTCAAGTCCCCGATTTAAACAGCTCCGGCAGTTCCACCTTAAGACTCTCGAGAGCTTCCTCCGCTATAAGGTACCTTCTGTCCCCACTTGTAAGCTTAACCACCAAAGTAGCTGGATACTGAAGCCTAAACTTCAATCCTGCCAAGTACAACTTTTTTTTGATGTTACTGTATGCCTTCTGCTTCTCCCTCACCGAGGGAACCAGGTCCTGGAAAAGCCAGAGAGAGAGGCCCTTGCCAAAATAAATTTCTGTTAGCTTTAGCCTTATTTAAAACATGTATTTTCTCCTTGTAGTTGAGGAAACGCATTATTATAACTCGAGGGCGAGCCCCCGGCGGAGGGGTCTCTCTCAATGCCCGATGAGCCCTCTCGAGGTTATAGGCATCTCCGAACGGGGTGGGCCCAAACAGCTTGAGCAACATCTCTTGCATGAACGCCACACAGTCTGCACCCTCAGATCTTTCAGGGAGCCCTGCCATAATTAGGTTATTTCTACGGCCCCTCGCTTCCTGATCTTCCAGCCGATCTTCCAACTTCCTGACCTGCTTCTTCAGGTATACCACTTCTTGATCAATGGTGCTCACTTTTCTTTCCTGAGATGCCACTCTAACTTCCACATCGCCAACTCGCTGTGATAAAGCCTGAAGTGCTGGTTTCAAGGTTGAAAAGTCCGACACTAGCCCTTTAAGGAGCTGTTTGATCTCACTAATATCATCCGCTGATGAACAATCCTCCTGGCCCTCTGCCTTCCAATCCTCCGAGACCTCCAAGTCTGGCGAGTGGGGTTTAGACCGCTTGGTCGCTGGGGTTCTAGCTGCCAGAGGTCTGAGCTCCTTGCTCCATCTCGGCCTCTTTACCATACGCTGCTCGACCAACAAAAAGTGACTCCTGAACCACCAAACACTCCGATCGCTTCTCCAGATGCAGCGTTACGAAGACGGCTGTCCCCTCGCATGTTTCTTGCTCTGTAGGGGATCTAAACAAACTCGTCGCTACTGTATTTCACCGCGGGGCTCGGGAGCCCAACCGAGACGTCTACTCCATTGCTCGCTCACCACATGACCTCATTCCCTGGTAGTCTAACAGACACCACTCGACCCCTGATCTCCCTCAGACATAATAACAAATAGTCCCTGGTAGTCTAGTGGACCCCCCGATCCCTGATGCCATATCTCTCCACCCCCAAACAATGTACGTTACATACCTGGTGGTCTAGTGGTGCCCCCACCCTGGCAGGCATTGCCTCACCACCCCACTTCCCGTCCCAAGCCAGTGACCAGCACAACCCTCCTCTCACCACCATGATTGGCTGCTTACTGGGCTGTCAACGAGCCCGTACTGTATACAGTATGTGCTCACTGACAGTAATTGACAGCTTGGAGTGAGCTGTCATTCAGTGAGCTCATACTGTATGCACTTTTTGCTCATTGACAGTTCAGTTGATGACTAGCTGTGGTGGTGGTGAGAGGAGTGCTGTGCTAGTCACTGGCTTGGGATGAGGGGAGGAGGGGAGGGGAGGGTGGAGCAATGCCTGCTAATGTGGGAGTCAGTAAACCACCAGGTATGGAACATACATGTGTAACTCCCCCACCAATTTGTGGTTTACCTTAATGCCTTCCTGGGCTCCTTAAATGCCCATTGCCGCGCTGGTGTCCTGTCTCTAAGTAGTTCTGTTTATTTGTGTGACAGTGCCATATTGAGCCTTTGCTTCTGTCCCTTTAAGAGACTAGCTAATCTGTGTTAAGTAAATGGTCTGTGCTGGGTCCCAGTGACTTCCGGCTTGTGACCGGCCAGACAGTGCTCTGTTTTGCTCCACTCGGCAGTCGCTACTTGCACAGAGGGAGCCTGTGTAGAAACGTTGTTTATTTACTGTTTGTGTACTATTATATTTGAAGTAGAGGAGTTTGTCTAACCTGCTTTATTTTCAGCTTGTTTGTCTGGATGGGAGCCACCATGTTATATCGGGGACTTCCACTTCCAGTAAATTGATCAATAGAACCAGTGGGGACCTAAAATGGATCCAAACCCTAGTGTTCTGTGGGAAGGAAAATTGTAGTTTTTGTAGTTTTTATGTTGGCGCCAAAACTGGCCTAGAGGGGGAGCCCTACATGTGACTGACAGCTTCCTCAGCCACTCTGCATGCTGGATTGACAAGGGAAATCCCCAGTGTGCCTAGAGATAGTGGATCAGCTAGAGTTGGAGGTTGAAGTGTGAACAGCTCAAGCTTTTGAGCAGTTGCTCCCGGAAGGAGCGTACAGGACTCGGCGGGAACAGGCCTACTTTGCCTCCCTTCCACCTTTCTCCTGCATTGAACTGTCTGATTGCTGAAGATGGACTTGTCCGATTCCTGCCTAGAACTGCAGCAGAAGAAAGAAAGAAGTGCTCTTTTGAAGCAATCTGCCCAGCTTGTGTGTGAGACGTGCTTAGATCAAAAGGTTTGCTCAGTAAAGCTGCTGAATTGCAACCGGACTATATCCAAACTGTTTCAAGAGACAGCTGTTTATTTTGAATGTGCTGAATGTGTTATGTGAGTCAAGACCTACCTGCCCACAGCCAAACCTGTTACACCAACTGGGGGCTCCACCAGCAGAACATTATGAATGTTGCCAGACTGCCCATCCTGCCTGGTTTCTGCTAATTTGGCCCAGTCCGCAACTCCTACACCACAGACTATTTCTGCAAGAGACTGGCTTCAGGGAACCAGTCCTTGCACAGCAACAACACACAGATTGCAGCTACCCGGAGGAAAGGTAGTGAAGAGGAGGTGTATCGTGTCGGCCCTGTTTCCCCATGCTCATCAGTGAACACCACAAGGTCTCCATATTGCCTGCCTGTCTGCAGAAATCTGGTAGCTTAAGTACCATCAAGGTAGCTCCCTGCAATAAGAATTTAAATAATCTGTGGTACCATCTAATTGCATTTACCTTCTAGGTTTTCAAGAGACTAAGCCATTCAGCTCGGATTACAAATAGTCAGCTTGTTGTTTTGCATAACTGCCTTTTTTTTTCATCAAGGGCCCCAACATCAGCTGCAATGCCGGCCACCCCTGGGCAATGCCTCTGGCTAGCCAGACTTTCCATCCTGGGTACTCAGTGTTGTGTGACTGTCACTTTGGGTCTAAAAGTGCATGCTAAAGTTGAATTAAATTAGATTGCCAATCTTTCGACTAAATTTACATCCCTCCCTTGTTCACCACCCCTAAATAAATCCTATTGTCTTTTTCCATGTTTAACCTGGCTAGTGTGCATATTATTAGTTGGATCACAGTGATTAAAGTGTACAACTATATTGCTAACCTTACTTTGCAGGGGGTCTCCAGGGAAGTTGCTGTAGGTCTAACCCTGGTGGTATGTATGAAGGGTGTGAGCATATTAGCACTGTCTTATACTGATTGCAAAGTTATTGCTGCATCAGGTACTGAGCAACTAGGAGGGTTGGTGGGTTGTTTTAGCTTCCCAGAGGGCTATAGCAGGATAGACAGACACCCTGAATATCGTTACTCTGGATGGAGGTACTTTAATATTAAATCCAGGCTCCTCAACTTGTGTATAGCCATACAGGCAGGGGTGGTAGTCCTTGCAATACAGCTGCCTAGGGGTTACACATGGTTTGGGATGGGGAGATTGGAGATCTGGGGGGCACTAGACTACTAGGGACTATTTGTTATTATGTCTGGGGGAGATTGGGGATGAGGGGGGTGTCCGCCAGATTGCCAGGGAATCATTTTGTGATGTCTGGGGAAGATGAGGGGAAGCTAGATCACCAGGGAATTATTTTTACAATGTGTGGGGGGAGATAGTGGGGGGAGATGGATGCTAGACCACAAGGGCTGAAAACTGAAATACTATATGTACGGTACCAGACCTACACTGTACATACAGTACACATAGGTGCAGCTCAACTGATGCCATCATGCCTGCTGATGACTGGCTGTCTCCCTGACTCCCCCACTCCCACCTCCCATTCCCCTTCTATGGCCAGCAGCTCACTCTTAGATCCCCTCCAGGTGGCGCAAGCCACTTATCCCACATGTTGGCTGATCTAAGTGGTGCCCTTTACTGTGTCTATGGTGAGGCTTTTAAAATCCCCACAAAGGGGTTGCTGCAGCCCTGCCATGGCACAAGCTCCCTTGTGACCTGATGCACCCTTGATGTAGGTCACAAAGGTAACGCAGACCCACTTTGGCACAGCAGCTCCCCATTCTGAAGCAGACCATGTTTCAGAATCGGGAATGACCCATCTTTTGACACAAGGTGCCAATAGCAGCAGAAATGTTTGATTCAGGGACCTTGTGTCAGTCTAAGGGCTTTGAGAATCAGGCCCAGTGTGTTTGAAAGTAAAGGGGAGGGAGTTGAACGCTGTATGCCAGAGACAGGCAGAGTTGGGGAAGTCTGTCTGGAGGCCTGCTTGAATGCAGTGTGACCTGATAAAAGCTTTGAGAGTTTCAGTTCAGTACAGGCTGAACTGAGGCACTGGAGTTAGTGGCATGAAAACCTAAGGAAAACAGTAGGAGAGAGATGCAATTCAATATAGGGTGTCTTGGGGCACTAGAGTTGGTCACAGGAGAGGATCATGGAGAGGCAATTTATTCCTGCTGTATAAAAAAGGAAACTTGCCGATGAGAGATTTTATTGGAAAACTGGAAAAGAAACTATATAATTTTAAATTGTTCAGTCAAGTGTAAAATAAAGAGGTTAGATGTTTGAACTTTGAACCCTGTCTGACCTATCATTTTAAATGATGCCGAAAAGCCTAGGCCACACAGTTACACACTACCTGTCACAGAGACCCTACCTTATTCCCTTCCACTGTGCCTCCAACTCTCCCTGGCTACCTTGCCCCTTGGGGCCTTTTTCTGATGGAGTCACACATTTCTTTGAAATCCCCCCTCCTGAAATCGAGGACCATTGTCTTCATGTGGATCATCTCAGCTGTTTTCCTTATGATGAACCACACCACACAGTAGTCTCTGGTACTCAGGGGACTTTCCACTGTGAAGTTTGCAATGCTGTTCCAGTTTGTGAGTATCAGAATCTTGGACTACATAACAAGAACACAATGTTCTAATTAATGTGGTAGTAAACAACATTGGTAAATTCCTGGAGTTCTTAGGTTTTAAGAATAGAAACTAAGTAATTCATTCACAGTAAGTATGCTCATTATTTTTTCAAGAATGAGTAAAAAAAAAAGCAAATGTGGAAAAGCTCAATGGGAGTCTTTTGAGTTAGGAAATGTGATATTTCTAAAGCATCTAAATTTTATAATAAAATATGAAACATGGTTCAGATTCAAATTCTGAATGTTGACAGATAATCTTGAATGTTTTCCGAACCACAAGTGGACTTGTCTGCCCTTACAGTAAGGTATTATAGGAAACACCTGGCATCAGTGATCCATCAATCAGATGGACACAGTGGGCCCAATTCCAGAACGTATAGTGCAACTCACGGGTGGATGCAAGTTGTGACATATGCAGCTACCCTGGAGACCCTGCGCCAGATTCCAGAACAGGCAGAGTCCCCGGCACCTATGCCCTGCAACTTGTGGCAGCTCCAGGGTTATGCCACTGAAAGGGTGTGCCTGACCTGGTTGCCGCAAGCCGCAGCAATGCCCACCCAAAGGGTCCAAGCCACACATGGCCACTGGATGGCCCAGGGGTGCATGGCCGACAGGAGTCATGTATTGCCCTGCGGGGCACTTCTCCGGGATGGAGGCACGCAGGAGCCAGCTGTGCACGGATGGCAGCCCTGCCACTGGGTGTGGGGTGAGGACCTATGAGGGACCCTGGGGGGGGTCGGCAATAGGGGCAGCAGGCATGGATGTATGACCCTGGTGGACGTAGGGTACGGTTAGACCAGCTAAAAGCTGGTCTAACCGTACTTAGACCATTGTCTGCCGGGGTCCTTCCTGGAACAGCAACTTACTATTCCATTGGCTGGCCACTTGGAATACAGCCATAACTAATGCCAGAAACCCCCTTGCACCATGTCGCAGGGGGTTTCTGCTGTAGCCCATGGCATAGCCTGCCTGCACTATGTCGCAGGCCTCCTTTTGGAATTGCAGGTAGTGTAACACGTGTCACAAAGTGAGACTTGCATCATTGGATTTGGTGCCAGTTGCCTTGCGACATGCTTAACCCATCTTGGAATTGGGCCCTATATGTCCAAATGCATCTATTCAATTTAGAGTATGTAGGGGTGGGGTAACAAGCAAGAAGTTCAGCATTTTAGGATGTAAGTTCAGAGGTCAGAATGCTTGAATTTGGGCTGGATTTACTGTTCCATTTTAAATGCCTTCCTCAATCCAACAGTCACCCATGGACTGGGATCAAAATGGACTCAGCCACTTGAGCCCAGTTCTCAGCCTATGAGTGAATGTCGGTGAATGATGTAGTTTTTTGGTTCGGTCAGGGAAGCTTGGCTAAGCTTGCCTTACTTTGCCATCACCACCTTCACTGACTCTTACCATGCTGCACTGCTGGGTATGCACATGCATCAGCTGGACTTCCCCACCTCCATTCAACAGGACTTTGAGTCCCCTTCTCCATTCAGAACTGCTGCAGTACAGAGCACTGTGGTGGGTGGTTAGGACACAAGCCTGCTGGCTGGCACCCAAAATCCAAATCTCCTGTGTTGCAGAACTGAGCCTGTCAAAAAGCCATCCAGTCCTGTAAATTGGTCAACCTGCATTTCATGTGATTGGAGGATAAGTATAAATATCCTGCTAAACTGAACCATGTTACCAATGTGTGTGTGTGTGTGAAAGCATGAGAGAGGACTCAAGCTAAAGAGGGAGAAAGTGCAAGAAATGAGTCCATTTCATTATCATTCATCACACATTACATTAAATAAATGGAAACAATTTAAAAAAAAAGGTTTCCTTACTCCTTGTAAAGAGTGAGCGAGATGGTGGACAGGGAGAAAAAGAGCTGACAGGAAAGGAATGAGTGTTATGGTAGTAAAAATACCTTTAGTAGTCATTCACAGTTTAAACAAGAAGAAAAATACACATTTAAAAAAAGTCTTTTTGCAGTACTAATTGCAGCTCTTTGTACCTTAACTATGCCCTGTTGGAGTTGAGGTAGACTGTATCAGATTGACAGGGCCTCGTATGCTGCTAGAGTGCAACTGCCTTGGTACTGATGGTCTGGCTTGCCCTACTGAAGTGAGAGAGGAGGAGGGACAGAATCTTTGTGTGAAAGATAATGGTAATGTACACAAATGCAGAAAAAAAAGAAAATCTTTTTGTAGTGTGCGATACTGTGAGTTGCACAGTAGCAGTTAGAGGGGGGCTGCTGCTACTGCTGCTGCAAAAAATGGTCTACTTCTTTTACAGCACTTGGGTATTCCGTCTCAGTAGTTAGTAAAGGGGTACTGTTGTAGCCTTACTCTGAACCAGAGCAGAGAGTACTGTCACAGTATGAATGATTTTGCTGCCTCCAAGGGAGAGGGAGTACAGCTGAGTTTTACAAAGATACCTCCAACCATACTACAAGCTTAAAAAGAAGCTCAATTTAATATGACACTGAATGCTGCCTGTGACTTTGGGGAGGAGGGGCTTACAGTGAGTAGTGTAACTGCTTCTAGGGGTATCTAAACAAGTGTGAGGAATTAAACATACTCTAAAAAAGCATATTTGTTATAGCAACGTGTGACTGACGTACTAAAAAGATTCTCAGACTTGTTACCAGCAATGTGCTTGTGTGATGCATAGGAGACTCATTATCTCATCATCATCAGTTTTATTGGTCGGCTTTACAGCCATTACAATAACAAAAAATAAAATACATAGATACATAGACAGTGTCGGCAGATAAGGGCCTATGGCCCACCCAGCCTGCCCATTTGAGCTTGTAAGTTCAGTTTGTTTTCCTAGAAGTCTGTTGCCCCTTGCCCCTGACCTCCAGAATTCCTTTATGTCTATCCCATGCATTCTTAAATCCCGTGATTGTTTCAGCCCCCACCACTTCCTCTGGCAGGGTGTTCCACTTGTCCACCACCCATTCTGTGAAGAAATTCTTTCTCATGTTTCCTCTGAATCGTCCTCCTCCAACTTCATCCCATGCCCTCTAGTCCTGGAACATCTTTTTGCTTAAAAATAGTGTTTTCCTGCACCCTGTTCCTCCCTGTAAGATACTTGTATGTCTCTATCATATCCCTCTCTCCTCCTCTCCTCCAGGGAGTACATGTTCAGTTCCTTCAACCTGTCTTCATAGGACTTGTGATGCAATCCATGCACCATCTTTGTTGCCCTCCTCTGAACCTTCTCTACCCTGTCTATGTCCTTACGTAGGTATGGTCTCCAGAACTGTACACTGTACTCAGGTGGGGCCTCACTAGTGTCTTGTATAGCGGAATTATGACCTCCCTTTTCCTGCTGGTGATGCCCTGCCTATACATCCCAGCATCCTATTTGCTTTACCTGCTGCCTTGTCACATTGTTTCCTACCTTGAGGTCATCAGAGATGACAACCCCAAGATCCCTTTCCTGCTTGGTGCATGCTATATCCTCACCCCCCCAACTGATATATTGTGCCAGGGTTTTTGTGCCCCATATGCATTATCTTGCACTTCTTTGCATTGAATTTCAACTGCCAAACCCCTGACCATTCTTCAAGTTTCTGCAGGTTGCTTCTCATTCTGCCTACACCCTCTGGTGTGTCTACTCTGTTACAGAGCTTTGTGTCATCAGCGAACAGTGAAATTTTGCCTTCTAGGTCCAGCGCAATGTCACTGATGAAGATGTTGAATAGGACCGATCCCAGCACTGATCCCTGTGGTACTCCACTGGTCACTCTTCCCTCTGTGGAGTGACAGCCATTTACCACCACCCTCTGTGTCCTGCCACCCAGCCAGTTACCTACCCACCACACTACTGTCCTGCCCACACCCATATTCCCCAGTTTGTGTAATAGTCTTCTATGTGGCACAGTGTCAAAGGCCTTGCTGAAGTCCAGATAGGCCGTGTCCACTGCCCTCCCCTGATCCACCTCCCTAGTCACCCAGTCAAAAAATTCAACGAGGTTGGTCTGACATGACCTCCCCCTGGTGAAACCATGCTGCCTTGGGTCCTGTAGTCCATTGACAACCAGATGTTCCACCAATCTCTCCTTCAGTAGTGCTTCCATGATCTTCCCCACTACCAAGGTGAGGCTGACTGGTCTGTAGTTCCCTGCTTCCTCTTTGTTCCCACTTTTGTATAAGGGGACTACATCTGCTGTCCTCCAGTCTTTGGGTACCTCCCCTGTTTCCAGTGATCGGCTAAACAGGATAGCCAGAGGTTCAGCCACCACCTCTCTTAGTTCTTTAAGGACCCTGGGGTGCACCCCATCTGGCCCCATTGCTTTATCAACTCTTATTACTTCCAGTTTCTTCAGGACCCTTTCTCGTGTAAAGGGACTTGTGTCCATTTCTGCACCATTCTCACCCCTTGTACTCCCTTCAGACCCATTACTGTCCTCCTCTTCAGTAAAGACTGAGCAGAAATACCTGTTCAATATGTCAGCTTTACTGTTGTCATCCTCCACGCAGCCCCCATCCTCCCCCTTCAGTCTCACTATCCCTCCCTTTGTCTTTCTTTTTTCACTTATGTACCTGTAAAAGGTTTTGTCCCCTCTACCCACTGATTTTGCAATGTGTTCTTCTGTCTGAGCTTTGGCTTCCCTTACTGACCTCCCTACCTCCCTTTGCTTCTCCTGGTACTTCTCCCTATCCCCTTCTGCCTGTGTCTTTTTGTATTACCTGAGTGCAATCTTTTTGGCTTTCACTTTCTTTGCTACCTCTTTGGAAAACCATAATGGTCTCCTCTTCCTTTTCCTCTTGCTAACCTGCTTAATGCATAATTCTGTTGTTCTTGTAATCCCCATTTTAAATACTGCCCACTGTTCCTCAACCCCTGATTCCTGTCCCATTCCCTTAATGCCTCTTTTCAAGTATCTCCCCATTTTCCCAAAGTCTGCCCCCTAAAATCCAGGATATGTGTTTTTGTGTGGTTTGGTTCTGCTCTTTCTGTGATTTCAAACCACAATGACTGGTGGTCACTGTTTCCCAGGTGCTCCCCCACTGTTACCCCCATCACACTGTCCCTGTTTGTGAGCACAAGGTCCAGTATTGCCTTCTGTCGAGTTGGTTCCATGACCAGTTGCTTGAGGAAGGCACCCTGAAGTTAGTCCAGGATAAATCTGCTCCTAGTTGATGCTGCTGCTGGGATGATCCAGTCCACGTCTGGAATATTGAAGTCTCCAACCAGTACTACCTCACCCTTGTCTGCCATCCTTTGGATGGCTTGCATCAGCTCCCTATCTGTTTCTTCCTCCTGGGCTGGTGGTCTATAGACCACACCTGTGCAGATGGCTGTCCCCATTTTCCTTTCCAGCTTAACCCACAGTATCTCTCCCCATTTTGTTCCTCCTGGATCTCTGTGGCCTCTATGTCATTTTTCATACAGTGCCACTCCTCCCCTTCCTGCCTGCTCTGTCTCTTCTGAATATGTTGTAGCAAGGTATGGCCATCTCCCAGTCGTGGTTATCATTACACCAGGTTTCAGTGATGGCCACAATGTCCAGGTCTGACTGCACCATGACAGCTTCAGATCTTCCATCTTGTTGCTAAGACTCCTGGCATTTGCACACATGGCTTTCCATGATTTGACCTCCTAGACTGTTTCACTGTTCTACTCCAGCCCCTTCCTTGGTTGTCATTTATCCCTGGTTCTCCTTGCTGTCTGCCCTTCTGCTGAATTTTGCCCTTTTCTGCTTATCCACCTCTTGGGCACTAATCTCCATCTTCTGCACACTGCTTTGCAGAGATAGCCTCCCTCTGGTTCACTGGTTCCACTGCTAGCTGTGGGGATGAGCAAGTAGGTACCCTCCTTGCTGGCCTGCCACCCCTTTGCTAGTTTAAATGCTTGTCAATGTAGCATTTAAACTTATCATTGAGTGCTTGGATTCCTCCAGGATGGATGCAGGCGTCAGGCTTGAAAAACCTTCATCCCTCCAGGTGGGTCCCCAGTCACCAATGAATCCAAACCCTTCCTCACAGCACCAGTTCTTCAACCATGAGTTAAAGTTCCTGGTGCATGCACTCCTATGCTCTCCCTTGCCTCTCACAGGTAGTACTTCTGAGAAAGTGACAGAAGTAGCTACTTGCTTGAGACCCCTCCCTAGTTTCCTAAACTCTTCCTGAACTTCCTTTGGCTCCCCATTTGCCAGGTCATTAGTACCTAGGTGGATAATGACATCCAGCTCACCCTCCCGTCTTGCCTTCCCAGTGAGCCCCAGGATCTTCCTTCCATCTCTCCATGCCGTGGCACCTGGTAGGCACCTCACCTCCCTGTCCTCCCCCTCCTGTGTTCCTTGCTGGATCCCTCTTATGATGGAGTCCCCCATCAGAATTCACTTCCTCCTCCTCTGGGGTCCACTGCTTTCCCCGCTGAGGTCACCTCCTTGGCTAACCTCCACATCCTTTCCTTCCACTTCTTTGGGTACCTCTATTTGGTTGTCCTCATTTGCCAGTGTGGCATATGAGTTCTTGAGTGGAATAGGATCTGGGATGTGCCTCTGCCTGACTGCTCTAACCTCCCTGAGCCCACTGTCATCCAAGTGCTCCTCGCTCGGCATCCTTTGAGGCAGTTGCATTGGACTGGGTGGTCCCTGGATAGGGGTGATGGTACTCCTGACCCAGTTTACTTCTGCTCTGAGTCTGGCTACCTCATCCCGCAGTCCAGAGAGATGCATGCAGATAGGGCAGCACCTCAGTGTCCAGAAGGTCTGCCTGAATATGGCTGCCCCACAGCCACTGCATTGCACCACTCCCCACATTATATTGCAATTCCACTACTTGTCTGCTACTGAAGCTCTCCTAGTTCCCTTTTTATTAATTTACTGTACTAAAAATCCTGCCACTGATCCTCAGATAATTTTTTTTTTAAAAAAAGAAACCAATAAATAAATAAATGAGTCAAAACACTTGTCGTGCTGAGGGTGGGCTTCTTCCTCCTTATGCCCCTCCTACTTCACACCCCTTACTATACCCTGTGTTTAGCTCCTGTCAATCAGATTTAACAGGGCATATAATTAAGAGTTGGGGGAAGGGGAGGGAGGGTGAAAATTTGCAGCAATTAAAGACAGCACAGAATTACACCACCACTATGTTTTAAATTCTCAACAGCCCAAAAACAATTATAAGTAAAGACAACAAAGAAAGTATAGTGTCACTAAAAGCCCACAATCTAAGTTTAAAAGAAAAATAGCAATTACCAGTTACTCTAAAGCACTGAATTGAATATGTTTCCTTCCTTCCCCTTCTGGCTTCTTCTGAGAAAAAAAAATCTGCTTGCTACTTTAACTCTGACTAAGCCCCACCTCCAGTTATCACATAGC
This sequence comes from Neoceratodus forsteri, assembly GCA_016271365.2. NCBI lineage: Eukaryota > Metazoa > Chordata > Ceratodontiformes > Ceratodontidae > Neoceratodus > Neoceratodus forsteri. The sequence goes on along the minus strand of CM028137.1, from coordinate 189,449,181 downwards.
TGAGGTCAGAGGCCAGACAATTAACACCCTTCACCCAACCATACCTCTCAACCTTTTGTCCCCCAAATGTGGAACATTGCCTGTCAAAATGTGGAACAAATGGGCAAAATGTGGAACACTTAGTCAAATCTTTACCTAAGAAGCTCAAAGCACTGTTAAAATGTTGCATTTATGTTCAGAAAGTCTGTTATTAATTGAATAATATATATTTTTGCATAATTTACTATGGATTTTTGCTTTCAAATGTTGACTTTGAATGTGGAACAAGTCCTCACAATGTGGAGCATGGAGCTTTTGTGAAGTAAAATGAGGAACGTTCCTCGTAATGTGGTACAGTTGAGAGGTATGCACCCAACTACAGGGCAGTCAGACAAGCCAAGATAAAATTTGCAGCAATTAAAGACAGCATCATAAATACAAAAATTTAGAATACATAAATTAATACTCATTCAGTAAGACAAAACAGTTATACAATTTGATAAATTAAAGCACTTAGCATTCTTCACAGTAATTATTACTGAAATATAAGCAATTCTGTATATGTTAGGGTCAGATCTAAAAGGAGATTTCTTAATCTGTTACACAGATACATAAGTGCAGCAATTCCTCTACTCATATGTGTGATATAAAGATATATTTCACAATATCACACCAAAATATAGATATACAATACTATTATCAAATCTATAAACTGGTTATCCATTCAAATGCAACTGTATTTTTTCTATAATTTTCAAAAGAGAGGCCACAGGGACCAGCACATCCGGATCCTGGGATATCAGTAGATAAGTCAGTAATTGTGGGGGTTCACATTGTAATTTTTCTAAAATTCTTCCTATTTTTTTTCATTAAATATACGTTATTTCAAGTTTAATCATAATACAATATATCCATGGGTATCTTGTAAAGACTGAGAAGTCAATAGATATGGGTAATAACAATATAGATGGAGTTCACTCCTCAATCCAGATATAAACTTAGGACAAAAAATTATTACAATACTACCCCATAACCCACTCTGTCCATTATCCCTCCTTCCCACCCAATCCCGTGCCAGAGTAGGTGGGTTATAATTACTTCAGGAGCTACTTGTATATATGTGGTGAGTTTGGAATACTCTATGATTTCCAAGCTATGAGTAAGGCTTCCAATGGACCCCATCTGTCCAGATAGTTCTGATTTCTATTGGCTAGCATGGCTATGTGTTTTTCAAGTTGGAGAGCTAATAGCACCTCTCTGTGCCATTCTAATGTTGATGGTAAACTATTGTCTTTCCAGTGTCTCATAAAAATTAGTTGGCCACTGCTGAAATCAAAGCAATGTGTGCTTTTCTATGTTTGATGGTCCCTGGAGGAAAGTTATTAAGAAGGCAAACTTCAGGAGTAAATAAAGGTTGTAATCCAAGTAATGGGTCTAATGAACTTTTAATATTTTGCCAGAAGATTAAAACTTCAGAACAGGACCACAACATATGATAAAGGTCACCTGGAGAATCATTGCATCTATGACACGGGGGGATGGAAGTCTTCCCATTTTGTACAATCTGTCAAGGGAGAAATATAAGTTATGCATCACATTATATTACACCAACCGAAGTCAATCTTGTTTAATGAACTTGTATATGTTACACCAGAGACAATGCCAGAAAGGAAGTTTCGTTGATAGTGATAGCTTATTTCCCAGTAATAGCATACACCCTTGGGTAGGCATTGATCTATGGTTTGCAGTTCTTTGTATACCTTGGATATTGCATGAGATTGATTTGCCATCAGTAACACTGGGTATAGTTCAGTAGTAGGGAGAAGAGATATTGGCTAGTTTTCCAAGGTAAGACAGGATAACCTGCTGGATTTGGGTCTTTAATTTTAGTGTTTTGACAAAGTTGAGAAAAGGGGAGAATTTTATGTCCAGGCACCAAGTCACCCAATTTTAGATTCTGCAAAGAGGGCCAAAAAGGGGGAGAGATGGGGGTCTGAGCAATTTGGAAATTAAGATTACCAATTAGGGGCTGTTCTAGTGATTTATACCAAGTAACATTCCAGTGTTTTTGCATTTGGAATAACACCTTAAGAGACCAATCAATTGGAGTATGTCTCAGAGCTTTAGGCAACAACCAAGGGGGGGGGGAGGGGGAGTATAGCAATGCATTCAATGTACAATGATATTTATCTGCTAACACTTTCTCAATGTCTAGCCAAAGGGCTTGACAGAACCAGGAGATCTTTGGGCTGGTGTCAAAATCCAATTTACGAGCTTGGTTATATGTGTGGCACAATAGTAGCTAAAGAAAGATGGGAGAGAAAGGCCTCCTTGAAGTTTTGGTGCAGTAAGCTTAAAGTATACTCATCAGACTTTTTTCCTTTCCACAAATATTGATTAACCAAAGTTTGTAACTTAGCAAACCAATTTTTTTGAAGGAAAATGGCCAACATATTTAGGGGATAAAGAATTTGGGGTAAGACATTTATTTTGATGGTAGCTATTCTACCCCATACTGAAACTGGTAAAGAACCCCACCTTGTCAAGTCTGTCTTGAGGGTCACCATTAGAGCAGAGAAATTTTCTTTTATTATATACGGAATTTCTCTAAAAATCTTCAGGCCTACGTATGTTAGGGATTTTGATTCCCACACCAGATTCGATCCCTCAATATCTGCAGGTAGGGATTTCCTATTCATGAGAAACACTTTAGTTTTGGAGGGATTCAGTTTATAAAAGGAAACTTTAGAAAACATTTCTATCTCACTGAGTAGGGCAGAGACACTATAGGTTGGGTTTTCCATATGTAGTAACAAATCATCTGCATAAGCAGAGATAAGATGACGGGAGGTTCCAACTTGTATACCCTGAAGGTTCAGAGAAGAAAGCATTTTCCTAATGAAGGTTTCTAAATATAAATTAAAAAGTAGGGGGGAAGGGGACAGCCTTGCCTGATGCCACGGTGCAATGGGAGGGAGTCAGATCCGTTACACCAGACAGGTACTGTGGGAGCATTATAGAGGAAGTGGACCCAACTAATAAAACTATTGGGTAAACCGAATCAGTCTAGGACTATAAACAAGAAGTCCTAGGAGACTCGGTCAAATGCTTTTTCAGCATCTAGTGAAATCAAAACAGTAGGGATATCTAAGTGGTTGAACAAAGATAGTAAATGTAATTGGCGATGGACATGGTCACTGGAGTATCTACCAGCCATAAACCCTACCTGTTCAGGGCCAGTTAAGGTGTTCATGAGGGGACCTAATCTATTGTTGAGAACTTTTGCTAGGATTTTAACATCAGTATTTAAAAGTGATATAGAAGGGTAATTTTCTGGGTATTGAGGGCCTCTGTCAGGTTTGGGTAGAAGAGTGATGATAGCTTCTTGAAAGTGCTGCTCTGAGAAGCCATTAGAAAACCAATAATTATATACTTCTGTCAGGAAGGGGGCCAGGTCTTCAGAGCAGGATTTGAACAAGTTGTTTGTAATTCCATCAGGTCCTGGAGATTTATCCAAGGGTAATTGACAGATTGCATGTTCCACTTCCATAGTTTGAATTGGTATTCCCAAGGGAGTTGTCATATCAGAAGGAAGTTTGGGGAGATTAATGAGATCTAAATAGTCATCTATATCTTTCTAATTAACAACTTCCTCTTTAGGAATGGAATATAAAGCTTGAAAATATGATTTTAAAATATCAGCAATTTGTTGGGGATGGGTGGCTACAGGAACCGTGCTGGTTGTTTGTAGTCTAGGGATACAGCAGCTTGCTTCTGCCTGTTTGATTCAAATGGCTAACAGCTTACCCACCCTTTCAACTGATTCTAGGTACTTAAGTCTAGTTCTTTTTATTGCTAATTCAGCCTGGTGAGATATTAGGTCATAAAATTGGGTGTTTAAAGTATGTAATTTGACCGAATCTTCTTCTGAAGAGTGACTGCTGATATTTCTTTTGGTAGCTTGAATATCAAGCAGCAATTTGTCTTTTTTTGCTTTAAGTTGTTGAGCACTATTGGATGCAAGGTGAATGCATTTGCCACATAATTCACATTTGAGGCCTGCCCATATGATGTCAAGCCTTGCAACCGAACCTTTGTTAGTTTGAAGAAATTGCAAGACAAAATCCCTTCTGCCTAATAGGGTAGGTTGTGATTTAAGTAATTGGTTGTTCATGTGCCACATGAAGTCCATTCATATACCAGAGCCAAGTAGGTAAAAGATAGAGACAGGCGAGTGGTCTAAGATCACTTGGGCATGTATCTGGCTGTCAGTTTCTCCTGGGAGAATAAAAGGGCTCATCAGAAAGTAATCTATCTGGAGCAGGTACTGGGGGGAGGAGACAAAAAAGTGTAGGATTGTTCCATGGGGTGTAATATTCTCCATATATCTACCAGCCCCACTCCATTCATAAGGTCCTGCAGGGCCCTTTGAGCTGGAGAAAGTCCAACTCTCCTGGCATTAGACCTATCTAGTTGTATTTGTGGTGTTAAATTCCAGTCCTCACCCAGGAAGATGGATTTATGCGTAAAGGGGGTAATCAAGTTGAGAAGGTGTAAAAAAAATGGGGGTGAATCTATGTTGGGGCCATAAATCGACCCTATCAAAACTGATCTGGATTGTAATTCACCAGTCAGTAAAATATACCTACCTTTGACATCCCATATTTCTTTTACCAGTTGAAATGGGACATTTCTGGCAATTAGGATGGCAACCCCTCCTTGATTGGTAGAGATCCCAGCACCATATGCCTGACCCACCCAGTTTCTACAAAGGAGAGAGGTATCCTCTCTTTTTAAATGTGTTTCTTGTAGACATGTAATCCCTGTGTGGAGATGAAATAAGTGTCTTAAGACTACTTGTCACTTAAACCTGTCTCTAGCACCATGAACATTCCAAGTTGTAATAATATATGGAGCCCCCATTATGTGGTTGACAATATGGGGTGAAACCAAAGAGACGTAGTTGAGATATTTTTCTCCACAGAATTAACAGTTGACCAATTACCATGTGATAAAAAGAGATCTGGCACTTCCCCCTTCCCCCTAATTATACCCTTAAGTTTCCCATCCTATCTACTAAGCACGACAGTTAACAAACTAAACTACTATCCCTGGTTCTACTAACTGCACTAACTAAATATACTGCCAGGTGATGTTAACATGCACCCCTGTGATACAGTATTTTCTGCTCCCCAGTCCCCGACAATTCCCCCTCCAGGAACTTAATGCACAGTATGTAAGCATTGTTAAACAACGAGGCATAGATATTCAACATTATTAGGCAATGATCTACTCAGGAATCAACATTGTCTGAGTATTGTTATTATTCAACCTCAAATTTAGAAAAACATTAAAGCAAATGTCTACCATTTGGCTACTATATGATGCTATAATATAGTTGAAATAAAAGTCAAACCTGTTTAGGCAATATAAGAACCATAATTTGGTAGGTGAAAAATAGGGGAAAGAGAAAAAAATTTAATATAAAAGGAGAAAATTATCATATGCGTGGGATTCCCCCAGTACATGAGCCAAACGATGTGTCTAGTTAAAAATGAAAACTGACATTGTCCATCCAAAGGCATCCACATTCCAAGGGAAATAACATAATTAAATGTCTACCTATGGGGAAAGAAAGGCATATAGGAACTGCATGTCCCGATTTCAGATGAGGGCAGGCGAATATGGAATCAGCTAACACAGTTCCCAGCTTGCGTCCAAACACTGGGGTTTATACTGGGGAATTCCCAAATATGGCATAGTAATGCAATTGTGTCTTCCAAAGGCTCTGGACATCTTAGAGATCCATATAGGGAAAAGGTTTCCATCATTATGTGGTCTCAGGTGCCTACTGCATTCAGAAGAATTGAGCAAAAGCAATCCTCCATTTTTTAACTTTTCCACTAGGCCAGCAGGCTTAGACAATCTGTTTAACACTCAGAGAGAGAAGGCCCCCTCACTTAAACAAATCTGGCAACAACTTTTTGAGCTCGAGAGTTTTTTGGTCGTGCATGTCAAAAACATGCCATTGCTCCTCAATTCTGACCTGTAGGGTAGCTGGATATCGAACCCAAAACTGTTTGCCAGCTGCAATCAATTTAGAGACAGTGGGATGCATCTCTTGTCTCCTCAGTCTCACCAATTGAGGTAGATCCTGGGTGCTACATATTTTTCTACCCTCCCATTGTACCTTCTGTAGCATTTTGATTTGGGCCAGTATATGCTGCTTGTCTAGGAAGTTCAAGAGTTTAAATATTAGTAGCCTAGGAGGTGACCTGAGGGGTGGCTTTGGTCGCAATGCTCTATGAGCTCTTTCAATAGAAAAATGGTCTACCACACGTGGTGGTGCCATTGGGTGAAGGATCATCTCTTTTCTCACAGTTTCTTCAAGAATAAGATTGGTGATGTCCTTTCCTCTCATTCAGGGATCCCGAGAATGAGCAAGTTATTACGACAGCTTCTGCCCTCCAGATCCTCCAGTTTCTCCTCTATCTTTTTCATCCTTTTCATCACGATGTTGCGATCCAGATCAGCCTTATCTACTTTTCTTTCTAGTGAAGTGAGACGGGCCTCTGAGTCAGAAACTCAGTTAGTGAATTCATCTAGGAGTGCACTTCATGCAATTCTTCAGAAATGGCTTCAATCGAGCTCTGAAGTGGCTGCATGATTTCTAGGAAGCAGTTCTTTGTGAGGGCTTCTGACCCCACTGAAGGTTAACTGCCAGTGGCCAGCTGTTGTTTAGGCTGTTTTGTGGCCTTATCTTTCTCCTGCGTGGGAGGAGGCTAGTGGCGCGGTGGCGCCTTGCACGTGAAAACATCCATTTTTTTTTACGTTTTCTTGCTGGGTACTGTAGAGGTAGAGTAAACCCTTTTCCCAAGAGAAATGTAGATTAGAAACAGTGGTTTTCAATGGAAGTAATCGGGAGGGTTGCTGAGCATAGACAGCAAGCTGTTGTCCGCTAGGCTGCCATCACGTGACCACCAAATATTCTACCTATTAAAGGTGTATGATATTTTTCATATAAAGTGCATAATATGACCAAGTGCAGCAAAGAATCTTGTCCTAAACAGCACTTGCACATAAAATGATGGTCCATTTTCCCTTCATAAAGGGCTTTTTTCCCATTAGTTAGCAAAGACTCAAACCTGAATCTTGCTAATTGTATCCTCTGTCTTGGGTTATCCAATATAATCAAATATTTGTCTAGATTGTGTACCCTTTTATTTTTTGCTAACTATGGACAGGCAATGGAGGTTCTTCTAGTCTCCAAATCTTTTTGGATAAAAATATCTTTTATTCTATTATTTATAATTTCTTTGATGTATTCAATAGGTTGATTTAAACTGTCTGGAATAATATGTAATAGTCCCATTGGTTTTATTATGTCTTCCAAGACCCTCAAAGCAGGAACGGATGGATCATATCATCTATAATCTATTGCTTCTTTAATACAGAGACGCAAAAATCTATTGGGTGACATCCTGAAGGTTTTAATCCAGTAATTAATCAATATCTGGGTGCAATTGCATTCAACAGGGAACTGACCTAACTCTGCTCTTACTAATGATGATGGAGTACACTTTGGAACACCCAAAAGCTGTTTATAAAATTTATTCAACTGCGGTTTGAGTTTGTGTTGGCAGTTTAAACACCAAATTTTGGAGCCATATAACAGTTGGCTTTGGATTTTAGCTGATGCTACCATAAGGTTTCCCTTAATTGATCTACCTCTGAATTTATATGAGAAAGATGTTATTATTGGTAGAAAGCTTTCTGCCTTGTTTTTTGCATCCGTGATGTGAGTTCCCCAGTTTCTATTCTGATTAACTATCTCCAAATAGCAAAATTCCTTCACTAAATCTAATTTTTCCTTATTGATATAATATTTATAGGATTTCTGGTGTCCCCAAAAAACAATTACTTTGTTTTTTTTCATAATTGATTTGTAAATCAGCTTTTTGGGATTCCACATAAAATGTTTCCAAACTCCTATTCATGCCCAGATGACTATGAGAGAACAAAACATCATCTGCATACACTAGATGGGATATTGGTCTTGTTCAGAATCTCGGCAGATGAAAGTCAAGGTTGAATGTACAGTACGTGTAAGTACAGTTGAAGAATATAAATTAAATAGAAGTGGGGCTAATGTACAACCCTGTTTTCCACCAGTACTGGTTGAGAACCAACTACTCAATTCTCCTGAGTCCGAAAACTGGACACTGGTGAAGTTATCTTGATGTAAGAATTTAATTATTTCTAGCAATGAAGGGTCTATTCCTAATTTACTCAATCTTTCCCACATTAATGTCCTAGTTACTTTATCAAATTCTGCCTTAAGATCAATAAGTGTACAATATAACTTCTGCTTTTTTATTGTTTTATATTTGTAGATTAAATGGGCCAATGTATAACACTGGTCTTTTGTGGAATAATTATTCCTAAAGCCTGCTTGTGCTTCATCAATTATTTTATTTAGTTCTACCCATAGCTTCAATCTGTTATTCATTATTTTGTCAAATATTTTACCAGTTGTATCCAGAAGGCTTGTGGGTCGATAGCAGGCTGGATTTTTCCTATCTCCCTTTTTAAAAATGGGAACTATAACATTTAATTTCCAGCTTTTCAGAATATCCCCAGAATTCCAAATATAATTAAAAAGTTTGTTGAGGAATGGGCTCCAGTACTGCTTTGTTTTTTTAATAACGACAATTGGGGCTCCATCTGGGCCTGGAGCCTTTCTTCCCTTAAAAGAATCCAAGGCTGCTTCAACTTCTGAAATTAATATTTTGGACCTTGGTAGGTGCTCCCTATGGGGGGTTTCTATCCTCAGTGGGCGTGGGCAGGTATTCTCAGTCATCTCGATAAAATAATTGTTTAAAGTGTTTGATCCAATCCTCTGGTTCAATCGATGCTAATGTTTGTTTATAATGTTTAATGCCATGGTTTACAATGTTCCAAACAATTTTGCTATCTCTTAAATTAACTGCTTTTTGTAGATCGTATCACAACTGTTAAATATATATCTATTTATTTTTGTTTAATACCTCTCTATATTCTTTTCTTGCTAAATTCATTAGTTTATTGTTAGATTTATTTTGGTTTTGATTTTAACAATCTAAATTTTTGATTCAGTTGTTTTGTTGCAACTTTCCACTCAGTATTATACCATGTAAAGGTTTCTTTTTCCTTTATTCTAAAATTTTTGGTAATAGTGTAAGCTATAGTATTTATGATTGAATTAAATTCTGAAATTAATTGCTGATCTGAACACGTCTCCACTAAGGATAGAAGGCCAGACAAAATACCTTTACTTTCCAAGATTTTCTCAAAGCCATTACTTTCAATTACATTCCATTCTGTACCTTTCCTGTTTGTTTGGATACTTGGAATTCTTTTTTCAGTGCTTGAGTTTAAGTTTTTCACATTCATTTCTAATTCCAGCTATAAATGCTGACTTTCTGCCCTATATACCAATTTTAATTAATAACGTATTAATTAAATGTAGATTTACCCAAGCATAATCAATAGCAGAGACTCCATTTCCTCCAAAGAAGGAATACTGTCCTTCCAAGTCCTGAGGTGTCCTACCATTCAAAAGAAGCAGACCCCACCCTACCAGGTTGTCATGCAGATCTTTACCTGTTTTATTTAAGATACTCTATCTGTTTTATTTAAGATCTCTGGATTTCCTAAATAATTTAAGTTTAGCTTCAGAAGAGAAAGAAAGGGCTTCTGCAATATCACTTGAACATCCCTGTAATTGCCCAAGGCATGCATTAAAATCTACCAAAAGACCTAAAAAGCATTCAGGACAATCTGTTTGGATATTGTCAATCAGTCTGCCTAAGAATGTGAGGTAATTCAAATCTCCATTGGTATTTCCTGCTGGGTGAGAATATACACCAATTATATACCAGACTTGCTTGTTTCTTGCTATCATTTTAACAGCTAGGATACCATTAGAGTTAACACTTATTTCCTCTGTCACTATTACATTGTTTAATTATATAAATATAGCTAGTCCCCCAATTCCTCTCCCAAAACATTTAGATTTTATTGCTTTTTTATTGTAGGAGTTATAACCAATCAAAAACAAATTGTTTAATGCCCAAGTCTCTTGTATGGCAATAAGATGAAACTCATTCAGTCATTTATTAATCTCAGGGTCATCAATCTTGTCACCTTATCCTGATGAATTCCATGACAAGATTTTAAAGATTTGCTCTAGTGATGGGTTCAATTCTGCTAATTCCAGGGGCCAAATTCCATCTGAGAGTTCAGATCTGGCAGCTGGTCCCCGTGGTCTCCCCTTCCCAATCAAGTACTGTCATTTGCTACAAATATTTAAAGCCTTATATCTGTTAGAGGTTTCTACCAAACATTCTCAGGTTTCAGAGTTGGTTATAACTTTATCCTGATTAGGACTCATTATATAACAGGGATGATACTGCCTGCTATCCTATACAGTACAACTGTAACTGCAGCTAAGTGACTCAGTTTTTGGCAACTGCATCTACAAAGAGATCATTTTAAATTACGGGGGCTTGCTTGCATTGTGAGGCAATGTACTACAGCATCACCGGTGTGTGCTGTGAGTACATAAAAACAGTTTAACAAAACAGGTTTTAGGTTCTGCATCACCAACCTGATTTTCCAGCATATGCAAGTTATACTACCTTCTTTACAGGCATTGCAGTTTTGTAGTATGTGAACCTGGTGAACCCCGTGAGTCTCCTGTGCTTGGAAGGAGAGGGAAAGTACCATAGTGGTCACCTTGAGGAATACTGTAATAAAATACTGTCTGTAATGCATGTTGTGTTAAGTTACACCCTCTAGGGAGGGACCATTTTAGATACAAAAAATCAAACCCTGAAAAATTGAAGCTTTTACCTAAATGACTCAACCTCTTTGATTTCACATATGATTCCTGAATGAATATACTGTAAAACATACATGGGGCACTAGCCAGAAAACCATTTCATCCTTGTGCCTATGGTAAAAAATCCTTTGTGGATAGTGCTCTTACTTAGTAAATGCAGTATGATCAATGGTAAGTATGAAAAGACCAGGACTACTGTGAAGGAACACAATGAGCACAGGAAAAATAACACCGCTGGGTCCAGAGACTGACACACATTTTGCCAATAGCAGCTGCACTTCATGTCACAAACTTTGTTACTACAGTGTGGATTGGGTATAAAATAGATGTTACAGTTTCCTAGCACTACTTCTGCTACTAGTCTATGACCTAACATTATTTTTTCACATGTGCTATGATGTGATACTACTGTTTGCTTCAGTAGATGACTTCCTCCCCTACTACCATAGTAAATCTGACAAGAATATTATGGTTCTATTTTGTCACACTGTTTGTCACTAATACTACAATGTGTATTTAGTCTTAGCTATCAAAATGTCTTATATTCACTGTTCTAGTATATTTTCTACACTAATACCTCACCTACAGTCCACTTGCTCTGTTATAGTATTGTTAGGGATGTAAGTTTGTCATGGATGAGGTTTTAATGACTCATTGTTCATGAAATCATTAGTAAACAGTAGTAAATGTTGTGGCACTGTCCTCATTGCTGCTTTCTGATGACACTAGTGAAAGTCATGGAAGTCCTGAACAAAGATCAAACGTCATGGAATCAATGACATGTATGACTGCCATGACAAACTTGCATCTCTAAGTATTGTTCACTGTGACTAAACTTGCACTGTAGTCTACCATGAATTATGTCAAAATTTTGTATTGCAATATATGCCTGCTTGTATGTACTGTCTACACTATTTATCTAACCCACTGTCTACTTGCTCAGTTATAGGATTCTTTATTATATCTATACTTGCTCTGTATTCTACAATCAATTATGTCAAAACTTTGTATTGCAATGTGTGCCTGATTGTTTGTACTGTACCCTCCCGGGTCATGCCTGAAAATAATCATTACTATGGCTAGTGCACTTACCCGGTGAAAAACTAAATAAATATACACTAGGGGTACTCAGATTATTCAATTTTTATTCTATCTGGATCAGGCCACATTTCTGAAATTCTGATTCTAAGTCAGATTCTCATCTGATTCCATTCATAACAATGGAATATAATCAGGAACAGAAACCACATTTCTGATTCCAGATCTTAACATCCTGAGGGATAAAAAAACACCTCCAAGGTGCACAACACAACTCAAAAAAACTTTACAAAACTATAACACTTTAACACACAGTCCACACAATCCACAAAACAATTGTCCTGCACCCTCACCCTGCTTGTTGTGTCCCTCACCCCCTTTCCCTTACCTGCTGTCCCTTGATCCCAATGAGTTGTCTTCCTTTGAGTTGGCTGCTAGGTGGAGTCTCCCCTGTCCTGCTGCACCTTTGTTCTCTGGTGGTGCTATGGTCATAGTCAATTTTGCCATTGCCTTGCCAGTGCCAGGTGCCACTAGACTGATTTGCCTCCTGTTGCCTCTTTCATATGATCCTCTCACCAGTGATTGGGTATTCTTGCCAACTAGCTTCCTGAGAAGTGTCCCTGTTCTTTCAAAGCAATCTGAGTAGTGTGTGCACCCATAGCTCCCCACCCCTAGTGCCTGCTGTGTTGCCGACTCCATCCACTCCACCACTGCAAGTGAACAACCCTCACAGACTCATTCTCTTGTTGATGCCCTAACATTATAGTTCCCTAACCACTCTGCTCCCAGTCATCACTGCCATGCATTTTTGTCAACATGAAGTCTATGTCAACTGACTCAGGGCAGCCTGCAAGCAACAAACCCTGTGGGCAACATACTTCTCTGTCGGTCCAGCGACAAAGGATGGCAATGAGTAACCCAGGGTGTGATGCTACTAGGCCACCTCACAGGCAATGCAAAATTCTGCACAGTGTTAGGGTAAAGAGTCACTCACAGTTGAATAGAGCCAGTGACCTCCAGTCACTGTCAGATGATCGACAGTGTGCATGGGGGAACAAACAAGCTATGCCATGTGCAGGTATGCCAGGCAGCAGGGGATTCCAATCCAGATCCGAAGGGGCAAAATATTTAGGATTTGGGGTAGGCTAGAGTTTAGTGGGACAGTTATGTGAAACAGACTGGAGGAGACTGGGGAGGAGACTTTCTGGGCCTGAACCCAGAGACAAAGATGAGCGGGACTGAATGGGAGCATGGGTTTACTTGGGATGGGGAAGGGGATGGGGGAGTTTGTTGCTGGTGGAGCAGTCAGTGAAGGGTTGTGTGCAAACTGCATGCCATGCTGCTTATGTACAAACACTTGACACTAAAAGGAGCACAGATCTTTGTCAGCAAAAGCACAGTCTGCAAGGAGGGACATTGCTAGTAGCAGATCCTCAGAGCCCAGCAGACCCATCAAACTGATTCCAAGCCACCCTAATACGCACATACATATCTGGCTACATCAAAATTTGTATGGCACAGATAATTCATGTTAATTATTAATTCATCCACACTATACTTTAAATATTACTACCGTTCTACTGTGATTGCTTGGGCTAAAAACTTAATTTTATCAAGTAATAAATACATTTATTTATTTATGTATTGATTGATTTATTTATTTCAAATTTTGTAACTGGGAAAGGCACACTGAGCTGAGGCTCGTTTCCAAGTGCAACCCGGGGAAGGGTGAGATGGAGCAAAACAGCAGTAGACAATAGCAAAACAACATCTAAACAGACAGACAAGCAATGTGTTACAATAATATTTTGGTTATTTATTTTTATTTATTGAAATGTTTCACTAGGAAGGGCATACTGAACAACAAGTTGCTCGTCTCACGGTGTGTTCTGGGGGAGAGGGGAGAAGGAGGAATATATCCAGACAGCAAAAGCAAATTTTTACATTGAAACATTGTACATTTTACATTGTATGTCATTGTAGCATAGTTTAGGAATACAGAACACAATATACACATACAATATACATAATAAGTGCAGGTACATACAACAAACAGCGATAATGTGGAGCCACTTATGAGAGAGATCTGTGCTAAGTGCTAGAGACACACTGTATCCGAGGGAGATTACAGGTAACCAGCAAGCAAGTGACTAAGATAGAGGGGAGGTAGCAGTAGGAGGGGATGAAAGGGAGGGCAGGAGTAAGCATATTAGTTCTTGAGGAGGGAACCAGAGAGGTTGGAAATGCAGAAGGGAATTGAAGAGATTTGATAGGTGAAGTATGGAGAGAAAAAAAGGGAGACACAGAGATTTATCACAGGTGCAGTTTACTGAGAAAAAGTTGTGCAGTGCAGAAGAAATGGAGTATAGGGAGGATGAGTGCCAAATCTGATGAGGAAGGGCCTGCCATAGGGAATTGATGGGAGAAGGCCATCTGTCCAACCACAGTTGACCAGCGGGGCACTACCATTAGATGGCAGTTAAAAAGAATGGAGAGAGTGGGCTGGGAGGGAAGGATGGAGAAGGAGAAGGTAATATAGGGGGAGAGTGTACTGAACCAAACTTTTGGCACAAATTTGGCGCCGTGAAGATGTCAACTTTCTAGTGAAGAAAATGCCAGAGTGGTAAAGATCACACTGATGGGTGGGGGGGGGGTCCAGAGTGAAAAGACAGAAGCAGTTTATTTATTTATTTATTTATTTGTAAATCGGTTTACAACCTTTGAGGCAGAGGCTCATTTCCAAAGGTACCTTGTCACATTGAGGACAGACATAACAAACTTAGGTTACAGAATACAAGTCACTGAATTAGAGTTACACATATACAGTTTTGTAACTGGGAAAGGCACACTGAGCTGAGGCTCATTTCCAAGTGCAACCCGGGGAAGAGTGAGATGGAGCAAAACAGCAGTAGACAATAGTAGGGAGAGTTGATATATAAAGTTAAAAAGGGTGTCCAATCTGGATAGGAAAGACTTGGGAGCAGCACTGTGGACTACATCACAGTAGTCAAAGATAGGTGTCATCTTCTGGCCAAGTTTACATCACGCCTGTAGTGAGATGCAGCTATGGTTCCTGTTTAATGCACCTAACTTGGGGCACAGCTTTTTCAGGATGGAGTCCACATGTCCAGAGAAACTGAGGTGTTGGTCACACCATACTCCAAGGTATCTAAAAGATGAAGTGCCCTCAAGGACTGTCCCATCAAGGATATAGAAGGAAGTGAGGAAGGGGAGCCTAGAGAGCCTCTGCCTAGTGCCAAAGGTCATTAAGACTGTCTTCTTGATGTTAAGGGAGAGTTAATGGGAGTAAAACCAGTGCTCAACTTTATCGAAGTCATGCTAAAGTCTTGTTGCCATATCATCAGGGAACTGGCCCAAGGTGAAGATGACAGTGTCATCAGCATACATATGGAGGGAGATGAGAGAACAGGCTAAGGGAAGGTCATTTAAACATATGGAGAATAAGATATGGCACAGAATGGAGCCCTAAGGGATGCCAGTGTTAATGGGGGGGGGGATAGTGTCTGCTATTCTGACAGACTGGGGCCTACCTACCAGGTTGGCTCTGAACCAGTTTGTGGCAGAGGTAGTTAAGCCAGAAACAGAGAGGGAGTTCAACAGAAGGGTGTGGGAGACAGTGTCGAAAGCCTACACAAGGTCAACAAAAATAGCGGACGTGATTTGGCCACTGTCTATCCCAGAGAGGATAGAATCAGTTTGCCTAATCAGGGAAGTGGTAGTGGAATGGTTCTTTCAGAACCCAGATTGGAATGGTATGAAAAAATTTAGAGTCAGACAGATAAGAAGAGAATTGTGAGAGAACCAGGTGTTCTTGAAGCTTAGCAAGTGTTGGTAGAAGAGACATGGGATGGTAGTTTGCAGGGGGTAATAGAATCACCACCCTTAAGTAGTGGGAGTACAATGGCATGTTTCCAAGCAATAGGGATGGTGGCTGTTGCAAAGGAAAGGTTGAGTAAGTTAGATACTGGAGCACAGATGGCTGGAGCTGATAGATAAAGCATCTTAGGGTCCAACCCATCAGGTGAGCTGCTCTTCGATGGATTTAAAGCATACAATGCTGCCAAGGTACCTGAGGGTGAGATGCTGTATTGGTGAAAGAGAAGGCACTTGACAGGGAGAGTGAGCTGGGGGAGGAGGAGGAGGGTACAGCAGACATGGAAGATGGTAGAGAAGCTAGAAGGGTAGAGGCACAGGAGGTGAAATAAGAATTAAATTCAGTGGCAACACTAAGGTGATCAGAAAACTGAGTGCTGTTTATTGTAAGGAGCAGGGTAGGTGGGGTGGATGCTGAGGGAGAAGAGGGAGTATATGACCTTCCAGAACTTGGAGGGGTTATTTATGTTAGTCTGGAAGGTGGCATGGAAGTAATTCAGCTTTGGCTAAGTGAGTGGCTTTAGTGCACTTATTGCATAAGGTGCGGTAGGTGTTATAATCATAAGAAAGCTTAGAGGCTTTGTGAGTTTTCCACATTTGATCACGTGCTCTTAGGCATGTTAGGAGCTCAGGGGTGATCCAGGGGAGGTGGTTTCCCCTGAACCTGGTATAACGTAGAAGGACATGCTTGTTCCATACTTCCAGAAATTTACCATGAAAATAAGCTGTAGCATCGTAGATGGAGTTAGACAATGACATAGGCTCCAAGTTTACCTGTGCCAGACCATTTAGGAGGGGTGTGAGGTTCAGAGTTTTATATGATCAGGTTTGTGGGATTTTGTGAGGTGCCTTGGACCTTTGGATTTTGCATACAGTATAGGTCATATGATGGTTACCCAGGACATCAGGTAGTATGCCAGAATTGACAACTCTATGAGGGTGGGATGTGAGGGCCCAGTCAATTAGGGAGTGGTTTCCAGTTACATGGTTCAGGCGGGCAGGATTGAGTATAAGCTGCATTAAATTGTGGGCATTGATATCATTGCATGCTTTATTTAGAGATGGGGAGAGCCAGTTCAGGTTGAAATAGCCCATGATATATAATTCGCCCAAAGAATAAATAAAGAGAAATTGCATTTACCAAAATTAAAGTGCAGTGAACCTTAGCAGTGCTTATAATCATGATCAAAAACTTGCATGAGCTAAAATCAAGACTTCAAGGGTAACCAGAAGAAGGGTAGCAGGAGCATGTGGGGGGGGTGAAGTTTCAGCAGGCATTTGAAGGAGTTAAAAGATGGGGAGAGATGGAGGGAGGAGGGGAGTTTGTTCCATAGAGAGGAAAGCATATAGGGGAATGCAGATTGTTCATCAGTGGGGCATGGGTGAGGAATGGCAAAAGTGCAATTGTCCCTAGAGTGATGGAGTGAGAGGCAGGGGGGATTCAGGATAGGAGCAAGGAGAGGTTGGAGGGAAGGGTGTTGCACCAATATTTGGAGAAGAAAATAGCACAATGGGCCTGTCAGTGAGATGGCAGAGGGAGGATGGAAAGGGAGGAGTAAAGTGAGCAATGATGTATGTGTGGAGGAGAGTTAGATGCAAAATGGGCAGAAGGAGTTAGTTAGTTAGTTAGTTAGTTAGTTAGTTAATTAGTTAGTTAAAACCTTTATTTTTAAACAGGAATTCAGATGGAAAACATCACATCATTAGGACAAAGTCCTATTTTCAAGATGGTCCTGTAAAGTGTAATATATTATACTACTAAACACATAAGTCATATATTACAACAAAAATACATTACAAATTTACATAAATCAATCATTCCAATATAATACACCAAGCATCTAACCATTCATCTATAACAATCACAATGAACGTTTAGTTCAGATCTCAAACTTGTTAAAAATACCTTCAAATTATTAATATGATTACCATATACAGGTTTCAAAGCCCCCCATAATTTATTAACAATAACCGGAAATCTGAGATTACTGTATGAGTTTATGGACCTTGGGAATGCATAACCCCTTAAATTTATATCTCTCAAATTATGTACATATTTTCTTGTTTCCAATTTGTCATAAAGACTTTCAGGTTGTTGTAATTTTATTACTTTAAAGATTTGAGTTAGCCAAGAAATCTTGCGTTTACTGTCTCCGTGTGAACCCAACTCAATTCACTAAGCACTTGGCAATGATGTGCCTTATAGTTTTTTGTATTATAAATCTAGCATCTTATAGTATAATTGATCAACCTTTAATAACAATCTATTTGCTGCTAAACCATATATGATTTCCATATTCCAAAATTGGAAGAAGAAATTGATTTATAATTTGTTCCTCATTAATCTGTTCAAACAGAAACTAGAACCTAAAAGCTCCCAACCTTTTATTTACTTTAATAATAGTTTCTGTTATGTGATGTTCAAATTTCAATGATGAATCTATCCAAACACCCAAGTATTTATATACTGTAACCTGTTCTAACATTTCATCACTTAAAGTTTTTATATTAACCTTTGTTTTACCAATATTTAAAGGGGTTTGCTTTCTTCCAAAAACCATAAGCTTAGTTTTTTTACTATTAAGTATTAGGCCAGATTTAGTTAGCCAATTCAATAGACCAGTAAAATCATTCTGAAGGTTTTTTTGCATTTCACCAATTGTATGACCACTAGAAATCAACGGAGTATAGTCCACATAAAGATTTATACTAGAATGTTTTATACAATCTGTAACCTTATTAATATAAATCAGAAACAATATTGGCCCTAAAATGGAGCCCCGAGGTACTTCTTGTTGTACATTTAATTTATTTGATAACACCCCATTTATACAAACCTGTTGAGTTCTTTTTGAAAGGTAAGATTTAAACCAATTCCCTGTCTCCTCAACCACACTAATTTCGGCCAAGTGATTAACCAGAAGCCTATGGTTAACTGTGTTGAAAGCTTTGGATAAATCCATGAACACCGCTCCCACCGATTGGCCCCCCTCTAATTTAGATGCAATAGCATCAACCACATCGGTGAGAGCGGTGCCTGTGGAGTACCCCTTCCGAAAACCAGATTGCTGTTTGGTTATTAATGAATTATTTTCCAAGTGGTCAACCAATTGGACTTGAATTAATCTTTTCAGAATTTTTGATAACCCAGACAATAGAGCAATAGGCCTATAATTTGTTGGTTGAAATGAATCCCCTGAGCCTTTATATACAGGAATAATCTTGGCGTTCTTCCAAACATCTGGAAAATTGCCCTCAGTCAGAGACCAATTAAACAACTTAGTCAGTATGGGAGCAATCACCTGAACTGAATCTTTCAGAAATCGGTTTTCTATAAGGTCAGGACCAAAAGCCTTATTTGTTTTTAACTTCCTAAGTTCTACTTTTACCTGTTTGCAAGAGATCATTTTAAAGCTAAACCTCGGAATATTAATATGCAAATTTTCATTAACTTGACCCCCTAATTCTGGATCAATAAGGTCCAAATCAGGCAATGTAACAAAATAATCATTTAAAATATTTGATGTTTCCTTTGTATTCTGGGGGACACCTCTAGCTATCATTTGGATAGGCGGGCCATACATCTGTGGGGTCTCTAAAGATTTCAATAATGGCCAGTACTTTTTATTATTATCTGTAGTCTGTTTAATTTTATCTTCAAAATATTTTTGTTTCAATTTTTTTATTTGGAATTTCAAATTATTTCTGGCTTTTTTATATTCTTCCCAGTCTTCATTTTTTAAAGATTTACTCGCCTTTTTCCACAAACAATTTTTACCTCGTATTAATTTTTTAATTTTTTCTGAAACCAAGGGGACATGTAATTTTCTTTGCATAAATGTACGAAAGGGAGCCAATTCATCACAAATCTCTAAAAACCATTTTGAAAATTCCTGAATCGCTATATTCACAGAAGGTATCAAAAATAATCTATCCCATCTTACTGAGAAAAGTCTAGCCACAAATGCTTCTTTGTTATAATTTTTAAAATTTCTACGTTTTATTTTTAATGGAAGATTTCTAATATGATTTCATTTTTTATCTTCCATAACAAATAAACAACTTATTGAGCTATGATCTCCCATCACTGGTTGCTTTACTTCGATTGCTCTCATATTAATTTTTGTTGTGACAAAATTTAAATCCAATATATTACCAACACTAAGATGGGAAGTTTTCCTAGTAGGAAATATAATCTTCTGTTCTACTTCTAAAATTTTAAAGCTTTTCTCCAAAGCAAGGCCCCTTGGTTTCCCCCACGCTGCATTAAAATCGCCAATTAACATTAATTCACAGCTCATTGAAACCTTTTGAATAACTGATGCTAGATTATCAAATTCACCAATTGGAGTTTTGGGGGGAGCATAAATAACCCCCAGTACCAATTGTAAATTTTGAACCTTAACTAATAAACAATCTATTTTTCCCACCTGGTCTGCAAACAAAATTGAAATTTGTCCAAGTTCCCATTTTATAAACATTAATACACCCCCACCTCACATTCCCTTCCTATCCAATCTATAGCTATTATAACCTTCAGGTACAAATTCTTTGGTGTCTATACTTTTATTTAGCCAAGTTTCAGTTAATGCCACAATTTCAGGAGTTTCTGTTTCTACCCAGGATTTCATTATATCCCCTTTTTTCTTTAAACTTCTAGCATTATCATAAATGATTTTTATGTCTCCATATCTTCCCGGTCCTGGGTTTGTTTCTATATCACCCCCCAGAATTAATGATATTAATAAACAATTTCTATTTTTATTCTTCCCAGGAACCTTTAAGCTTATGTCAAATAATTTTTTGTTTAATTGGTCTCTAATCATAAAAAAGGAGTTTCTATGTCGCCCTCTATGCTCCATAATCCCTTTTGCTGATAATACTCTCATTTTTAACACAGGGACAACCTCAATTGCCAAAGAACTTGAAACTTCTAGTTGGCACGGGGTTGTTAATTTCACTGTTAATAACAAAAGGACACACAAGTGAAACAGCAGCCTATGAAATAAATCCATTCTATTGGGCGGATAGAAACTTGTAAGATAAAACTATTTATACAATTTAGCTAAAATATAAACTAATACTATCACTTTAGCAATCACAACATCTATATATTAAAACACTTTTTATCTCACTGTTTTGTTACCGAAAGTGGCGCCACAGAAAGACCACGCCTGCTGCAGTACCATGCAGGTATTTAACAAAGTCTGCCCCCAGAATGGTGACGTTACCTCTCCAGTACTGCCCCCCTCACAGCAGCTGTTAATGCTTACAGTAACCGGAGGGATTTGGGAGCAGTGGCGCAAAGTCTCACAAAGCAGCAGCTCCTTCAGAAACGAGATGGTTAGTCAGTTACAGCTTCAGCTGGCAGTCTCACAAAGCAGCAGCTCCTTCAGAAATTAGATGGTTAGTCAGTTACAGCTTCAGCTGGAGTCTCAGCGTGAGGTATTTAACAAAGTCCGCCCCCCCAGAATGGTGACGCTACCTCTCCGGTACCACCCCACTCACAGCAACTGATGATGCTTACGGTAACCAGAGGGATTTGGGAGCAGTGGCGCAAAGTCTCACAAAGCAGCAGCTCCTTCAGAAACGAGATGGTTAGTCAGTTACAGCTTCAGCTGGCAGAGTCTCACAAAGCAGCAGCTCCTGCAGAAATGAGATGGTTAGTCAGTTACAGCTTCTGTTAAGTTAAGGAAGGTATCCAGTCAGGCCAGGGAAGTGAAGGGGCAGAGCCATAGACTACACCCACATAGTCAGAGACAGGAAGCACCATTTTGGTAATCAGCTCCCTGTGGACATGCAGACCTAGGAAGTCTCTATAATGATAGAGGGAACCACGCTTTGGATGGAGCTTGGCATGGATGGCATCAATTTGGGCTTAGAAGTCAAGCTTACTGTCAAGACACCCCCCCAGGTACTTAAAGGACTGAACCACTCCAAGAGGGGTGCCATCCAGAGTGGTGAAGACAGGGGGAAAGAGAGTCTGACTAGTTTCTGACTGGTACAAAAGGTCATGGAACTGTCTTTCTAGTGTTATCTCTAAGTTGGTTAGAATGGAATCAATGGAGGACACTGTTGAAGTCCCACTGGAGCAGGTCTTTTACAGTTACAGAGGAAGGACCACAGATAAAGAGGACTGTGTCATCTGCATGCATCTGTATATGTGAGTTGACACAGGCAGAGAGGGGGTCAATGAGGAAGACTTGAAAAAAGGAGAGGTCCGAGGATGGAGTCCTGTGGTACCCCAGATTGTATAGGAAGGGGAGGTGACGGAACCACCATCTTGCACCAGTTGTAGACAGCCAGTGAGGTAAGAGTTGAACCAAGTAAGAGCAGGGGTAGAGAGACCAGCATTTCTCAGCTTGTTCAGGAGAAGTGGGTGGGACAGAGTCAAAAGCTTTGGGCAGATACATAAAAATTGCTGTGGTAATGGGCCCCTGGTCCATCTCAGAGAAGATGGTATCAGTGTCATGCAGCAGGGAGAATATTGTGGAATAGTGTTTCCAGAAGCCAAACTGGAAAGGTGACATGAAGTTAGAACATGAGAAGAAATCAAGTAGTCTGGCATGGACCAGTTTCTCTTGCAGTTTAGAGAGGGAGGTGAGGAGGAAGATGGGACAATAGTTACCAGGAGAAGATGGGTCACCACTTTTTGAAGAGGAATAACTTTGACCATCTTCCAAGACTATAGAACAGTGCACAGAGTGAGGGAAAGGTTAAGCAGCTGAATAAGGGGAGCTGCAATAGAAACATAGAAACATAGAAGTTGACGGCGATAAGGACCTCAAGGCCCATCCAGTCTGCCCATTTCTTTTTCTACCTTATAAATGTGCCATCGGCCTTTGCTCTATCAGTGGCCTATCTATTCATAGTCATTTGTATTGCTCCCTTATGCCTATCCCATGCCTGTTTGAAGCCCTGCACTGTATTCATAGCCACCACTTTTTGTGGTAAGCCATTCCATGCATCCACCAACCTTTCTGTGAAAAAGAATTTCCTCACATCTCTTAATCGGCCTCCTCTAATCTCATGCTGTGTCCTCTTGTCCTGCTATTTTTCTTATATTTAAACATGTTAGACTCTTTCACCTTGTTTATGCCCTTAAGGTGTTTGAATGCCTCGATCATATCACCTCTCTCCCTCCTTTGCTCAAGGGTATACATATTGAGCTCCGTTAATCTGTCCTCATATGTCTTCTGATGCAGTCCCTGCACCATTTTGGTTGCCCTTCTCTGGACTGCCTCAATTTGGTTAATGTCCTTGTGAAGGTGTGGCCTCCAATACTGCACGCAGTACTCCAGATGGGGCCTAACCAGTGTCTTGTACAGAGGGATTAATACCTCCCTCTTACGACTTGTGATACCCCTACTAATACACCCTAACACCCCTCTAGCCTTACCTACTGCTTTAGAGGTCTGCTTGGATGATTTTAGGTCATCAGTGATGATGATGCCCAAGTCTCTTTCTTCCTTTGTGACTGCTAGAACTCCCTCCCAGCCTATAGGTGGCTTCAGGGTTTCTCTTCCCTATGTGCATGATTTTGCACTTCTTTGCATTAAATTCCAGTTGCCACTCTTCTGACCATTCTGCTAGTTTATCCAGATCTCTTCTCATTCTGCCCACTCCATCTGGATCATCTACTCTGTTGCAGATCTTCGTGTCATCTGCAAACAGACTTGCCTTACCCTCTAGTCCATCTGCAAGGTCACTAATGAAGATGTTGAAGAGGACTGGCCCCAGCACTGATCTCTGAGGTACCCCACTTGTGACTTGCATCTCTTCTGACTGTATACCATTTACCACCACTCTCTGTTTTCTGCCCGTCAACCAGTTTGCCACCCAGCTGACCAACTTCTGACCCACCCCGAGCCTACCCAGCTTATTTATCAATCTTCTATGTGGAACAGTGTCAAAAGCTTTGCTGAAGTCAAGGTAGGCGACATCAACTGCTCCTTGGTCCACCACTCTGGTTACCCAGTCAAAGAAATCTATGAAGTTTGACAGGACCTTCCTTTTGTAAACCCATGCTGTCTTGGATCCTGTGCCCCTATGGATTCCAGGTGTTGCACTATCCTTTCCTTAAAGTGCCTCCATAATCTTGCCCACTACTGAGGTAAGACTAACGGTCTGTAGTTCCCGCCTCCTCCCTGCTACCACTCTTGTGGAGCAGGATCACATGAGCCCTTCTCCAGTCTTCTGGGACCTCTCCTGTGCTCAGAGACTCACTAAACAATTCTGCTAATGGCTCTGCTAGTTCCTCCTTTAGCTCCTTAAGTACCCTGGGATGTATGCCATCAGGTCCCATTGCCTTATCCACCCTGAGCTTAGCAAGCTCTTGTAGGCCCCTTTCTTTTGTGAAGGGACTAGTGCTCACCTCCCTCCCCTGTGTCCATGATGCTGAGCTGTGGGCCCTGCCCTACCTTCTCTTCAGTAAATACTGAGCAAAAGTATCTATTTAGGATAGATGCCTTTACAGGGTCCTCCTCTCCACATGCTCCCTTTTCTCCATTAAACACTTGCAATACCCCCTCTGGACTTTCTCCTTTCACTAATGTATCTATAGAAAGTCTTGTCACCTTCTTTTACTGTTCGTGCTAGTGTTTCCTCAGTTTGGGACTTTGCCTGCCTTACTGCCTTCCTGCTTCCCTTAGGGCAGTTTGGTATGCCTCTATCTTCATCCCGCTGTGTTCCCTTATATTTCCTGAAGGCCAGCCTTTTGGCTCTGACCTTTTCTGCTACTGTATTTGAGAACCAAAGTGGTTTCCTTCTTCTTTGCACTTCCTTTTCTGTCTAACACAATGGGATGTTGCTTCAAGTATTGCATCCTTAATGCTTGCCCACTTGCCTGTACCCCCTCACCTGTGTTTCTTTTGCCAGGGCTAGCTTAACTCTGTTGGCCATCTTATCAAAGTCAGCTCCTCTGAAGTCCCATATTTTGCCTTGGAATGGGATGATTTAGATGTAGTAGCCAAATTGAACCATACCATGTGATGGTCACTGGCTCCCAGGTGACCTTCTACCTGGAGATCTGTGATCCCTTCTTTGTTAGTCAGTACTAGATCTAGGATAGCCCTGTCTCTTGTGGGTTGCTGTACCAGTTGTTTGAGGCCCTCCCCTGCAGGAATCCACTAGGAGTCTAGTTCTGGCAGATGTTCCTGCTGGTATTGACCAATCTGTATCGGCATGTTGAAGTCTCCATTATCAGAACCTCCCTTTAGCTATCATGTTTTGTATATCTTCTAACAGTAATGTGTCTATGTCTTCCCTCTGGTCTGGGGCCTGTAGACAACCCCAGTTCTTATAGCTGTCCCATTTCCTGTTTCCAGGGTGACCCACAGTTCTTCTGGCTCCTTATGTGTATTCTGAATTTCTGTAGCTTTGATATTTTCATTAACATACAGGGCCTCCTCCCCCTTTTGCACTCGGTCTCTTCTGAACAATACATAGCCAGGTACTGAAGTCTCCCAAGTGTGGTTACTGGTAAACCACGTCTCACTAATTGCTACTATGTCCAGTTTAGCCTCTGACATTATTGCCTGCAGGTCTGGGATCTTATTTCCCAGGCTGTGAGCATTTGTGTACATGATTTTCCATTGGCCAGATTTTGGTGTGTTAGTTGTTGGGTGAAGTTTGGCCTTACCCCTGTGCATCGTATGGGGAGACAAACCTTTTTTCTTACCTGGTGATGCAAATGAACGGAAAACATGCTGAATTCCTGTTTGACCACTAGCTGAGGGGGGAGGGGTGTTCTTCCCATTCGACGTATGGGTGCTGCACCCCTCTCCCCATTTGCTAGTTTAAATATTCTGCAAAGATGTCAAACTTCTGCCCCAATGCTGACTCCCTCTTTAGTCAGATGCAGTCCATCAAATTTAAGAACTTCGCTCCCAGAACTGTTGCCAGTTCCTACAAATCTGTGTCCTTTTCCTGGCACCAGCCCTTGAGCCACGTGTTTAGCTCCCCTATCTCCCCTTCTCTGACCTTCCGTCCATCTGCTCCCCTCTCCCAGACTGGCAGGATCTCAGAGAAGGAGATGCTGGATGAAATAGATGATAGTTTGTCACCCAGCCTAGTCAGGTGTTCCTTGGTCTCCACATAGCAGTAGCTCAGAGGTGTAGTAATGTAGTTGAAACCATCAGGACTGAACTTTGATGGGTTGAGGAAGGAAAGGGTAAATAGGGTTTCCTGGACAGTGACAAGGAGAAGTGGTAACTAGGAGGGGTATGAAGAGGGGAGGAGTAGAGGGAAGGGGGAGTTGGTAGTGGAGGAGGACGGAAGGGCACAGGTTGTGAAGAACTTGTTAAAGAAAGCCACAACAGAGGTATGGTCTGACACAGATGAACCATTTTCCATGATAATGAGGGGACTGACTGGGCAGGGGAGTCAAAAAGGCAGTGTATAACCTTCCAAAATTTAGATAAGAAAGTTAGGTTTGACTGGAGGTTGGCTTTGAAATACTGTACTGTCATTTAGCTAACAGGACAGTCTTAGTGCAATTGTTCCTCAGAGCCCTATAGAAGATGTGATCAGAGGAGGAGTTGGATAATTTGTAATGGGCCCAATCACGGTTGTGGGACTTACACAAGTCTATGATATCAGAGGTAATCCAGGGGTGGTGGGATGTTTTACTCTGAGTTTCCTAATGAGGGAATGCCTGTCCCAGAGAGTGGAAAATCTGGAATGAAAAAGAGCAAGGGCAATAATAAGATTTACGGAGGCAGTATAGCACAGTGGGTTAAAGCTCTGAGCTGCAGATCTGGAGACCTGGGTTTGAATCCCACAGCCTCCTAGGTGCGTACTGTATGAGCCTGAGCAAGTCACTTCCTTGTGCTCCCAGGTCACATCTGTAAACAAGCTTCGACTTAGTGTGCTACTCCTGGTTAAACAATGTTCTCTTTCCCTTTTTCCCTATTCATATCTGAGACAGTCAGATCAGTCAGTAACAGTAAGGTCACTCAGTAGAATGTTAATATTTAGTGACTAAAAAGACCTAGCCCAGATATATTTAGGTAGCGGGGGGGGGCATCAGGTTTTTCTGCCTCAGAAGGTCATACAGTGATAGCTAAAGGCAGCTGGCAAAATACCAGCAGCCATGATGCAGTGGGGGTGGAAGGTTAGGACCCAATCCAATAGGTAATGTTTAGCAGAGTGGGGATTGAGCCAGTGGGCTCTGAAATAACCTGTGTCAAATTTAATGACTCAGTCATATGAATGGTAGGTCTGGAGGATGGGCAAATCCAGTTGATATTGAAGTCCCTGAGTGGATGAGTTCACCTCTGGAGGAAAAAGATGCAATGGTGAAAAAACAGTCTAACAGGGAACAGTGAGAAATATTAGAAGAGGCATAAAGAACTCCAAAGAAAATGGGTACTGAGAAGGGGAAGGAGAGTTTGACTAAAAGATATTCGAGTGAGTAGGGAATAGCCTCCTTGCTGGCCACTGTGCTTGTCTGACCCTGGTGAATGTAAATGACCACACCTCCACCATATTTACCCCTGTCCTGCCTGAAAAAATAGCTACCAGGAAGTGACAGATTATGGTCGGGAATCCTGGAAGTGAGACAAGTCTCAGTGATACCATACCTCTCAACCTTTTGTCCCCCAAATGTGGAACATTGCCTGTCAAAATGTGGAACAAATGGGCAAAATGTGGAACACTTAATCAAATCTTTACCTAAGAAGCTCAAAATACTGTTAAAATGTTACATTTATGTTCAGAAAGTCTGTTATTAATTGAATAATATATTTTTTGCATAATTTACTAAGGATTTTTGCTTTAAAATGTTGACTTTGAATGTGGAACAAGTCCTCACAATGTGGAATGGGGAGCTTTTGTGAAGTAAAATGAGGAACGTTCCTCGTAATGTGGTACAGTTGAGAGGTATGAGTGATACATAGGGCACTAGGGAGTGTAATTGCAGCCAAACAGAGAGGAGGTCAAGTTTTGGTAGCAGGCTGCTAGGCTCCTAAATTCTTATTTATTTATTTATAACATAGGAATTGCAACCCTTTGAGTCATAAACTCTTTTTCCAAAGGCTCCACGTCAAATACGATGATACAGACAGCAACGATCCAGTTTAACAATGGTGCAAAGTCATATAAGTGTGATGTGCAAGTAGCAAGTAGGAGTAGAATGTGAGTTAAATATACATAGGGAAATTGCCTGTACAAGTGGCCACTAAACATAGGATAATGACGAATGTAAATTAAACATACAAAGGGTAGTTAGTCTTAGCAGCAGTTTGTAAATACTGTATGTTTTAAAGGATGTAAGTCTGATGCATTGAACACATTTTGACTGCACTTGATGTAACTGGGTAATCATCAGAAATCAATATTTTTGTAAATTAGAGTTGTTTAGTAGAAAAAGTAGAAAACAGTACAACCTGTTGGACCAGATATTAAGTGGACAATAGTGCACTGAGTGTATGCACACAGCTACATTGTATGGTTAGAGCGAGTAGGCTCATTCATCACAGTTTGTTGGCCTGTTCTTTGACCCAGCCAGCAAAAGTATAACCGAAACAATTCCAAAATAATCTTAGCTGTGTGCATCTGTCTCTGTCTTGCCTTTTACTTAAAAAGCACAGTAACAAGGATTTTTTTGTCCTATTGAGTCAAAAATGAATCAGTGAATGGTTAGGCTCAGTGCCCTACCAAGACAACTCCAGAGTTGAGTCCCAGTCTACCCAACTGTATTGAAAATAGAAAGGGCTCTATATCATCTAGTATTAACTAGAGCCCAGGTATATATGTCAGGGTGAGAACATGAAATAACTATTTTGTTGTGTCATGAGTGTCATCGTTGTTCCCACACATAGTGTCTGTTTAGTCCCTTCCACATTATTAGTTCTACCTACTGTACTGTAAAGAAAGAGGGCTTTATCTCATCTAGCAGTCACAAGAGCCCACACAGATATGTCACGGTGAGGACATGGAAGAACTTTTTTCTCTGCAATGAGTGTCATCATTGTTACCACTTGTAGTGTATATTTAGTCCCTTCCACATAAACAGTACTACAGTATTTTTCTTGCAGATTATGGTTTGCAGTATCCGCCCCCCCCCCCCGTGTTGAACACTACAAATGTGGCCTCTTATTAGGTATTTAGCACATATATTTCAAGTTTATATATAATCAGATCTAATCTGAACACCCTTGTGTGTTCTGCTTCATAATTAATAAGAGTCACAACCTTTCTGGTTTAAGCCATCCTATTATGGATCATAAATTTTCAGACCTGCCATCTCAAATGTCTCATGTTAGCCACACGTACAAAAAACACAACTGCAGAAGTTTTGCAGGGTCATGTGAATGAAATCACAAATGATTGAGGGACTCTTTAAGATCTTTGATTTTTGGATTTCCAGAACAGCAGTGAGCTAGCTCTGTGGTTCTGTTATCCAAACATCTGCAAATCCAAAAGGCACAATGTAATCCAAGTGCAGTGGCTTTTTCTAGCCCCCAATGCACATGTCCCACAGTGGGCATCAAGTTGGGTAGGTCCAAATGTAGAATTGTTTTCTTAGTTTACTAAGCACTTCAAAAAAGACAAAAAAAAGAAAAATGACAAAAATGCAAATACTCATCACTTCAATGTAAATAGTATAGAGGTAAAGGCTACTGAAACTCAGAAAAATGAAGCTAGCATTCGCAAAATAACCTTAAAGGCATTATCAATATTCCTAGACTAGTCTACACCAAAACAAATCAGTCTTAACTGGAAAACTGCCTCTCAAACCAGCATGCACAACATAGGTTCTTCTTCTGAAG
The DNA here is from genome assembly GCA_016271365.2 of Neoceratodus forsteri. Classification (NCBI taxonomy): domain Eukaryota; kingdom Metazoa; phylum Chordata; order Ceratodontiformes; family Ceratodontidae; genus Neoceratodus; species Neoceratodus forsteri. Next base: position 189,419,616 of record CM028137.1, on the reverse strand, counting down.
GGAAATGACAGGTTTCTTAAAAAGAGCTCACTTTCAAATACCCTGATCAATGTTAGAAAAAATTATATTTTACACGTGAATGTGACAGATTAGAGAAGTAATTAGACGGGAAACACAACCAGAGATAAGAAAACCTTGAATATCTAGTAGTATGTAGGTCAATGTCACAGAAGGAATGTTATGTATATGTACAAGGTCTATAAATTATCTAATATTAAATATCTTACTAAAGAGAAACTGGAGACTGTGTGTGTGTGTGTGTGTGTGTGTGTCTGCGTGCTCACGTGAAGCACTTAATGGAATTAAAGACACATTGCAATAACAAAAAATTAGTCTTCACATGTTTTTTTCCTCATGTGTTCAATGCTGGTACTGTTTAAACATGTTTCTGTCCATAACTATATGTTCATTTGTAAATATTATTTGTGAATATTTAAGCAAGCAAATAATTCTATGGTTTTATGTGTGTCTAATCAGACAACCTACTGTGCCCATTTAACATTTATAAGAAATACACGGACAAACGCTTCCATCCAGACACCTCCACATCTTATTTGCATCCTAAACAGCTGCATGTAAGAGACAAATTCATGACCAGGTATAGGAAAGAAGTCATGTATGTATATTTTCTACACTCAGTAACTCCATCTTTATGTTAGGAAGTGAATATGTCTTGTCGCTATACAAATCACTCCATATGAACAACAGCAGTCTAGTTACTGTTCAATACAGGCTTACAATCCAAACAAATAATGTTAGTATCCTAAAAATATGCAAGACCAGTCACCTGAGCTATTGAATGGCATTTATCAGTGAGTTAAGTCAGTAGAGCATTATAGTAACATGTAAGAAAGAAAACTTTCAACTCCAAAAACCACTTTGCCATCTGCAAAATGACATCCCAGACCTCAGTTCAGCTTTGCAGATAAATTAACTGTTCTTTTTCTGACATTGTCAATTTCATTAGTGGTGCAAAATTCATTTTTGTATTGGCAATTCATAAACAGTGCACCATGTGGTAAACTCCATGTTTTTGACCAACCTCTCCCGTCCCAAATTGTTCAAATTTCTAATGACTATAAGAGGGTCACCTTGTGCTAATCAGCAGAGCTGCAATAATATCTGTAGTTCCCTGGTTCATCCTTTGGCCCATCTTTATGGATGGGTACCATATGAGCCATCCTCCAGTCCTGTGGCACACATCCTGTGTCCAGGGAGGTATTGAACAGGTCTGCCAGTGGCTCTGCAAGGACTTCTGCCAGCTCCCTCAGTACTCTAGGGTGAATGCCATCCAGCTCAGGTGCTTTGTCCACTCTTAATGCCCTAAATCCCTCCAGCACCCTGCCCTCTGTAATCCCTACATCTGTTGTCTTCTCCCCCCCTTACCACCCCCCACTTGCCTGAGTGGTGCCCCCATTCTCCTGCATGAACACAGAGCGAAGTACTTGTTCAGTGCCTCTGCCTGCTCTGCCCCCATCTCCACCAACCCCCATCTTTCTTGATCCTCATAAGCTGGTCTTTGTTTCTCTTTTTCTTGCCTATGTAATGGAAGAAGTCCTTCTTTCTTCTTTTGATCCCCTGTGCCAATCTCAGCTCTCTAAATGCTTTGCCCCCCCCCCGACCAGTCTGGTGACCTCCCTAGACTTTTCCCTGTATACATCTTTATCTCCTCCCCTTCCCATTTTCCTATACTTCCAAAATGCCACCCTTTTGGCTCTCACCCCTTCCCTGACCTCTGGTGACAGGCAATTGGGTTTCTTTACCCTGCACTTCTTTTTTATTTCCTAATACAGGTCTCTGTTGCCTCCGCCAGCACTCCTATTATTATATTCCACTTCTGATTTGCATCCATGTAATGTTGGATATCTGCCAGGTGCTTGCTCAGAATTTCCCTCATCATCCTAAAGTCTGCCCCCTAAACTCAACCACCCTTGTACCCATGCCCCCTGTGTCCCTCTCCATGTTTAGTGTGAACCACAGCAAGTAGTGGTCACTCCCAGCAAGCGGTTCCCCCACTTCTAGGTTCCTTAGTGCTTCCCCACTATCCAGTACAAGGTCCGAAGTTCTCTCCAGCTGTGTCGGCCCCTGTACCAGCTGCATCAAGAAGCTGTCCTGAAAAGCTTCCAACAGGACCCCCTCTCTTGCACTCATGGTGGCAATGTCACTAATGAACATGTTAAAAAGGACTGTACCCAGGACTGATGCCTGTGGTACACCACTTGTGACTTCCCCTTCTGCTGACTTACCCCATTGACAACAACCCTCTTTTGCCTACCCTTGAGCCAGTTTACCACCCATCTGACTATAGCCTTTGATGTTCCAAGGCCCTCCAGCTTCTTCAGCAGATGCCTATGCCACACTGAGTTGAATGCCTTACTGAAATCAAACTAATGAAGATCCACTGTGTGGTCCCTGTCCAGCTCCCTTGGTACCCAGTCAAAGAAGACAATAATTTTGGAATGGAAAGACCTCTCTGCCATGAACCCATGCTGCTTACTATCCTGGAGACCATTTTTTATGTGTAGTCTATGAGGTTTTGCTTGATTAGAGACTCATCAGCTTGTACACAATAGATGTGAGACTAACCAGCCTGTAGTTTGCTGCCTCTTCCTTATCCCCCCCCCTTATAGAGTGGTACCACATTGACCAGTCTTCACTCTCTGGGTACTGCCCCTCACAGCAGTGAGCTGTTGAACAGATATGTTAGAGGATCAGCCAGTTCTTCTGCCAACTCCCTTAGCACTCCCATGTGCACACCATCTGGACCTGGGACCTTATCTCTCGTTAAGGCTTCCAGACCCTTCTGGACCCTGTTATTGGTGAAGACTGGAATTTCCATCCCTGGGATTTCCTTATCTGCTACATTGATGCCACTTTCAGGTAGGGGGCCCACATCCACCCTGGTGAAAACAGTGCAGAAGTAGTTGTTAAGAACAGTGACCTTCTGTCCATAATCTTCAATTATCTTACTGTCATCTACCAATGTAATGATCCCACCTCCCTTCTTTATCTTTTCCCTGAAGTAACAGAAGAAATATTTTTCCCCAGATTTGATCCTTTCTGCAATCCACAGTTCTCTGGCTGCCTTTGTCTCCCTTACTGCCGTCATGCGTCTCTATTTTTTTGAATTTATTCCTCCCACTCCTCCTCCCCCTGACTCCTTTTAAACCTATAAAATGCTTTACTTTTAGCACTGACCATTTCTCTAACCTTTGCTAAGAACCATATGGGTCTCTTGAACTTATTTCTTTTAATGTCTAACTTCACTCAGAGTTTTGTAGCTTTGAGGATGGCCTCTTTTTATAAACCCCCACGTTTTCCACACCTACTACATCCCTCACCTTGGCTAGTTTAGTATGCACCATCATTCTCATTTTGCCAGTGTTTGCCCTTCAAAGATCAGGACCTCCATCCTTGAGTGTGTTCTTACATCCCCTAGGGTCACCTCAGATTAGACGGAATTATGGTCCCTGTTCACTAGTGGTTCCCCTGCTCTTACTGCCACTACTGCTTCTGAATTTATGAGAACCACATCCAGAATGAAGCCCTGTCTAATAGATTCCCTTACCAGCTGAGTCATCAGGCAGTCCTGGAGGGTTTCCAACATAGCTTGACTTCTAGAATGTTTTGCTACTGGAACTCCCCAGTCTACATCTGGTAGGTTTAAATCTCTGACTACCACTGCCTCCCTTTCCCTGTCTCTCTTTTTATTTCCTCTCCTAGCTCCTTGTCCCTCCCTTCACCCTGTCCTGGAGGTCGGTACAGTACCCCAGTTAAAGTGGTTTGCCCAATACCATTGTGAGCTGCACCCACAGTAACTCGACTTCCTCTATTCCACTCTTGATTCTTCCATCTTCCACTACTCCAGTACCCTCATGGACATAAAGGGCTACACCTCCTTACCTCCCCTCCCCTCTGTCCTGAAAATTGAGTGTCCTGGTATTGTGAGGTCCCAGATGTTGTTGTCTGTGGCCCAGGTTTCTGTGATGGCAAATAGGTCCATCTTAGTATCTGCCACCAATGCTTGTAACTCTCACATTTTGTTGCCCAGGCTCCTACCATTGAGGCAGACCCTCTTCCAGCTACCATCTAAATGTTTTTTGTTGTGAGTTCAGAGTTCTCCCTTGCCCACCTTTGATCCTCTCTGTCTTGTGTTATTGCAGCACCCTCTTTGTACCCCTGCCGGCTATCATTGGTCTTACTTCAACCTTGATCTTGACAGTACATTCCCTTCCACTGTCTTTGTTTCCAACCCCATTTATCGGGGAGTGCCAACCAGGTCCCCTCCCCCACTAGCCATGATGATCCTACTAGTCTCAGACTCCCTCTCAGTCAGTTTAAACATCCGATGTAGATGTTCAAACTTCTGCCCTAGTGCTCTTACCCTCTCCTTTGTCAGATGGAATCCATTGTCTTAGAATAGCTTCAGTTTCCAGAAGTCTCCCTAGTCACCCACAAAGTGAAACCCTTTCTCTTGACTCCACCATTTTAGCCACCTGTTCAACTCATCTATCTCTTTCTGTCTAATTTTGTCCCCCCTTTCAGCCCCTCCCCCTCATACAAGGAGGACCTCAGAGAAGATCATGGATGTTGAGTGTGCTGCCAACTGTTCCCCCAGTCTCTCAAAGCTCTGCTTTGATGCCTCCACTGACCGGTTAGATAGATCAGTGGTTCTCAGGTGAATCAGCACTCCTGGGAGCACTGCTATATGTCGACATTCGGAATCACAACATTCAGGATCCCGAAGTCGGCAGCCTGACACACACCCACCTGACAGGACAGAAGCTGGTGCCGACAGGGGTAAGGTAACAGATGCGATGAAGTGTTACCCTATCCCTAGTCAGGCGCCACAAGGGAGAGGAAAATGTGGAAGCTATCCGAGCTGCTCCTGTGGCGTGGAGGACTAAGCCATTAGCAGGTTGGCCAGCATGGTGCTCCAGACCCAGTCTCTGTTCCAGAGAGAACATTTTTGCGAGTCACTCCTCTGCCTCCCATAACTTTTTTAACCTACTCCAAGGTCCAATCCCCCTCAGAGTTGTTATTTTAGTTACAGAAGGTGAGGGGGGGCAGAGCCCCCAACATTGCACTTAAGACCCTGTTGGTCTCCTGATATTCAGTCTTCCAAACTCAGACTTATGGAGTTCAGGTAGACTGAATGTCAGGATTAAGTAGTAGGCCCACACTCCCAGCCCTCCACATGCCCTGTCCACCATCCTCTCTATGTGCTCTATATCCCATTGGGCTGATGCACCATGGAGGCACATAACTATCCTCTCTTTTTGCATTTCCCCACCCAGTTCTGATTCTACCCATCTAATAATAGAGCCCACTACTACTATGATTTGTTTTACTTTCTTACATTTGTTTCTATTCCCACAATTGAATGCCATTTCAATGTTCTGCCTAAGCCCACTGACTGACATGAAGTTCCCCCTTGCAGAGTCAGATTCCTGCACCTCTGCAAGGAGGAGGGGCAATTTGCAGTCAGAGTGGCATCGGCATGAACCTTCTACCTGTGGCCAATCCTTAACTCTTTTCCCCCTTCCTACCAACCATTCTCCACACCCCAGGGTCAGTGGGCAGCTTACAGGATTGGGAATGTGTGGGGACAGCTCCATTTAAGCTGAAGATACAGCATAGGCATTTCCAGCCATGCTGCCTCTAGCAGAACCCTGAGCTGAGAAAGAGTTTTGCAGATGACACAATGCCCCACTCTCCACAGCAGCCCCCTGGAGATGAGTCTCCCACACCCATTATAGTTCACAATCACCACATTAACCTCATGCAACAAGGTTGTTATGATGAGCACCTAGTGAGTCAAGTTGAGTGAAGCAGAGAAAACAAAGGAAATAAAACAATGCCTACAAGCTGCAACACTTTATGTAGCAAAACATCTTTAAGCAAGTCTAGAAACAGCCCTACAAGCCCCACTATGACAATTCAAATAGCTTGAACTCCAAGGGCTCGATTCTCAAAGAGCCCTTAGGCTGCCACAAGCTGTGGCAGATGGCAGCTTGCATCACAGCCCGTTGCGCCAGGGACCCTGCGCCCAATTCTCTATCGGGCAGGGTCCTGACAGCAAAGTCCCATGGCTTGCAGCAATCCTGGCCATGTGCCAAACAGGAGATGAATCTACAGGGTATGCCATAAGCTATGGGGCAGATGTTCTCCACTCTACCACATCCATGGTGGTGAGCAGCACTCTCCAAGCCCTGATCCCCCATTAGGTGATGTAAACACACCCCTCTTAGATCCATGATGTTGCCCCTCATAGTAATAACAAATACATCCCCCCAACCTAGTGGTCAAGTGGCCTCCTCCTCAATCCCCAATGTTGCCCCTCAGAATAATAATAAGTACATCCCCCTGATCCGGTGGTCTAGTTGCCCCCCTCCCTGATCCCTGATGGTGCCCCTTGTAATAAAATTACATCCCCCTGACCTGGTGGTCTAGTGGTCTCACTGATCCCTGATGTCCCTGAAATTAATGTATTCAAATTAATCCTGGTGGTCTAGTGGAGGCCCCACTCAGCAGTCCACAACCACCCTGCTCCCACCATCCCGTATCGAAGCTGGCAACTGGCACAGCCCACTGCTCACCTCCACAGTCAGCTGCCGAATGAGCTCTGAATGAGTATGTACTGTATGTAATACATGTTCAGTGAGCTGTAAATCACTGAGCATGTACTATTTATAGTACACACTCATTCAGAGTTCAGTAGGCAGCTGGCTGTGGTAGTGAATGGTGTGCTGTGCCAGTCCTTCTCAGTTACTGGGTGGGGAAAGCAGGTGATAGGGCACTGCTGGGTGGGTGGTGAGGTACACTAAACCACCAGGGTTAATTAGATCATTAGTTTTGGGAGATCAGGGATCGGGGAGAGTGGGCCACTAGACTACCAGGCTGTGGGGATGTAATTATTATTATTATGAGGGGCAGCACTGGGGATCTGGGAGTGGGGGCACTAGACCACCAGGTAGGAGGGATGTGTTTATTATTATTATGAGGGACAACATCAGTGATTGGGGAGGGGGGCCACTAGACCACCAGGTATGGGAGATGTATGTATTATTATTATGAGGGGCAACATAGGGGACCAGGAAGGGAGGACACTAAACAACCAGGGTGGATTTTATTACTGTAATGTTGGGAACATCAGGGAGAGGGACCATGGCACATTGCTACTACTAGGTTAACTCTCCTAGTGGTGAAATTTCAAAGTACCTTTAGACCAGCCACTGGTTGGTTTAGGAGTACTTAGAATTCACCACTGAAGAAGTTTTGTTAATTGCAATTCAGGGGATTTGACAGCCTGCAGCTGTCACAAGCTCCTGGCACCATGCTGTAGCACAGTGTGTGGCACAAGGGAGGCACAAGCACCATTAAGTGCAGGCTGCGTGCGGTAGGTGCAGCCTGCCTTTGTGAACTGCTCATGGGGCATTATTTGGCACAAAGGGCACTTTGTTCCAATCACTGGGACACAAGCCCCTTGTGCCACCCTGGGGCTTTGAGAGTTGGGCCCCAAGTATCTAGATACCCTTGCAACAGGCCACGTTAAGAAAGTTTCTGTTTCACAGTACCTTGGTCATCTGTCTGGATTGGTCCATTTTCCTTGGTTCTGCAGAGGAGCAGAGTGGATGGCTGCAGGCTTCCAGTTTGGGCTGACTCCTTTTGGCAGACTCCAATGTCCTTTTCACATGGGTCCTTCACATGGGGGCCACCTGATGGTCTGACCCTTAATGAGGCCCCTGCCTGCTTCCTGGAATCCCAGGCTGTACCCAGGATTGACTGGAGCTTGTTGTGGAAGGTGCAACTTTCCAGTGATTGACACCCTACAGGAACTTTTCAGAGTTTCCAAGCTCTGCACCCTCTACTTCCACCAGTGGTCTGGGGTCAGCAGACTTGTCTTTCTGCTGGCAGAGGGTGAGTGAGCCCTTTCCCTACTGTTCTGGTAAAGTTTGTGTTGCAAAGTATACCTGGGATGGCCCTTTTCATTTTGAACAGCCTTTGCCATTAAGCACCAGAACATCACATTCTCAACAAAATAAGGTAGTAAGTCAATGGTAACAATCTCCGATACTGCAGCATTAAGTTCTCATGGCAGTATTCTCTGTGTCATGGTATTAGAATCTGCAGAGTCATCTGATATTATTTTGTGGTGCTGCTCTGACATTTATTTGTGCCACTGCCAAACAGCATGATCCAACAAACTGAGTCTGAGTGTAACCCTGATTGTGAAGTTTGTTGGAAACTGGTTAGCAGCATCTGTGAGCCCTTACTAGTACTATGTGTACTCTTTTAATTTTTTTATTTCTTAAACTGAATTTTTATCTGTCTCTTGATGCCTCCAACCTTTTCAAATCAAAGGACTCCTCATAACCTAATCCATTCTGCTCTTCTTCCTCCTCTTCACCTTGTTTGTTGCATGCCTTCACATATAGTTCACTTTTACTGCTGCTGCTCCCAGTGCCACTGCCCACAGCCAGTGCTGCCCTCTGGTGTTTCAGTAGTGTAGACCTATGACTTTTATGTAAGACTATCCACTGATCCCCTTTCCCTACATGAGTTCCTTTTTTGCCTCTTTTCACCATCATCTGACACAACTGGCCAATTGCAATTGTGTTATCCTCCACAACTAGAGTTACAACAATAAATAAGGTCAGATATTTCATAATATTACTAAAGAGATTCTCTCTGTTTGCCCACAGTGCTACTCCAGCAGGTAGGGGATTTCTCTAGAGATATCACAAAACTTTCAGGAATTTATATCTGACCATATCTTTTGCTGCAACTGTATGACAAACCAAATGATTTTGATCCCAGACTTAGGCATGGATGTGTGCAGAGTGTAGCAAGGCCTGTGTTTGAGTTGGTTCAGGTTTTTTTTTTTGGGGGGGTGCAATTGTCTGATCATGCTGGTGGAACTTGTTGAGGTACAGTGGAGGCTTCATGAGGACTGGGATTAGGAGTAGGCACAACAGAACGAGCTGTCTGTAAAATATGTGCTTTTAATGCTTTTGGCTTGGGTGTCTTTAAAACAGTTTGTAACAATTTCGGAGTGGGCAAAAACATACTCTACTTCTTTTCTTGACCTTTACCACAGGCTCCCAAAGTGAGTCCACACCAACATTACCATTGTCTGAAAATCTCTCCTCCTCCTCCTCTCCAGTCCCCACTTCTTCCACCTCCTCCACCTCCTTTACCGGGACTACACCTTCCAACTCTTTAACTACATCCTCAACCTGGGGGTCAGTCACCTTTTCATGAGCAGCCATGGCTTGCACTTGTGGCACCTTCTTCCCCGCATATCTTTCCTAATTTTGCACACTTAATTTGTGTGCATCAATATTGGGCATACTACCTGAGCCAGTATCCCCAACAACAGCTTTCTCATATTGGGACAGGGTGGCAGGAGTGGATTTTAAATCTGCCGCACCTGCGTCTGCATCTCCACTGATAATGTGGTTTTTCCTGCTTCTGCTGCCCCTGATACACTGGATGCCCAAAGGAGATCCATAGCAATTGTTCCTAAAAACAGTTTAGGTGTTGCCTTCCTTTTCTTTGCCCCCCTCCAATTTGATGCACCATGCTTACCTGGGGTTGATGTTGCATGTACACCTCTACCTTTCCCCACAGTACCACCATGTCTAACTCCAATATGATGATTATTTACTGATGCTAGTGCTATTCAGACTTTACAAGAGTCAGATATAGGTTGCTCAGTATCACAAATTCAAGCCCTCAAAGATATATATAATGAAAATTAAAAACATCTCCAAAAATCTATACAACTTAGACTAAAGTAGCAAAAGTAAGAAAACAACCAAAAAGCCCTTCAAAACCTTACATACACTGTTTATATGATTCTGACAGAGCCCTATCAGCCTGAAAACAGAGAGAGAGAGTTAGAGACTTAGGGATGAATCCAAGGTGTGAGACATTCCATACATGTGGAGGGCTGGGAAATGCTGCAGAGTGCCTTCTACATAGAGAATGTGCACAAATGGAGCATTTTGTAGCATTCAAAACCCTACCTGCATGCCCTCTCTGTACTTACTCTATGGTCATGCATGAAGCACCACATGGGACTGAGTTGGATGGGCTTTGGGGATGGGGCATACATGTGCCTGATTCAGGGCACTGTTGAGTCAGAGAGGATGGGCAGTGGAAGAGGCAGAATCTATGTGGCCTGGGGCTACATAATGCCTTCATGCCCCCTATACCCAGTCATTCTGCTGTTTCTAGGGCCTGATTGACCCTCCCTCCACCAGCCTCTGCTCCAAGGAGACTCAGTATGTGGAAGAATGTAACCAGTGCTAGCTGGTACATGTAAGTAAATTGTTCTGTGGTCACTGGGAACATGGCAGCCTATGGAGGACTCATGCAGGCTACCATATCTCATGTCCCCCATGCTGCATGGAGTGGGGAACCCAGTGGTGAGCTGACCCGGACATTCAATTGGAGGCAAAACAAACCTGAATGTAACACTCTCAGTGCTGTGCACAGCCCTTGCATAGGGTTTCATGCTTGCAGGAGCTGGGGGAACAGGGTTGTGTATCCTGACCACATTTGTGGATCAGGTCCTGAAGCTGCAGGTTTGCCTGTCTCCTGTTCTCGTGCATATAGATCAATCACAGAAAATGCCTGTAATGAAATGGCAAATAAAACTCTTAAAATGCACTCAAAACACTCAGAAATAGCTACAGTAGGTGTTAGTTATTCAAATGAAGCTGATTTAAAAATTAGTTTTAGTCTTTCAAAGAGAAAATGAATGTTTTGTGATCTACAACTCCCAAGAGCAATGTAAGGCAGTTCCTAGCTCCCTAAAACATCAGCTAGAACTGTGTGAAAGTGAGGCTGATCATGGACTACAAGGTGTTAGGCATACTATGTAGTCTGCAGCTTCTCCAGACCACATGATATCATTCCCTCATAATGCGCCACTAGCTGCAGATTTGCCAGTTTCAGGAAAGGAAAGGGAAAGGGGAAGTTGTTTAACCAGGAAAGGCACACTAAGCTGAAGCTTTTTTCCAGGTGTGACCTGTGTGTACTATGAAGTTAAGTAACTTGCTCGGTGTCGCACAGTATGCAAGTGGGGGCAGAGAGCTTCACAACAGAAGTTCTTGACTTTCTAACTTCGCAAAACCCTCAAACTTTGCAAAGTCGGACTGTGAATCATGAAGTGGCTTTGCAAGAACCTCCAAATTCAGCAACCTTTACATCTCTAATCCTGAGAAATACGCGTTGGAACTACTTGACTTTTTCCTTTTAAATTTCTTTTACAAAACCATTTTATAAGTGAGATAATATACTTCAGGGATGTGTAAATATTGTCAATAATTAGACTTTTCACTCAGTGTTTCAGAGCTACTGGCACAACTCAAGTGCCTCATACCTAACAACACACTCGAGTGGCATGTGATTACTGACACATAACTACATATCCTGTCATGCATGAGTAAAGCAACTTTACCTGTGGGATGGTATCTCAAATTCTGCAAGTGAGGAATCTTACCAAACTGCATGTAATGTGACTAACAACACCATAAAATAGCTACAGTAAATAGGATTTGCAACTTAACAAGCAGCATCTACTGTATATGAGATTGATGCAGTAACAAATAAAATGGTTCATGGACAGCATCTTCTGTCTCTCGTCTTGCAGCCATCTGGTGAATGGTCACTCTCCTGCAGCCTGCAGCCCTCTGCCCCCTGCCCCTCTACTTCTCTTGCTTTCAAGTCCCAGCCTCCTTAGCACCCTTGTTAACCTATAAACAACCTCTTTATTCTTACAGCCTGTGCTGACTGTGTCTTATAAAATGTACTGTAACATTGCAATTATGATTTTTTTTTTGCACTTCTCTACTGTTTCTTTTTCAACATTGTTGTTTATCCAGTTTTTTGGATAGTTTCACTCCTTCCCCAGTCACACCTGGAAACAAGGTCTGGCTCAGTGTGCCTTTCCTGGTTACCAAATTTTAACTAAATGCATAAATAAAATATCCACTGGCCTCTACTACCTTCAATGACACCAGCCCTTTTGACTGCTGGACACACTTACCTTACATCCCACTAACACCAAATGTGTCTGGGTGTGGGTCAAAAAGGTCAAGCAGACAAGTGAGCAAGGTGAAAGACACTGATAGACATTGTGCTTTTTATTTTTCGTTTTTACTTTATAGTCATGCAAACAAATATTTACAGTTCTGACATCTCAGGATAGAAAAAAGCATATTCTCAGATGTTCTGTTCTCCATTTGGAGACATCTCTAGTTTCTATTTGTTTTGAGAAAACCCTTTTGTTTTCAAAACTCTTTCATAGACTACCAGTTAGGTTATACCAGTTCCTAATATGCAGCTCAGTAAATGACCTCATTCACTCGCAAGGCCAGAAGCAAATAATTGCAAGACTTTCTATCTCACAGCATCTCAGGCAAAGCCATGGAGCTGCTACTTACAGTACCACCAGTAAGGCTAGATACTAACTGAAGCACAGGCGGTAAATAAGCCTTTTTCTACTCCTTCTGACTCCTGCCAGAGAACAGGTGTCTGAATGGATAAACAGAATTAAGAATTTTTAGTGTAATTACTGAGGATGTATTTTTTATTTCAATACACCTACATCATTCATTCATATTAACAAATGAAACACCACTTATCTTCTGGTATTTTGTTTTCTTAACAGGTATACATGTAAGCATACTCAAAATTAATAAGGTGATATATTTATGTCTCCACCTCTGGATCCACCTCCTATTCATTGTTATACTGTATAAAGTGACCACAGGCATGTCTGATGCATCCCTAACAGACTGCACTCCAGCAATAGACTGAGGTAAGAATAATTTAGCTTGCTTATGTGTGCTTAGATAACGAGGGGGAAGAGAAAAAGGATTCCTTCCTTCCTTCTTTGCTTGCTTCCTTCCTTCCTTCCTTCCTTCCTTCCTTCCTTCCTTCCTTCCTTCCTTCCTTCCTTCCATGTTGGTAATGCAGATACATATGCTTCACATATGAACAACTTACAGGATCTACAGTGTAATGCATGTGTGGCTGCATTGCACTTACTCTTTATTCTTCAAGCAGCCTTTACCTTTACTGCTTTTATATTTTATTAAAGTCACTTTTATGCTGCATTTTATCCTCTGTTCCATGAGGTCTCAGCCACTTACCCTGTGGACTGGAGGCAAATGCTGCTACAGCGTACTGTGATCCCTGGCAGTCAGTTTCTAGCCTCTGTGAGAGAGAGAGAGAAAGGAATGAATATTAAGTTTAATATGTGAGCGCTTGGCCCACCTACACTTCTAGACACAGTTTCTCACATATGCCAACAGCACTGTTGGTACCATTAATGTGAACTGCAGCATGGAGCTGCATTCCCCAAAGCCGTCTGGTTTTAATTTTCCTGACCACATATTGTTATTCACTGCAAGTACTACAGTACATGTTGTGGTTTGCTCTTTTGCCACTTAAAATGCATCCCTTTGCCATATCCATTGCATTAATTGTAGCCACTCTTGGAAGGAGGGAAAAGGAAAGGAAAGAGAAAGAATTAAACAAAAACTGGAAAAAAGTGCAAATGGTAACAATGGGAAGAAAGAAGGTGAAAGAAAAGAAAAGGGCCAAAGAATAAATGAGAAAGTGATATTGCAAATGAGAGAGAGAGAGAGAGAGAGAGAGAGACAGAGACAAATAGGAAATGAAGATATCAGCTCTCTCTACCGTTCACTACTTAACAAAGAAAAGAAGCAGAACAGGACAGTAAAAGAACAGAACAAAGGAAAAGCATAACATGATGTAATGCAGAGGAAGGGGTTGGGGTTGGGGTGAAACACACATAACAATGGGAACTCTGTGGGCACGCTGGCTAGCTGCCATAGGTGACCCTGTTCAGAATTCTTTTTAAATACCTGATTGGGGCCCCCAACACTATCACAGTTAGAGTGAAGTAACTGTCTTGCATGGGGCATGGTGAGGTCCTATACCAGAGACTGGGGGCTTTATAGGCACAGAAAGGCAGTGGTCTGCCTAATCAGCACCCTTGAAATTCTATGGGTCCTTATAAAATGGGTTACTAGAAATAAAAAAAAAAAGAAAAGAAAAGAAAGTTTTTGAGGTTTGGAATATACCGTAAATCAGTTCCTTCATTGACAGGTGACTCTAGTGGGTGCTGTCAGGATTACTGAATTTTCCTTGTGTTGTTTTGTGAACTGACCCTTCCCCATTCTCCCCCTCTCCCATGCTTAAATAAGTAAGTTTTATAGTTTATTTCAATTAAATACTCTACTATATTAGATTTTTTAAAAGAGTTTACTGAGCTATTTAGTGAGTGAAGAACATTCATATAAACGAAAAAGGAAACTTATACATATGTGTGTTTTTTTGTCTGAAAGGTAGTGGCCGACTGGCAGGCTGAACAAGGTACAGTGTTAAAGGGGGTACTGAACAGAGGAGTAAACAGCACACATTAAGTAAGGTGAAGAAAAGTCATGATTTAAAATAAAAACAGTGGTGTCTAGATTAAACAAACTCTGGCCAGAGCTGATAGGACTGCAGCTAAGGAATTTGGGGTAAAAATATTGAAAATTACCAAAGTTGTGAGCCTGCATTCACAAAATGTAAAGTAGGTTCATAAATTTGTTGTTTTGTAATATTTTTATACCAAATTGTCAACATAGCCTTGTTATGACCCTGCCTCATGAAGAAGAGCAGAGAAAATGTTCAGCTCCTGGCTTAAAGGTGATTTCCTGCAGGGACTGGGAAATCAACTTTTGGGATGCAAAATGGGTGTTTACTCACCTGGTAAAGGTGATTGTGTTGGTTGGCATCCATGGCACTCCAGACATTACCTCATGGGTTACAGCCCACCTGATAGGCTAATGATGCACATGACCCAGATCAGATTTCCAGTATATCCAGGTCCCAGGAACCCTTCTCTCCAGTTTGAATTTTCCATAGCTGAAAGGAAGTTAGTTAGAACAAGAATACCATACAAAACAATGCAGTCTAGTAAGAATGAGGTCCTCTATGACATGATAGAAAGCAAGGCCGGAGGCCTGTGTTTATTCCCATTATGTACAATCTAATTGAACCGGGGTTCGACTGTGTTAGCAGTGAGACTGAGTTCTACGGCACTGGTGTAGGGACCTCCTGTTTCCCTGACAGAGGACGCTCCGATCATCCCTGAGGGAGGGCCTTGGAGTGCCATGGATGCCAACCAACACAATCACCTTTACCAGGTGAGTAAACACCCATTGTGATTGGTTGGCATCCCATGGCACTCCAGACATTACCTCATGGGAGATAAGAAGCAGTTAGGACTCCGGGTGGGATCCGGGTGAATCGGAGAGTCCAGGTGTGGGTGCAGCTGCTAGGACCTGGGTAACAAAGGCTGGCCTGAAGTCCAGAAGCTGTTCCAGTCTGTAGTGTCTAGCAAAGGTGTGCAGGGAGCTCCAGGTAGCCGCCCTGCAGATGTCATCGGAAGACACTGATGCTCGCTCCGCCCAAGAGGTGGATATTGCCCTGGTGGAGTGAGCCCTGATCCCCTGAGGCGGGGTCAGTCGATTCGCCATGTAGGCATGCAGGACGACCCATCTGATCCACCCGGCGATGGTGGCCTTGGACGCCACGAGCCCCTGCCTCTGGCCCTTCGAGATGATGAATAGCCTCTCCATCTTACGGATGGGGTGGGTCCTGTCCAGGTAGACCGAGAGGGCCGACCCGATGTCCAGGGAGTCGGGGGCTCTGCTCTCGGCCTGAGGGGCTACGCGAGGCAAGGTAGGCAGGTCTATCGGTTGTTCCCTGTGAAACCTTGTCGGAACCTTCGGCTGGAAGGCCGGGACTGTTCTCAGCCGGACCCCTTTGGGGGTGAAGGTGGTGTATGGAGCCGCGCACGACAGAGTGCCGAGCTCCCCAATTCTTCTAGCCGAGCAGATGGCTACAAGGAAAGCTGTCTTCAAGCCAACCCAGAATAGGTCTGCCTCGATGAGCGGCTCGTATGGCGGCAGTCTTAGGGAATCCAAAACCAGAGGTAGGTCCCATGGAGCAATGCTAGGTCTGGTTCTGGGTCGCATGAGGTCTACCGCCCTCAAGAAGCGGATGGCATCTGGATGGGCCCCTGGCGGGAGTCCTTTGACGAGACCTCTGGCCGCCCCGATGGCCGCCAGTTGCACCCTTAGAGAGGAGGGTGCCAGCCCCTTGTCCACCCCTTGCTGAAGGAACAGGAGGATCGTTGGCAGGTCGGCCTTTTCTGGCATCGACCCTCTCTGACAGCACCACTGAGAGAAGACGGCCCATTGCCTCTCGTAAGTAGATGTGGTGGATGCCCGACGAGATTGGAGGAGCGTGCCTATAACCAACTCGTGGTACCTGGTAGCTGTTAGTCTTTCCCTCTCAGGAGCCAGGCCATGAGTTTTAGAGTTCGAGGAGACGGGTGGAGTACCGGTCCCTGCAACAGCATGTCCAGATGGGCCGGGATCCGGAAGCTGGCTAGCGACATCTCTGTGATTGCCGTGAACCAAGATCTGCGTGGCCAGTAAGGAGCCACCAGGATGATGGTGACCCGAGATTCCCGGATTTTGGCCAAAACTTGCGGGATGAGGGGAAGTGGGGGAAACATGTACGCATACTCCCGTGACCATACCTGAGACAGGGCGTCCGTGCCCTGGGAGTGAGCGTCTCTGAAGCGGGAGAAGTACCGGTCCACCTGGGTGTTGTCCCGCGATGCCATTAGGTCTAGGGACACTGGGCCCCAGGCCGCCTGTATTGTCTGGAATAGATCCGGATGCAGGCGCCATTCTCCCGGGTGGATCTGCTGCCTGCTGAGCCAATCCGCCCTGACGTTCAGTTTCCCCACCAAGTGCACTGCTCCCAGGTGTGATAGGTGCGTTTGTGCCCAGTTCATCACCCTTGAGGTTTCCCTTGACATGGCCCTGCTTCTGGTCCCTCCCTGCTTTGCTATGTAGGCCACCGTCACGCGATTGTCGGACTTGATCAGAACCGACAGTCCCTGGATGATGTGACGGAAGGCTCTTAGTGCGTGGAATACTGCTCTCATCTCCAGGACTTTGATGGAGAGTTGGGACTCTGCGGGGGACCATGTTCCCTGTGCTGACTCGTCCCCCAGACAGGCTCCCCAGCCGGAGAGGCTCGCGTCCGTCTCGATGAGGATTGGGTGGGGGGCCTCCAGGAGGACCCCCCTCATCAGATTTCCCGGAGTTACCCACCACTCTAGGGAGGATCTTACCTCGGCGGGTAAGGGAACCACGCAATGGAGGTTGTTCTCGTTTGGTGCCCCGCGCGCTAGGACATAATTCTGGAGTGGACGCATGTGCCACCTGGCCCAGGGCACGAGGTCGATGCAGGAGGCCATGCATCCCAGAAGCCTCGCCACCTTCACCACCGTGGTGCGGGGGTGTGACCTTAACTGTCGGGCCAGACTCTGGAGGCTGTGGATCCGGGCTGGTGACGGTCTCGCCCAGCCTTCGGCTGAGTTGATGATGGCTCCGAGGTGTTCTATTTGTTGGGTGGGACGGAGATGGCTCTTTTCTCGGTTCACCACCCAACCGTGGTCCTTGAGGGCCCGTACGGCGAGCTCCGTATGTGCGCACACCTGATCCTCGGAGCGGGCGCGGATGAGCCAATCATCCAAGTACAGAACGATGTCCAGCCCCTGTTCCCTGAGTCTGGCCACCAGGGTGATGGAGACCTTGGTGAAGACTCTGGGTGCCGAGGAGAGACCAAACGGGAGCGCTCGGTATTGGAAGTGGTGTCCCAAGATGTGGAAGTGGAGGAACTGCCTGTGCCTCTTGATGATGGGGATGTGAGGTATAGGCGTCCTTTAGGTCGACGGGCGTTGAAATCGCCTACTCTGATACCCTGTAGGTGGACAGCGGTCTCCATTTTGAACCGACGTGGGATCACGTACTGGTTCAGGCGTTTTAGGTCCAGGATGGGCCTTAGCTCCCCCGACTTCTTGGGGACCAGGAAGAAGATGGAGTACATGCCCTCCCCCTGTTCCTGAGCCGGAACGGGCTGGATGGCCCTGTTCTGGATCAGCTCTGCCAGGATCCCCTGCACCTGGTGAGGCGAGGCTCTTCTTCTGGAGACTGGGGACGAGATAAAACATTGTGGGACTGAGGGATGAGCCAACTTGATGGCGTATCCCCTGGAGACCACGTCTCGGACCCACCTGTCTGACATGGTGGCCGCCCAGCGATGGGCGAACAGGGCCAGCCGTTGACCGACAGGGGGATATGGTTCCAGGTGGAGGGGATCGGGCGAGTCGGAGTCACTGTTTTCCCCTGAACCCCCTACTGCAACCTCCGGACTTCTGTCCCCGGGGTCGGAAGGAGGAGGCTTGGTAACCGTGGAAGGCGGGGGTGCGGGAGTTAGAGGGGGGAGCCCTGCCTCGAAAGGAGTGGCTCTGAGCAAATGAATCCCTATGGGTTTGGCTCTTGGTGCCAGGACAAAACCTCCACCTTGCAGAGGGCAGATGGGAGGATCTTGACCGGTTCCTTAGGAGGTCCCTACCCTCTTCCTTCTGTTTCAGGTAGCTCTGAAGTCCCTCGCCAAATACATGACTCCCTTTAAGGGGTAGATTCTGTAGTAAAGTCTTAGACTCTGAATCAGCATCCCAGAGCTTCAACCATAGTGCTCTGCGGGCCCGATTTATGATGGCGGCGGCCCTGGCCTGGAGGCATAGGAGTCCACTGCCATGTCTGCCAGGTACTTGGCTGCATCTAGGGTATCGTCTAAGAGTTCAGCTTCCCTGGACTTTGGGCTCACCTGTTCCTGGAGTTCCTCCAGCCAGTGGATTTGGGCCCGGGAGGTGTAGATAGCCGCTGTCATTGCCTTGGCTGTGGTGCCCTCTATCTCAAAGGTCTTCTTTAGCATGTCCTCAATCCTTTTGTCCATTGGGTCCTTGAGGGCTATGGTACCACATGGTAGGACAGTCTTCTTGCTCAGGGCCGCCACTTGGGGATCAATGGAGGGTGCCTTGCACCAAGCATCCGACTTGTCGCCTTGTACCGGGTAAATCTTGTGCAAATTCCTTCAGTTTGGCATTCTGCCCGGGTCTGTGGATTGCCATTCGCGTGAACCAACTCTTGATGGCCGGGCAAACAGGGAAGGTCTCTGAGGAGGTGGTTCTTAGCTGGATCATGGGATCGAGCTTTGACTCCATCTTCTCCCCTTCCGGTTCCTCTGTGGACAGCCCCATAGTGGCCTTGATGGCCTTCATGAGTCCAGGGATGGTTTCGAAAGAACACAGTTTGGACGTCAGGGACGGGGTTGCTTGTTGGTCGACGTCTTCCGAGTCGGACTCCAAGCCAGGCTCCTCTTCCTCCTCTTTGCCATATTCGTTGTCCTTACCCCCTTCCTCCGGAGAGTCGTCGAGTGGTACGCTAGAATGAGGAACCTCTGGGACGGGCGATTCCTCTGGGGGGTCTCTCTGACGGGTGGGCTCCGAGCTGGGTGGTCTCGTTCTGTTTTGGGTAAGGGCCTCTAGCTTCTCCATGATCTTCAGCATGAAGTTCTGCTGACTCTCCATCATGGCCACCGCCGCCTGTTGATTCTGGATCAACAGTGAACCTGGGTCCACCCACCTCGAGGTGCTGGGGTTAGAAGGTGCCAGAGGAGGGGTTCTCTCCATCGAAGAAAGTTCGTCATCCATCAGGCAGGCTGCGCAGAGAGGACCCAGGGTCTGGGGGAGGAGGGCGGCACTGCACGCGGTGCATTTCTTTGCCTTTACCATCTGAAAGAGAGAGATATAAGTCTGAGCGAAAGTCGATAACTCCGGAACTGTTTTTCCCCTCTTGCCCCTGTAGGATGCCGTGCCCGCAGGCGGGTGGGGGAGGGAGGAAAAGGGGGGCTGGAGGCAAGGACTGGGTAAGGGCACTATGGGAGGGCCCTTATACAGTCATGGACGATGACGGGATCTTTCCCTTGCTTTCCTTACCTTCTACCTTTTTTCTCCATCTTGTGAGGCTGAGGCCCGCTGTGGTAGGGGCGGGGCCAGCGATCGACTGGGAGAACCACAGCTGGGCTCTACAGGGGAATTAAGCTATGGGAGGTCCCGAGTAGGTTGCTCCACGGGGTCATACTGGGGTCTCTATGTGAGGGACCCGAGTAGCAGGAAAGAGGTCTCTCCTCTCTTTTTTTTTTTTGAGGACTGTACCAAGAAAAAGCGGGGCTGGTGGTCTGAACCCCTGATCCTCCAGAATTGGGATTAGATTGGAGGAGGAGGGAATGTCCCTGTGGATGGCTGACCAATGGCCAGCGTAGCCGTCTAGCATGAGGGTGGGCGTGGCAGAGCCCGGGACCCTCGCATCTGCCCCCCCCTTCTCCCTTTTTTTTTTTTTTACTTGGCTGGAAGGGGAAGGTTACGAGCAGGATCATTCCCTCAAGAAGTGAGGGCTGTGGGAGTCAAAACCGCAGCTTCCCATTTGCAGCTCAGAACCTTAAGCTGCTGCACCCTACTGGCTGTACGCTGCCGCCCCTGCGGGACGCTAGCTCTGGGCCTCGTGGAAGCCCTGGATGGAGGAGAGGGGCCGAGAAGGCCTGAGGAGACCAGGCCTCTCTGCGGCCTGAGAAGTAGATGCCACGCGTCTGGGATCGCCTCAGGGACACTCGACTGAGCGAGGCGACCACTCTGCTGACGGCCTGTCCTGTCCCCTAGAGAGAGAGGGGATGGTGGTTCACGGGAGGACAGCTGGGAACTCGTGAGGGCGGGAGGCCTTCCTCTCATTCCTATGGGGCGCGTCCCCTTGCAGGTAGCGGGCCGGACTAGGGCCCAGGAGCAAACTCCACGCCACGTGACGGCGTGCCAGGGCCTCTCAGGAGATTGAGAGGTGAGGGAGGTGCGGCCGGTGGAGCGTCGGGCCAGTCAGCCCAAGAGATGCCACCGAGCCGACGGAGAGAGCCGGGAAGGAAGGAGAGGCTCTCGGGGATGGGCTAGGCCGCTAAACAGGCCGCGGAGTCGCGGGGAGAAGAGGCGGCTCGGGGAAGGCTGGGAAGGTGCGGGCCTAGCACAGTAAACGCCCGCGAGACCGAGTGGCATGCAAGGGAAGCAGCACGCACCCGGAAGGGCTTGGAAAAGTCAGGCCTAGGCCGTGCAGGCTGTCGGAGCGCTAGGGAGCGCTAGCAATGCAAAAACAAGCTGGAAATTTCATTTCTGTGAGAACGCCAGGATATTTAATGAATCCCTGAAATAGGGATATGAGGAGACGCCCGCAATTAAGGCAATTTGCTGGAATTTCATGTATGAAAAACGCCAGAACATTAACAATAGCAGCAGGAATTTCTTTTCTTTTATAAAAACAATGATATACTTTGGGGAAGCATAGCCTGACCCCAGGAACAAAAACCATAATATATAAGCCACTTGTTTAAATGAAGTAGATAAGATCACTGGTTCCTACCTTATAGGAGCAGACAGGGGTTCTCTGGAGTGCTTCTTGCCTGTTCAAATGCACAATTCACAACTGGAGAGCAGGGGTTCCTGGGACCTGGATATACTGGAAATCTGTTCTGGGTCATGTGCATCATTAGCCTATCAGGTGGGCTGTAACCCATGAGGTAATGTCTGGAGTGCCATGGGATGCCAACCAATCACAAACACATTTTTGGACAGGAGTTGAAAAATGTCAGCTGTCACATTCATGAGGTGCTGTTAAGAAATAGCTATGCTGAAAATTTTGGGTAAAAATATTGAATATTACCAAACTTAGTGCCTGTGGGCCTGATTACAAAATGCATGACACAATTTGTGGGCGTATGCAAGTTGCGCCATGCGCCGTTATGCCAGGGGACCTACGCCCTATTCCAGGACAGGCAGGGTCCCCAGCACCTATGTCCTGTGACTTGTGGCAGCTGCAGGGTTGTGCTATGGGAATGGTGCAATGGACCTGGCTGCCTCAAGCTGGAGACCACGAGGAACAGCTCCCCCTAAGCCCTCCTGCCCTGAAACAAGCCCACACTCCCAAGGAGGCATGGGGGTAGGCAGTGTGGCACAGGTGCCTGGTGGGCACCCTCAAAAATGGCCCAAGTGGCACCCTGACTCGTGGGGGGAGGGGGCTGCACTGTTTTGGTGGTCAGTGGGGCACAGCTATCTGTGTGTTGCAGCACTGTGGGGTGGGCAACCATCAGTTTGCCAGGATGGATGCCCCTTAGACCAGCTAATTGCTGGTCTAACCCCGCAGTGCCACAGTGGGACTTAGAATTGTGTAAGGGGATTATGTCAACTGCCCTTTCAGAATAGGGTGCAGTTGCTACCCTAACCCCCTCTTCCACCACGTCGTAGGGGCTGTAGCCGGTGGACATCCGCTTGGGTGCAGGTTATCCACGCCATGGTGAAGAACACTTCCTGGAATACCAAACAGCATAATGCATGTAGCAAAGGGTGACTTGTGCAATTGGGTTTGGCACAAGGCACCTTGCGACAGGCGTAACCCGTTTTGGAATTGGGCCCCGTATTGGCAAAATTCAACACATCCTCATAACCTTTTTAAC
The DNA here is from genome assembly GCA_016271365.2 of Neoceratodus forsteri. Lineage (NCBI taxonomy): Eukaryota > Metazoa > Chordata > Ceratodontiformes > Ceratodontidae > Neoceratodus > Neoceratodus forsteri. The sequence goes on along the minus strand of CM028137.1, from coordinate 189,397,113 downwards.
AAATTATATTTTTGCTCCAGATTTAGAACAAAGCCTTCTTATGACCCTGCCTAATGAACAAGGACAGAGAACATTTTCAGCTCCTGTCTGAAAGGTGATTTACTGCAGAGACCATGAAATCACCTTTCGGGATGTAAAAACACATTTTGTACAGGATTTGAATAATTACAGCTGTCACATTCATGAGGTGCTGTAAAGATATGGCTATCTTGTACATTTGGGGTAAACATATTGGGTATCATGTCTGCACAACTACAATTTTATAGCGAAGATCATCACAGCAACAAATCTTGCCAGGTCCCTGTGATGGTCTTGCTTTACACTGATGCTGTCTTTCCAGCTGTTGCGCCCCCACCTGAACCAACTTCGTCTTGGAATTGGATATTTAGAGATGGGGGGTGCGGGGGGCACAGCCCCCTGCATGAGTGGTGAGGGGCCAAAGCAAACAATGCCAACAGTCAGCATTGTTCCTGGCGTTGTCGGGCATGTTGACAACATCATTGTGGATGTGGTATCATGGAATCAAAATATTGAAAATTATCAAAGTTACGAGTCTGCATTCCCAAAATTCAACAAAGGCTTATAACTTTGTTATTTTTCAATATTTTTACACCAAATTTTCAATATAGCTTTCTTATGACCCCAAATCATAAACACTGGTAAAGAAAATGTTCAACCTCTTCCCAAGATGTGATTTCATGCAGGGACTGCAAAATCACTTTTCAGGACAGATTTGCCTACTGTCAGTGCATTTGTTTATGAGGCAGGGTCCCAAAAAAGGCATGTTGAAACTCTGGGCCAAAAATATGCAGAGATGGCCAATTAATGCCATTAAGTGCCAGCCAGGGTCTACTGTTGTTGATAAATTACACATTAATTGTAACAGATAATGCTCCACTAAGTACCTTATCTAAAAAGTGAGATTTGATTCAAAGGATAGGAAAATTTGCATTGTTGGCTCCAAACAAGATGCATCATTGTGATGTTCTTAAGAAACTGGGGTAGCTTCCTGTCTCCCAGTTTTTCAAGTTGGCAATGTCTCCATTTATTTATAGGATTAAAAGAACGGGAACCCCTCTTAGTTTGAGTAACCATCTGAGATAGTTCAAATCTAACTATTGTTCTTGCTCCACAGATGAGCACTTCTTGTTAATGTTCCCTTGGTGCATACATTAAGTGGGCAGCGTACTTTTGCTTTTTATGCAGTTACCACTTGGAATTAAACACCATCACAGATTTGGTGTTTATCAAATTACAGTGCCTTTTAAAGTACACTTTTATCCGAATGCTTAAATGTGAACATTTATAATGTATATGTGTGAACAATTTTGTATTTAATTTGATGAGGAATTTTATATTTCCTATAACATGTGATGTATAATGTTCAATATATAATGTATACTGTTTTGTGATTTATGTTTTAGACCTCAGGTTGTACCTGTAAAAGGAATTGTATTCCAGCTTATTTACCCATTAAATAAACAAATAAACTTTAAAACACCATTGAAATACATTGAACCTCATGCCTGTTTCTTCAGTTCACAGTCTGGCTTTGAAGAGTGAAGATGTGTTTGTGGTCCAGAGAGGATAATGCCATTGGATCCCCAATGGATAAGTAAGAGCTTGTGGGGGGGGTGCAGGATGTAGGGTGCTGAGTGAAAGGTTTGGGTGTGGGGACTGTTACGGCTGCAAAAGACATCGATGGACGTTTTTCTTTTTACAGGTTTAAAAAACAGAAAAATTGGACTGAGGATTCCTGCACTGGGGAATTGGGCATCTGGGCATCCCCAGTTTCACTGTTACTTTTCTGGGGGGGAGTGGGGAGTGTTTAGAGGGAGGTTCAGGAGGGTGGGATACACATATACTGTATGTATATATATATATATATATATATATACAGTATATACACACACACATACACACACACAAACACAACTATAAAAAAACACAAATAACTGTGCATGCATGGTAGTGGAGGGGGTACTATAAAAAAAAGGATTGGTGATCATGACACTGGGGGACTGGGCACCCCAATTGTTATTGTTATGTTTTGGGGAGGAGTTGCTGAGAGGGAAGGTCAGGTGGGAGGGAGGAAAAGTTTATATAATAAAAACTTTAGTCGGCGGTCACAGTGGAACACAGCACAGTCAACCATGTCCAATATGGCTGCCAAAGTCTACTGCACATGCACAAGTAGTTGCACATGCACTGTAAAGTTCAGTGGCCATCTATTGAACATGGAGGACAGTGCCATGTTCTGCATTGACCGTTGACTGAAGAAAGATAGTGCAGTGCAGGGCGACTACTAATGGACAGAGTGGAGTGCTTCACAGATGCAGAGGCGACTGTGAGGCAACTCCACACTGTTGTTTGGTCAGAAAAGTCTCCCTTTTCCAATCACAGGAGGTCTGCAGGCTCCGCCCATTATAGTTACAGATTTATACAGAATGTGAGGAGGCAGGATTACTCTATTACTTTTTTTACTGGGCATTAAGCTGTGGTAAACGTATGAGTGCCATCATGCCTCAGCCATCAAAGTTAGAATATTCACTTCCCATTTTAATTTATTTTCATTAATTTACTTTTTTTTCTTGGAAAGTCACCCTGAGCTAACGCTCATTCTCAGATGCATTCTTGGATCACAGCAAGGTTAAGTGGCTTGCTCAAGGTTACACAGTATACAAGTGGAGGTTGTGGGAATTAAACCCAGGTCTGCAGGATGTATCAAGCTGATTCACAGTTTATTGCTCTAATCTGTACTCTGTGACCGTAGCCCAAAGACAAAGGTATAAATATTTATAAAGGAACTTAAGGTGACTAAGTTATTAGGCTCAGATGAAATACATCCAAGGCTACTGAGGGTGGTGAGTGAGTCACTGGCAACACCCTTAACAGAACTTTTCTATGACATGCTCAGTTCTGGAGTGGTATTTAAGGACTGGAGGATTGCTAATGTTTGGGGTCCTAGGGAAGTTTCGGAGGGCTCATGACCCTTTTTGTTGCTTTCCACCACTGGATTTTAAGAGTGGGAATAGGAGCAACATGGGAAATGATAGGCCTGTTATAGCCATCCATAGAAAATGAATGGAACTAATGAGTAAAAAAAGGGTACAATTTCAAACATCCAAAATATTACAGACCCAAATGAACATGTGCTCACAGTGGGTCAGCCTTGCCAAACTAACATGATTGTTTAACACAGTAAAACAAATGGTAGCTAAAGGTAAGGCAGTATATATTCTTTACCTGGGTTTCAGTAAAACATTTGACTCAGTCCCACACAGATGACTGATACAGAAAATAGAGCAAATGGAGCTTGGGCAGAAGATTCAAAACTGGATAGGCAGCTGGCTTATGGGTAAACTTAAATTGTTGTCCCGAACTGCAAACTCTTAAATGTGAAAAGAGTTGTTAGTGGTGTCCTACAAGGGTAGATGTCTGGCCTGGTTTTGTGTAACATGTTTATTAGTGATATAGGGAAGGATCTTAAGTGCAAGGTATTCTCCGACAACACAAAATTGTATGATACAGGAAGCTCAGCTGAGGGAGTGGAAAACATGAGGAAGGCAATAGAAAGGCTTGAACAATGGCCAGACATGAGACAGGATATTTGAAAGGATCCATCTGTGTTCTGCCTGCTGCTATTTTGAACTGAAAAATTTGTATGAACTGTTAGACCATTTGTTATGTGGTCTAACAGCATGTGAATGTTGCCGAAAAAACAGATTATGTAGTTGTGGCAAACAATCACAGTTACGTCATTATTTTACCATAAATCATGACTTTTTGTCAAAAACAAATACATCTTTTGAAAACTGCAGCAGGACTTCTCAGGTATATTGGGGTTTACACAGGCACAGTGTGCATTTGCATATATTTCTGACCCTTTTCAAAATCCAGTCCCTGATACTGTATCTAAAATTCCATGCAAAGAAATGCATTAATGGTATAGGCAAAAAAAGGTGGACTGCACAATTAATTGGGTAAAGGTGGAAGCCGCTTGAGAGGCAAGAGAACTGGCAGGCATAATACACTGCAACCTAACACCATTTAATCTGTGTAAGAAATAGTTTTGGGGAAGGTAAATGAGATACAGGGATATAATTACTGGTAGCATCTGATATCAACCAGAAATCAGACCCTATATTCTTGGTATTAACCTAGTCTGATGTCACACCAGGTCAATATGAAGAAAGTCACTGCTGATCATCACCCACGTGGGAAGCTATTACGCTGTCACACTAATTAAGGTCAGCTGTGGCAGCATCTGTTGGCTAAGTCATCCTCCCTCTCCTTGCTTTCTTTTAGTTCTTGTTGATAATCAGACCCAAACAGTTATTATGAAGAAACAGATATTATAAAAAATAAAATGTGGGTATCAGTGTGATTTGCTCATTTTGCTATATATGTCCTTTGTATGCTTTGCCTTTATAAACCATTCAAGCTTTTCTCTTGTGGTTTATGGGGCAAAACACATTTAAGGTGCACAAAAAACACAAAACCTCATATCACATAGTCACCCATACATTATTCTACTGTATACTGTATGTATCAGGTGGGGGCTCTAAAGTAATAGCAAAATGGTTATCTTGCTTCTGTAGGTCACTAATCAGGCTACACCTGGGGTGGGATATTCAAAGCGGTTGCACAGTGTGCAACAGGGATGCACCTGCGCAACTGCAAAAATGTGTCAGAGAGTGACATTCAGCAGCAGTAATTGCACAGTGCAAGTGGCCATGTGCCAATGCACAATAGGAATGTATGCATGTGCAAGTGCAGGGGGCGTAGCCATGAATAAGTGGGGCAATGTGATATTCAACTCCGGACAAATGGCACAAGTGTGGAGCAAATGGCAATTGCGTGGAGCACACTTTAGCCTATAAAAAGAGGGAGCAAGCAGGTGAAGGACACCTGTGTCAGAGGAGAACAGGAGAGAGAGGGAGATAGAGAAGCCAGCCAGAACAACAGGAGGGGTGCAAGAGAGGGACAGAGGCAGTGAGGGTGTGAGACTGAGTGAGAGTGTGTGTGTGTGTGTGTGTGTGTGTGTGTGTGTGTGTGTGGGTGAGACAGACAGGGTGGCAACAGTGTGTACATGTGCCTGTGACACCCAACACAAGAGGGGCAGCACAGGAGCCCAGAGATGTGGGAAGTGGAGGCCACAGCCCACAGGCCACCAGCTGGGGGCAGAACACTCAGGCGTGGGCCCAGCGGAGCAGTACACAGAGCAGCACACAGCTGGGGGGCCAGAGAAGTCTGCCACCTGGGGGGACAGGACAACAGGGGCCATGGCCAGTGCCATCTTTCAGATGGAGGCAGTAATAAGGGGTGTGGGGAGGCAGCAGGCAGTGTGGCACAGCCATGGAAGGGCCCATTGGTGGTATGCCCAGAACAGGTGGTACCGTGCCTGCACCACCACCTTCGAGCAGTACAGTGATATGGAGATTGTGGGCTGGTATCACCTGAACTGGGTGATTCTGAGGCAGCTGTGTGAGCTCTGCACTAAGGAGATGCAGGCACCCACTAGACAGCCATGCCCTGATGGAGACAAAATTAACAGCAGTCATGTGCCTAGCTCACCATGGGCACCTTCCAGAGACCAATAGGGGACACCACAGGCATAACCCAGTCGACCGCATCATGGCTTCTCACACAATTCCTCAACGCACTGCTGCCACATGCTGCAGAATGCATCCACTTCCTCAGCACACAGGCAGAGCGTAAAGTGAACATGCAAGAGTTCCACAGGGTAGCAGTATGCCTGGAGTGCTAGGGGGCATCGACTGCACCCATGTTGGCATCCACATGCCTCCTGGCCTGGAGGGGGTAGCCAACATCAACAGAAAGGGCTATCCCAGTGTCAACTGCCAGATGGTGTGCGATGCCAGGGGGCACATAATCAAGGTCTGCGCCACACACCCTGGAGGAGCACACGATGCCTTCATCTGGCTCAGCTCAGCACTGTGCCACAGGTTTGAGAGTGGGGATATCCCCATTGGTCACCTAGTAGGTGAGTATGCTGAGACCATGGGCAGCCTGGCACAACAGGGCGAGGTGTGGGGGCTGCCAGGGTAGAGGCACCACAGGGTGTGGCTGGGAAGGATGGTAGGTGCAGCAACATTGTCCACTTGGCTAATCATATCCCTCTGCACACAGGTGACAGTGGCTACCCACTCTGGCTCTGGCTGCTCACCCCATACTGGTGCCCATTGACTCCTGTGGAGGAGTGATACAATGAGGCACACACCAGCACACAGAACATCATTGAGCATGTGTTTGGGCTGCTGAAGGTACGGTTCCATTGCCTGGACAGGTCTGGCGGTGCCCTACTGTTCAGCCCCTCAAAGGCCAGTGGCCTAGTCCTGGCCTGCTGTATACTGCACAACATGACTACTGACCATAGGATAGCTGTCGAGGTCGAGGAGGGGAACAGCAGTGGGGATGACGCGGCAGCCAGGCCATGTGGTGGTAGGCAGACCCCCCTGGGTGAAGGGAACCACGGCTGAACAGGATGACCCAGCAGCACTGGTACACAATTGTGAAGGAGCACTACGGAGCACGCAGATAGGTGAACATGCCCCCATGCACGGAATGGCGACTGTGGCATAGCGCACATGCATGTGTGGGCAAGCCCAGTGTCAAGAATGACTGGGTGGGGGGCATAGGCGGGCGTAGGATAGGATCCCACAGCAACATGCAGCACAGTACAGCATACCCCACCCCCACACACACACACACACCCACACACTCACACATGCACACTGGCACACGCAGGCACACACATGGGCGCTGGCACCAGGTGTGTGTCAGATGCTGAGCACCAGGGCACAGGTGCAGTTGGCACTGTGTTGGCATCATCATGCACATGCCACACTGGCCAGTGGCTGGGCAGGTGTGCACATGGCCTGTGTGTGGTGCCATCCATGGATGCCAAGTTCATGAGATGCACACACCACAACAATGTGCACACAGGGTGGTGGCAGCAGACTGCAGACAAGGGGTTGAGCACCTCAGGACTGCTGCGTGGTCACACGGCTGCTGCGGACACATGGACGGCCATCCTGAGGCTGTCTAGCAGACCCAGGCTGTATGACGGCCACAGGAGGTGTCTGCGACAGTCCCCCAGGGGTATTACTGTGGGACCATGACCGTGTCCTCCCAGTGGTCTGCAGGCTCCCGAACAGGCCCACTCCAGACGTGCCTGGAATGCCCACAGTGTATCCCTGCATTGACACAGAGGGGGTCACTTGACACCATGACTGAGGGGTGGACAATGCACTCCACGGGGTCTGCAGCGGCCAGCCACACACCATGGCGGCCAGTGGGGCTAGGCTGACAGTGACCGCCGTGGTAAGTCAATCCAGGGCTGCGGTTGTGTCCTCCCGCAGTCAATTGTTGTCAGCCAGGAGCTGCGCAAAGCCCCTGTCATGCTACTCTGCAGCCTGGCACATCTCGGTGCAGAGTGCACACACCCCTGCCATGAGCAGCACCTGTAGCTCCACAGAGACCTACAGCAAACAAGTGTGCTCAGGCAAGGGGTCAGTGCCCGGGGGTGCCTGGGCATTGTGCTGACACACAGGTAGTGTTCGACCTCGCTGCCCAGCCCCCAGCTACGGTGGGCACTGCACAGCGGGGTCCTCATGCGGCCACTCAGTCACTGGCGTACCATCAGAGGGTGCTGCACCTGGCCCCCAACATCCCCAGACATCTGCCGCCCCTCTGTCCGCTGTGCACCGTACAGCACCTGTGTGGCTGCACCACCACCGCCACCACCATCTGCCGGCTCTGTGACACTGATGCCCACAGCGACACCGGGGGCAGTGGCTGGTGGGCAGACAACACCACCGGGGTACTGGCAGCACCGGCAGGGAGGGTGATTGGTATGGGTGCCTCCTCCTTGATGGCACCACCACTGTCCAGGACAATGGTCACATCATCACCAGTGTAGGACCCTTCCCTGATCTGTGTCTCTGCACACTGTACACCATGGCTAGCGTCCCGCTGGAACACAGCCAGGGCCTCATCCGCCACCATGCCATAGACATCTGGCTGGACAGCGGTGGAGTGCTGCAGCCGATCAGGCCCCTGGACTCTGGAAGAGGTTGAAGGCCAGTCCTCCAGGGCTGGGCTCACCCCCACGGCTGACACCAATGCCCCTGCCACTGCATGCTGGCGCTCTGGTGCTGAAAGGGAATACAGGCGCATTAATGCCACTGTCACACAGGCCGGCCCCCCCGGCCACTGCGTCACCGCCCCAGATGCTGCTGTACCTGCCATGCAGTGATGGGCCCCAACCTGTCTGGAAGCCCCCACCAGGCACCCCCTCGATGGCGCTGCACCGCATGGTAGCCACCACCAACTCCTCCTGTGGCATCAGCTGTGGCACATCAGGCTGACCACTGCCCATGGCCACACGTGCGGCCCGGATGACCGCCACCTCCTCTTTGATCCTGCGCCTGTCAGTGCCAGCCTTTTTCTTGCACTCCTGCCCTGACCGCTGATGGCTGCCCTGCTGATTCACAGCCTCTGCCTCCTCCACCCAGGCTGCAGCACTGGACTGTGGTGTGCCCATCATGCCATTCAGCAGCTGCTCCGTGTCGAAGTACACCTCAAACAGGGCAACCACGTCTTCCTTAGTAAAGTTGGGCCTACACTTGCGTGCAGGCCCACGCTCCTCACCATACTCGTGATTGGTTATTCTGCTACCTGTGGGCAATGACATGTGGTCAGTGTCTGCTGCAGCCCACACCTCTCGCCCATTCTATGGTCTTGTCATTCCTCACAGAAGGACAACTTACTTCAGAGGGTTGCAATCCCGGTCCACGTCCTGTGCTGTCCTGCTGCGCCTTTATAGTACATCGCATGCAAATGAGCAGATGCGCAGCTGTAGTGAGATGAAAATGCCCCTGATGTGCAGTGGATAGGCTGATGAGCTAATCTGCATATGTCGGCTAAATATCATGCTGTTGCACCTTGTGCAATGGACTTGCGCTGGCTCAAGTTGTGGTGCAACATTGTGATGTGCACAGTGTGACCGTCAGTATGCATGCACACATGCCAGTTGCACAACATACACTCACTGCACAATAAGCGATACAGCACTCGGCCACAATCGGGCATGTTGTGCTCAGGTGCTATGAGGCCTATGGGGCTAATGGAGCCCAGGCACTATTGGCTTGTAGGCCATGGTGCCCTCATGCCCCTATTGGGCATCTTGCATGGCGGTCCCAGTAGCATACTCATGCACAGTGCGTGTGCTGACCCCTGACCCCAGCCCTGCCCTTTGCCCTTCAGGGAGCTCTGCACCACATGACAGTGTGGCCACGCACGTATTGCGAAGCCCCAGGGATGCACGATTGCCATGGGCAGTGCATCTCTGCGCAAGGCTCACATCCCCAGCACATGTGGCTCATGTGCTACAGGGCGCCATTTTGAATTGCACAGCAGCAATACCATAATGCCATGAAGGAGCAGTGCACAGGCTCCAAATTTGAGCCAAATCAAGCTCATAAACCTGATGGCTCTGGTGGAGCCCCACACATGCAGCCTGTTCGGCCAGGTGCCCCTTGCCAGGCCTAGGACTGAGGTCTGGCAGGAGGTGGCTGAGGAATTAGAACAGGCCACCAGTGTGCAGCGCACTGGTGAGCAGTGTTGCCATCACTATAGGGACTTGCAGTGGAGAGACCCAGAGTGGCTACAAGCGCTGCAGGCATGTGTCCAGAGAGGGGCCTTGCTACGGCCAGGTAAGTGTGCAACACTTGTGTCTGTGCCCGTCCAATGTTCCATGAGGCTGGCTGAGTGGCATGCCATGCTGAGGGGGGGAACAGGAGATGCATGTCCTGTGGCCCATGGCTGTGTGACAGGTGTGTGCTATGCCACCGCACCACGGCAGGGCTGGGATGGGGTGCACGCTGTGCAGGGGGGGCATTTGGTGTTGCCAGGTACTGATTGTACATGTCTATGTTTCCATCCTAGGCCCTGAAGACAGGAGGAGGCCATGTGCAGCAGGTGCTGTGGGTGGGCCACTGTGGGCCACCGCAGGGAATGTACCCCAGGTTGCAGGCCACAGGGGTGGTGCTGCTGGTCCGGCATGTGGTGTGCAGCAGCGTGCAGGTAGGCACAGTTACATACTACTGTGTTGTGCAGGGTGGGCAGTGGGGGTGGGGGACGGCCATGGCTCCCTGTGAGATTAGCCATTGCAGCTGTGTACTGCCCGCAGTGCCTGTTGCACTATGCTGTGGCCATTGCACATGTGTGTGGCTACCACAGGTGGGCTGTGGGTGTGTCCGGCAGCCAGCTGTGCCGCTGCAGTCCTGCCACTGTACCATGTCACCTGCCTGCCACGTTGGTGGCAGGTGGCCCATGGGTGGTGATGGTGTGCAGTGCTCTGCATGACTGTGGTATGCCGGGTTGGTGGCACATGTGGTTGCACCCACTGCAGGTGGCTAGGGTGCCATAACAGGGGGCAGGTCACCACTGTCCACTGCACATGGTGGGTGGGCCGGGGTGAACTGGACACGCACTGATCCCGTGTTCCCTCCTTTGTCTCAGGTGTCCGGCGTCAAGCACTGAACAGCCGCCTCCTGAGGAGTATCCTGGAGGTTTCAATGGCTACCATTCAAGTTGTACAGCTGCTGCAGAGGATGCTCCTCGGACAACGGCGCCATGCAGCGGTGGGGCAAGGCTGCCAGTAGGGCCCGGTTGGCCTGCAACCCCGATTACAACCCTGTCTCACCTTTTCTTGCCCTCCCCTGTCCCCTTGTCTGGCCCTGACCCCTGTCCCCTTACCTTCCTTTCCTGGCTGAGGCCTGTTTGTATTAAGCTTTCCAATTCCTTGTACTTTGTACCCCTGTATCTTGTATACATGTTTATTTGCATTTTCTATCTTTGTACAATACAGTTATTTATGGTTACCCATCTGTGTCCGGGTCTGCTTTGTGGCTGACATGAGGAGCCATGCTGCTGTGGTGTGCATGGTGGTTGTGTGGTGTGCCTGAGCTGTCTAGGGGGATGTGCATGGTGGTGTTCACCCATTGGTCAATGGCTGTACCCTGGGGCAGATGTGGTCTGTCTGTTATGGTTGTTTGGTGTGTGTGTTGTGTGCCATTTGCCTGGGTGTTGCCGGCTTAGGTCCCAGTGGCATGGCACATGCCATCCTGTGGGGGGGGTTGCTAGTGGTTGTCCACCCAGGCCACTGGTGCCACCCTAACTCCATTCACTGCTGTGGTGCATGTGGGCGAGGGCCGGCTGCATCCCCATGCTCCCTGGGCAGTGCTTCATCGTGTGCCAGCTGTGCCTCATTCCTGGCACCCTCGTCACCCTAGAGGCAACACCTTCCACCCCAGTAGCTTGCTCCTTGCTGTGCCTGTGGCTGGTCCATATGTGTCCTGGTGCATGCACCTAGGCCCCTTGCACATCTCTGGTTGTGCTATTGCACATGTTGGTCTGTTCCCTGGCACACCCCTGGCTACACTCCAGTGCATCTGTGTGATATTCAGCCATGTTGCGCAGGTGCATGCCACCTTGCGCAATCTTTGAATATCGCACTGAGTGTGCCTTGGCGCAGTGGATTTGTGCTGTGCAGGTCTTGCTCCGGCCTATGGCACATTTCTGAATATCCCACCCCTGGAGTAATGTGTGTAGTTCTGAAACCCCCATTTGAAAAATGACAGCGATAGGTTAGAGAGGATACAGATTAGGAAACCATATGATTCAGGAACATCACGGAAATATCTACCAGAACAGGATGACGTAACCTCAAAATGTACTCAATAGTAGATGGGGGCATGACTGAGCCATACAAATTGTAAATTTGTGTTTGCAATTATTGTATGCTCATATTATATTTCATTCTTATTGCTTTCCCTTCCCCAGATACACCAGTAAATGAGAACATTTTTTTATTTCTGTATGTTTACTTGGTGAAACAATTCTAAATAGAAATAAAAAAAGCGAAAGGTAGGGGGGCTCACTCCAAAATTGTTTGCCAGGTGCACATACTTAGGAGAATGCAAACCAACAGATAAAGAAATTCAACAAGACGTTGAACAGGTCATCACTGTTTACTGTTGTTTATCCTAAATTGATACTTTTGCTCAGTATTTACTGAAGAGAAGGTAGGGCAGGGCCCACAGCTCTGCACCATGGACACAGAGGGCAGGGAGGTGTGCACTGTTCCCTTCACAAAAGAAAGGGTCCTACAAGAGCTCGATAAGCTCAGGGTGGGCAAGGCAATGGGACCTGATGGCATACATCCCAGGGTACTAAAGGAGCTAAGGGTGGAACAAGCAGAGCCATTATCAGAACTATTGAGTCCCTGAGCACAGGAGAGGTCCCAGAAGACTGGAGAAGGACTCATGTGATCCCACTCCACAAGAGTGGTAGCAGGGAGGAGGCAGGGAACTACAGACCAGTCAGTCTTACCTCAGTAGTGGGCAAGATTATGGAGACACTCCTTAAGGAAAGGATAGTACAACACCTGGAATCCATAGGAGCACAGGATCCAAGACAGCATAAGTTTACAAAAGGAAGGTCCTTTCAAACTAATTTCATAGATTTCTTTGGGTAACCAGAGTGGTGGACCAAGGGGGAACAGTTGATGTTGCCTAACCTGACTTCAGCAAAGCTGAAACTGTTCCACATAAGAAGATTGATTAATAAGCTGGGTAGGCTTGAGGTGGATCAGACATTGGTCAGCTGGGTGGCAAACTGGTTGACGGGCAGAAAACAGAGTGGTGGTAAACAGTATACAGTCAGAAGAGATGCAAGTCACAAGTGGGGTACATCAGGGATCAGTCCTGGGGCCAGTCCTCTTCAATATCTTCATTAGTGACATTGCAGATGGACTGGAGGGTAAGGTTTGTCTGTTTGCAGATGACACCAAGATCTGCAACAGAATAGATGATCCAGATGGGGTGGGCAGAATGAGAAGAGATCTGGATAAATTAGCAAAATGGTCTGAAAAGTGGCAACTGAGGTTTAACACAAAGAATTGCAAGATCATGCACATAGGGAAGAGAAACCCTGAAACCACCTATAGGCTGGGAGGGGAGTTGCTGGCAGTCACAAGGAAAGAAAGAGACTTGGGCGTCATCATCACCAATGACCTGAAATCATCCAAACAGACCTCTAAAGCAGTAGGTAAGACTAGAGGAATGTGTGGGTGTATTAGTAGGGGTATCACAAGTTGGAAGAGGGAGGTAATAATCCCTCTTTACCAGACACTGGTTAGGCTCCATCTGGAGTACTGCGTGTAGTACTGGAGACCACACCTTCACAAGGACATTAACCAAATTGAGGCAGTCCAGAGAAAGGCAAGCAAAATGGTGCAAGGACTGCATCAGAAAACATATGAGGACAGATTAACTGAGCTCAATATGTATACCCTAGAGCAAAGTATGGAGAGAGGTGATATGATTGAAGCATTCAAACACCTTAAGGGCATTAACAAGGTGAAACAGTCTAACATGTTTCAATATAAGAAAAATAGCAGGACAAGAGGACACAGCATGAGATTATAGGAAGGCCAATTAAGGGGTAATGTGAGGAAGTTCTTTTTCACAGAAAGGGTGGTGGATGCATGGATCGGCCTACCTCAGGAAGTGGTGGATATGAATACAGTGCAGGGCTTCAAACAGCCATGGGATAGGCATAAGGAAACAATACAGATGAGTATGAATATATAGGCCATTGACAGAGGAAAGGCTTATGGCACATTCATAAGGTAGAAAAAGAAATGGGTAGACTGGATGGGCCTTGTGGTCCTTTTCTGCCATCAACTTCTATGTTTCTATGTAAAAACAGGCCAATGCGGTCAAAAGAGTTAATCAGTAATCCTAGCTTTATTGCACAAAAATTAGGAAAACAATGTGTAAAAATGTCTTACCCTCAATAACACAACTTTACAGAGTATGGAATGCCTGATAAGCCTTGGTATTCGTTTGATGACTTGAACTTCTCTACGTAAGTGCATGACATGGGGGTTCTTTGCATGCCACTCGCTTGGTCCAGAGGTGTCTGTTTGGATTAAAACTTTATGTTAACAAAGGATGTTATCCTCAAATGAATACCACGGCTTGTCAAGCATTCTATACTCTGCAGAATTGTGTTATCAAGGGTGAGAAACTTTTACACATTGTTTACTTAATTTTTGTGCAATAAAACCAAAACAAATATAAGACACATAGAAACATAGAATCTGTCAGCAGATAAGGACCTGATTGCCCACCCAATCTGCCCTATTGAAATATGATGAGTATTCAATAAGATAGAAACAAGTTATTCAAATGAAGGTATCAGATAAGCACTAATGGTTACATCATGAGATTGTAGTGGGGGAGTTGCAGATAATGAGGTTTTCCAGCCTTTGTAATGAGATTAGGTTTCTGGCCATGCATTGTTAGTATTCTCAAGTATGGTCATGTGACAACTGTCATCCAAAGAGGTCTCTGGATTTATCCTTGCCATTACATCCGGCAGATCAGAGCTGGGTTTGATTCTCACAGCCTACTTGAATACTGTGTGACTCTGAACAAGTCATTGAACTGCCCAGTGCTCCCAGGTTGCCGCTGAAAACAAGCACTTGTGCCTAGAGGGCCTTATTCAGTTACCAAAGACTAAAATAAAAAATAAATAAGTAAAATAAATTTTATAAATACTGTGTAATGCATATGTCATCCTGTTGGGGTTCCTCCTTGAAACACAGGAACACTCCTGTGAGAGTATAGCCCAGCAAAATTGACAGGCACCAAAGAGCTGTCCTTATAGAACATAGCCATACATGCTGTCTATTTTGTACTCAGGAAGGGTTAGGGTGGTGCTGTAGTATAGACTGGCAGAAGGTATATTGGAAATATTTTTTACCAGCACAGCAAGGTTGTGTGAAGTTTGTTCTGAATAGAGTACCTCCCTTGCTGCCTCACATATATTAGCCTGTGCACAAAGACGTCAACACCAGTTAGTGCAATTTTCAAATATGGGTCCCAAAGTCATTCAAAAAAGCCCCAAATGACCTCACAATTGATGTCTGTGACATCACAGGCTGTTATCAGGGGAGCACTATGATATCAGTAACACAGTTGGCAAATGCTTTATAATAACTGGTCAGCAATTTCTCTCAATGTACTGACCAGGTTGATATTTTCCATAACAACCAGCTGGTTGTTATGACATTCATGAGCCATGCCAGTCAAACTATGCTGCTGCCTCATTGGCCAACATTCTGTATGTGGTTGGGACCAAACAGTCTCACAAACTGCTGGAGAAAAATTGCTGGCCTGTTATTATAAAAAATAAAAGATGGGGAGGGTGTTTCACATGAGAATTTAATGCACACCCTCATTGTGGGATGCTTTGATAAACCCCTCGGGCTTCGCCCTCGGGGTTTATGTAGCATCCCACAACTTGGATGTGCATTAAATTCTCATATCAAACCCTTCCCCATCCATTATTCTCTATTTTTACAGACTTTTTGGATAGGCTATCAAGATGTATTATAATATTATTTCTGGTCATCATATTTCTTGACTGGACTGACACCACTTTCAATCACTGTAATAACCAGGTTCTACCCATAATACCCACCTGCTTATTATGGTGTGGGCGACATACAGATTAGCAGTGCTCTTACTAGCTACTTAGTTTGCCCGTTTATGTCCTTGCAAAAGTTGCTATCACTTGGACTGTTGCTTGCATGCATCCAGATCACTTTCTCAGTGAAGTCATTAGAAAATAAACATTTTTGTTTAAAAACATTACATTTTTAAATACCTGGCTGTAGTGCTGGTTCTGTGTTTGTTCTTGAACTAACTTTGATTTGCCATTATCCACTGCAATCTAATAGTATCTTCTCTGCTTCTTATCACCTCCTACTTAACATGCAGTGATACTAACCCTTCTTATATCATTATCAGAAAAGTTTAATACAAGAACAATCAATTGTCAACTATAAATCAGAGTGACAGAGAAATCATGAAATGAAAGTGAAAGACGTTTAATGACAGAGAACCACATGCCTCACACTTCTTATTCACAACTGCCTTTTCTTTCTACTAGCAAATACATAAAATAAACTATTTTTTAATCCCCTGGTTTGGGGGGTTTACCTCTGTCAGAGCCCAGACCTTGCAGCTGGCACCCCCCCAAGCCTGTCTGAACTGGGAGGCCCGCAGCTTGCCCACTGTGGTGAGGATTCCCTCAAGGGGAGAGACCGGGATTTACCTGAGGCCCTGGCCAAGGCTTATGCCTGGCATATCATTCGGGTGAGGTCCGGGGACTTCACAATGTCACCAGCCCAGGGATTTCTCCTTTATGTTATCATGAGGTGTGGATGTGCAATGACGGCAGCGTGGGACGGGTGTGCTCCCTCATCCAACCTACAGATGTCCACTGTTATCTCCTCACTGAAGTGTGGCCCTGGCTGTTGCTCACCCAGCTTTCACTGGGTGTCGCTGATATGCCTGGGAGACACAACACTCTCTCTAAGAATAGGGGAGCTGTCTGTGGGATGCTCATCCTACCTCTCTCCAGTGGACACTCTGATGCACGGCACTCATTGTCGAACATGGGATGTCAGTGCGGTAGTACTACTGCTGCACTGACTGGTAAGCCAATATAAAATAAACTATTGGGTGCTGTAATTATTCATTTTATTACACATCCTTGATGTGTGATAGTATTACAAACCACTCATGCTTCGCACTCTTGTTTTATGTGGTATTGCACACCTCGGGTGTCTACAGAAAATTCATATCGTACAACAACCCAAGTATTAGTCTATATGTAAACTCTTAAAAGGGAAACTTAAAATTAAAATAATGTTCTCTAATGAATAGTAAGTTAAAACATCATGTTTATGAAGGTACTCAATTTTACTAGGGATTGCCAAGTAGAGGGAGACCATGATGCCCATCTAAGCTGCCTTCCCCTCTTCTCAATAGAAACTCTTCAAATTGTGGTCTGACAGAACAAATAGGCTGCTTTTAAACATTTCTTTACTGTTAGGCACAATCAATTGTTGTGGGAGATTATTTCACATGACCACTATTCTTTGAATAAAGAACTGATTCCATTTATTTGTTCCAATGTTTGTACATTTAATTTATTTAATGTGTCCTTTAGTATACATATATTTAGTTCTTAATTTGGTGCCCATAGATGATATTAAAGTGGGATCATGTAAGATATTGTATTTTAGGAGCATATACACCAAAGTTCTCTTAGTCTCCAAAGTTATTAGGATTTAGTTGTATTAGTCTGTTCTCATAGGAATGCTCCTCCAGACCCCAGTTGACTTTTGTTTCTCTCCTCTGTATGCTTTCTATAGATTTCTTATATTTTTCTAGACAAGGACGCTATAGTCAAGGTAAGTTTCTGTATAAAGGCATAATAATATCTCTTGCTCTAGATGCAAACTGATGTCTTATGTATCCTAGTATTCTAGCATTATTCATCAAGTTGGAGCTGTGCATACTACTTGAAGTCATTTACGGCTATAATTCCCAGTTACTTTTCTGTGGTACCATCACCTGTTTCCTTTCACTGTGTATAATATGTTCATTTAAGGTTCCTCATGCCCATATGAATAACTTTGCACTTCCTCATAATGAGCAACATACCCCCATTTATCTGTCCTGGCTGTGACTATGTTTATAGCATGTTCTTTCTCAGGATAGCAGATATTTCCTTGTGTCAGCTGTACAATATATTCAAGTTTGGAATCATCTGCAAGTTTTCTAAACACCTACTGACTCTGGCAGCCATATATCTGATGAAAATATTAAACACTCAGTCAAAATATAGTAAAATTTCAAGGCACTATACATGCTTATGAAGTGCAGAATTGCTCTATAAGACTGATGAGTTTTTTCTTATACATTAGAGTGTCAAGGATAGTAAAGGAGAGAAGTGGTACAATGGTTATTGATAAGGATGAGAAATTGTTAACTAATGATGGCAATCTGGGGAAACACTAATTGAAACATTCATCTCAGTGTTCACTAAGACAGCTGGATGTGATATACCAAATATGGAGGAAATAATATATGCAGAGAATTATCAGAAGAGGGATGATATTTGTATAGTCTCTACTCTACCAGTAGCAGAACATATAGGGAAAATTGAGGTAAAGAAGTCTCAAGGACCAGATGAGTTATGTTCTAGGGAACTTAAAGAACTATATACAGTACACGTCACATTAAACTGCTCCTTCAGTTCACTGCTTTACAGTTTTCATAGAGCTGCAAATGCAGTGACAATGGCAACAGTTTTAACTCTCAGCTGTTTTGCAACTAGTCCGTATTTCACAAGAAGTGCACATGCAACACTTATAGTTCCTTCAGCTCTCTAACAATGTTAATCTAGTGCATATCCAATGCGTTGGTTTCTCACTGTCACTGAATTTGTACAGTACAGTACTGAAGTACTGTAATGTTGATCTGCAGAACATCCTTTTCATTGTTGTTTTCTACAGGACCGTACTTTACTAGTAAGAAAACGATAATACATTTTATGGGCATTAACTACATAGAGGCTAGTGTATGATCATCGATGAACAACCATGCTATGCTTGCTTCAAGTGGTTCCCATGGTAACTCTGATAAACCTCAAGAGCACAGCTCAAGAGGTTTAACTAAGTTGCCATGGGAACCATGAGAAGCAAGCTTAGCATAGTTGTTCATCGATGACCATACACAGTCTTTCATAGCGTATGGTAATCAGTGCAAGTATCTAAGTTGAAATAACTAGACACTGCAACAAATCAAAATGCTGTTCCATTTTCATCCACAGAACTGAGCTTCTAATCACTTACCTTGCCACACAGGAAGAGAGATATTGTGTAGTTTTAAAAATAAACAGTTTAATGGGCAGACAGCCAAGGAAACAAAAAATTGCAATAACGATGCTTTAAACTTTTAAACTTAAGCATTAGTAACTATGTGAAAACTGAAAACTGAAAACAAAAAAATGCATCACAAGAGTCATTGGTTTGGATCAAATGGGTTAACTGACCAATCAGTGCTGTCGGCCATGTTGAAATGTATTGAAAACTCAGTGCTAGTTCTTAGCAGATCTGCAATGACACAAAAAGGGAGAAAACAAAGCAGCCTCTTAGTGAATGCCATAAACTATTTTATTTTTGACTACTTTGCCAACAGCAGTGGGACTTGTTTGTAATGGGCTGAGAGGGGTTGGGGCAGAGTAAAATAAATTTAACACTAACCTTCTACTCTTCATCTTCAGATGAGGAATCCTGTATTATGGCAACACATTGCTTCATCTGTGGGCCATAGTAGTTGTTCACAGTTAGCGTAATGCCCTGCTGAAATATACAATTGTCCCCAAACAAATTGAAATTTGTTAAATCTGATAATGGAAGCAGTGGCACTTTTTAAGTGGATTTCCAGAGGAGGGTGCTTGAGTTACCAAAATGGCAGCAGTGGAAGCAGATGTTGAAGGTTGCTGATTTTTGTTTTTGACCTGGTCACCAAAAATTTCTGAATTTCTTTTTTGTTTTGCTTCTGACATACAGCTATAGTTATTAATTGATTGTAGGTTCCTGTGGCCAAATACATGCTGGACCTCTGTTCGGGGGAATGGAACTGTCCACCAAACACTGAATGGCTGTTTTATGTGTGGAGTGATTGGTGATCTGCTTTTCGACTGGTAGCCCTGCAGACATCTTAATTACCTGCCTTATTGTGTGGATTTTGTCTTCATTCAGTGTCATTGCCCTGAACCATAATGATACTTCTGGTTTAAAGAAGAGGTTGGGTGCCAGGTAAAAGGGGAGTCTGGTGACAGCGTGGTTGGTGGTCTCTGTGCTGCATATATGGTAAAGGCCTTTATGAGATCCCTGTCTGGTATCTTGCAGTTTGAGTACATTCTGGCTTCACAGCCCTTATGTCTCTTGTAGTGCTGTGCGGAATGTGGAATTCCACCAGCAGAAATAGCACAGAATGGCCATTCTGCTGGTAGAATTTTCACCAGAATTTTGCTGGTTCTTCAGTGGAATTCTACCTACTGTGATCCACAGAATAATATTCAGTGGAAAAGCAATTTTTCCATGGAAAATTATTCTGCAATAATTTCTGTGGAACATATTGAGATCTGTGGAATAATATTCTGCAGAACAGCATTTTTTCCTTGGAAAATCATTTCACAACTATTTTCTACTGTGAAATTTCACCATTCTGTTTGTGGTGAAATTCTGTAGAATTTTGGCAGAATTTTGAAAATTCCACGGAATTTAATTTAACCGGAATTTGAAAATTCCACACAGCACTAGTCCCTTGGATTTTCAGCAGAGCGGGCTTTTGTCTGGTGCTCTGTGTACTCGAGAGTCTGCTGCCCATCTGTGTCCTGAAATAAACAGAGATCCCCCATCTTAATGCATACTGCTTGGCTGTCCTGAGGGCATAGTAAAGCCCATTATTGAGAAACAGCATGTTAAGAAATGCCACAAGATTGTGCATACCAAGGGTACCAGTGGTGTACAATTTGTCAATGTCTGCTGGCTATAGGGCTTCTGCCCTACTAGGATTACTGCCTTTACCAATTTTTTTTTTTTATAATTTTTGCTTGGCTGAGAGGGTGGCAAGTGTATCAGTAAATTCCTTATTATTACCATGAAATATGAAATGTCCATAGTTCTGCTGTAATAGGCAATGATCTAGACTCCCTAATGTATCTCTCAACATAGTGGGCTCATACTCAGTGCCATCATGCCTATTTATTTTATTGATAAGGTCCATGACCAGATAGTATAGCTATGTGACTGAAATGGCAGAAATAATACGTGACTCCCCTGCATCTGCCAGGTAGGATTTGAACAGGCTCACATCAGAATCTGGCTTTTGTAGGGTCCATTTGTTCAACTGCTGTTCTATAAATGTTTTACTGTCAGTGCACTCTGGTTCAGAGAAAATAGATACCACCATTATGTTATGCTGGTTTTTACTTTCTTTTTTTGTTTGATTTGGTGAAATGGCTAAACTGTCAGTTAGTACTGCACTTTGAAAGCCTGGGCATGTTTGGTCTGAATGGGAGTCATTGTGACAGCAGCACGTGTGGATTCTAGTTTTCTATACCAGCGATGTGATGCAACCGTGATGGTACAACAATACTGTGACATCACATCAGTGGTATAACAACAGCACTGTAAAAAGATGGATTTCAGGAGTTTACAATGCTCTACCATACATTATAACATTGTGCCATTACATAGATGGTACAACAACTCTGTGAATCTATTGAATTCAGGTAATAACAATGTTCTACCATACTTTGTATTTATTTAAAAGGTGATGTATTAAATGTTTTGAGTGACAAAAAAATGGCTCTCACAGCTTGGTTTGTTATTGAGCAGTACAGTCCCAACTGTGGCTTCTTCTGTGATCCTACCTATTTTCAGAGAGTTCTACAGTACTGTTTAGTACAGATGCAGTACTGTATCTTAAAAATGTTTTACTGTCCTGGGCATACAGTAGTGGCCATTGCCTTGGGTCAGTGGCAGTTAGACTCGGCTTTCCCTATCTGGCCAGTAAAAACACAAGTACGTGAATAGGACCTCAAGTGAAAGTTAAAGTGATTTTCTTAGCTTTGCTTTAATAAAGATATTGGGCCCAATTCTAGAAGCTTGGTGCAAGTCGCCACCAAACATGACTTGCACCAAATGCAGCTGTGACATTGACCCTGCACTCTATTCTAGAAGGGGCAGGGTCCCCGCGTCTAAGTCCTGCGACTTGCGACATACAGTCAGGTACGCCAAACAGAGGGCGTACCTGGCGAGGATGTCACAAGCTGCAACCGCAAGTCCACAAGTCACAAGTGCACACTCCCCACTGCCCATTCATTGCCAGAGCCCCACAGGGCTAGAGGTTCCCTACCCACTGTGGTGCCACCACAGTGTCCCCAACCCCATCCATTGCACCATGGCCAGTGTACTGTACAGTATGTACAGTAGATGCATACGTCCATCATCCTTTACAGTTATACCTGGTAGTCTAGTGGCCCCCCCACCCAGCAGTGCCAATACACCCCACAGCCCCGACCCATCCGCAGCTGGTGACTGGCACAACCATCATCTCACCACCATGGCCAGCCACAGATTGAGATCCTTCTGAGCGCATCAAGAGAATAAAGAAACCTTGCTTTGACACTGTTTTTCACAGTTACTTGAGACATTACACAAACTGTGCCACCACAATATATTGATTTCATGAACACAGATTTCATGAACTCTAATGTGTGAAGACACTCAGGACCATGTTTCTCACCATAGTGACCTCAGGTGTGACAGCTGAATGTTTCTGACAGCTCGGCTGGACATGGAGGCTAAGATGTGTGAGTGGTCCTGAGGTCTTGAGGATTGGTATTCCAGCGAGGAGCCACAAACCGGACCATTCACTGAGGTTGCTGAATTCCAATGGGCTACAACCTGCTTAAAGCGGGTTAAAAATAATGGCAAATTAACAAGACATGCAATGACAGAAACACATACTGAGAAGCACAATAAAAAACAGGACATTAAATGCCAGAGGAGTTTAAAACAATGTCTTACATTTCACCTTTCAGTATTGGCAAAACTGAACACAAAACTGTGTGACTACCTTCTGTTGAATGGGGGGGGGGGCAGGAACACACACACACACACACACACACACACACACACACCAGCAAAAACAACTGTGTAAGTATTTGTACATTCAGATTATAATCACATGTACCTTAATGCTGCATGTGTGCAGATGTACAGTATGCAGATTTGTACTGAAGTACTGTACAAGTGAGCCATATATGTGCAGGCAGTATAGCTTAGTGGTTAAAGGCACTGAACTGCAAACCAGGAGACTTGGAGACCTGGGTTTGAATCTCATCAGCCCCTAGTTGTACAGTATATGGTGTGATCCTGAGCAAGTCAATTAATTTTTATGTTTGCACTTATCAGTGACCACCTGCTTTTTGCACACATGCCACATGCATGCAGTTTGTTCCAATTTAACATAAAAAGCATGCTTTCCACACTTGCTTGTGGCACACATGCTGCATGCATGCAATCAGTTCCAATTTAATGCCTAAATCATGCTTGCAGCAAGCATATCACATGAGTAGTTTTATGTGTGCAGCATGAAAACATTTCATATAATTATTTCTGTAAGGATTCCCTTGCATGACATCACACTGTCACAGTTCAGCACCACAAATAATTGAAAGGGGGCTTGAAAGGGGGTGTGGAAATAGGAACGCTAGTCAGGAAACAAACACTGTGAAAAAATAGACTTCAACTACATGTAATTAAAAAAACAACACACAGACACTTCCAAGAAAGGGTATATGACTACAATATCTTTATTAAAGCAAAACTAAGAAAATCACTTTAAATAAACAATTAGGAGTTTCACACTCGAAACTATGTTTTTCAATAGTACTTATTAGCATCAGTAACATTTTAACATGTTCCTGTACGTAAAGAAGGTTTGCACTGCCCCATTAGAGTGCTAAATACTTGCAGAACCTTTCAATTCAGTAGCTCATAACAACACTGTGCAGCGTGATCATTCCTTATATTTGGGAGCATTTTAAAAAAGTGAATGGTGATGTTAAAAAGTAATTAAAAATTATTTTACTGTGTCATACCCCCTATCAGGTTTTTTCCTTAGGGTGATGAGGTATTCAGTTCACTTTTCACACAAGAGCCATTCACAGTAAAAGTAACCTACAGAGCTACATTTTCTGTATGTCTGCACTTAACTACAAGTATGGGAATGTTTTGTAATGAATATAACTGCATTTTTTATATTTTTAAGTAGATGTTGGAGTTTGGTGTCAGTATTTCTTGTTGACCCAGGATTCCTACAGCACTGTGGCTTTGGTGATTATTTGAAAGATAATATTTCTTATGTTTAGACTGTGAAGCACAGTACAGTTAAAATGTTATGAAATGTTTTAGCAGAGTTTAAGTAATGTGTTTTACTGTAAGTTGCAGTTAAATTGAAACTGTTAGTAAACCAAAATTAACCTTTTAGCAATTTTATTATTATTGTTATTGAATTTTGTTGACCAGGTAAGCCCACTTGGCCTAGACGTCCCTTTTTCAGGGGCGGCTGAGGGGAGAGGGGATATAGATAGTAAGCAACTGAAATTGAACCAGATTAAGCTGTTGGTGGTATTTTTAGTGAATGGGAGAAATATGGCCAGGACACTGGGGAAATTACCCTACTGGCCTGTAGGAGGATGGGTTGACTGACTTTGAGTTAGTCTTGGCCTGAGTGTACTGAGAGGAGGACGTGGAGGAGCTTGGAGCCATGGCTGCTCCTTTACAACCTGATTTTGGTGATGTGGAAACCTTTTAAGATGCAGAGGTGCATTTTGATATGGGTGAGACCAGAGCTGAGGGAGTGAACATCTTGACTATGGAACCAACTGACAAGACTGTTATTTCAGCTATGGAACCTTGGCAGCAATCTGTGAAGGTAAAGCTGCTTTTATTGCCATTTAACACAAACATACTTATAGAGAACCCTGTTGACATGAATAAAATGTCTACATTTACTGTTGCTGCTACTAACAAAGTTGTTAGTCTGGGTGAGCAAATGGCAACTGGTGAGAGTTGTCAGGAGCCATCCCAGAATATACTGACAGAGACTGTCCCTAACGACCGATCGGTGGTACCAGGATTGCGGAACCCGATTGTTTTTCAGACTGCTATTTCAGACCAGGCTACTGTGTTTGCCTTTTCAGCTCCTTCTACTAAGAAAGTGAAAAGGAAATTACTGGCAGGACGTACTTCTTGGACTGATTCTGATTTTGAGTTGCATGAGCCATGGACTGTGGAAAGTTCCCTGAAGGCGGCTGGATGGATTTGTTCCCCTACTACACAACAATGGACGTCTGGCTTTGCTCCTATTGCTATTCCTGGTGTTTGTCTTACTGGGGAGTGCTCTGGAACAGGGATTTTTCTTGCATCTGGTGCACAGTCCTCGGCCCTATGCACCAGGACAGGTACTGTACTTAATGACTATTTACCGTCTGATTTAGAATTAACACAGAATCCTCATCTGCACTTTAAAACTGACACTTTTGCTGTTTCTCAGGAACCTGGCCAGAGTAGGGTGGATGCCCAGCAGAGTCTCTACACATAGGGATGCTGATATGGACATGGAAATTCCCCGAGTGGATAATGTGGACACTGATCGGGGGTCCATAGGACTACTGGGGACACTGGGACTAGTGACCATCTGGGGAGGACCAGAACCCTAGGTCCTATGCTTCATTTTTTCAAAAAATAATTTTTCTAGCTAAACGGCATAATGCTGTTTGACAAGTACATAATGGAGGCCTAGAAAAATTTCCAGATAGGGTTTATGTGGGCAAAACATTATGGAAAGAAAGTTTAAAATTTCATGCTGCTGAGCTTTATGCTCTGATTCATGTTTAAAGGAAGAAAACCTTTGCTTTCAGCTTTAAATTACAAAATAGTTTAGAAAAATGTTGGGCTTGTTACAACTCTGTAAAAAAATACTTTGTTGTGGGTTTCCTTTGAAGTTATTCCATTATCTAAACCTGCACAAAAAACAGTGACCATTCTTTTTCGCAATGAGGGGGTGAGTGTCACGGATTTGGTGTTCTGGCTAAAACAGTGATGTACAGTATTAGGGCATCCTGAGGCTATTTTTGACACAGAAAACATCAGGACAGGGGGTTGAGAATTATTTTACAAACACTTGAAGGGGAACTTCAGCATCTGCCTAATTCCTTTTTTCTCGGGGGTGATCAGGGGGTTCTCTTCTATTCTGGACAACCGAAGAGTTGTTACAAATGTGGGAATATGGGACACATTAGTAATGCTTGTGATAAGGTGAAATGTTCTTTATGTGGGAGGGTGGGACATTTGAATTGGCAGTGTACCAATGAGTTGATTTGCAACTTATGTGGGAAAAGTGGACACTCATATGATAATTGTGAGCAGGCTGCACATAGTAAGTCTGGATCAGGAGACAGTGAAGAACAGTGATTGTTGGTAACTATGGAACAAAGAAAGCATGCAACACATTTGGTTGATGCTCCTCTAGAACCTGCACTTCGGGAGGACCCTCAGGAGAATGTAGTAGCCCCTCAGACTTTGGATACTGTCCCACGGTCTGCTCAGCTCCTGGAGGAGGGAGAGGAGGAAATGATTACAGGTCTCAAGGGAGATAGTGGTATGACTCCTGCTGCACTTCAGGGTCATGCTCCTGTTGAACTAAATGAAATTGTGAAGGAAGATATGCCCCCCCTTCCTACTCCTAGTGTTGAGTTTGAAAGACGAGTTACCAGAAGAAGAACTTGGCAGCAACCTGGGCCTAAGGTACATAAAATTTCGGAGACTAAAACATCAAATAGGTTTCAACCTTTGTTTAAGACTGTAGATGTTCAGAGGAATGATTCAGAATCTTCCTTGGGAGATTTAAGTCATATTGAAGCTTGTTCCAATTCTGATATTAGTGAGAAGGGTGAAGAATCTAAAAAAGGGGACCAAAAACTGAAAAAAGGTAAAACTAAGAAAAAAGGGGAAGGGCCTGGGAAACTGAGTTGTAAACCTCCCTGAAGACCCAAGGGATGGTGCATTGTTTAACATTATTTACTATTAATGTTAGTAGTTTAAAAAATAAAATGAAACGAGGTGGGGTGTTTTCCCATCTTATGTTGACTAAAGCAGATATTATTATGGTACAAGATAGTATATTGCACACGACTCGTGAATTAACGCAAGCTCAGTCAGAATGGTATGTTGGAACCTCTTATTGGTCTATAGGTCTCGGAGCCTGTACAGGACTTGGGATTTTATTTTCCGTTCCAATTCAAGTAGTAAAAATTTTGGACCTGATGCCTGGGAGGGTATTACTCCCTGGTATCATTTTTGACACTGTCTATTATAGGCTCATTAATGTTTATGCGCCTCAATCAAAATCTGAATGGACTGAGGTTTTTCAACTAATTAGACCTTTTTATTTTCTTCACAAAATGTGATTCATGGGGGGGCGATTTTAATTGTGGGTTGGCAAAACAAGACAGGGGACAGGGTACTACTATTACTAAAATGTTTAGTGATTCCTTATTTTTGATTAGCACTTTGCAGATGGCAAATCTCATTGATGCATATCGATCGTACATGACATGTAGGGATCCAACTTTTCAAAGAGGGTCTCATGCTACATGTATTGATTTTTCCTTTTTAAGAAAAGGGATGGTAATACGAGGGGCGAGAATGGAATCAGTGGTATATATGGACCATAAAGAACTTTCTATTACAATTGGAGCTATAATTACTTATAATGGTCTGGGACTTTGGAAATTCAATACATTCCTGTTGCAGATAACAGCTGTGAAACATTAAATTTTATGTTAGATTTGTGGCCAGAAAACATTATTTTCTATTTTTGAAAACCCATTGCACTGGTGAGATAATTTGAAATTTGTGTTACGTGCTCTTTTGCGCACACTTGGCAGACAGAATAGGGATACTCAGAGGATTCAATATCAAAGTTGTTGGAAACACTTACAACATTTAATGAGTTTAGCTCAGATGACTAAACATAATTTTGGTTCACAGATTAAGGAGGTACAGACTGAAATGAAAGAATTTCATGAAAAACAGATGGAATCATTATATATGCAGCAATGGTTTGGAATGAAAGGCCAGTTAGATACGGTGTGCCCCTATTTAAAAGTTGTAGGAATAGGGTACAGAATAAGAAAATGGAGGAAGTTTGGGATGCCCAGCAAAATGTTAAAACTACTCAACATGATATTTTACAGGAGGTTTCTCAATATATGGCACATCAGTGTGTGGGACAACATACTGATATTACTACCTTTTGGCCCCTTTTTCAACTTCTTAATATTCCACAATGTCCCATGGAGGAATTACAATTGATTGATAGAGATATAAAGGCAGTAGAAATTATTGACACTGTGGAGATCTTTACTAAAGGAAAGGTACCGGATGCTGATGGTATTCCTGTGAAAATTTATAAATTAATTGTTCCAATCATTGCTGAAGATTTGGCTATCATTTTTAATTATTTACTTCATACCTCTGGGCTTCCCTTAGACATGTCGATGGGGATTGCTATTTTCTTGTATAAAAAAGGGGAAGAAAGATGCTTAGATAATTGGAGACCAATTTGCCTTATGAATGTGTACTTTAAAATTCTGACGAAGATTTTAAATAATAGGTTGTCGAAAGTGGCTCAGTATGTTATTTCCAAACACCAATTTTGTGCTGTCCCTGGTAGAAGATTGACAGATAGCATTCTTCTGCTTCGGGAATTTTTTGAATCTGAGATGTTAGGGGCTTTGGAGGGGTGGATTGTGTCATTGGATCAAAGAAAGGCATTTGATTTGGTGGATCATGCCTTTTTATGGTTTACATTGCAATACTATGGGATACCAGACTCATTTATTAAGTAGTTACAACTTATATGTCGAACTGCGGTTATCAAACCTTTAGTGAATGGATATTTGGGGCCCATGATTTTGGTTCAGAAGGGAGTATGGTAGGGCTGTCCCTTGAGTCCCTTTTTATTTGTTTTTTGCATGGATCCTCTTTTACGGCTTCTTAATGACAGAAGGCTTTTTTTTACCAACAGTAGTTTCTGGCTTGAGATTATCAGTTACTGTTGTGGCTTATGCAGATGATTTATGTCTCTTGCTGTCCAATGCAAGGGCTGTACAGACTGCTGTGGAATTTTGTGATTTATATGGGAAGGCTTCGGGGGTTCGTTTACATAAACAGAAAAGTAAGACTAAATGGGTTGGGTTATGTCAGGTGGATGTCATAGATATTGCTGGGATACCGGTGGAAACTGGACCTATCTGGGTCTTGGGAAAAGATTACGATATTGGAAGGTAAGATTTGGTTAATTGGGATGTTAAAATACAGCAAGGTAGGGATATGGTGACAAATTGGAATAAAACTACGCTTGGGAAATTAAAAAGGGTTTATTTAATTAAGACATATTTATTGCCTGTCTTTTTATTTATTAGTGCGATATTTCCACCTCCGAGGGAGAGAGAAACCATGATATTGAGCCTTTTCTTTACTGCTATATGGGGCAACAGATTAAATCCATTAAAAATAAATATTTTATATTTTCGGGTACACCAGGGTGGTTTGAACATGGTTAACCCTTTGGGTTTTTTGTTTCTTAATTTTTTATTTATTAATATTAATCCTTTATGTCAATAGCTGAGATTTGAATGAACTGAATTATTTAAAATGGAAGTTATCAGCCTGGTTTCCAGGGTGGATGGCTGCCACTCAAAGGCTTTTTTGAAATGTTACTTTTGCTCTGCAGTACTATAGGGATATTTTTGTTAAATTGCATAAATAGAATATTACATTCCTTACTGTTATTTCAAAATCTAAAAAACAGGTGTATCACATTGTTTTAAATTCTTACTTTAGAGAACCATAAACTTTTCCACAATGCTCACCTGCATACAGAGCTTCAATTTTACATTTGAATGCTTGCAGTAGGATACCACAGAAATTTAAAGATGTGTTGTGGCTCTGTTCCCACGAGAAACTGAATATTAAAGCTAATCAAAAGCATAAGATGAAGGAGGATAGGATGTGTTCAAGGCCACACTGTTTATCTAAATTGGAAACAATGGAACATTTATTTTTTTCTTGTTCTTATATTATTGATTTTTGGGACAACATTGCGCAACTGTTGGGTATGAGTGTCTTAAAGACGATGAATTATGTTACCTTCATATATGGGGTGTATGACCATAACTGGAAATACTGGGATATGGATACATTGCATGTCATTTTTTCTATTATAAAATGGTACATTTGGAATGTCAGATGTCTATTTACTTTGCAGCAGAAGACAATTCTACATGATGAATTGATTGGCAATATTAGTAAAGACATTCAAAGCCTATATTATAAAGAAAAGACTACGCAGAATGCTATGTTTATTCAGAAAGTATGGAGAAATCTTTTATGGGTTACTGATTCTGATGTACCTGTCATTTAGGTAGGTTCAGTCTGTATTTGTATATCTTGTTTTACTTTTTGCTTTTTTTCTCTGTATTGTGATTGTTGATATGATGTTAATAAATGCAAAATTCCCCTACTCTTTTTTGATAAGTGCCATGGGATCTTTAGCATCCACCTGAACTACCACCAATCTGGGCAGATGGGACCTCGGTTTAATGTATCATCTGAAAAATGGCACCTCAGAAGTGCAGCACCCCCCTCATGCTGCACTACAGTGTCAGTACTGGGATATTAAACACAGCTAAGCCATTAGGAAAGTTTGAAAAAAGTTAAACCGATGAGTCAAAGGAGCACTTTAATGTGACATATACTGTACAGGAGCCACTACAAGGGCTTATGGTTTTACTCTTCCTTCCCCTTCCCCCAGAATGAAAGCATCTTCTTGGACACTCTGAGCCTTCCATGTTGGTCTCTGCCCCTAAGGTTCCAGGCTGAGAGCATGAACTCAGATCACCAGTGTTGCAGCTTGCTCCCACATCCCTCAGTCACAGAACCTTCATTTGTATTTTATGTGAATTTTATGATAGCACCAAGACTCTTTTTTTTGCCTCTGTTATTTTTATATGGAAGAATTCTAGCATTCAGCTAATAACTGTAGGTTGGTGTTTGAGTGAGAGTGCAGATTGGAAGGCTTCCAGCTTGCTGATATGCAATCCAAGAAAAATGGTGTTGCTTCTAGCAGGCTCAGATTATCAGATAGCTGCAGCAAATGGTAGCATTGGGTTACAAGACTTTGACAGAGTGCAGCTTCAGGGTATCAAGTTAGTTTGTGACCTGGCATCACCTTGGCAAGAAACCTGATTCTGGAACACATTATATCAACTGTAATCAGGGAAGTAATCAACTGTAAACAAGGATGAACTTCTGCCAATTGAAAAGTATCAACTCTCCACTTATGTCTTAAACCAGAACATCTGAGATCTCTAGTTCAAACATCTGTGGCATCTTGTTTGGAGACTGGAGTATGCACTCCATAAAGTCCTGCCTGGAAATTGAGTCTACTGCTTTCAGCTTATGGACAATATTGTGGCAAGCATAGGAACCACATTTTTTGGTGGTGGTGGAGGGGGGCATAACAAATGATGTGGGCGGGGGGTCTGAGGACAGAGCCCCAGAAGCTCTGATATTTTAAATGCTCTGCAGGGAATATTGAAGCTTATATTGCAGATAAAATACAGCAATCAAGCTGGTGAGTATCCACACA
Source organism: Neoceratodus forsteri (assembly GCA_016271365.2). Lineage (NCBI taxonomy): Eukaryota > Metazoa > Chordata > Ceratodontiformes > Ceratodontidae > Neoceratodus > Neoceratodus forsteri. Next base: position 189,365,863 of record CM028137.1, on the reverse strand, counting down.
ACCACCCATCTTTTTTCCCAGTTTCAGTAAATTTCCCAGCATAGATTTATGCAATACAACCCCTGTAAAAACATTTCTATGTCTCTCCCAACAACATGTAAAATGATCTTTCATGGTGCATAGCATGAATGACTCACCACCAGACTGGTAAAATAAAAAGGTTAACTGGCACTCTGATTGGTAGTGCGAAACCAGTTTTTCTTCTTTTTTGTAAATTTTTATTTATTAAAAAGCATGCTCATGTAAAGTACAAACAAGTGCACCATACAACAGAGAAGTGGCTGCTGTCATCAATGTGCATTTACAGTGTGGTTAGCATCACAATGAAAAATCTGCTGAATAAAATGCATCTAGTGTGACAGTACACATGGATGCCGAATGCCCTCTGATATGTTGAAAATTGAAAAGAAAATTCTAAAGACATAGGTTCATAGTAAGGCTCCATGATATGCACAGAAAATAATTAAAGAAAGCCTGTGGAGTGTACCCCCATCCAGTAACCAGCCAAGTCCTCTAACCATCAGGGAACAAAACCTTTCCTATGTTTCCCAATATATAGCATCCACCGCCTCCCGAAGATTTCTAACTGTTCAAGTCAATGGTTCAAGCTGTGCTGTAAGTTTCTCCATTTTGTAAATCCCTATTAGTAAGCCATGCCAAAAGGAAAGTACATGAGTATTGTGAGTGAGCCAATTTTTCGTGATGGACTTTTTAGCTGCTAGCAGACAAATATTTAATAATTTTCTTGTGGACATGGACCATAATGGGACTGCACAATGTGAAAACAGAAATAATTCCTCCATCACTTGAATCGGTATTTCAAAAATGTCTGAAAGCATGACATTCAAAGCATCGAAAAACAGTTGCAGTCCCAAAAGATATGGACATGTGTGGCTGGTGAGTGGCTGCAACCTCTACAACATCCTGCACAACTCCCTAAAGTGTGTTTATATTGTATGGTTGGTACTCTAAAGTACCTAATGTCACTTTCCATGAAAATTCTTTCCAGTCATGGGATGCTGTAATTGAATGTAACAATTTAAGGTGTCTTTCCCACACCTGATTGTCAAGGGGATAGTGTATATCCTTCTCCCAAGCTTTTCAAATAGTGTCGACTGAATCCACCCATAGCTGATATAAAGCATCATAAATATAGGAAATCATATGAGGGTGGGGGGAGGTCAGTACCCTCAATGCAGCTTGCAAGATAGTAGTCACAGGGGATTGGGCATGTCATCCACGGGTGAAGGAAAGATTATAAAAATCTACCACTTGGAAGTAACAGAATCTTTTTTCAGGATGTAAGAAGTACTATTGTTGTAACTTCAGGTATGGTATTATCTGACCATCTTTAAGAAACTGCACTATCAGATGTAAGTTCAACCTTTCCCATCCTCTAAGGCCATGGTCCAGATGAGTGGAAAATAATGTGGCCAGATATGGAAGTGAATATAACAAATATCTATATCTCCTTGGGGAGGGGACTCAAGCAAGTGTCCCCAGTATTGAAGACTGTTATGGGTATACAGATCTGTAAGCAAAACAAAATGGTTATATTAAATGCACGCTGAAAATAGAAAATAGAGTTAAAAATCTACATTTCGACCTTAGGTCTTCTTCAGGAAACATCTAAAAGAGAAAAAAAACAAGTTAGTGATTCAAGTTAGTATACAGATCTGTGGTTATTTCAATTAGCGGAAGAGGGGGATGAAACAATAAGATTGGACTTAGGTTGCGAAGGTCATCCTCCTGCAATTCCAGACTTTTCAATGAGCCTGAAAATTGTTATTAAGCCAATAAAATATGATACGAAGCTGAGATTCCCAGTGATACTGCACCAAATCTGGGAGGGCTAAGCCTCCCAGACACTTAGGCATCTGTAGAATAGGAAATCTGATATGTGATCATTGTGTCTCCCAAATATACCTGGATATTTTTTCTTATTAAGGACCCGGAAGAAAGTTACAGAAGGGGTAATCAAGAGGGTTTGGGCTAGATATAGAACTTGGGGGAGCAAGTTCATGCAAACTGCATCTATTAGTTGGATCAAGGGAAGGGAAATATTTTTTCAAGTCTCCAAGTCCCTGGTGATTTGACGTAGCAGCAGGTCATAATTCTATGAGGCTAAGAGGTGGAGTCTCCCACAAGTTGCATCCCTAAATATTTTAGTAAAGAAAGATCCCACTGGAAAGGATGAGTTTTGCATATATTGGGGGAGTGTATGTAATGGATTTGGGATTTGCAGGACCTTTTTCTTATATTTAATTTGTACACTGTTAATTATGCAAAAGATGTGAGATTGTCCCACAAGTGGGGTAAAACTTGATCAGGAGAGGTTAGATAGACTAATAAGCCATCAGCATGAAGCACTAACTTTTGAGACCTACCCTCCCCCCAAGTCAATACCAGAAATTGCATGATTTTGGCTAATGGCTTGGGCTAAAGGTTATAGATTGGCAGGAAACAACAAGGGGGAAAGTGGGCAACCCTGCTGGATGCCCCAGAACAAAGGGAATTGTTGTGATATACGTCCATTCACCTTTACAAATGCTTTTGGAGTATCAAATAAACTCATTAAAAGCCTCCCAAATTATTTAGAAAAGCCCATCTACCCTAAAGTGGCAGTCATGAAGGACCATGCCACCCTGTCAAAAGCTTTCTCTAGATCTAAACTGAATAAAAGGAATGGCATTTTCGACCAGGTGGCATGGTGGAGGATGTGAAGGGTGCATTTTATGTTATTCTGTGTTTGCCTAGCTTTTATAAAGCCAGTTTGGTCCTCATTAATGATAGTTGGTATTATGGTTTCAAATCATTTGGTCACTGTTGCCATAAATAGTTTATAGTCTATATTTTACACTGATATAGGGAGGTATGAAGTGCAATGATGATAATCTTTTACCGGTTTCAGGATAGAGGAGATAGTGAAAATTTCTAGGAAGGTGGTGTGGCTTTACCTTCCATCACTTCTCTGGAGATGTCCAACAAAGATGGAGCCAGTACTTCATGGAAGACCTTGTAAAATTCCCCTGTGTACCTGTCTGGACCAGGGCTCTTTCCCAATTTCAGATTTTTGATAGCCACTTCTAGTTCTGCAAAGGTAATAGAAGCTGCTAAGAAAGCTACTTGATTGAGATGCAATTTAGAGAGGTGTAGGTTATGTAGATATGTATTAAGTTCTTGGGGACTAGAAGAGGCATCTAGTGAGTAAAGGGTTTGGTAATATTGTTTAAAGGCAGACAAAATCTCCTTCGCATGGTGAAGAAGGGTGCCAGAAGAAGGACATCTAATTTGGGTAATGGTCATCTGACCTTTTCGCTGATGAAGACAGTAAGCTAAAGTTCAGATGGCCTGAGAGCCACCTTCATAATATTTTTGTTTTAAAAACTGAAGTGCTAACTCAGTTTTTAATATCTAATATGTCCTGTATTATCTGGCAGGTAGCTTCTGGAAAGGGGCCACTAGATGGTCACCTCTGGTATGTTGGTCCTGAAGTGTCTTCAGCTGTGTCTGCAGCAACTCTAATTGTTCTGCCTGCATTTTTATGGTGTGATGCAAACTTAAAGAGCGGCTGCCACGATGTTCCTTACCTTGATTTTAGACATTTTCGGTCGTGGTATGCCATTTTATGAAGCTCTGCATGGAATTCCAAACTTGAACGGGGGTTTAAATCATTAAAAATTGCATTTTGTACTGAGTTCATGCATGCGTGTCACCCGGTCATTCAGCTCAGCTTGAGATGTGCACTGCACGGCTCTATGATGTCAAGTCGAGACAAACCAACCATGTGCGATCTGCGATCTGTCATTGTATTCATGACAGTATCAGAAAGAAACTGAGGTAAAAATGAGCTATGTGATTGTATACTGTACATCTCCTATATGTCCTATATCAATACAGATGCAATGTTGTTAGTGTCCTACTTCTGTCAGGGTCTCTGTGTGATGCATTCATAAAGTCTATATTTGTCCAAAGTGGTTCTGCTGTCCGTGTTGCTTGTCGCCCCTTGTTTCCAACATGTCAATATGCCATGCGGTTTGCACAGGACATTATTATTAGTGCAATATTAGTCATGGTACCAAATATATGTGGCGATATACTGTTTGCTGACAAAGTGAGATTTTGTGTTACATCTGAAATGAAATGATGCATGACTATTGCGGTCATTTGGATCTTCTGTTCTAGCCTCACACGTACATAAAAATATCCAGGCACAATCATCACCAGGACACCTAGCTGTGATCTGTCTGGGAAATGTCATTATTTCATCAAACCATGTGCCTATCATTTCTATAATGTATAAGACTGACTGCATGTCTTGCGGGGAAGGAGGGCTGTGTGTGTGTATTTTACTGTTGTGTGCGCCTCAGATTTTCTTTGATTGTGTCCACATGGAGACTCCTACAACCACCACTCCACATATATGAAATACCAGTATACAGGTTTTGTTTATTATAATACGGCTCATCCTCCACCTCTGGTCACTAAATTATACCTTAGTACCTTATGTTGAGGCTACACTGTGTGTGTGTTTGTGTGTGTGTGTGTGTGTGTGTGTGTGTGTGTGTGTGTGTGTGTGTGTGTATCTGTGTGTGTGGGTGTCTTTGTGTATGGGTGTTTTTCTGTTGTTGTGTGTGTGAGTTACATACAAACATATGAAATTTTGATCAGAAATAAAGTCTTCCTGAGAGTGCTGCTAGCACCCTATATTGCAGCTGCCCCAAACCCATCCCTATCTGTCTCTCCCCTAACTGTCTTAGCCCTCATCAGTCACAGCCTCCCTCGTGATTTGTCCCACTCCCTCTTAAAATGTTATACTGTCTTACATGATACCACCCCCCTTTGGTAGAGCATTCCATTTTGATACTACCCTGTCGGTGAAGTAGGGCTTCCTCATCTCCCTCCTGAGTCTTCCACTCTCCAATCTTAACCTGTGACCTCTCATATCCCTACCATTCTTCACTTGAAACACCCCTTCAGTACTGTGTTTGTTTACCCCCATTCTAGTTTTTGAACATTTCAGTCATATCCCCCATCCCTCCTCTCCTCCTGTGTAGACATATTCAGTTCCTGCAACCTGTTTTGTAGGCCTTTCCTTCTTTCCCCTGCAAAATTTTTGTTACCCTCCATTGCAACCCCTCCAGTGGATTCTTGTCCCTCTTCAGATAGGGCTGCCAATATTGGACATAGTACTCCAAGTGCGGCCTGAACAAAGATCTGTAAAGTGGCAGGACCACCTCCCTATGCCTGTACGGGAAGCCCCTTGAGATACAGTCCAGCCTCCTCTTCGCCTTAGCCTCTGCTTTCCTGCATTGGCCATTGTGCATAGTTGGTAATGCCCCCTGCTACCTGCACCCCTAGGTCCTATTCCTCCTCAGTGCACTCCAGCCTCACCCTCCCCATCAGTACTCTCTTTTTCTGTTCTTTGGCCTGAAGTGCATTACCTTGCACTTAACCGCATTGAATCCCAACTTCCACTTCCCTGACCACACCTCCAGTCTGGTTAGGTCCCCTTGCAATTTTTGTCCATCCATCCTGTTTGGTGTCATCTTTGATCAGACTAACCCTGCTCCCAACTGCATCTGCAATGTTTCAGATATAAAGCCCAAACAGCACTGGGCACAGCACTGATCCCTGCGACACAAAACTAGTTACCTTCTGGGTGTCGAGAGCTCCCCCCAACAACCACCCAATGCATCCTCCCCTGTAGTGAGTTCTCTCTCCAGTTTGTCATCTTTTTTCCTACCCCCGCCTCATTCAACTTTCCCCCCAGTTCTCCCATGTGGCACTGTATCAAAGGCATTGCTGAATTCAAAGTACAGTTTGTGTACCGCATGACCCCCATCCAGATCCCTTATTACCCAGTCACAATATTCTATCACATAACTGTGACAAGACCTCCCAGAGACAAACACATGCTGCCGCCCATCCTGGAGCCCATGTTCACCAGAGCATCCCAATGTGACCTTGTTGTAACATCTCATCATAACAACACCACCTCATTAGTACAGCACACCATTCTTAATGAACTACATAGTCAATAATGTTATTTATCACATGTCCTCAGTGAAGTTGTGCAACCCACCACCTTACAGTATCTACACTTAGATGTGTGTTTATTGTTGTACACATCAGTCATACTTGTGATGCTAAGGGGAAGCTAACTGGTGTAGGGGTAGGGGCAAAAATGATAAACGGGATTACAAGCTGGCTGAGTGGCAGGCTGCAATGGGTGGTGGTGAGAGGGGAGCTCTCAACACCAAGGCTGGTGATGAGTGGGGTGCCACAGGGCTCTGTGTTGGGGCCAGTATTGTTTGGGCTCTTCATATCAGACATTGCACTCGGGGTGGTGAGCAAGGTAAGTCTGTTCACTGATGACACCAAAATAGGAGCAGCGGTGGATGGAGGGGAGGGATGGAAGCAGCTGCAGGGGGACCTAAGCAAGTTAGAGGAGTGGTCAGAGAGGTGGTAGCTGGAGTTCAATCCAAAGAAGTGTAAGGTTATGCACTTTTGGGGTGAAGAACCCTAGGAGAGAATACTGGCTGGGGTGGGGGTAAGCTGGGGATCACTGAGGAGGAGAAGAACCTAGGGGTAATGATAACAGGGACCATGGACAACACTGACCAGTGTAGGAGAGCAGCTGCTAAAGTGAACAAAATGCTGGGGTGCATAGCGAGGGAGTTTTCATCCAGGTGAAGAAAGGTGATCTTGCCTCACCACAGGTCACTGGTAAGGCTGCATTTAGAGTAGTGTGTGCAGTTTTTAAGGCCATACCTAAAGCGTGATATCAGGCTACTGGAGGGGGTGCAGAGGAGGGCAACAAAGTTGATATGTGGAATGGAGGGGAGAGACTGTAACAGCAGGCTAGGAGACCTGAATATGTACACCCTGGAGGATAGAAGGGACAGAGGAGACATGATAGAGACATTTAAGTATCGGAGGAGAATCAATAAGGATGGGGCAGATGGGGTCTTTAAGTTAAGGAAGGGGAGGGTCACCAGGGGGCATGGGCTAAGAACAGAGGTGAGAAGATTTATGAAGGAAATGAGGAGACGCTATTTCACAGACAGGGTAGTAGCAAAATGGAACACCCTACCAGAATGGTTGGTATCATGTAAATCTGAGAACAGCTTCAAAAGGGCATGGGACAGGGAACAGGGGAGAGTGATGGTGGGGGAGGTGGGGGGTGGCAGTGGTATGACAAAGGGAAGGGGGTGGGGCAGCTGCAAACTATGGGTGTTGGCTGCACACTCGAGCAGACTTAGATAGACTGGGTGGTCTGTTTCTGCTGGCACATTCGTATGTTCGTATCTGTATGATATTGTTTGTCACATCACTAACTTTTCCTTTTTTTTTTATCAGTACCGTCAGGGAAGGGCCTTGCTGTGCAGTACTGCTTTTCACTAACACTTCCGCATTTGAATTGTAAGAACATCAATCACAGGTAGATGGTAAGTATAAATAACTGTGTATATACATAATTTTCATATATTTTCTGCTTTAGAAATGCAAACTATTAGCTATAAAATTCCAAGGCCTCCTCCGATCCATCTGCCCCCCAAGCCTCCATTCTTATATGTCAGACATCCCCAGGGTGAACTGGCATAACCCTTCGCCGGATGGATCCCCCTCCTCTGAGGGGAAGGCACCAGCCAAGGAGGGGGCATACCAGTACAACACTTGGCACCGAGGTGCTTCTGAGATAGACAGCTCGGCAGGGAAATGGATGACATCAGAAAGCCGGGTCATCCAGCTGGTCGTGGAGCGATATTTCCACTTTTCTGGTGTTGTTTCCCTCCTGTGTTTGCATCTGCAGTGCTTCTGGTCTCCACCATAGGCCACTGCAGTGTGACACTGTCCCACTACCCACCCCAGAATAGGAGAGCAGTCCTATGGATGCTCAATCCTCTCCTTCTCCTGCCAGCCCCCGGCGTCCCGAGTCTGTTCCCGAACCCAGGTCACCGGCGTGGTTTGAGATAAGGTGCCAGCACCTCAGCCCTTTGTGCCACTGGGATGGCTATTCACGTCTTTTAATCAAAGTAGAATTGTTATTTACTGTGTGACATTACATCTAGATGGCTTCTAATGACAGTTCAAGTGTCAGCGACTACTTCGAGGACAATTCATCAGTAGAATTTGAGGACGAGAATGATGAAACTATTCGTGAAATTGGTCATAGTTTCCTTGGGCTTCAGCCATACAGATTCGAACCTTATATGACTGAAGAGGAGTACGAGGCATACAGCAACTCTATTCTTGTCCCAACTGATCAGGGTGATGAGACACGTATTGGTACAACAGACTGGTAAGACTATTCTGTCACCGTAATTATACCTTATTGTAATTCAGTCTGTTTACATCATGACTCACATGTTTCAACCCTGCTCAAGTATACTTGTTTTATTTTTGTTTCAATTCTTTGTATTATCTGATGGCAGGGTGCCACACTTGCCTGCCACACTACCAGACCTCGGTGTCTTTCTGGGACTTGTGGTAACACGAGTGCCCTAGCAGACACCCAGATCCAAGCTTGGAGATTTCGCCCACAGATGGAACCTCTATTTCCTCTGTTTTCTCCCCAGTGAACCTGATTCCCGAAATCCCCATGGAAGCGGTGGAGCATGTAATTTACTACCAAAAAGATACTCATATCATACCCAGAGTAAGACAGTAAAGGTGTTGTCTTCTGCTTAATCTATGCCCCTTGTTCTGTTGTGAAATCAATTGGATATGCCTCATCCTTGATATGTTTTCTTTTCTTCAAATTGATATACTCAAAAATGTCTATTATACAATGGGACATGAAAATCATGTAACCTCATTGGTCAAAACACATCATATGACCATGGTATATTGCTTACTATACAATATGATGGTAGGTCCATGAGTCCTTGATTGCCACCTCACCACTCTGTTTATTTTCTGATTCCCTCCCCAGAGGTGGGTCGTGCAATGCTGCATAGCCCACTACTTGATCGGACCTGCTCCCGTCCCCAAGGCAGACTCCCAAAGTCTTCCTCTGCCTTGCATTGTCAAAGCGTCTGTAGTACACCCTGCCTCCACTGGGGTTCACTACTTGCATGGGACAATCCCCCACCCTCCCTCCAAGGAGAGGACAGTATTCCTCTGGACACTCAATCATCTCCTCATCTGCCAACCACGAGTGTCCCTTGCAAATTCCCCTGTCTGTGTCACCGGTGTGGAGCTAGGTGTGGCGTCCAGCCACTCAACCGGTGGCACCACAGTGCATGCATACTGTGCATTACTTGGTTGAAAATTTTCACTTAAACTTTGTTCTGTTTATTATTTCGTAGTGTTACAGATGTTGTTCCTATGACTTAATGGTGAAACTGTTATGCACTCCATAAAATATTTAGGACACATAATGAATTTTTTTATTTACACTAGGTGTTCATGCAATTGCTGTGTAGCAATGACAACTGTAACCAAATCAATTTGTTGTATGGAGGTTTCGGAGGTGAAAAATCGGGCTAGAGAACATAGCTGTATAACCAGCCACCCCAGTTTCCAAGCTGTTTGTCTTGATGCATGGGTACTTCAGACAGCATATTTTACATTCTGTCAGTACCATGGAGGTCTAAATGACACACAGACTGACAAGTAAGATTACAATTGCTTGTTTCCTTGTAGTTCCTGAATATTATAATGCAGGACTTGTGTTATGTAACAGTATGCATAGTCAGGGGGTTCACCAGCAGGAAAATGGAGGTAATACAGTTATCTTACAGGGATGAACAGACTGCAGGGGTATCCCATGAGGAGGGTGCATGGGGAAGGGTGCCAAGTGTAATGGCGACCTACTCCCCAGCGAATCCCTCACGGTGATGGGAGGGTAGGGCACCTGGATGAGGGGTCAGCGAATATAGTGACAGGATGTCACTATATATGCAAGCATTGGGGGGGAAGCAAGTATGCAGAGCGTGGGGATGTGAGAGATTGTGCCACAGTGATTGCCGAGCTGACCCCATGGTGACGTGGGTGGGGGGGTTGCCAGTGCTGGTCGACGAGGTACGGGGTTCGGGTCCAGGCACTGGTGCAGTGTTATTGCACCCATCCTGAACCTTTTATTTTTTAATGTTTTCACCCCCCTAACATGCACCCCCCTGGAGCTGAGAATCATTTAGTAGAGTGGTGCAGGGGGCAAAGCGTCTCATGTGGGTGTGTGGGGGGGCCACACTTTGCGCCACACCAGCGACTCTGGTTCAGGAAAATGCCTGGGTCATCTTGGGTCATCAGAGGAGTAGAGGGATTTAGCATCCGATGGTACAGTGGCTGGAGTAACTCGGGTGCCTGGATGGAAGTAAGCAGACCAGGAGCCAAGGCCGAAAAAGGATTAACCAAAAGAAAATAGAATATGGAGGGATCAATGTGAATCAGAACCACAAGGTGTCAAAACACACATGATGTGCATTTAGTTGGTAATACTACATTATCTGTAGTGTGTACAGCACTATATGAAATAAATCAAATTCAGATGTTTTTCTTTTATGTTTTCCCACAGGCATTACCGTTACATGTCCTACCGCCAGTTCATGCATTGGTGCTGGGGATACCTAGGGTGACATGCACGTGTTCCAATACCGTCATGCGTTGTCAGTAAGATAAGGTTGACTTTTCCGTCTGATGACTACACTGGCTTTCAGTAACCTGAATTGGACTAGTTGGAACTGTTGTACATGATGTTCGTCACAGCTGCAACTTTTATAAATGTTTTTCATTAATATACTTCTCAATATGAAAACACATTGCATTAGTAAGAATTGCAATTAACTGGTTATGAAATGTAGTTCAACTGTATAGTTAATTAAAACTGAGTGTAAATGACAGTTTACCAATTTTAACAGTTAAAAAAAACATGCAATAAATAAATGCATACATGTACCAATGTTTTTTTTTTTCCATAATAATTTTATGTAAAGTCAGTTGTAATCACTCAATGCATAGCAGTATGCATTGCATCTGATGTTGTCTTTCAAACTGTAAACCTTTTATGACCAAGTTGTATAATCTTTCAAGAACAAAACTCAAACTGTGCAAACTCACCTTTGGGCTAACAAACTGTTTGTGTCACTGTTCATGTGGTTGGGGTCACAAAAAGCCTATGTTGAAAATTTGGAAGTGAAAATACCAAGAAATGCCCAGGATGTTAGGGTTTTTGACCATAACACCCTACCCTGTAGGGACTGACAGGCATCAGAGGTGTGACTTGGGATTGTCAACAGTAAAGCTCATGCCATTCCACCCCTACCCTGCAGCCGGTGGTAGGCATCGAGGTGCGCCTTGGACCCTTTGGCCCCAGAGTTCACCCCATTCTCCTATACTGCACCTATTTCAGTGTTTCTTCTCATGGAATGAGGTGAGTGCAAAGCCCAAACACTCCAAAGCACACCTCAACACTTGTAAGTGTCTGCAGGGCAGAGTGAGGTGAAATGTCATGACAGTTATGGGCGATGCCCCAAAGGCACACCTCAATGGCTGTCCATCTCTGCAGGGTGAGGGTGGAGTTGGCATCAGTTCAATACTTCACTGTCATTCCTATACTGCATCTGCCTAACTCCTGCACTTCCACTGCTAATGACAGCAAGCAACACTTGGCATTGACAAAATGCTTGTTTGTTTTTGGTTTTGCTTTCGTGACTCAATTTGGAAAACACAGTGCAGGTTATGTGGATAATACTGCCACTATAGCAACAGAAGGAAAGTGTTAGACATTATAGTGTTGTGCTTCAAATTAACAAGCAGCTCATCAGTACCGTAACAACATCCATGTCACAAGGTGATTTCATTGCCATGACCTAAATTCATTCCTTCGCTTTGAACCTAGAAGTATGTCTTTTCACAGCTTCATCCTTGGGAGGATGTTGAAAACTGGAACACAAAGGAGGTGTTGTAACGTCTTGATCAACTATGTTGCCTTCTGGTAGTCCCTCACAGATTCATACAACCTCTTCCATCAGTTGAGTAACATACTCTGAAAATAAATGTTACATTATTTTTAGTCTGTGTATGGAGAATAGTTCATGTCACTGTTGTGTACAGCCTGATCACCATGGCTCATGAATTCTTCCTGTCAGCATTCCATTTTGTAGCGCTTCAGAATGACTGGAATGATGCAGTCTGATTCTGGGCAAGTTTGTGGAAGACATTTTTTATTTACAAAATCACCCACTCAATGAGGAAAACATTACAAATTACACTTTTAATAGTTTACTTTTGGAGCAGTTCTTATAATACCCATGGTCATGCCTTATTTAAGCAATAATGACCGAAGAGCAGGTCATTTCTTTGATATTAACAATCAGCTGGGGGGAAGGGTGGCCGGAGGCAGAGCCAAGGGCCATCCTCAGCCAGCTGGTCATTAATTTCGAGGAAATAACCGGCTCTTCAGTCATTATTGCTTAAATAATTCTAATCGCCATATTAGCTTCATTTTTAAGACATTTACTTGCTTTTTATATGGTGGCATGTTGGAGCGTGACAGCAGGAAGCACACAGCGGATGCCACACCGTCACTTCTTAGAGATTTCAGACCGACGTGGCAACCAATCACAGACAGCGCTGCCATCATGAATAAGTAATTAGACTTATAATGCTTAATTAACCACTGCCAGAGAGTGCCCATGAGTTCAATACATCACTTATGTCATGTATGGAGCTCCATAAACCACACATGGTGTGGTTCTCTTGAGATTTTATGGTGCATGTGATGCCCTATGAAGCACTCGGGCTTTGCACTCGTGTTTTGGTGGGCATCACAAACCTAGGGGGTGCATGAAATCACCAGAGAACAACAGTTCTGCAGTAATTATCCATATTTGTACACACCCAGGCTTTGATAGTCTCAGTACAGTATTCAGATAATGGTATAATTGTCACAGGTTAATGTTGTTGTGCTCTGGAGGCTTAAAATCTACAAGGGGTAGTAAGAATTAGGGTGCTCATTAAAGGTTCTGCAGCTTACCCAACAGTTATGGAAATGTGCTGAGTCGGTGCATATCTGCCATCAAAGTATAACACTAATTAAGTTCACAAATGAACTTACTATGTGTTGCTGCCTCCTTTACGGGATGCACAATGTGACCACCTTTCTTGTACTTGGGGTAGTGTATTGAGTAGCGCTTTTCTCCATGTGCAGCCATAGCCTGCTTCCATCTTGAATTCTCATTGTAATGCATTGCCGCCAACAAACACCTATGATGTTTAATCAAAAAACCATGATTACACATATGCTCTTCTGTGACGCACTGATTTAGTACTGCACACTTTCTATTATAAGGTGGCTATAAACAAATTAAGTCATCTACTCATTTTAGGAGCTCATAACCAACTGCTGATATTCCATGATGCAGCTGTAAACTCAATAGTACCAGCCATTCATGTCTGCCAGAACAAATGCGGCTGTTATCTTTACTCACTAAAAACCTTAAACTTGGCACTAAAAATAAGACTGTCTTAAATTTATAAACATATCAATTAAATGTTATTTTCCCTCATATTACTCTTTTTACATGTATTTTGCTGTACACAATATTTAAAGTTGATATGGCATGTCAGTACTGGGATGTGCTGGGACTGTTTGCAAAAAAGTCATAATAATGTTTTTTTTGTTTTTGTTTTTGATTTGATGCATTTCTTCAACCCCACCACCAGAAAACATCTTTGAACCATTTTATAATCACAGTAAGACACTCTAGGGTGTACATTGTGGTGGGGGTGCCAGCACTTCTTGGGTGGTTCAAGTGAAGGCACTCAGCGATGCCTCACGCCACACCCAAGGGGTGCCACTATCCAACAAGAACACATACCCTGTCAAGCCTTATTGATAAATTCTTTTTAGGACAGCCTTCACTCTGGTTACAAAAAGAAGGAAACAGAGAAAATGACATTATGGATGTTCTGGCTGAAAATGTTGTGCTGGTAATTATAAGAGTAATGTAGGAATTAGTATTAATATGTCGAATACCTGCATTTTATTCCCTCATATGAGAAGACACTCATCTTTGGCACAAACTGAATAAGGAAACTATGGTAGGCCTCCAAGTCTGACGTCTGATAGGATTGTGCCAGTTTTGCAATATCATTGCACAGTCATGTGTTCCCAACAACTTTCTCCACAGCAACTGCCACTTTTGATGCTACAAGAATATTTCAGTATCAAATCATCATATCAGGACATTTGACAGAGGACTTTAAATCTGAAAATTAAAAACTACATTCAAATACACAATGTCACTATTTAACTATATAAGTAGGATGACAGTGGTTTACATGGAGCAATCCAATGTTTTCATCTCTCAACTTCATCGAATGGGCCATAAGCACACTCAGGAAACAGTTGCGAGTTATGTGAATGAGTGTTCTGTACATGCGCTGCAACAGAGCGCCATTTCGCAACAACTGTTTCATTGTCACCGTCTGTTGTGGAACCAACACACAAATACAGGTGGTTGTTTATTGAACTAATCCATGGTTGTAGTGCAGCACAATTTCTGCTGTTGGATATAGCTATGAGTTTTTTTTTTCTTTTATGCCTGCACAGAAAAGATGTACATCAAATATTATAGTCACATATATCCCACAGAACATGCCCAAAATGTCATTATACTATGACTGTAACATTAAAGAAATCTGATTGACTAGCTGGCACATCCTAGCCATGGCAAATCTTAGCATTAGCAACAGAAAGAGGTGCCAGCTACCCTGTGATGTCCATTACCAGAGGTTGAATAAGTACAATCAAATGTTAATGGTCTCACCAGACGGACCAAAAGGAGGGATATTGTGTAATCACAGTGACACACTCCAGGGTGTGTGATGCTGGGATTTACCCACACATGTTCCTGTTTGGTAACTCAGCCTGCAGCCTCGTGACCGAACCACCCCATGCATAGGTAAATCCAGCATGACACAAACCCTGCTGTGGTTTATTGCTTAAGTAACAGCAATGTAGTGTATGTTGAAATGCTGCTGACCGTGGAAATCCATGTTATAAACATAGTTGGTGTGCCTGACTCAATGCGTCATGAACTTGTTGTGCTGCATGGAGTAAGTCAATGGTTTCACACGACAAGATCAAATGCATTAATGCATGCATGTGTAGCAGACTTGGTGTACAGAAATCAAGTAGTGTTCAAACGAGTCACTACACTGTAAAACATTGTCTATGGGGACTCATTCACCAACAAGGATCTTCTTTGCTCTGAAGTGTGACATTGCCAATGAGATCTCTTGTTTGAGAAAATCCTTGTTGTGAAAGACTTCCGTTTTGGACTGTCAAGACAGCACAACAATGCTGTTCAGAGCATTGATTTCCATGCTTAACCGCATTCCAGCACACAATATAACACATTGATAACAATTATAAAAAAGTTCTGAGAAATGGAGCTTTCTGATTGGCTGTAAACATTCCAACAGCCTTATGTTAATCTTCTATTAACATACATGTGGAGTTTCACCATATTCTAAACAAGGTTTAACGCTGTTTAAAAAACATTTTATCATAATACCAATAGGGCGCTCCCAGGGGTTTTGTTAATGGTCTATTAATCACCCAGAAGGGGCATGTGGTGCTCAAAATTGCATATTTTTCAATACATTAGGAAACCCAATTTCTGATTAACGGTGGTTAACAGTGGACGTAGTCACCTCTCGTGAACAACGGACAACCAAGTAAACATTGAGAGGGTGGAAACAGCTTAAAGTGATCACATCATTGTAAACCACTGTAACTTGGGCATTGTCCTGTATATCAGACTTGAGATATTCACCTGATGCAACAATAGTGACAACAATGATAAAAGGAAGTGGTTACCTTTTAAGACATGCCAAACATCATACCTAAGGTTAGTATCATTAATGTTTTCGTGTTCCCATTTGGCAACTTGACAGTGCCGATCAGTCACAAGTTGTTTAATTTCTAAATCACTACTGGTGATGGAATTGATGCATCTCCAGAGACCTTCAAGTTCCATGCCATAACTACCACCACATTCATTGTTCAGGAATGATAGACAGGAATTGAGTTGTGTTGATCCATGCTATTGCATTGCACAATTAACAACATTGTTCTGATCATTATGACATGTAGTATTGAAGATGCAATTACCAGAATTATTCGTAAAACGTATTTAAAAAACGGGTTTGTGAAATACTTGAGCTGTCTCTGCAGTGTCTCATCTACTTTTCTGTTTTTCCCTCAGCGAGACTGAGACACGGCTGACACACCTTCAGAGGTATGAGGCAATGTGGACAGAGAATGAGACATAGCAGCAAATATGCCAATAATATGCAAATAAGCTAATAAATAGTAAAACAATGTCTGCAGAAGTACTACTTTATCATATATTAGCAACATAAAATATTTCATCTACATAGAAACATGCATTTGGTAATTGTAAAAAGTACACTAAAGATAGGATACCATTTTATAAATGGAATGAGACACAGCAGGCAGGAGTGGTTGAAGTAGCATTAATGTGGGGGGGTAAGTAACATTCAGTAGAAAAGGCTTTTTTTAAATGTGTTTTTGTGCATTTTATTTGTATTTTACAGTGATAAAAAATAACTTATGTCCTTGTTATATTGTATATAAAATGTACCAGTTAAACATAAAGACTACAGCTACTAGTACTACAGACAACCCAAATTTCATCATCAAAAATGCACCCCAGAGCCCTTCTCAGCTGCCGACCATACAGCCTTCTCAACTCTCCATTTTGTAACTAGCCCTAAGGCACAACTCCATTCCAGATGCTTAAAAACTCAACTTTCAGAATACCACATCTGCTAAATGTACAAAGAAATATAAGGAAATATAAAATACAGTATAGCAATATTATATTGCAGTATTTAAACAGCTCCAGAGATGTACACCTCACATTTTTGAGCAGCAGTAGGGAACTGAGTGCCCTGTGCATATACTTGATTTATGGCTTAATTAAGATGCAGTGTATCAGATCACAGCACATTAAAGAAGAGCACTGTCAAAAGAGCATACCATGTACAGCGACGGGGGCAGAACAAGAAAATGCATTTATCACTACCCCTGTAGCTGTCCAACTCAGGGAGTGACCGGAGGGCGATAACAAAAGCTGAAAAATGATGGAGGCTGGCCAAGCTTCTCACATGGTGAAGAGGGATAAGGCACAGAGCAGCTTGACCAGCAGAGTTCTGGAGACTGTGTTCTGCTCCCAGTCTCCAGTCTTTTACTGAGAGATGGGTTTCCCAAAAATGTTACAAGTTCCGTCTTACAGTACCTCCCCCACCAAGTTTCACTTTTCCCCAAAATCCATCTTTGGCTTGGAATTGATTATTTTAGTAATGGGGGGACACGGGGAGGCAGAGTTCCACACAAAATCATAAATTTACATTGTGTTTGCTGTTTCTGTTGTCTCAGCAGGCACTGTTATTGTGGACACCCTTGTTGCAGCGCTGTTTTGAACAATGCTGTTATTGGGTTCTCAGGACCCAGAAAAACTAAAAATACCTGTAAACTACTTCTTTGTATTGCTGTGCAGTGCCTGAGTAGTCCTCTGAAGGGCAGGATTAGTTATTTTACCTGATACCCTGAATGATACAAGCTTTATTAATTATTGGTTACAATTCAGTTTTGCACACTGCTAGAAGACTACCTGCTCAATGCTGCAGATCTGGGAATTATTAATTGCAAATGCTACCACAAATACTTTGACATGTCGGGTTCAGGAGATCCTATGGGGGAATATTGTTAAGTGTCTAGAGGGGCAACTTACTAAAACTGTATAACTGGGATAAAGCAGCATAGCAGATAATTCTCAATTTTACTTACAAATTAACATTTGCATATAAAAGCTAGCCCTAATGTCCTGGTAACCAGGATATCCCCCCCCACCCCACTCCTGATTGTGGAGCATTAAAATCTATTTTTTTTTTAAATAAAGGTTTTTTCCTCTTCAGGGCTGAGTGGGTAGCTCTTCCACCTCATCCCTGACTGCCATCGGCTGTCCCATGCTTCTCTCCATTGGGGACTTCCACCATGTACTGTCCCCCCATTATGGGGCCAGGGGTGGAGGGCCATCCTCCCTCCCAGTGATTCTCATCTAACTGAAGTGGCAGAAGAAGAATCAACATTTATGTAGTGCTTTTCATACACAGTGCATCCCAAAGCGCTTTACAATCATTGCTAGACTGGTAGTGAAGTGACCGAATGTGTAGTGGCAGCCATATCGCATATCAACACCCACACACAGCCTGGAAAATTGCATGATCCATTTTATGGGAAGGGGAATGCTGGCCAAGACACTGGGAATGTCCTCTATTCTTTGTGAAGAGTGCCATGGGTTCTTTTACTTCAACTTGGACACCCATGAGGACAGAACCAGGATTGGTAGAAGGGACCTCAGTTTAACGTCTCATCTGAAGGGCGGCACACCCCAGCAGTACAGCACCCTCCTAATATTGCACTTGGATGCCAGCATTTTAGGTATGAATCCACTCCCAGTGTGGGATGACAACCCATGACCAAAGCCACTGATTTATGGTGATTAAAACAATGAAATTCCGTTTTCAAGACTTCAGATTCTGGAATTGCACTGGTGATCGTTACTCTAATTTCCAGATTTTACCGGGATTCTGCTATCATTCTTTTAGTATGTGCATAAATAATCAGAATTAAAGAAGTCTTAATATAGAGAGGATTAAATAAAGCAAACTGAAAATAGTTAAGGAAGGAATTAAAAGAAAAACAAAAGTTTTGTAGATTTACTGATCTGATGTAAAATAGCAGATTCCATGAATTCTTTGTTTTTACCAGTGTTCAGGCAGCCCTAATTCTGGAATTTTATCAGATTTTCTGGTAAAAATGGAAAAACTGTGGCTTTGCCCATGACCTTCTAGTCCAGAGGTGGATGTGCTACCAGCTGAGCCACACTGACACTGGCAGAGTGGGTTGTGCACCTTGGGCAAGGTTTCATGTAGCTCCAGTCCCCTCTTTTCCACTAGATTTTTCTCCCTCCCATCCTAGAGCTGTGGTGCAGCATGGAAATGGATAGAGGCACACGCATGTTCTGGAATTGTGGCCTCCCTCCATTCTCCCATCTGTCTATTTGGCCCCCACACCAGCATAAGTGCTGCCACCAGGCCTCCACCTGGTGCACCCAAGAGCTTGGAAGACGACCCACCACTATTAGGAAAAGAAGAGCTGCCTTACAGCTGCTCAGTCCTCTCCCACTCCTCCATCTCCAGCAGCCACTGGTAACCCGAGTTTGTTCCCAAACTTGGGCCACTGGCATGATGCTAGGTAAGGCACTATGCAGTGCATTAGCCCTCTGCACCACTGGGCCAGCTAAAAAAAAATCTATCCATTTACAGTCACTTCTTTTTTTAACTTAGACCCCCAAAGAAAAGTATTCCCATGCAACCTTTAGATTTACTTTAGTATTTTAAATACTTACTACAACACTGATGAAAAGTTAGAGCCAAACACTCACATAGTCAGTACAACCAGTCTGCACAAAGATACGTTTTAAAGACATTTTATTTAAAATAAAAAAAAAAAGCATTTTAGAGCATGGCAAACCTCACATGCAACTCACATGCAAACAATCACCAACATTTTGTGAAAGTGCTTAGCAGTTTTTCAAGGTGCTAGTGGACAGGTATAAATACTCATTCAAAAATTTAAATCTCCCAATGAGAGCCGATTTCAATATCAAGTGGCACATTGTACATTATAGCTCCCATGAAAACAAAATAACCAGTGCTAGTGTGATAAATATCTAATATATATATATATATATATATATATATATATATATATATATATATATATTTATGTAATAGGAGTGAGCTGTATTTTTCACTGATAAAAGCATGTACTACCACAGTGAGATAAATGCAAGCCCAGGCTAACACAGTGATGATAAATGCTATTTATACATTGTGTGCTTACCTCACCAGTATTTATTCTCACTGTGGTGATGTCACAGACAAGCCCATTAACTCTCCTTCAGTGCTGCAACTTTTTTCAGCTCATTAAAACAAATTACATTCACCTGTCTTTCAAGTACCTGAAGCCCCAACAACAGGTTTACTGCATTCAGTCTCACAGACACTCACATACTGAGAAGATCTCTAAAGTTCCTATTAGAAGAAAAAAAACAAACAAAGAGCACTGACTGCTAAATGCATCAAACCATGCAGACTCAAAGCAGCAAGCATACTTGGATACAGCTGAATTATACTGGAAGAATAAATAAATTCTCCTTACAGAAAAAACAAAACCAATAAATGTGGAAGAAGTTTTTCTATCTTGCACACAGTTTGAAAGCAACATAGAACCACTTTAGAAAAGCCTATTGCATAAATCGCACACATGATGTGCAGATCATGTGATATGTGAAATATCTTCACTCATGAACAGTGACCTCTGGATACTTTCACTCGTGCCTTTGGCACTCATGAGCATCCAGAAGTCACTGTTCACTCATGAAGATATGTCACATATAACACTCCTGCCCATCTTGTATCCCCTATATATACACTTCCTGTGAAACTAATGGATAAAATAACATGCATCAGTCTCTAAGGGAGTTCTATATATGTATGCTGAATGATCTTGTTACAAATGGGTGCAATATAATATAAATTAATCCATTACCTTACAATGGTCTGCTAATTTAATGGTTACAAAGCTTTTTCCCAAAACAAGACAGATAGTGTGGGGGGAGAGGGGGTCAGGGGATGGTGTCTACATAGGTGAAGGAAGGGGAGAGGAGAGGGAATGGGAAAGGGAGGAAAGGGGAGAAGGAGGAATGACAGTGGGAGGGTATTGGGGTGGTGAGGATAAGTATATAGAATAGTGGGGAGGGTTGTTGAGAACAACTATACAGACAGCAGACATAACATTTTCAACATATAATTTCTAACCCCTTAGGCTTATCTGGTCATTTTATTACTCAGTGAACTATTTTTGATAATGTATTTAATTAACTGGACTAAACCATAGGTTATCTTACAATGCTAATTGCAGTGTAGTAAAATAATTTGATTACTTAAAATCCCATTAAGTACAGCACAGCTGCTCAGTTTCATCAAATCCAGCATCTAATAACATGAGACATAATCAAAATATAAGTATAAATGTCCTACAAGCAGTATCAACTATTACAGTACCAAAGCAATTTTTGTTCTATTCAGTATTAGCATATTATGCTGTTTCCCTTTTATTCTCATTTCAGATAAGGGCCAAGTTGAAAACATTCATTTATTTATGGACTTTCACAAGCTCCAAAGGCGTATTGCTATTATGTTTGCTTTCAAGGAGCTTGTTTTCCAAATCTCCCCGTCAGACTCCTAATGTTGCATGTGTCTTCCTGCTACCATGTTCTTCCAGAAAAAAATGTCTAGGTGGTCCCATGATAGTCCAGTTTCCAAGTTCCAGACTGTCTGGCTGAGCAGCCCAGATGTCGCTGTCTCCTACACCTTCATAACATAACCAAGCTGGTACTGGAGCTTAGGTAAGCGCAACCTCTAAATACCAGCATAGTCACAGCAGCACTACTTCAGTCTAAGTGATATAGAGCACCCAACTGAGCCCTTGCTGCGAAACTAAAATACACAAACAACAACAAAGCGACAGCTACCACATAATCAAAATCAATCAATCAATCAAAATCTTTATTTATTCAGGCGAACATCATTGAGCATAGCTCATTTACAAGATGGACCTGATTGGTCAGAAACAACATAATGGGTATAAATTCACATATATACAAATACAGATTGAGTACAATAACAAAGACTTTAAAATGAACAGATACAATAATATACACATATATACAAGGCGGTTAACCAGTGATATTGGGCACCAAAGCAAAAGGAGAAAAAAAAGGTAAGGTATTGGGGTTTAGGAGAAAAATTGTATGATGTTAATGGATGAATGCCTAAACAGATAAGGGAGGGGGAATCTAATGGGGGCAGGGGTGAAAAGGGGTCTGAAGGGACTAGGACTTGTGGAAGCAGTTGCATATCTCTGGGAAAAGACTTAGGTACAGCTTTTGAAGGAGGCTATAGGAATGAAAGTGTTCAGCTTCAGGGTCTTTTGCAGAGAATTCCAGATGAGTGCTAGAAAGTAGTTGATTGCAGCCCTTCCATGCCGGGTACTGGCCTTTGGTAAATTCAATGTGATGAGGCTATTGCTTCTTAGGGCATATGGCCTTGGAGTAACAAGAGAGAAGCAATCTGAGATGTAGGATGGTAGTTTATTTGTCAGAGCTTTGTAGATCCATAGAGCAGCATTTTTGTTCCTTCTGTGATGTAGGGATGTCCAGCCAACTGCAGCATAGAGAGAACAGTGGTGGGTGCTGAAAGGAAGGTCAGTGATGAATCTTAGAGCTCTATGGTACAAGGTATCCAGTTTATTTAAGTAGGACAGAGGAGCAGTGGCCATATAGGAAGTCTGCATAGTCGAGGAGGGATAGAAATGAAGCCTGGATTAGTCTCTGCTTAGATTCTCTGTTTAGAAAATGTTTGATCCTGAAGAAAAGGCCAAGTCTTTGTCTGAATTTTTTCAGGAGCTCTTCAATATGCTGGGTGAAATCAAGCCTGTTATCAATCCAAACCCCCAGATATTTGAATTTGTCTACATACTCAAGGCTCTCTCCAAGGATGGTAGAAAGTTGGGGAAGAATGTTCGGTGAGAGAGTGGTAGAAAAAGTATTGGTGGAGAGGAACATAGCTTTAGTCTTCTTGGCATTTAATAGAAGCTTCTTTTCAAGTAATTTGTGTTGCAGCAGGGAGAATTCAGATTGTAGTAGATCATATGCCTTTGTCGGTGATGGATTGCTTACATAAAGGACAGTATCATCTGCAAAAAGGTGAACATTAGATTTTGTGAGGCTTGAATCAATGTTGTTGATGTAGATGGCAAAGAGGATAGGGCCCAGGATGGAACCTTGAGGAACTCCTCTTAAGAGTGGTTTTGAGGAAGAAAGGTTGCCTTCACTTTTTACCTGCTGTATTCTACCAGAGAGGTAGCATAATGTTAGTCATAAGGTCGGTTGTCAAATACTGGGGGTCGGCAGGCTGCAACTGCCTTGTTTCTTGTTCTCACTCAGCTAACAGTAGCTATTTTCAAAGATGCTGCAACCAGACACAAAGCCCCTAGCCCTAATACATTTGACTGGTCAAGAGAGGATTAAGTTGTGTGTAAACTGAAGTGTGATGGGGGTGGGGACTGGTTTTGTTGTCAGCTTGTGGGGAACTCCTATTTATACAGGATCAGCCATATGATTGCCATGAAAGGTTGTTAAAAGTTAATTGCTGTACATAGCCAAGATGAGAATCAGAGCTTAGCTGCAGGAAGATGTGAGGAATTTTATGTGGCCATCTCTCTTGCCTTGCATGACAACGTATCTGCAGCAGCAACATAAAAGGGTACTAACTGTGTGAGGGCTGGCTAAAGTGTTACACCCCCCATCCCCATAGCTTGTGATGCCCTTGTGATGTTGCTTCAGATCGGAAGATGGAGACACAGAGAGCTGCTAAAAATTAGTTTGGCATTAACTGAGATTGAGGGAAAGCTTATTTTTGGATAGGGAAGATAAACTTTGCTGCTACTGTACTTCCAGCCTGATCTACAGTGTCCCCGATCCTGAACCACATATCCAATTGAAAAACATGGCAAGTTTGAATTAGTGTTTCACTCCCCCCCAAGAGGTGCAGCTGTGCTGATCGCGTCAAACAGAGATTGAACACAGACCACTATAAGGCCTCCACGTACACAAACTCACATGGCAATGATCAAAGAAAATAAACATTTACCTCAGCTTCTCTCTGCTCTTCACAACAGGCTGACTGCTGGGGCATTCACGCTACAAGTTACTGCTGCAAATCTACAGGCCAGCACTGTCTGGAAGACTATTACTGTGGGAGCCAATAGATGTGGTTGCCATGGAGAGAAGCACCATAACTGCAAGGCAAGCAGCCCACTTTGTTTAGCAAGTATTAGCATATGTGCGAAAGGAGCTTAATCTTTCAAGTCTTGCAAAAGAATAGCCACACAAGATCTAATAAGGAACATGCTATATTTCAATCATTTCTACTAACAACATCACAGAAATAACATGACTTTCTTTTTGGAAATAAATAAATTGACCGTTTTTGAGAAAATTGTGTGGGGGACAAAACACAATATGGCCTAACCAGGAATCAAAGTGGGGGGTCTGTGGCCCCTTCAGCCCCACTGTTTTAGCCACCCATGACAACAGGTGTGTACATGGAACATATTTTACAACACGCCGGGGTTAAAGGGGGTAAAGGCACTTGGTCAGTGGCCTCATGCCTCATCATGCCACTGACCATGTGGTAAAATATGTTACATGAACACCCTGTCGTGTCTTACTTGCCATATCCATCTTCTTTTTAGAAAACTGTGAGTGACATTTCAGCAAGCATTTTTCTGTTGCATGCAAAATACATAGTTTCTTCACTAGGAAGCCTGAATTTGGATGCACATCTCATAAACCCATTTCTCAATGACACATGTTACATGTTCTCAGACTTTTTCATATGTATCACTATAATGTAACAAAGGGGCGTAATTACAAAATCTCAAGGGTCCCACAAATGGAAACAGACTGCTCATGAAATGGACATTACTTCAATGCCAAATGACGACTTGCAATTTCGTCAGAAAGTGTCATCTGACACATCTAATCTCTTCATTTTTTCCCAATTTACTAGCCAGTTTTTTTACGTGCAATAACCCATGACAGTCCATTGACATATCAGGGCATTAATGACATTCAATGGTGATTTAATGTACTTGGTGAACCCGCGTGCATTGAAACATGCAAGAGGCATCCATTAATGATGAGATACACACATGGTCTGTCATAGGCTACAGCGTACACACACCAAAATGGACGCTGTCACATGTCAACAACAAATGAGTGGGAGACACATAACAAATGATAGATACTGTATGTCAAGTGCAATGCAAACATTGTGTCCACAGGTGACATGACTAAAATGGCATTCTATGTCTGTAAAGTATACCACAGTAATCTGCCTCTTATCAACATGCAACACACTTTTAAAAAAGTGGCATCATGTTGTGACAGATCTGCATGCAGGACATACAAGCCAGGCTTTTGATAGTGGGGGGGGGGGGTAGAACACTGGCTCCCACAGGTTATGTGGAGAGTTGCCAGCAGCAGAAGGGGAATGATGTGGAGAAGAGGACTGCAGAGAGAAATGACATATCATACACAGTAGTGAAAAGTCATAAGTGGAAGACAAAGAAAAGGTTACATACTTGTGTAAGCTGGACATCTAGTACAATGCCTGCATGCAACTCCATCATGGTATAAGCACCATATTTTGCACAATGTCCTGGGCTGTCGGCACGTCCATCTCCACCACATGTAAGTCCTCTTCTTTCAGACTGTAGTACCGCGATGTCATTCCTGTTGCACTTTCATACAGAGCTAATTGATGGTAGTAGTAATGAGGCTTGATGACGGAAGAAGGATCTGGTTGGCACACAGTGAATTCCAATGTGCCTGAATATGCACACAACTCTTGTGACCGTTGATCCAGAAAATAGGATCGATGCTAAAATGAGGATATTCCCGGCTGGTATAGAAACAGCATATGGTTGACTATGCCACTTTGCTGTCTTCAGGCATGCCAAACAGTAGGCAAATATAATTAACATGCTGCCAATTGTTCTTTTTTTGAATGTCATCCCATGCTCTCCACAGCTTGGGCAACAACACCACCTCAACAAGTTCCAACAGGCGGGACTGGAATATAATGAATTTAGCCTCCGAGTAAAGTGTTGCATTTGGATTTTCAGTGAATGACTGTTCATTAGCTTGAACTGAGTTTTCTTTCAAATCATTGTCAAATTCTGACTCGTAAGGTGGTGACAGAAAATATTCATCATTGACATCGTCATCGTCTTCATATTGCATGCATTCATCATCACTTATGTCACTAATTACAGACACACTGTCTTCTATATCTTTGTGGTCATCCAGTAAAGTGCACTGAATCCCAATTTCTGTAGTCATTGTCTTCACTGAAATAGCTGTGCATAAAGTAGAACAGGGTTTAATATGACAGCACAAAGCTTTATTTTTACAATCTAAGCAAAATAAAGAATACAGGATGGGAAACTATGCAGAACACATATGTTCTACCACAGAGAGGTTCTGATTGACAATGACCTCAAGAGTGAAGCTGGAGAGGTCAATGGCAATCAGAATCCGAGGTTGCAAAACAAAGTAGTTGTGCATACAGTAGCTCATCCTGTATGTTTTAATAGGGCTATATATTCAAAGTGGTTGCATAATGCTAAAATGGCACACCAAGACAGATATGGGGGAGACGAAGCATACTGAACTGTGTAGTCAGCAATGTTGACAGCAAGCACCCCCCCATGCCACAGAAATACACACACAGGCTGTTACATAATCTACCTTCCTCCCGCTGCAGCTCTTTACCTCCAGTAAACAGGTGGCCACCATGGTGCTATGTAATAAAGATCTCCGTCTGTCATACATGGGTGGATTAACCACTTCTGGGGTTATTAAGTCACTCGACTGCACCTGGTGACCGAACCAGACCAGCTGTGGTTAAACCCACTCCCTGTCATGGTACATTGTTTAAATATTCAACACAACAATCACCATTATAAAAAGGGTCTCAGAAATGCTGCAATCTGATTGGTTGTAAGGATTCTGACCGCCTCACATTAATCCCTGTTAAACTGTCATGTGCAGCCTGATCACAGTGGCACTCAAATTCTTCCTGTCAGCATTCCATTCTCTAGTACTGCTGAATGACTGGAATGCTGCATTCTGATTTTGATCCAGCATTCTTCAACTGTTGGTAGAATAATTATTTAATTAAAAATCTCCCTCTAAATGAGGAAAACATTCACAAACTATACTTTTAACACTTTACTTTTCAAATAATTTTTTATAATAGCAATAAGGCACTCTCAGGAGTTAGATTAACAGTAAGTTAATCAACCCTGGGGCAATATGGCACTGGGCTGCACCTCGTGCCACATTACACTCCTTGGATGTGATTACCAGACTGGTAATCTAACCCCTGGTCATGCCTTATTGCTTAAATGTCCCACTTAGTTTGTCTCGCTCTCTGTTCCTTCTCGTCATGCTCCTGAGAGTGTATGTCTGTGTCTGTGGGGCGGGCGGGGTTGTACACTTCCATGCCTGTTTCCTAATCACCTTCATAGACCTTCTGGCTGGTTCTCTCTCTCTCTCTCTCTCTCTCTCTGTTGCTCCCTTGCCACCAAACCTAAATGAAAACCTCCTATCTCTACATCAACAGACTCAGGATAACTCCTTAATTTCAGCTTCTGCCTTCTCCACCACTTACTCTGCCCAGAGTTGCAGATTAATCAGTAACTAAATGCTAGACATATTACCTTTGTTTATACCATGGACATGAACCTGTATCTTCTTATTGACTGTTACTTGAAGTTCAGAAGAGGACACCTGGACAGAAGTAGTGTGAGTGATTAGACTGGTTTCAACCTCCATGGCACTGTAATCTTCATCACATGGGCCATCTTCATGGTCGGACGTGTCTACATCGTATTGCTTTACTTGACACGCTGTATGTTCTGAAAGAAGTTTGCCCACAATTTTTGTTGAGAATATACAAAGAAATTACTTAATAACAAAATAAATGTCAGGAGAAACATTTAATTCTGTGATTATTTTATATGCATGAGGTGCATAACTGATAAGTTATAGTTATTGCATGCATATAGTGAATTGCATAACCATGCAGAAAATGTGCAGTATTTCACAGCAATAACTCATGAGAGTAAAACTTTTTACAGAAACAGTACATCCAATTAGAATTGTTTGTACTTCCTTCTTGTTTAGTACATTACAGCTATTGAGAGGTCTAAACCTCACTTTCAGATTCTTGATGATATTGGGAATGCAAATAATCACAGACACGTTGAGTCAGAGTAATAAACAAGTTTATTACTACCAAGGGATAAATCACAGTTGCCCTAAGCAGTTCTTACCAATACGAACCGGGAGTCAGTGCTAAGCATTCCCTACACCTCGAGGTTTCTCTGTTGTCTCTTGGGGTCTCTCGGGTCTCCGAGGTGTAAGGCTTGTGCATTACATTATATACCTATGATAATTACTGTGGTTACCAAAAGATAGAAACATTTCTAGTTACAGAGATGAGCCCTATTGGCTAAATTAAAGGTGGCTCCACGGTCCAAGATAACATTATACAATTCTGTAAAGTCATCAGTTTGAGAACAAAAGAGTTCTTACACAGAGTCTTACATAACTCAGTGTAGTGGTACAAATCACCAAAAGGTGGCAATGCCGTCTTACATATTACAATTACTTCAAGGACACAGGTGTCTTGGCATCTGACAAGTAAGAAATACACAGAAAATATATGGCAGAATATATGTGTATTAGCAAGCAAAGTGTATTACAACAATATGCATTCATATCCTGACTTCTACTCTTATACGGTAGGTGCCCTTAGCCCTAAATATTAGTATAACCTATACCTAAGTGCTAGCTGTCTATGGTGTACCTCTGGGGGTACCAATTAGGGTGCAGGGACCTCGTGTAACACAGCAATAACACTTCTATGCTTCATCAGGTTTCAAGCAGCCAGGCAGGTGGTGGTAGCATATCATGGTCTTGGCACGGTGCCCCATGTCATCAGAGCAATGGAATATTTTTCCCTTTTTCAATGAGGTCATGTGCGGCATGACAACAAGATGCATACTACTGCTGCCTTCCATCATGCACTCAACCACTATGTGTGCCACAGTGCTTGCTATACCACAGTCTTCTGCCTGTGGCCAGTCAATAAATGAGTCACTGTCCCAATTCCCTTTCCATAGAAGATGAGCTGTCCATGGGACACTCAGTCTTCCCCCATGGACGGCCATACAGCATCACATCATCATTGGTTAACTGGGTTCAATTACTGCTCAATATGAACAGGCACAGTAACATTCTATAGACAACTGCAGGAAAGAAGCATGTGATTAGGTGTCTACCATGGTATGATGGCATGCATGCTCCAGGTGGGTATGTATGTTTGGGTATGTATTCACTGCACACTATCTTTATACAGTGCTAGTCGAACAGTTTCCTACCTTGAGGTACCAGCGAACTACCACTGAGGTAATCTGCATTGACTGTAATGTGATCTTGCCTCATTCTGCCTCAGTATACCTACGTATGCCTCAGTACAGCAAAACATTTGTATGACTAACAAAGAAAATATATATATATATGTTTATAAAATGTGATGCCAAAACCAGCCAATCGGAACCAAAACTGACCATGCTTAAAATATGTTCCATGCTTGAGTTAAAAAAAAAAGAGCTTGGCAGTGAAAAGGCCAACATTCTTGTGCCATAGAATGTTGGCATTTGGACTGTCAGTCATCTTTTTTTTACCCACTGCGAGAGAAAACCAGGCATTTTAGCATGGCAGAACAACCAAAATGACAGAAAGTTTATCTCCCCCCCCATTAGCTGGCAGTGAAATGTGCTTTAATGTTTATTTTCTACAGTTGCCAATCGTGTTTCCAAATGCCGTATAAGCTTTTATTTCTGCTTCTGCCAATCGCATTTCTTCTCCCGCGCTCCGGGTGTCCCGTTAATCTCCCCACCCACTGATCACTCGCTCACTCACTCACTCACTTGGCACATCGTCATGATTAAGCACTGATACAGGTAAGGAAACTGTTGTTTTTATTTTGTTTACCACACCACTCACTTGCCTGGATGTAAGCGGGTACAAAAGTGAGTTTGCCTATCGCCATACTGCTGTCAAAATGTGACTCAACCCTCCATCTCCACTGCTGACTGTGCTACCATTTAGGTTTTTAAAAAGCATAGCTTTTTAATCTAAATCAGCCCAAATGTTTCTTAAATTAGATTGAGTGAAGTGAGAAGTTTTGTTCGGCAACTCAATTTAGGTCATGCATGTTAATAAGCAATTCAATTATGCAGTTAGTGGAGCGACTATTTTAGGCTATGTTAGTATAAGAAATGCATTTTTCTGCATATAAACCTAAATTTTCTAACTGTATGGAGAAAAAAAAGAGCACATTTTATAAGCACAATAAGACACTCCAGGATCTGCATGGAACATATTTTACTGCACGCCAGGGGCTAAAGGCACTCAGCCAAGGCCTTGTGCCTTATTATGCCCCTTGCCATGCAGTAAAATATGTTCCATACACACTCTGTCATGTCTTATTGCTTACATATATTATAGTGGCACAGTAGTGCCGCTATAGTTAGGGTTGAGTACCCCATTTAAGGTTAAAGTCTGAAATGTTTCAGGTTAATAACTTTGCTACCGTATGATGGATTTGCCTGAAATTTGGCAGGTATGGAGCAGTATCTTAGATCTCTGGATCTGCCAAGTTTTGTAATGGTCAGATATACAGTTGTGGAGCTATAAAGCACAATATAAAGTCATATTCACACTTTTTTGCACAATCTTTGCTTGCACCTACAGGTCGCACGGTTTGTGTGACCAGTACAAACCTTTCAGGGAACATGCAGTCAGGGTCCCCGATGTGTCTTTCAAAGATTTTGTGCAAAAAATATTAAACGGTTCAAAAGTTATTCAAAAAACAAGTTTCCCATTATAGTCAAAGGGAAAAGTTAATAAACTATTCGACAGTGTCGCAAATGCAGTTTTTAGTGTCGCAAATGACCCCTGTAGTGTCGTGAGTCGGCCATTTTTTTTTCAGTTACTGGTCACAGAAATGCTTGGCATTTAAATTTGGGACCCTCTACAGACACAATTCTTTTTGTGTTCACCTAGTTGAGCTCTGAGGATGCTAGCCATGTCTTTTTTTTTGGGGGGGGGGGACTAAACACCCCAGAATTATGTTTTTGAAATTTTTGTAAACTGTAGTGTTGCAAAGTAGTGTCGCACTTGCGACATTTTCATGATTTTTTTTTCGAAAGTGTCGTGATTTGCAACACTACTTTGCTACACTACGCCCAAAAGAATAGGAAATCTTTGCCACCCTGCTGCAAAAGAACGGTTTGGTCTGTTGGGCTAAAATTTGGAGGGAAGTAAGCCAAGATCTCACAGATGTGCCTTTTCGTGGTTTGGTGACAACATATTACAGGGCTGCAAAGTTACGGTATTCTGAAGTTGATGATTTTTCCCATAGGCTAACATTACAGCATCTGCCGCACCTTTCGGGGCCCGTATCTCGGAAACACTTTGAGATACGGAATTTTAGTCAGAAGAACACTTAGCCCCCTGCTAAGGTACTAAGTGCAAAACTAGCCAGGAAAGTCATAAATTATATGACATTTTTATTTGTTTTCTACGTCGTACGGTTCCTGAGATATAAGCAATTTAGTATTCCAAGTGTTCATTTTCTGCTGTGAGGCTCATTATTATGCATATATTCTCTGTATTCACTGTGTTTCTCAATGCAGCTTTTGGGAAAAAAAGGTGTGCGTTTTCGTTACTGTTACAGTTACTGTTTCGACTTGCGTTTCCATAACTGTTTGCCTTAGTGTTCCCGTCTACGCCACCATGTGCCTTACCCTTTGTGATTTTACTTGCGCTTGCATTTGTGTTACTGTTAACATTTGTGTTTCCATTACTGTTTTTGTTTGCATTTCCTTTTGCATCACCATTTGCGTTTGTGTATGAGCTTCTGTTTGCATTTCTGCTTGTATTTCTCTTTCCTTTGGCATCATCGTTGCTGTTAACATAAGTGTTTGCATTTCCAATTGTGTTACCATGACCATGCTCATTACGATTTGCATTTCTGTATGCACTTGCATTTGTGTTTATGTTTTCATTAACATTTGTGCTTGCGTTTCTATTACCGTTTGCGTTATCGTTTACGTTTGCTTCACCATGTGCGTTACCGTTTGTGCTTGCTTTTGCGTTACCTTTACTTCATGATTTATAGTGCACATTCTCAAAAAGAAGAGAAATTCATGGCAAAAATATCTGTTTAATGCATCAGTTAGGGCTGTTCCACAGTGACAAAATTGAGGAAATTCGATGTTAGGGTTCCCACCCCTCTTGTACCCCAGCCCCACCAACAGGCATCAGGGTATTCATTGGGGTCATCGGTCCTAATTCTTACCCCATTCTCCTATACTGCACCAACTCAGCTTGTTTACACATGGGATGGGGTGAGAGTTAGGACTGATGACCCTAATGCACGCCCCAATGCCTGTTGGTGGGGGCAGGGTGGGGTGCAAGGGAGGTGGGAACCCTAACATCGAATTTCCTTACTTTTGTCACTGTGGAACAACTTTAACTGATGCATTAAGCAGAGTTTTTTTCATGAATATATATGTGTTATATGTATATATGTATGTGTGTGTACATATATATATATATATATATATATATACATATATATGTTGAGCAATTTGAATTCAAGTAGTGACTGCATATTGTGTGGCTCCTTATTCAGAATATGAATAATCATGCACAGCCGCAGCACACTGAACAACCTCATCAAGTGGTGGTGCAAACCTACATCTGTTGTTAATTCAGACAATAGGCATGAGGCCTCATCTGTAAAACCTACTAGATGTGGGTAAATAACAGAGTAGCTGAATCCATTTTGTATATTAATTATTGAAACAAATGAGAGTAACATCAAACACAGTAAGAATGGCAATTAGCAAGTATCAAGTATTCGGATAAGACTGAGGTGTTGGTGGTGGACCCAGCTCAGTGGGTAGAGAAGTTGACTCCTGGACAACCATCTGGCCTTGTGCTAGGGGGTAACCAGTTGAGACTTTCTGAATGGGTGTGGAATCTGGGCATTGTGCTTGATAACAAACTGACGCTAAAAGCGCAGGTGTCGGTAGTTGTCAAGTCCTCATTTTGAGTCCACATCATCTGAGGAACATCGCCCGGAAAAAAACCTTGTTCCACCTGAGGACCTGCCTACATTGGTTCACAATTTTGTGTCCTCTCGTCTGGATTACTGCAATGCTCTATACCTAAGGTTACTGGGGGTGGACCTCCATCGCCTGCAGCTGGTGCAGAATGTGCGGCCAGGTTGTTGAGAACTAGCCATGTCACACCTGTGCTACGCAAACTGCACTGTCTGCCAGTGCGATGGAGGATCACCTTCAAGGTCACGTTGCTGACCTATAAGACCCTACACGGACAGGGACCAGGTTACTTGCAATACCTCCTTTGGCCCTATTGCCCTCTCTGCTCTCTCTGCTCTGCCGACGAGGGATTGCTAGAGGTTCCCAGGGTCTGTTTGCAGACATCAGGTGCCAGGGATTTTTCTTTTATAGCCCAAACCCTGTGGAACTCTCTGCCTTGTCAGATTAGAGAGTGCCTGTCCACTGAGACCTTTAAATCCCTATTAAAGTCTTATTTATTTCAAAAGGCTTTTGGGGATAGTGTTTAGTTCTGGAATTGCTGTTTTTATTCTATATTTTATTGGGTTTGACGTTTTATACTGTATAAGTGCTTTGATCTGTGGAAAAGCGCTTTAAAAATAAATTTGACTTTGACTTTTAAATAACACAGAGTCTTTGGTAGTAATAATTGCACTTAATGAATGGTTGTAGTCACACTGTCAATAACTCATGCATCAAAATTCCATCCAGTGAATTCATTGATGACACCATACAAACATGGTCTGTAGTGTGTCATGCCATAAAAATAAATACAATTATTTCAAAAGCTCAACGCCATGGCTAGGCAGCTCTGTAGGTAGGAGCAGTTATTTATTTTTTATTATGCGACAAACCAGCCATTTGTGTCACTGTTAAGAAGAATGTAAGCATTGTGCAATTACACTAGATATCTGTATGTCAAACATAACAATGGAATAAATCAGTATTAGGTCTCAACAGTGACAAAAATGGTAGTACTGTAGTTTTCTTTGCTTTTCTTTTAAGTGATTGTATGCTTTTTGATATATTGTTCTGTGTTTACATTTTTCATATTTGCATCCATTTTAGTAAAATAAATTATTGAAAAGACTGCCTTGAATTGTCTGCCAGTCCTTTTTGCATATGATGTATAGGTGGTTAAATTTAACAACTGTTCAAGGGCTTGATGGTGTTACTAACCTGGGAAAAGGTAAGAATATACCTACAGTCTTTTTTTATAGAGTTTTAAGGGTTCATTTTGGATACCTGGTTATGTGCCCTTAGGCAAAAGATATATTGCAAGCCCTGAAGAGAATATTATCTGAGCCTGTACATTTGGGTAAGCTAGCATAAGGTTCACAGTTTGAATCCCCCTAGAACTTGAGACCAAAGGTGATTTGGACCCACAAGCAGACAGAAGAGTTACTCTGTCTGTTACCTGTTCACATTACTGCGCTTGGAGGTTGGCACTGTGGGAGCAGAGGGCCTGACCTGCTGAGTGCATTTGTGACACAGTGTATTTATCTATACCAATTCTTGCTGCACCTGCAGCAAAGCAGAGGACACAATGTGAAAGAAAGTCACTTCTCAGCTTAGCTGCTGTATTAATTCTGTTGCAGGGAAACAACATTGGAGCAACCCATGGTGGCAGCACTAGGATGGGCTGAAACTCTCTACACTCCCAGAAAGACTCTTTCCTCTACTTTTAGGAATAGGTAGGATTGGGGCCATTTACTTTAGTTTAATTTTTGAAGGGAGAAGGACTGCCCCACAAGGCCACTTTGTGCTTTCCATGTAAACAAGGAGGATTCCTGCATGGAGACCATGCCATGTGGCATGATGTAGTGAGGCTAGGAGGACACTGGGTAGCATAGATCAGGGGCACAACTGGTGTACATTTTAAGATTTTCAATTTACAGCTGGTGATTAGCTGATGTTGAGTGACACCTACATTAAGATGTGTGGATGTCTAATCTTGTTGGATGTGTCACCATGAACTATATTGCAATCAGTGTGGTGGGTGTTCCAGGGGATAGTTGTTTCCTAGACACCAAGGTAAGTATGGGGAATGGGTCCTCTGGGGGGAGATCACGACTAGACACAAGGGTAAATATTACCATCAAGGTGACAGGTTTGCAAGGGAGAAGATTCTCTTTACATGCGGGTAATATAGTCATGGCAAGGGGACAGTTGTTTTTGGGGGGTGGGGCAGTGGGTGCTGCTAGCCACCAGTGATGGATGTATATGGGATGGGTGCTCAGAGTGTGGGGGCTGCCACTAGATACAAGGGAAGAGTGTACCTGATGGTCACTGCTGGCCCCACACCAGTGATTGACCCCTGCTGCATTCAGCTGCCCAGCACCATCGCCCAACACCCAGACCCCCCATAATGGGTATAGAAAGGGGGATTAACATCCACCCCTTGACTGTCAGTCACTTTGGCAGTCCATCACCTTGTCAATGTTACAGGTGTGTGAAAGCTGGTGGTTCCATTCTGCCCTGGTAGGAGTCAGGAGTGGAGCAGCTTGCACCCCTCTTAGAGGAGAG
This sequence comes from Neoceratodus forsteri, assembly GCA_016271365.2. Lineage (NCBI taxonomy): Eukaryota > Metazoa > Chordata > Ceratodontiformes > Ceratodontidae > Neoceratodus > Neoceratodus forsteri. Next base: position 189,330,381 of record CM028137.1, on the reverse strand, counting down.
AGGGCCCAGGGACACTGAATCCTGTCTGTATCCCCCATGCTGACATCCATGAGTGGCCCAAGTTCCGAAACCTGAATCACTACTGTGATACTGGTATCTTCTTGACCAACCCATTTTTACCCCCCTTTCCACCTGTCACAGCTGATGGATATTTTCATTAGCCATACTATCTCACTAACTCATTTTCCACTTTGTCTACAGATCCAGTGGAACCATAAGACACCACCCCCAGCTTTTGAGGACAATGAACACATGTATCAGGTATTTGTTTTGTATTTAGAGTTCCTCATTTGTCCCAGTTAGTTGCCACATGTATCAAATACATATTGTTTTATTTTTAGAGCTCTCATTTGTCTCGGTTAGTTGCTAAAGTGGTGCAGATCCTTTGTGACCCCTTTGTTATTCTTATTTTACAGGTGCAACTGGATGTTCCTCCAAGCCACCCAAACCCCATCCCACAGTCTGCAGGAGCCCGGTAAGAAATCTTTGTCACACCACAGTACCTTAGTCACCACATTGGTGCATGTATATCCATGGAAAAATATCAAAGTAATGCAGAAAGACTGCACAACACCAGTCAAGAGTCATGTCGGCACTAAAAACAGTATACAGAGTACTTTGAGACTGATTAATGTGTAGAACAATGCATTTGACATTTACTTATATAAAAAGGCAAATGCCACCTGGTTGTATATATGCATATGAAGCTGGGCTATAGAAAGTCTGTATTGTACCAGGCACTTATTCTTTCGTGGTTACTGCTGGGTGTCTCCTTGCAGAAATGCTGTCAGATATGAAGCTTTGCACAGTGTCTTTTGTGCTAAGCAGCAATTCTGTGTGGTGTCCGATTCATAACTTGCAATGCAACATTGCTGTACAGAGCTTAACTTTCAGGAATGTAAATGGGTAAGAATGACATGAAAGCCATGGCAAAACACCCACAGGACCGGTAGCATGCACTGATGTTAAAACATCAACCAGACTTAATCTGAAGATGCAGTTTTGCTAGGAGGCCACCAGCAGTGACTATTAACGAACTTGCCTTGTAGGGTACTGACTTTCTGTATCCCAGCTTCATATACACTGAGCTGACTACTTTTCGGTGGTGGTTTGCATTTTGGCACAAATGAACGCCAAATGCATTTTTGCATATGTTTCTCTTGTTATTGAGTAGAGAAATCCAAATAGCTGGGTAGACCCTTAAGAGTCTGCTTGCTTTTAAATGCAATAATAACTGGTTGTGATGTCACACCCAGTTATTACGGTGATTCATTAGAGAACTGAAGCTCTGTGCCAGCATCTAAGAAGTGGCATTGGTAGTGGACGTTTTCTGATGTGAAGCACTCTGGTGAGAAAAGTCTTCACTGCGAGTCTCATGCTGCAAACTGGTCACACTGAAAACAATTTAAAAAGAAGTGCGAGGACAGCAATACAGTACAGCTGATGCTCCTTCCTCTTCCCTCTCTGGATAACCACCAGTAACCTGGGTGCACTTCCAAAACACATGTTGTTGGTGTGGTGGGCAATAGCGTTAGCACTGAGACACAGGACTGGCACCGGCCTTTCTTTTTCATATGTGCAATGCTTTCTGGTTGTATTCTACTGAATAGAAATTTGATTTGATGTAAACAATAAGACCCGACAGTGTGCGCTATCATGATGATAGTAATCACACATATCAGGTGTATTTAATGACACTCTGCTGTGCCTCATGCCTAACAGTACACCTGAGGCATGTGATTATAACACCATAATCCATACCCTGTCATGTTATTACTTACAAATTACTATTTAAACATAAATAGGAGTTTTGGTATTCCTTAGTAAGACTGCAATAGTGTGAGTACTTTATCAATTAGAAGGATTATACAGTGCAAGTCCTCCAAATAAGCTATAGTAAAAATAATGGAAATGTGAGTCAGATTATTTTCAGCCATTTTATGAGCAATAGTACACAAAGGTGTGTATTTGTTGCAGAATATACATGCCTAAAATGTCTTGCACTTGACTGAATCTCATACCTACAACCACTGCAGGCATGCGTATGTTCTATAACAGACACACACCCTGTCTTGTATTATTAAAAATAAAGCATTACAGTTAAGCATCATTCGGCCAGCTCTGTGGCACTGAGCAATATTTCATCACTCTGATATGCTGGCAACCCTGGGTCATGCCACTAGCCCAGATGTCAGAAGCAGAGGCCAGCAGAGAGGGAGTTCAGAGCATCCTTTCCATGCTTCCCTCCTGGGGGAGGGCTCCGCTGCAGAACTGCACAACAGCTTTCAGTGGAGGGGTGCAGCAATGTCCTTGGCAGTGTGTGACCACATGCTGCCAGATGTTCCAACCCCAGGAAGCCTCTGGGACTACACATATTAGTGGGAGCTGAATGGGACAGAAAAATGTAATTAAAAGCTCAGATATATATTTTTTTACAGTTTAGTTACAAAAACTTGAATTTCTAGGTACTTTGTCATTATCTTCACACTGAGCCATGTCATCCTTTTAGATGCATTGAGGTCTGATGTGATGGATACTACCCATGAAGATAACAATTGTAATATCCTTCAAGCACAGTCAGAAAGGTACGATATCCTGGGATCTAGTTACAGCGGGACTGAATTGTCATCACTCTGTCGGTGAGCACCAACATTTTCTTCTCTTAATCTTACCAACTCTGCTGAAGTGGAATAAGACACTTTGAGATGTGAGTTATTGCCTGATAAGAGCACTTCATGTGCTTAAAGGAACTTGGTGGAAACACATCATGCCTCATGGGGTAAACTGTTATCTGATAACAGCACACATTTATTATTGCTTAGACTCTGCATTATGTTGATAGGCTGTGCAAATAAGTACATTTTAGTCTCTGTATTGCGTATTTAATTTATATAAAATAAGTATATGTTATAAAATTGAAATCAGCTTTAGGATTAACATGGCAACACAAATATAGAGGGTAATGAATGGGGAACAGTTTGTAACACAGTTGTGGTCCCTTAGAGAGGTTGTTATGCCAACCTAGTAAACCTCAAGAGTGAAGCTCGAGAGGTTTACAGTTGGCATAGCAACCTTGACAAAGGGAACATAGCGTTGTTGTTAAATGTTCCTAATTCATTGGTCTTTATAGGGTTTTACAGCACTCACATTGACATCCCAGACAGCAACAGACACAATGCTGAGTGTCAACATTGTGCTGTCGGGGTGCCAGTGTGTTGCAGTCAGGGGGCTGCACCCCCCAAACCCGCCGGTCTCTAGATATCCAACTCCCAGTAGAAGTTGGATCAGGAAGGGGGTGCAACACTGGGAGCTGCACCACCACTGTCTGCAAGGACCAGCACAATGACTCGATGTTTTCAGGAGAAATCTGTTGATGTGCTAGTCTTCGTAGTAGTGGTGTCGACCTCCTGTCAGCATACATCTTTATAGTGTATGGACAGCATTCAAAACAGTACTGCCTTTGCCAACCCATTTTGCCTGTTACGCTCTGCCTTTCTTCTGACAACAGACTGTGCCCCCTCCCCACACCATGTTCAAGCCCCACTCACATCTAAGAGCTATTTTGATCAGGTCCATGCCTCCTCGATTTGTGTACCTGTAGTGTCATCCATAGAATTACGTGGGTTCATCAGTAGTTGCTTGTTAGCAATGCTCTCCAAAACAAGCAGCTGCAAAATCTGGGAGACTCACATGTGTAAATGAATTAATGTTATGGCATCATTGTGACATAGTCAAAAGGGTATAAGAACCTCTTGGTGTCACAGCGATACCATAACGAATATAGGAATTTATCAAATTCAACCCTTATTAGTCACTCCCACACAGTACAACAGCATTGCACCAAACATTCACTTAACAGTAAAAGCCCAGTCCTAAGCAATATTTTTAACCTTACTTATAACAGTCATGTAACAATTCAAGGTATTCACCTGCAGTACAAGCATACTGCTACAAAGCAGTCCTTAACCATTATCCAGACTGCTGTGAAAACTGCTATCTTAGCCTTCTAATTTGCATCTCATTTAAATTTTTTGTGCTATTAGCCGGCTAACTTAAGGCTTCTGACTGTGAAGGACATAGTGATTGCCCATTGTAATACAATTGACTGTTAAACATCACAAAAGCAGTTTTAATGCTAATTTAAGGTTAATTTCATACTAAAATATTGCAAAGGCTAACTGCTATGTTAAGGTTAAGTGAAGGCTTACATTTTGATCCCAGCAGTGCTAGTTTCTTTATGTACTGTAGGGAAAGATTTTTGTACACCATATCTATTTTTAATGCTTTGTATTAAATAAATGTGGCTTTAATTTTTTTTATGTATTTTTTTTTTATTCCACTCACGGCGAAGTCTCGGTTTTATACTTGGGGATCCAGTGTTACATGTGAGGTCTTTACTTGTTTGAATTACGTAATCTTTAGCTCAGACACACTATTAATATACGGGGGCACCAATCTTTTTCCACTTTCTGATGCTGAATATTCTCTTTCTTCCTTCTCCTCCTTAAATCCTGTATTTTTGGGTTAGGCTTCTAGTAAGACTCAGTGTCCCAGTTTACCTTGAGGTTGGACCAAGCCACACCGCGCATACGCAAAGGATGGTTAGAGACATCATTAGAGAGCAGGAAGCATGGGATAAGCATGTAGTTTCAAACTGCGTCGTCAGTTTGGGATTATTTTTCTGTATAAAGCAGAACGATTTTAATGAGAAAGACAAGCTGCAAGACTCATGGTGGTGTGCAATTCTGATCTGATCGGAAGCCAGTACCATCTGTGCTGCTAAAAAATAATTGCTGGTCTGCGGTTTGATGTAACTCATTGGCCTGCTGCTGAGGTTGGAGGAGGTGGTGAGTGCTTACACGTATTGCTGACTGGGCCTGCGACCTAGACAAATGGTGCATGATCCATCCTTCACTATCTGTCTGATCAAGTCATTACCAGGTTACGGCTGGATGGACTGACTGGACTGCTGAGGTCGGAGGAGAGTGGCATGTGTGGGGACATGTGTGCTGCTGAACTGTCCTGGGGCATATGGCTTGGCCTGAAATTGGAGTCCTTGCCGGACTCTGAGAGAAAGAGAGGGTCTCCAGAAGAAAGACCTGGGCCACAGTCAGACAACGTCAGTGAGTGATGTGGCAAGGTCAGTTTTGGTACTTTGACTTGGCAGGGTAGGTCAGTTGGGTTTTGGGTTCAGCTGCATCAATGAGAATGAAGGGAACCAATTGAATTCATGCAGGGGGGGCTCACAAACATAGGAATCCTGGCTACCTTAATTCAACCCAAAAGAGGGGGCTTAGCATCCCACGGTAGAGCTCATCAGTTACACAGAAGACTTTTTAAGAAAATGTAAGTGCTGAGCAGGTACCTTTCTCTGCGATGATCTGTTGGTAGCTACTAGCTCCACTCGCCGGTGGGGCCTATATAGAGCAAGAGATCAGACAGGGTGGCTGGTGCTGCGCAGGGGGGAGGGTTGAGCCAGGAGAGGGACTGCCACTGGTTTGACTAAAAAGCAAAGTTTATGCTATTATCTCTGCTCTACATACTTCATAACCAAGTTGAGAGAGGCATACCCAAAAAATAATCAATACCTTTTTGTGATGTCTGCTTGGGAAGTGGGAGCCAAGGGGGAGTGGGCAAGGGCCAGGTAGGAATGGAGCAGAGGGCCAGGTGGGAGTGTGGCTGGGAGGAACAGTTGGAGTGTTGAGGGAGTTAGAGTGTTGGAGTGGGGGCAGGGGCTGGGGAGGCAGAGTTGGAGTGTGGGGCAGGGGACAGGGGGAGGTTGGAGTGTGGAGCAGGGGCTGAGGGAGGTTGAAGTGTGGGGTAGGGGCCAGGGGAGGGAGGAGAGTTTGAGTGTGGGGCAGGCCAGGGAGGGAGAGTTGGAGTGTGGGGCAGGGTGGGAGAGGGGAGAGTTGGAGTGTGGGCAGGGCCAGGAGGGAGAAGTTGGAATGTGGGTCAACAGCCGGGGAGTTGGAGTGGGGGCAGGGGCCAGGGGATGGAGGGCTGGAGTGTGGGGCAGGGGTTGGGGGGTGGGAGGGAGGGTTGGAGTGTGGGTCAGGAAACAGGTGGGAGGGAGGGTTGGGTGTGGGGCAGGGGCCAGGGAGGAGAGTTAGAGTGTTGGCAGGAGCCAGGGGAAGGGGGGAGAGTTGGAGTGTGGAGCAGGGGTTGGGGCCTGGGAAGTTGGAGTGTGGGGCAGTGGCTGGGGGAAGGGGGGCTGTCCCTTAATTTTAAAATCCAATGCTGACACTGTAGATTGTGTAATGAGGGAGTCAGGACACTGGGAAAATCTGAAGACGCGAGAAATGGTCAAGGGTCTAGCAACTAAAATTCAAAGCAAAAAAGTAAAGAAAAATTATGCCCACAAGGGGACAAGAAACTGAAACTGAAATACTGGTGGTAGAAGTGCTGGAAACAAACTATAGATGCGATGGACATGGGAGTCTTTAATAATAACCTACATAATCAATGCAGTACAATAGAGCAGTGTAGTAGGCAAATAGATTGCTGGGTGTGCAAAGGCAAAGGCATCCCATCAAAAGGAATGTGGTAGTCCTTCCTCTGGGCAGATCTCTGATGCACCCACACTTGGAATCCTGCATGCAACCACACTCAGAAAAGGACAGCGATGGAGTTAAAATGGTGCAGAGGAAGTTAACAAAAATAAGTATGGGGCAGCGAAGTAAAGTTCTACATAGAGAGGATATATCATAGTGGACCTCAACATATTTGCAGTGGAAACCAGGAGAGTAAGGGGAGAACATTGTTGATCTATTATTGAACTATTCAATGTTTCTTCACAGGACAAAAAGTGTGAGCTGTTCAAGAGCAGACTTGGGGAAGCAAGGAGTGGAGGGAGATTTAGAAAGGATGCCAGAAAAGCAGTTAGGAACAAATTGCAAGAATGGGTGGTCCACCTCAGATTAGTGGAAAGATTCAAGCAAGGGTGACAGGTTTATGGAGCTAGTAAGGGTATCTGGGGAGGAAGACATGGAGGGAGGGAGGGAGGGGAAGTGAATGACCACTAGGATATTTGTATCATACTATAGGTAGAGCGAGGCAGGCATTTCTATGTTTTAGTGTGGATAAAATGTATTCAAGATATCAGCCTTCTGGCTCCAAGTCACAGTCATGCAATTATTTCTTCAGTCATTTAAGGCACTATGTAAAATATTGGCCAGACTGTAATGGTTCTTGGGGCCCAGTCCTCAAAGGTACTCCACATACAAGTAACTTGCACATATGTGGGGTGTGTTGTCCTGCAGGTCATGGTTATACCTGTCTGCATCCACAGTTCCTGCTGCTGTGAGCCACTTTTAGAGAGACATGCATAGGGGCAGGGGCAGCAGCGTTGGCTAAAGCTGGTCCAGACCACGAGCTGTCAGTCCACTAGTGAATCCCTATCTCCATATGGTGTAGGGTATGGCGAGATACATTAGATGAAAAAACAACTGTGCCAGGGAAATGTGGCATGGTGCAGGTTAAGGGCTTGTGGCCCACTTCGAAGACAACCAACACAAAAGTTAACTGCACTCCAGAGTAATGTGCAACATATTTTCCAGGATTAATATTCCAATACAGATAAGTAGCTATAACCTGAACAGTTTGAGTGTGCTTGCAGCATTTATGGATTTTTCCAAGCTACTTATCTGTGTTGGAATATTTATGCTGGACATATGTTGCATGTTACTCTGGAGTGCGGCTAAATTTTGTGTTGGTTATGGTGGGATACAGTCATCCTGCAGGACTTCCTACAGGCACAAACATTTAATTTCATAAATTCTTCAGCCAATGCCAGTGATGCCTCTTCCCACCAAGGATATTAGGGACTCAAGAAAAAAGGGAGATGTTTGGGCTCAGAATCTTGATGTATGGTCTTGCTGAGTGAAACAGAGTACAGAGATAAAGTATTTATTACACTAGTAAAGTAACAGCAAAACACTTAGGTTCAGTTGATGTTTTTGAATCTGACAAATTTTCATGTGGTGATCACTAGCCATCCAAAGTAACTAATTAATATAACAATAATTAGTTAAACAAAATGGGGGTGAAAATTGAAGATTTTTTTTTTAACTCTTTCTCACCTACTTTCTGGGGCATCTCTCAGGTTCTCTCTCTCTCTCGACCTGCAGCTCCTGACCGCCAGCATGAACCACAGCTGCCCTGACTTCTGAATTGGTATCAGGACTCCTGCCTGTCCCCCAGACCCTTGGAGAGGCCGGGAGTCCCCAGAGGTTAGAGTTGGGGGGGTGCGGCCAGCATTGTGCATGTGGGCCTTCAACTCTGGAGTTTGCCATCGCCTCACCCAGTTGGCAGGGTTTTTTTCCCCCTTGTTTATGCCCTCGATCCTCCTCCCCCCCACAGCTCGGATGTGCAATGGCATCTGGAGGTGCCACAGCTCCACCTTGTTACTCGCTGCTCTGGTGTGCGCAGTGCCTCCGATCACCAATTGGGGCCGCTGCAATCCTGGACAAGCCTGAATCTCTCCCCATGAGCTGTCCTCCAGATGCTTGATCCTCTTTCTCCCCTGCCAACCCCTGGCATTCCAGGCTTGTTTCAGAACCCAGGTCACTGGTGTGGAGTGAGGTGTGTCATCCAGCACCTCAACCCTCAATGTCACTGGGACGAAGATATGGATTTTAAGAAAAGAAATGACAATGGATTATTTATGACTTACAATTAGCTGCATATGCAACAAAATATATAAATGAGCATGTTTTGCCTACATTTGGATTTTTTAGACATATTTTCTTTATATTGGAAATGCATTCAATTTATGGATAATGCATTTATAATGTAAATAGAATCTTTCCTTATTGAAATCTAGATGTTAGCAAAACTTGCTCATTTACATATTTCACTGCGTATGTAGCCAAAGGTAAGCCATAAAGAATCCATTAGGATTCCTTTTGGCTTAAAACTAAAAATATTTCTTTTAGATTTATTAAAATTCCAAAAGTAATCCAGGATTGAAAATTTACATATTTCTCTTCAAATAAAGCCAAAAAAAGTAAAAAAGAAATCCATTCAAAAAAGCATTTTTTTTCACTTTTTTTTTCAGCCAAAAATACAGAGGATTGAAAATTAACATATTTTGTTGTGTATACAGCCAAAACTAAGCCATTCGTAAGATAGGAAATTACCATAAGAATTTTTCTGGATTAAATACAGTTTCAAGTGAATTTAAAGGGAATTTAAATCTTAAGAAAAAGGTAAAATTAAGTCAGTGTCAATCCACAATTTTTGGTAAGAGAAGATCACATAAACTCCATTATGGTGGATTTCTATAAGGATCTCTACACCTCCTCGAGTGTGTCGAACCCCTTGGCAATCCATTGGTTTTTAAACTCCCATCCTCTCCCTCAGCTGTCCCCACAACACGCAAATTCACTGGACTGTCCAATAGTGGCTCCGAGGTGATTGCGGCACTTCATGCCCTGAACATAGGCAAGGCACCAGGTGGGGATGGCTTTCCCCAGAGCTGTGGAGCATTGTAGCCCCCCCAAATTACCCCATTGCTCAGTGACCTATTTAATTCAGCGCTAGTTAAGGGCTCCTTCCCTCCTACCCTTAGGGAAGCTATCATTACTGTATTCCCTAAGAAGGGGAAAGACCCCTCCCTTCCATCTAGCTACCGCCCCATCTCTCTTATTAATACAGATAGTAAGATCTTTGCAAACATTTTTGCTTCCCATCTTAGCCCCTTCCTCCCCTCACTTATTTACCCTTCCCAGGTAGGCTTCGTGCCAGGCCAGTACAGCAGAGACTACATATGTTCCATGGTGAATATTCTGGCGTATGTGGACCGTTGCCTCACCCTAGCAGCCGCCGCCATGATAGACTTTGAGAAGGCATTCGACTCCTTGGAGTGGGACTTCTTGATCCAGGTGCTCAAGGCTATGGGATTCAGACCTAAAGTTTGGCATTGGATCGCTGCCCTGTATAATAACCTACTGGTGCGAGTTCTTACTAATTCCACCCTGTCTGCTCCCTTCCCTCTTGGGTGGGGGATGAGATAGGCTTGTCCTCTCTCCCCTCTGCTCTTTATTATATCAGTAGAACCCTTAGCAATAGCCATTCATGAGTCCCCAGATATGCAGGGCTTCTCCTTCGGCAGCAAAGTTTTCCTCCACATTCATGTACGCAGATGATCTTCTAGTCCCCATGGCGAATGCCCCCGTCTCCTTCCCTCCTCTACTTGACTTACTCTCAGAGTTTGTCATTCACTCTAGGCCTAAGATCAACCTGTCCAAAATGGAGGTGATGCCACTAACACTCACTGTACACAAGCATAGATCTCTCAGCTCAGCCTTCAGTGGGCTGGACACTTGCTGGTATACTTGGGTACGTGATTGAGTCCTGATCTAACTAAAATATGGGATTATAATCTCAAACCTTTGATAGCGGATATTAAAACTGAGTTTGACCACTGGCAAAAACTTCACCTAACCTTAGCTGGTAAAATCTCGGTCATCAAAATGGTAGCTGCTCCCAAATTACTGTACACGCTTTTCCATATTCCACTGGTCCCACCGACGTTTTGGTTCAAACACATAGACAAAGCCTTTGCCTGGTTTATATGGGAAAACTCCAGACCTAGGTACAGTAAGAGCAAATTAAGAGCTCATTGGAGGGAGGTTGGCTGGGGATTACCCTGGCTGGAGGAGTACAAGTGGACATTTCTCACTGCCCAAACTCTGGCCTGGTTCTTGCCACCGGAGAGGGGGAGGCCCCACTATGAGCGGGTATGGAAGCTGAAATTGGTCAGGTGAGTTCTCCCTTGGCCTTGCTCTACTCCCCCCAGCCAAAATATTTGCGAGACCACCCCACCATATCCGCTTCAGTACACACATGGCACTTGGTCCACTAGAAACTAGATATCAACCCATATCCTCTAGCTGAAATGCCCCTCTGGCATAATGGATCTCTTCAGGTTGATGGGAAGCCCCTTTTCTGGGCAGGTTAGGCACACAAAGGTCTTTTCAATCTTGCACATGTGTTGGATATGAATGGTATCATTATGCACTCCTTTCAAGATCTAGATGCCAGGTTTCATCTAGGGAAAGCTGTGTTCTGGCAATATTTACAGTTGTGCAGTGCTATCATGGCCTTCATCAAGAAGCTTCATATGGCTAAATATAGAGATCATGGCCCCTTGCTCAAATGGCTCTCCATCAGGAAGGGTACAGCTAGTCTCATTTATGCAAGTCTCCGGAGCCATCTCCTCTCCAGCTTGGAGCAGGCTAGAGAGAAGTGGGAAAAGGCCCTCCAGAAAAAAACTCACTGCTGCTCAATGGCAGACCTGCTGGCAAAATGCTCATTCCCTTATTCTGGATGTTCGAAGTCAGCTAATCCAAAATAAAATCCTCTCCCACTGGTACTGCACCCCCTCAGTACTTTACAAATTGTGTATTTTGGACAATGATAGGTGTTGGAGGTGTGCGGCCCATGGGGGGACCTTATCCATATCCTTTGGTCTTGTCAGCAATTGCACCCCTTTTGGTCAGCTGTGAGAGACCTTACGGAACAAATTCTGGGCCCCGGTGTGGGACTTGACCCTCTGGTTTGGATTCTGGGAGTCCCCCCTGGTTCTGCTATGCTCCAACATAAACAGCTGAGGTGGTTTGTCCTCCTTATTGTGCAAGCCAAGCAGCTTATCCTTTGTCGCTGAAGAACTACAGAGGTCCCCTCCATTATGGAGTTTTACAACTCCCTGTCTGTGGTTGCCCAGCTTGACCGCATGTCTCATGTGGTAGCTAACACGATGGCACAATACTATTTGTGCTGGGCCCCTTATCTTGCATATCTTTTCCCCCATGCAGGTATAGGGTGAGTGCACTTACATGCATCTCATGGTCCTAATTGCCTTCAACGTTGTGTGTACCAGATGGCTAACTACTGCCTGTCTACCCTACTTGTACTATACGATGGATTAATGTTCCTTTTCCCTGTGTAAGTTGACTACTTCAACTTCAGTTTGGGCATGGTGTGCTGGTTTACTGTTGGATTTCTGTTTGTTCCCAGGCTGAGATGTTGCATCAAGGCTTGCTGAAAATATATGGATGTTTTGGACTGTTAAGCCATTTTGAACCAATAGGAGGGGCTCAGCTGATGTTTCACCCAACTGTTTTCCTCCTGTGACTTGCTTATTGCTATCTGATGGTTATATTATTACTATCTTTTCCAACTTTAAGAGCACTGTCATATGCGTATCACTCTCAGACTGGATTGTATTATTGTGTAGTTGGTTACTCATAGCCTCCTACTATTTGCTGTATGGTATGTGTCTTTGTTTGTTATAAACGCCAATAAAAAGCACTAACCAAAAAAAAAAAACAATGATTATACTACCTGGAGGAGCTTGATAGCAGGCTTGTAGCAGACCTTCAGTGCTAACTAGCCATTCAGACAGTGATGTCACCAGAAGTCCCTGTGTGTTACCAGTTTTGCATTTTGTTTTGCCAACCAGCTTTACTTCACCCTGTCCAAGCATGAAAACCCTTATAACATCCCCATCACTTGTTCCCCTAGCACCTTCAGACAAACCCTAGATTGCAGTAAAACCATCAAGTTCCATGTCCTTCCCACCTGTACAAACCAAAAGATTTCAATAAATACATCCCTTCATCAGTCCCACTAGCAGCTGTACTGTTCATGAGTAGGTGTAAAAAATGGCATTGTTGAAAATCTGAAGTGAAAATATAAAAAAACTGGAAGTCACGAGCATGCATAGAAACTGTGCAACGTACACCCGTAATGTAATTAGTTTGGGGATTTTTTTACAACAGATTTTCAATATAGACATTTTGGGACCTCCGCTCATGAACAGTGTCACTGTGATTTTCTTAATCTGTCCTGAACACTGATTTCCCACAGTGACTGCGTTATTCTGTGCCGGAAGTGCAAAAACACATTTCAGCCAGGGTGTGAAAAATGACAGCTGTACTGTTCATAAGGAGGTGTGGAAAAATGTCAATGTTGAAAATCTGGACAGAAAATATTACAAATTCATGAACTTATGAGGGTGCGTGGAAATTGTGCAATGTATGCTCGTAACAGTCATTTTATGGACTTTTGTCACCAAATTTTCAACATAGCCATTTTAACGCCTCTGCTCATGAACAGTGTCACTGTGATTTTCTTAATCTGTCCCGAACATTGATTTCACACACCGACTGTGCCATTGTGCGCTACATGTGCGAAAACACATTTTGGGCAAGATGTGAAAAATGGCAGCTATACTGTTCATAAGGAAGTGTGGTAAATGGCAATGTTGAAAATCTGGAGTGAAAATATTAAAAATTCTAAATTACGAACGTGCGTAGGAACTGCTCAATGAACGCTCATAAAACAGTCATTTTTGTGAATTGTTTCACCAAATTTTCAACATAGTGTTTTTAGGGGCCTACCTCATGAACTGTGACACTGTCATTTCATTAATCAGTCCCGAAAGTTGGTTCCGAGCAGTGAACGTGAAATCACCTTTCAGGACTGAATAATAAAATGACAGTGACTGAGTTCATGAGGTGGGGTCCCAAGAACTCCATGTGGAAAATCTGGAGAAAAAATTTCCAAAAATGGCCGAGATATGCACCAATGTTGGAAAAAAAACCATTTATGCCATTATATAGCTTACTGGCATTTCTTCAGTTCGCGGTTGGCTTTAAAGAGTGCAGACGTGTTCCTGGTCCACCGAAGACCATCACAGTGGCCTCCAGGGGTAAGTATGGGGTGAAGCAGGGGTGTGGGGAGGTGGGATATGCAGATGGTGGGCATAGGTTGGGGGACAAGGCAAGAGAGTCAAACAGGGACCGTTTTTTCTTATAGGTGTGTTTCGTGTGTTTTTTTTTTTTTTTTAACAAAGACAATGCAAGATTTTTGCCGTGCTGGAGTGGGCTCCCAGTGTGGCACCTGAGAGTCTGTTTGGGAGGTAGTGGAGCCGACCGGGGATTGGGCACCCCTGTCAGCCTCACGGACTTTTGCCACACTGGTGTCAGCTCCCAGTGTGGCACCTGGAAGTCTGTTTGGGGGGGCAGTGGAGCCAACGGGGGATTGGGCACCCCTGCCTGCCATACAGTGTGCGGGGGTGAGGGGGAGCGCATCAGCACGCTGGGATGGGCTCCCAGCATGCTACTTGGAAGTTTGTTTGGGAGGAGCACTGGAGCTGACTGGGATCCCAAGACAAAAATGGAGCTGTCTATGACAGCAGTTCAGATGCAGTGCTGACGGGTAGGCAGTCTGCATACTGCCCATGGCAGTATGTAAATTGCCTGCCGATGGCAGTATGCAAATTACCTGCATGCTACCACTGCTGATTGTAGCGGTCTTTTACTTTGAACTGTATACCACTGCATCTGAACTACTGTCATGGACAGCTTGGACATTTACTGGTGTGGTGGGGCCACGCTTGCAAAAAGAAGCAGGGCATTGGAAGCGGGGGTGCCACACCCATGAAAACTTATACAGTGGCACTATGTTTCTTGCACATGTGTGCAAGGAAACATAAAAATAGCCTTATGGCAGGAAGTGTGTATGGCTAAGCTTCTGCTGCCTCATAAGCTAATAGCTACTGCTGCCCCTGCCTCCCAGCCATCACATACTCCGGATCCCTGCCTCTGGTCTGATGAGAAATCTTTACTTACTTTTGAATTTGAAACTGACTTCAAGATTCACCACTCATGGCAGTGTTTAGAGTTCCACTCCAAACTAGGAGCACTGACATCTGCCTCTACCTCAGTAGCTTTTTCACTCCCTTCCATTCTCATTTACACACATTCAGTCTGGTACCATAAATGCTACTACAGACTGCACTTCTAACACATTTAGGAGCTTGGGTGTCTATGTCAATAAGTCACTACATGGTATCAGAGGGAGGAGCGGTGGCCCAGACAGACTTGGAAGGACCAATCAAATGGACTCTGGATTGAAGACAGGGAGATGGTAGTTAGTTTAGAATAGCTAGCAGCTGGGACAGAGACTGTGCTATCTGGTGAAATGACAGTAAACATGCTAAGGAAGTCATTTGTATTATAAACTGTTTTTCATAGTTTGAGGAAGAGCACTGGTCTCCACTCCCCCCCACACACACAGTTTCCCTGGTGGGCCTTTAGTTCCTCAGCACCCCTATAGTCAGTACCCATGATGGCAAGGCTTCTGACATCTCAAAAGATATCTGGTCACATCGTACCTGCGACTCTAGGTTCTACATTGAGTCTCAGTAAAGTAGAGGAATTGGTTCAATGTCTGGTCAAAGTCAAAAGTCCTTAATGGACTGCGACTCTTCTGTCACCATGATATATTGGTTCTTTCTTCATCCAGAAGTCAAACAAATTGCAAAGGACAGCACCAACTTGCTATTCTTTCTTTGCAGCCTGAATCTGCTGGTGACCACAGTTTTGCAGTTTGAAAGACCCTGCCTGTTATAGTCTGCTATAAAGCCAGGCAAAATTAGCAAATTCCTATTTCGCAGAATTATCTGAAATCCTTTAATTGGTCACACACAGTCACTCTTACAGTTAGACATCTGGGGCCCGATTCCAAGACAGATATGCCAGGCATAACTACCTTAAGCCAGTCCTGATAGTGCATATCGCAAGTTATGCCAGCGGTTGCGGACTTGGGATTCAAAGAACACCACCGCGCCCTGCAACTGCTGCATGACAAGCGACAAAGATATGTTGCAGTTATGACAGAAAACGCATATGCCACTGCTTAATGCAGCCTACGACAGGTGTAACACACTAGCACCAAGGAACTGCTATCCCAAAACAGATGGCATACAGAGCTATGGCAGAGGAAGGCCATGTAAGACAGAACAGGCAAGAGCTGTCTTAAACAGTGCACAGGCCAGTGGAACCCCCCTCCAGCCAGACAGCAGCACACCATACAAACAGCAGTGCCCCAGGATGGATCACAGTGCAAACAGTGGAACACCTAAGCCAATGTACCCAGGACACACAGGACAAAGTGAAAGGGGCAGCAATGCACGTGCCATGGGCACAGGTGACACGGGAGGCAGAGAGTGCACACTGGCTACAGACACAAAGCTGGGACGATGGCACTATAAGGCACGATGCCCCTGTCATGACCACTGATACATGTAAACAGTTTAACCACATCAGTGACACAGCACTGGGTGGCACAGATCTGTAAACATATGGTGGTGAGACACACCAATGCCTGTGCCACTGGTGCCACCCACGGGGTCCACTGGGCCCCTGGGTGGAAGGGGGCCATACAGGCCCAAGGCTGCCACACAGTCGGGACATGCAATCTGTGATGGCAGGGCAGCAGGACCAGGCACGGTGTGCTACAGCACACAGGACACCAAGCAGACATTGCCACTGGAGTGTGCCAAAGGCCGTGAGCTGCAAAGCAGGCACACAGACCAGGTGCTTGGTGAGGATACACTGGGAACAGCAGTAACTGCCACAGGTGGGCCCCCACGCGAACAGCAAGACACACATGCACACACCCATGCACACCTGAGACAGACATGCAGAGCAAGTGGTGTAGAAAATGCTTTTAATGAACACAATGACAAAACAGGGGCAGAGGGCAAACAGCAATGGGGAAAGGGGGTGAACAACAGGAAAGGGGTACAATAAACACAATACAGCAACAGAAGCCCCCCTTGTATATCCCCCCAAGAGTCCTGTACACCCACCCACACCTGCCAACAGCTATACACATGTCCCCACCCCATATATACAGCAACCCCCCAACAACACAGTCTGTCAGCAGAGGCATTAGGTCCGGCACAGCTCCACCAGTATGGAGCCCACGGAGCCATGCAGCCATGCTATGTCCTTCAAGATCGGCGACACCAGTGTGACCAGCTGCTGTTTATCCGGCACCCCCCCAGATGGGCAGACCCCCAGGTGCCCCAGCACCATTGTCCAGACAAATGGATGCTGCTGCTCCTGGACACTGCCAACTGGCCTGGACACTGGGTCATCTGATGCTGGTCCATCGTCATCCTGCACAGTTCCAGGGTCCAGAGGTGGTGCGTCCTCCCCCCTGCACCATTGCCACATCCACCACCACTGGCCCCATAGGTGGTGTGACCAGGGCCAGGGCCACATCCCCTGCATCATCCTGTGCCATGTCCGCCCCAGCGTCAGGCTGGGAATCATGCTCCTGCTGCCCACCATCAGTGGGATCCTGCACCATCGGCTCCTGTGCCATGTCCACCTCCTCCTCCAGCTCCACCCCCTCCTCTGAGGATGATATGGTAGGGAGGACCCTTGCCCTCTGCTGTCTGCGCTATGTGTGTCAGCGGTACTGCACAGCATTGTCCGCCTTTACTTCTGCCATGACCCACAGCAGGGCCCTTTGCCGTGGCGTCATTCGTCTACACAGACGTGTTGGGATGCAAAGGATGCAGTCAGTGCAGGGCCTGGCCATGTAGTGCACACACACACACACACACACAGGATATACATGGTCGCAGGACATGCCACCATGGGGCAGCCCGCCATGGGCACGACACATGGCACACAATGCATGCACTTACCTGCCCTCCTCTGTAATGCCTCCTGCCTGAGGCTACTGACACAGGCATCCTGACAGACCTGGACTCCACCTGATGTACCTGTGGGGAAGGGGAGAATGGTGACATGTGTGCACCTCAACACGCCATGGCCTATGTGTCAGCACTGCCCTGCATATGGACAGCCATAGGCATACCCACCTGCACCCACGTCCTGGCCCGACCTCATCTCCACATCCCTGCATTGCGCCATGCTGAGCATCCTCTCCAGTAGCCCGGGATCCCTCCGTGCCATGTCCTGCCACCTGTGTTGCAGTTGGTGGACCATCCTGTGCACACCTCTGCTGGTACCCATCCATACCCCAATGGCATGCCATGCCCATTCCCGCTTGGCAGCAGTGTGCCTCCTGCACCCTAGCAGTAGCAGTGTCTGGCCCCACTGCTGCACACAGTTGATGAGCATGGTGGTTTCCTGAGGTGTAAAATTTGGTGACCGCCCATTTAGCCCGAGGCCTGATCTCCTGGACATGTCCATGGTGTGTGTGTGGCACAGGGTCCAGTGGACGCACGGTAAGACCTGCATGGGAGAAAGGAATAGCATATGTGTCAATACACATTGAACAGGCAGCTGTGTCAACAGCCTCCCCCCACCCAGTGGGACATTTGCCGGCATGCACTGTGCATGAGAACGGGGCACAGTCACAGGTCATGCCACTGCATGACACCCCCCCAACAGCAGGCGCCCTCACTGCCAACACACACTGCAGCCAGCATGGCTTGGCAATGTGGTGCCATGTGCACGCACTGCCCCACACTGCAACATGCTGCCCCAGAAGTGTACTGCCAGGCCTCCAGTCCCATGCAGAGGTGTGCCCTCACGGATACCAGCCACATGGTGTCAGGCCGGCACATGGCCAGCCACATCCATGCACCTGCCATCCATCGACCCCATGGCACACTGCAGCAGGGCTATGTAGAGTGTGGGTGTGGTCAGACAGCACTACACTCTGCCCTGCCACATGTCCGCATGTCCACTTTCGTGGGGCTCACTGCACTACACCCATTGATTTGTGCCCAGTGCATGGTCCCATGGCCCCCTCATGCTGACAGTGTGACATGTGACATACACCTTCCTGGTCTGTGCGCCACGTGAGCACATGTGAGTGGCACTGCTGGCAACGGTGGCACACCTGGATGGACAAATGGTGACAACAGCAGGTGTTGTGGCAGTGTCCACCTACCTGCTCCTGTACAGGGTCACTGTCTCCTACACAAGGGGAAAGATACAGCAATGTTAGGCCAGCAATGCAGTACAAGCATATGAACAGTGCATGCTGTGCAGTGTCTGGTACTCCCCTGTGGCCTGGGTGTGTCCTCTGTGGTGCTACAGGGGTATAATAAATGGTTTAGCACATGGCTGTCACTGTGTCAATGGCCTGCTGCCTGTGGGTGCTGTATCCCAGTACCTACCAGTGTGCTGTATCAGTCCCACCTGGGCCCCCTGTCCAGTGTCACTCCTGTCCCTCAGCACTGCAGCCAGCTCTCCAGCTTGCAACCCGCGAGATGGTGCTGAGGTCTAGCTTGCTCTGCACTGCAACATGCACGTGGTGCACATACTCGCAGCATGTGCATTGCAGGTTGCAAATGCACAGTTGCGGTCTATGGCACAGGTTTGTGCAAATGCGGGATGCACATGCGGCCTACGCATTATGAATACATTTGCATTCTGCTTTGTGCAGCCTGTGATGTGACATATGTCCGGTCATGGCAGTGGTAATGAGTGGCATCGTGCAGGGGTATGGTACACAGGTGTTTATCTGTTACAGGTGGGACATACATGGGTGACACAGTGCAGTACAGTTCTGTACAGGTGACAACCCCAACACATACCATCATCCAGTGCCCATGCAGTGCACACATGTGACCCCACACAGTGCCCCCCATGCCCCCAAACACTCACAGACAAGCACATGCACACCTCACACACACAGCTGCCAGACGCACCTCGTGCCCTCCCTGTGTGCATACTGCCCCCACAGCCCACCACTAGCAGCATCATGCCATTGGAGCATGTCTGTCATTCACCTGTCACTAGCACCCAGCCACTTTTTCTTTGCGGACCGTGTGGTGGCACTTGGTGCACACTGCACCTGCTGCACCATGGCTGTGCCACTACTGTCACTGGCATCACTGTCCTCCGGGTCCTGCTGCATCTCCCAGGTGCAGGTGGCACATGCTGTGGCACTGTCCCTCATCCAGTCTCCTTGGGCACACTGCTGTCCATGGATTTCCTCCATGCCACCGCCTGTGCCACCTCCTGCAGTGAGCCACTGGTCCTGTGCCCAGTGCCCAGCACCCTCTGCTCCATGTCCCTGGTGGCAAATGTTGCTGCTGCCTTCTTGCCTGCTGCTCCTGCAGCTAGTGATGCCACTGGTGCACTTCTGGTTGCCGTTGGTGGCTAATGTTGCCCCAGTGCTGTGGATGTTGGTGGCAAAGGGGGCTGCAGTGCCTATGGCATGGCCAGTGGCACTGGTGTCAGTGGTTGCGGTGCTGAGGCCACCTGCTGTGTCATGGCTGCAGGGCGTGGTGGTGGCAGTGGGGGTGGTGGTGGTATTGGTATTGCTGGTGGCGGTGGTGGGGGTGTTGGTGGCGGTCTTGGTGGGGGTATTGGTGGCACTGCCTTTGCTGCCACCCCTGTCAGTGGTGCTGTGGACGCTGTGACTGTTCCTGGCACCGTTGGTGGGGCTAGTGCTGGTTGCTCCTCCTGTGCCACCTGTGTGGCTGCAACCCACCCAGCAGTGACCCGCGGGTGCGTGCGTGGCCTGAAGCAGGGCCACAAGTGCATCAGCCTGCCTCACCTGTTGCGCCACTGACCCCTCAACAGCCATGGCCAGGCAGGTGATGGCACACATCTGTGCCTGTGCACAGGCCTATGTGGAAGCCATGGCTTCCACAATACAATCCATAGCAGAACCAGTGGTCTGCACCCCAGTCTCCAGCACCCCTATGAGTGTGGCCATCTGCTCCTGCAGTGCTGTTTGGTGGGCATCAATGCTGAGCCTTATGCAGCTCAACATCTCAGACTGTTCTGTGTGGGCAGTCACCAGGGTCTGGCAGAACACTGTGTAGTCTGTCAGGGTCCATGGCCTCTCCACCTCCGGTGATGGTGTTGTCCTAGCCAGGGCCTCCTCCAGCCTCTGGTTGGATGCAGGGCTCAGATCTTGTGCAATGTCACCCCCCCCAGGCTGCCACAACTTAGATAGTCGCTGAGGTCCACTCCCATCTCCTCTTACAGCTATTCCCCCACCGCTTGCTGCTCCCCCACTACCGGTGTCCCGGCTGTGTCCTGTAGGGCCTGCTCTGTGGTGTTATGTGCACTGTCCACTGCTGCTGTGCCTGTGGGGAGACATCAGTGCATCAGTGGTATGTCCCATGTCATGCCTGCTACTGTCACACCCCTGCATAGTTCTCCCATGCACTGGTGTTGGCACTGGCCATGTTCTTACCTGCCCCATTGCCCTCTGCCTCTGCACCTGTGGGCAAATGTGAGGGCATTAGTGTTGCTGCACCATTACATGATGACTGTGCCTGACACAGACCACAACTTTGCAGTGCCTTCCCACAGGGAGTCGGCACAGATGGCCATTGGCTTACTTTCCCCTGTGTCCTCAAGCTCCTCACCTGTGGAGTTGACAACAGTGCTTCAGTGCTACCACAACAGTCAAAGCCCACCATGCGTGCCACCATCCACGCCCCTTTGTCACTGTCTACCACATGACAGGTGATGTTGGCCATCACCTTACCTGCCCCTGTGTCCACTGTTGCAGCACCTGTGGGGGGGAGGGAAATGCAGTGTGTCAGTGCTGCCTGCACATGTGGTGACTGCACCACCTTCTGTTCACATGGCCGTGCCCCATGCCAGGCTACATTCCCACACTGTCTCTTCCCTCTGTGCACTGTTCCACATTGCGTGGCTGTGCCCCACCTTCATGGTTCCTGCTGTATTGCGGCACACTGCCAGTGCACCCAGCATGTCACACTCCCTGTTGTCCATTATTACATTCCTTCTTCTTATTCCATTCGCTATGCTTTGCACGTCCACTTACCCATCCCTGCATCCATCTGGAACATGTCTAGCTCCGAGTCCCTGTGGACACTGTGCTGGCTGTGAATGCCAGCACCCTCTCCTCATGTGTGCTTAGGGGTCACACTTCCTGTGGCCCACCTCCTGTGGCCGTTGCCTGCAGCTTGTGTGCTTCCTTTGCCTTTGCGTGGCACTTGAGGTCACTATAATGCTTTTGCAGGTTACACACGGTGCGATGGGCATGTGCCACTGCATTTACCCTCTACATGACTACGTCCCATGCCGCCTTCCTCTGCAGTCATTGCTTTTGCTCACCTCCTTTCCCCAACAATAGGTCTGGTTGTGCCTTTAGCTCTTTTAAGAGCACATCAGTCTCTTAGAATGTAAAGTTCCTCTTCCTCTTCTTGCTCCCGCTTGACACCTCTCCCCCGCTACTTGACATCTCATAGATCCTACCACATGCCTGTGACTTGCACACACCTTTATGGTCATAGAGTTGCAAAAAGCATAGTGCTACGCTGCTCTTGTGGGCTGCTGCATGCAATGGCGGCATTAGTTGTGACATGCATATTCTGACTTTTTCTGTTGTATCTGGCTGCTGTCTTGGAATCCGGTGCAGCTCACATGTCATAGAGATTTTGGCATATCTTCCACATCAGTGTATTTTGCACACTGCTCTAACTGCTGTCTGGGAATCGAGCCCCTGAAGTTTGGAATACATACTGTCTGGAAGAAGCCCTAAGCAGGTGCCAGGTTTCATGACATTTGGATGAGGGATAGGGATGGTATAGGGGCTCAAAGTCTGGCAATTTATTATTCATGTGAAAACTTCGGAAAATACTGTATTTCTATGTGTACAGTTTAGCCATCTTAGGAGCTAGATAATCTAAAACATATATGCAATATACATGCATACTTTCTTGAAAATGTCTTAGAAACTTCTAAATAGAAAGGTATTTGGTTTCATAAATTGTATGTTACAGCAGTGCAGAACTTCACAATTTAATTATTAGTTAAATTGTGTGAACACTTTCAAAATATGGATGTTTATAGCTCCACTGCTATTGCAGGTACCCACTCAAGGTTTGGTATGTATACCAAATATGTCCTGGAATCGAATTAAGCTGCATAAATTTGGTTTAGTAGGTTAAGGTTTATTGTGCACACTTTAGAAATTACTACATGGAACAATTTGCTCAAAAATTCATAGATTCATAGTGGATAATGCCAGTAGAATTTTACTTACGTAATTTAACTTTCACAAAGCACTTAAACCCACTAAATCACCTTACCTGCACTAACATCTTGGCCCTAAAATGCCACTCTAACACTTCTGCAACAGCGATGCCCAGCATCTTGCCCCATCATGACTAAAGATATCCATATGCTTCTGTTGCAATGATCCAAGTCCAAACTAGTTGTAAGATTTGGCGTCACTTGGTGCACTGTTTTCAAATAGTAAAAATATGCATTGTTATTTACAGGGTTGCTACAGAGTCAGCAGGTGGTATTGTAAGGAAACAATGCTGCACATGCACGTGCTTTCACTAGTCATTATGTCAGTGACAGCTAGTGGATAGCTGGCATATTGCAAGAAGACAGACTAGTGCACAGTGATGTCCATGACTATTCGTCATGGTTCAGCACTCAAAATATGACACTTGGCTCCACTATACTTTTACTATGGAGCCTCATATGTGCACTACCTTAGTGCCACTTTACTCAACCTTTACCTTCCTCTACAATGGCAACTCAAGTGTATGGCTGGGCAAAATGTATGAACATTTCAACAAAAGTATCACATTGTTCCACAATTTAGAAAAGCTCATGAAAATCATCCTTAATTACTGATGCTGTTTTGGAATCTGGCTGTTTATAACATGGCCAGCCTTTGAGAAAGCAATTAGAGGGTTGGCGGGCGCAGTTTTTTTTTCCATATTATTTTTTTTTCTCTCCTGGCCAGTAGCTCATCTCTCCGGGATATAATCTGTTCTCAGGGATATAAAGTGCTCTGATCAGGCAGAACCTTGCTGTCAATCAGTTGGCTACAGGGTGAAGGATTTTCAAAGCATGGCAGAGGGCTGGCAACAAGCACTGCACCATGGCACTTAGGTTCTGGCGGTGCACCAAACCTATTCACCACAACTGCACCTGAGTTTACAATCTCAGGTGCAGTTGCAACAGTTTCCCCTATTTACAGCAGCTTGCACCAAATATCTGGTGCAAGCTCTGTAAAAAAGACTTTCGGGATTGTCACGTGCTAGAACACAAAAAATTGGTCTAACATGTGGCAATCGGTGCACACGATAGAAAATCCTGATCACCAGCCAGGAGAATGCCACATGCCCTGTGCACCATAAGTTCAGTGCACCTGGCGCTTGTGGCATTTTTCCATTCTGAAAATCCTGTCCAAGGTATTTCTTCCATATTTTTCTCTCCCAGTTTTCCTGGATGGGGTGGTGCCTCTGTCAGCCTTGTATGGCCTCAGCTTCCCTTGTGGCAGGAGTAAGTGCCCTTGCCCAGCTGTAGGAAACCCTGTATTGGTAGAACCTGCTGCCAACCCTCCCCAATCAAAATGCACTGCTGAGTGGCAGGAGTCTCACTAGTATCCTGCCTCCTGATATGACTTCCTAGGCTCACTTCCAAACCCAGTTTGTAAGCATGGCTACATAACACTCTGGGGTGGATTTTCAAAGCCCCAGTGCAAGCTGCGACAATGGCAGCTTGCGCTGAATGTGGTCCACCTGGGACCCAACACCCGAATTTCTATGTAACGGGGTCATGGTGCCTAAGTCCAGTGGCTTGCAGCAAAAGGGGTGCTGTGCCTGATGTATGTTGCATCCACCCGGAATACCACAATGACTGTGGGGAGTCTGCAGCACCCACGGACAGGGGCTGGCAACTGGGCACTACCCTCCCAACACCGGCACCGGCTCTGCAACACTCCCAGTACCCTGGTGGGCTAGTGCCCCCCGGTACCCATCTCAGCACTCCTACCCTCTCCTGTGCCTCGATCCGGTGACCAGCCCAGCCCTCCACATGCCACCCCAGCTGGCTGCCGAATGGGCAGTCCATGCGTGTGCTGTATACTGTATACAGTACATGCACTGATGGCTCATTCAGTGGCCGGCCGTGTTGGCTTGTGGAGGGCTGTGCTGGTTGCCGGATCAGGGTATGGGAAGGGGGTGGGAGTGCTGAGATGGGTATCATGGGGGGGATGGCATGATGCACAGATGTGGGTGTCGGGGACTGCGGGGGTGAGAGGGGACCTCCGGACCACCAGGGATCACCCACCAGGGTTGGATGGGGCGGGCCCCATGGTGGCACATACAGGACGACCCCCCAGGAACCTGCCCCTCGCTGGTCTAAGGGTACTTGGCACTTGGTTACTGGATTCCGGATCTGAGGCTGCTGCAGTCTGGATCTGCTGCAAGCCCCCAGCGCCATGCCATGCCACAGACACTTTTGTGGCACAAGGCTGGCGCTAACACGAATTGGTGCAGGCAGCCTGTTGGATGACGCAGGCTGCCTTTCAAAATTGCATTTGGAGCAGCCCTTGGCGCAAGGTGCCCTTGCATCAGACCTGTTCGACGCAAGCACCTTGCATCAATCTAAGGCCTTTGAAAATCCGTCCCTCTGCTTCTATGCCATCGGGGTAGCCTCAAAGCCTAATATTTAGTGTCAGTGATCCTAACAAAACTGTGATATTCAGTTCTGTAGTTTTAATGGTATAGGGGCCTAAAATTTTGCAGTTTATGTAATTGCACAATATAATCGTAAAATTTTTGGAAATTAGGAGCCTTATACCTCAGTCACCTTTACAGACAGAGATATGAAACTAAGCACATTTTTGTATGGATCTTGGCAAAGTCATTGTTCCAAATGTGGAGCACTATAGACAAATACATTTTAAAATTAGATGAGAATAAATAAAATCACAGTTTTGGCAAAAGTTTGCAAAACGTTCATGGACATTTCAAGAAATTGCATGGAAATGAAATCATAATTTCGCTAGAAATTCACCACTGGAAAATAAATTTCACCCAGCCCTGGTCTGCTACGGTCCCTCTACTAGAGTAGATACTTTATTTTAAGAGATAGAAACATAAAAATTGTCAGCAGATAAGGACCGCATGGGCCATCTAATCTGCATGTAAGCCCTATACTTGTTTGTGTCCCCTGACCATCCCTGGTCAGTGACATTTAACCACTCTGTTCCACCTATAAGGTTCACTTATGCCTGTCCCAGGTATGTTTAAATCCCTTCACTGTGCTTGCTCCAACCACCTCCTGTGGCGGATTATTCCATCCATCCACCACCCTCTCCCTGAAGAAGAATTTCCTCACATCTCTCCTCAGTCTGCCACCTAACAATTTCATATCATGCCCCCTTGTTCTCGTGCTCCTCCTATACTGGAAGATATCTCCTCCTGGCACCTTGCTTATGCCTTTAAGGTACTTGAATGTTTCTATCTTGGCCCCCTTCTCCCTTCTCTCCTCCAGTGAGTACATATTGAGGTCTTCTAATCACTCCTCATATGTTTTCTGGTGCAAGTCCTGTACCATCTTAGTTACTCTTCTCTGGACCGCCTCCGCCCTGTCAATGTCCTTACAAAGGTGAAGCCTTCAGAACTGCACACAGTACTCTAGGTGAGGTCTCACCAGTGTCTTATATAAAGGCATCATCACCTCACGCCTTCTGCTAGTGATACCTCTAATCAGAAATGATGACCCCTAGGTCCCTTTCTTCTTTAGTGATAGTCAGCAACTCACCCCCATTCTGTAACTTTCCCCAGGGTTCCTTCATCCCAGGTGCATAATTTTGCACTTAGAATAAAACCTCAGTTGCCACACTTCAGACCATTTTTTAAGTTTCCTCATGTCCCTCCTCATTTTTTACATCCATTCTGGAGTATCTGCCCTGTTTCAGATCTTGGTGTCATCTGCAAACAGGCAGACCTTTCCCTCCAGCCCTTCTGCAATATCACTAATGAACACATTAACCAAGACTGGCCCAAGGACTTATCTCTGTGGTATCCCACTGAGCAGTCCCCTCTCCCCAGATAGGATCCCATTTACCACCACCTTCTGTCTCATGTCTGTCAGCCAGTTCCTAACCCAGCTTACCTCTTTGTGTCCCATGCCCAGACTACCCATTTCATTAACCAGCCTCCTATGTGGGACAGTGTTGAAGGCCTTGCTGAAATCGAGGTAGGCGACGTCCACCACCCCCCTCCTGATTTACTTCCTTCATGACCCAGTCAAAAAGTCTATCAGAGACATGTGACATGACCTTCCTGCTGTGAATCCATGTTGCCTCAGATCCTGGGCTCCATTGGATTCTAGTGTGCCACTGTTCTCTCTTTAAGCAGTGCCTCCATGATTGTACCCACAACTGAGGTACTGCTGACTGGCCTGTGATTCCCCTGCTCCTCCCTACTCCTGCTTTAGTGCAGAAGGAAAACTTTCACCCTCTTCCAGTCCTCTGGGACCACCCCTGTGTTGAATGACTCATTGAACAAGGCTGACAGAAGTGCAGCTAGCTCTCTTCACAGCTCTTTCAATATCTTTGGGTATATGCCATCTGGCCCCATTGCTTTGTCCACCTTCAGTTTCTCTAGCTCCTCCAGGACTCTCTCTTCTGTGAATGGACTGGTGTCCACCTCTTCCCCCCTTTTTACTGGTTGCCCAACTGTGGCCCCTGACCCTTTCTTTCTTCAGTGTATACTGAACAGAAGTATTTATGCCTTTTCTAGGTTCCCCCCTTGCATTCTCCTCCCTCCCCTTTTAGCCTTACAGCCCCCCCCCCCGGTGTTTCTTCTTTCACTGATGTACAGTGTCTCTAGAATGTCTTGTCCCCTTTCTGTACTGTCTGTGCAAATCCTTCTTCTGCCCATTCCTTTTCACTCCTAATAGCCTTTCTGCTTCCCTTAGATACTCTAGGTACATCTCCCTGTCTTCCTCCCTTTGGGTCTCCTTATATTTCCTGAACCCCATTCCTTTATCCCTCACTTTGTCCACCACTTTTTTTGAGAACCATACTGGCTGTCTCCTTTTTTTGCCTTTGGAGACCAACCTGATGCATTGGTTAGTTACTTCCTGTATAACTCCTTTTAGGTGCCCCCATTGCTCTTCTACCCCCACCTCCACATCCCTCTTATCTAGGGCAACTTTTATACATCTCCCCATTTCAGTGAAGTCTGCCCTTCTGAAATCTAAAACTTTCACCTTTGCGTGACTTGACTGAGTCTCTGTCCCCTTGGTAAATCACACCATGAAGTGGTCGTTGGACCCCAGTTGTCCTTACACCCGGACATCTGTGATTCTGTCCCCATTGGTCAGTACGAGATCCAGAATCACCCTATCCCTGGTGGGATCAAGCACTAACTGCCTTAGACCTGCTCACTGTAGGGAATCTAGGATACCTCTACTTCTGGCAGAAGCAACTGCCTGGGTGGATCAATCCATGTCTGGTATATTAAAATCATCCAGCAGCAGAATTTCACCTTTAATTGCCATCTTGTGTATTTCTTCCACTAGCTCTCTGTCCACTTCCTTCTCCTGTGCTGGAGGCCTGTAGATCACCAATGTGTGTATTGCTGTGCTATTTCCAGGCTCAATGGTGACCTACAGTGCCTCAGCCTCCCCTTGACTACCCTGCACTTCTGTCACCTTTATACCCTCTCTGACGTACAGGGCCACACACCCCCTTTCTTACTCCCTCTGCCCCTCCCAAACAGAGCATAATCTGGTAAATTTATGTCCCACCCATGATTTGCAGTGTACCATGTTTCTGTTATTGCTGCTATGCCCAGGTCCACTTCTACTAACATGGCATCCAGGTGTGGGATATTATTCCCCAGGCTGTGGGCATTAGTTACCATGGCCCTCCATGTTCTGCAGCCTCCCCTCTCCCTGCACCTGTTTTGCCATAATGCTTCTCCCCTCCACCTGTCCTGCTTCTGCTCCTTCACCCTGATTCCCCCCGTTCCTCCCCCCACCCCAGTTATAGTTAATATGTGTCCTTAATTTCTGTGTTACTCTCTTTTCGCCTGCCTCAGTTTTCCATGTTATGAACTCATTTGCTTACACTTCAGTAATGGTTTCTGTATCTTGTGGGGGTGGGCTGCTTGAGTTTCCCTGATCCTTTATGCCCCACCAGGCTAGTTTAAATGCTTGTCAGTGAAACCATTTCACCACAGCTGGCCTAGCATTTGACTCTTCACCTGCAAATCTCTTGAGATCATCATTAAACCTTCAATCCACTGTGGGACAAAAGGCTGCTTCAACATTCTCCTTCGAACCAATATCCTTAAAAGAAGTAGAAGACCTCCTATCCAATTTAGATACATCTAAGAGTGCAGGTGCAGACTCCTTGGATCCCTACTTTCTTAAAGTAGCACTGCATATATCTGCCCCCTCACTCACCTCTTCAATCTTTCCCAGCTACTGGTTCCATCCCTCCATATGGAAAACAGCTCAAGTAGTTCCACTACTTAAATCAGGTGATCCCATGGACCTTAACAATTAAAGGCCCATTTCCATCCTACGGTACTATCCAAGATGCTTGAAAATTAGTAAATTCGCAGTTAAGGGCCTATCTGGACACCAACAACCTCCTAAATCCAGCACAATCTGGATTAGATCAATGTATACTCATCTCTGCCCTAGCCAAAGTCACTAACGATTGGCAGACTGCCTTGGATAAAAAGAATAGTACCTGTGCTGTGTTCCTGGATTTGAGTAAAGCATTTGATACAGTGGATCATGAATCATTAATCTCTCTCTCTTAGCTCTGTAGGCCTTGATTCCTCTCTCTCTCAATTGGTTTAGGTGCTATCTCTCGGAAGGTTACAATTGGTAAAAATGAAATTACCTATCTACCTCTAAACCACTGCTAAGAGGTGTACCATGAGGCTCTATCCTAGGCCCCATCCTCTTTGCCATTTATATTAATAACATTGATGCCAACCTCTCTCAATCTAACATTCACCTGTTTGCTGATGATACTGTATTATATGTCAGCAATCCCTCACCATCAAAAGCCTGTGAACTGTTACAGTCAGAATTCTCCATCCTACAACACAACCTATTGGAAAAAAAATTACTTCTAAATGCCAAAAAAACAAAAGCTATGTTCTTTGCCACAAAGAATTGCTCTGCCACTACCCCATCATTCATCACTCCACAATTATCCACCTTATTTGGAGAAAAGCTGGAATTTGTGGATAAATTCAAATATCTTGGAGTCTGGATTGACAATAAGCTTGACTACTCTGTCCACATTGAAGAGCTATTAAAAAAGTTGAGACAAAGGCTTGGCCTATTTTACAGAATAAAACACTACCTTACCAGAGATTCCAAACAAAGATTAATCCAGGCATCATTCCTATCCCTTATTGACTATGCTGACTTTCTCTACGGCCATTGCTCACTCTCCTCTTAAATAAGCTGGACACCCTGTATCATAGAGCCATCAGATTTATTACAGACCTTCCTCCAGCACCCATCATTGCTCTCTTTACATGGCAGTCAATTGGACATCCCTACAGCACAGAAGAAAAGGAATGCTGCAATCTGGATCTTTAAAGCTTTATCAGGCAAACTCCCTCCTATATCTCAGACTGTTTCACCTGAATCACATCTAGGCCATACACCTTAAGGATCAATAAGCTCATTATGCTAAAGATTCCCAATACCTGCACCGGTTTGGGAGGGCTGCTATCAGCTATTCCCTAGCATTTGTCTGGAACTCACTCCAAAATCTATGAATCTGAATACCCTCTTACCCTTATCATCCTTCAAAAAATTATACACCACCCTATTTCCAGAGTTGTGCAACTGCTTCCATAAGGCCTAGTCTCCCATCCAACCTACGTCCCTCCCTTCTGTAATCCACTATGTTTAGTTTCCTTTCTTCTACCCAGTCAGTTATCACATTTCATATAAAAGCCTACAAAGCCCTATTATTTGATTATTCTCCCTTCTATATCTGTTATCCTCTTCATTTTTGCAGGTTAAGTTATTTTACTGTGCCTTGTATATCTGTAAATTTTGTATATATCTCTTATTTATTTGATTGTACTAATGTTATGCTATTCTCATGTCTTTGTAAAAAACTTGTATCCTTCTTTGTATGACCACTCAGGTCCATCTTGTAAATGAGCTACGCTCAATGATGTTCGCCTGAATAAATAAAGATTTTGATTGATTGATTGATTGATAAACTGTTCATTGGGGACTGCTTTCCCATTCATGGACAGATGCAGTCCACTTGCACTATACAGCACTGCATCATTCCAGGTGGGTCCCCAGTTCCTAATGAAGCCATACCCTCTCACTTCACCAGCCCTTCAGTAATGCATTGAAATTTCTGATATGGAGATTTCTGTCCCCCCATGCCATTGACTGGTAGCACCTCTGAGAATGTCACAATGCTTTCTAACTTCCCCAGGCACCCTTCCAATTCTCTGAAGTTTTCCTGTACCTGCCCCAAGCTAGCCCTGTCCTTGGATAGGTCATTTATTCCAAGGTGAACAATGACCTCCAGCCCTCCCCTCCTTGCCACTGCTCCAGCTATCCTCAGGATCTGCTCCCCCTCCCTCTGGGCTGTGCCTCCTGGAAGGCACTTGACCTCTCTCTCCTCCCTTCTATCTGTGCCCAGATCCAGACCCTAGACAATCGAGTCCCCCAATAGGAGTAACGTCTTCTTACATAGAAATATAGACTTTGACTGCAGATAAGGACTGCTTGGCCCACCCAATCTGCCCATTTCCGTACCTAATGGATAAGCTGCAGATCCTAGTTAACCAACAGCCTACTTCTTTCTGCCCCCCACCAGAACTGCCTTATGTCAGTCCCATGCATTCTTGAATTCACCCACTGTTTTTGACCCCATGACCTCCTCAAGAAGGCTGTTCCATGTATCCACCACCCTCTCTGTGAAAAAAATACTTCCTCACATTGCCCCGAGCTGTCCCCCCTCTATCTTCAGATTGTGTCCCCTTGTTCTTGCACATATCTTTTTCTGTAAGATTCCATCCTCTTGGACTTTGTTGATTCCCTTGAGGTACTTGAAAGTTTCTATCATGTCCCCCCTCTCCCTCCTTTCCTCAAGGGTATACATATTAAGCTCCTTTAGTCTTTCTTTGTTTGGCTTCTGTTGCAGACCCTGGACCATTTCAGTTACCCTTTTCTAAATTGCCTCCATCCTGTCTGTGTCCTTGCGGAGATGGGGTCTCCAGAACTGCACGCTGTACTCCAGATGGGGTCTCACCAAATGTCTGTACAGAGGGATAACAACTTTCTGTTTTCTACTGGTGATGCCTCTCCCTATACATCCCAGTACCCCCCCCAGCAATCCTTACTGCCTTCTCACATTGCTTGCCCACCTTTAAGTCATCTGATATGACTACAGCCAGATTCCGTTTTTGTTGCTGTTAATAACCCCCCCATTGTGTACTCTTCCCCTGGGGTTTTTGTTTCCCAGGTGCATTACTTTGCACTTCTTTGCATTGAATCTAAGCTGTCATACTTTTGACCATTCCTCCAACCTTGCCAAGTCCCTTCTCATCCTTTCCATCCAGCCTTGTGTATCAACCCTGTTGCATATCTTTGTGTCGTCTGCAAAGAGGCATACTTTTCCTTCCAGTCCCTCTGCAATGTCACTTATCAAGACATTAAAAAGGACAGGTCCCAGTACTGAACCCTGCAGTACCCCACTAGTAACCCCCTTTCTTTGGAGTGGACTCAGTTTACTATTACCCTCTGTGTCCCTGTTGTCCAGCCAATTTTTTACCCAGGCTACCACCCTGGGACCCACTCTCAGGCTGGCTAATTTGTTTATTAATCTTTTGTGTGGGACTGTATCAAATGCCTTGCTAAAGTCTAGGTAGGCCATGTCCACAGCCTCTCCCTGGTCTACTACTTTCGTCACCCAGTCAAAGAAATCTATTAGCTTCATCTGACATGACCTTCCCACTGTGAATTCATGCTACCTTGGGTCCTGTGTGCCGCTGGCCTCTAGGTACTCAACAATTCTTTCTTTCAGAAGTGATTCCATCATTTTCCCTACCACTGAGGTCAAGCTAACAGGTCTGTAGTGTCCTGCCTCTGCTTGCTCCCACGTTTGTGAAGGGGAATCACATCCACCCTCCTCCAGTCCTTAGGTACCACACCATCCTCCCATGATTTGTTAAAAAGGGTAGTCAGTGGTGTCACTAGTTCTCCCCTTAGTTCTTTTAGAATTCTGGGATGAATCTCGTCTGGCCCCATTGCTTTATCCACCTTCAGTTTTAGGAGTTCTTTCAGAACCCTTTCTTCTGTGAAAGGACTGGTATTGGCCCCCCCATCCAGAGTGATTCTATTGATTGGATTAGGTACCTCCTCCTCCTCCTTGTTTGTGAATACTGAGCAGAAGTATTCGTTCAGTATCCCTGTTTTTCACTGTCCCTTTCTGCCACCCACCCTCCCTTTATTAAGCCTCACTTTCTCTCCCTTGGTCTTTTGTTTTGCTCCCTAATGTCCCTATGAAAAGTTTTCTACCCCTTCTCAACCGAGTTGGCTATCATTTCCTTGGGTTGAGCCTTTGCTAGTCTGACTGCCTTCCCCACTTCCTTCTGCTTGAAACTGGCACATGCTATTTTTGTTTACTTTTATATTATTTCTTATTATCTACTGTTGATTTGTGTACACTGTACCTTGCTGAAAATTGTATTGGACCTGTACCCACTGTTTTTCGACCTATTATTGTACTGTACAAACTGTTTTGTTGTCATTTGTAATCCTTGTATTCTCCTGGTCCATGCCTGAAAATAGGCATTGCTATGCCTAGTGCACTTACCCGGTTACCAAAAGCAAATAAATAAATAAATAAACTGGTACAGTTCTCTGTCCTGCCCTTTCTGTGTTTTCTTATACTTCCTGAATGCTATCTTTTTCTCCCTAACCTTCCCCACCACCTCTTTTGAGAACCATAGTGTTTTTTCTTTCATTTTGATTTATTTGCTTCACACAAAGGCTTGTTACCTCTGTGATGGCAGTTTTCTATTGGGTTCTCTACCTCCCATCCCTGGGTATCCATCCTGAAAGACCCTCACATCCTCCCTGGTTGTATCTTCAGGTTCCTTTTTGGGACTCTTCCGCTCCTCCACAACAGTGTAGGAGTTACTGAGCTTGACTGGATGGGGGATGTACCTCTGACCTACCTCCTTGAACCTCTGACTGTAGCTATAAGTAGTGTATCAGACACATGCTTTTGCTATTGCAATAACTTGTTCTTAATCTTTCTGTTCCCATATTTGTTCCAAATTTTGTTGGTTCTTTTTTATAGTAATATTTTATTTTTATATATTTTAGGGGGGTGTTAAGATGACAGCTCAGAAAGCTGCTTAGCTAATGTATCTCAGTAACCATTTTGTTTTTTTCATCTGTGTTGACTTTAAACCCATTTAGCTCATGGAATCAGAGAAAAAGAAGGGACCCAGCATAACTGGGGAGCTTATATCCCCTAAATTGAGTCTGCTGGATTATCAGTTCCTCTGGCAAAATGTAACCCGGAGAGTGGCAGAAAGATTGAAGGCCTAGGCATGCAGGCCACACTGCATGTTAAAAGTTTTAAAACACCCTCTGTGAAGCACAAGACAACTGTCATGTGGCTACAAAAACAAACACTTGCTGATGCCAATTGTTTGCTTGTGATGTAATAGGGCTTTAAAGAGCCCCTGATGTTGGAACAACTCTGAAAAACATACAATCTAGACACAGTTTAGCTACATTTCACTCTTTTTATGTTGTCTTGCGCATGCAGTGCATACAGCATGTTGTGGTTGCTTGAAGTGGAGTAGTGGGTTTTGGATGCACGGTCATGTTGTGGCCAGTGGCGCCACTGCTTTTTCGGGCTTGGATCTGTGGCATGAATTAGATTGGCACTGTCTATGACAGCAGTTGCAAAACGTGCCACCAACTTGAAACGTCTTAGTCGCGGCAATGAGGGAGCGTCCCCTCATTGCAGAGCGTGCCTTTCCTGGTATAATATTTCAAGAAGACATGGTGGTGGCTGTGCTGTCCACCTCTCACAGTCCCCAGGAAAGCCAACATCGGGGGTGCCAAATCCCCCTATTGGCATGCCCCCTGTCCAGTTCATTTGCTGACGTGGAACCCAATCCCCATCAGCATAATGACCCCGTTATAATTGTATTTGTGTGCCGAGGGGGTGCCCAATTCCCCCTCTGCATCGTGCCTCCCCAACAGGCTTTGTTTGATGATGGGGGGCCCAATCCCCATTAGCTTTGGTCCCCCCTTTACAGTTCAATTTGCTGATGGGGGAGCCCAATCCTCATTGGCATAATGGCCTCCCAATTATTTAATGTGTGTGCTGAGTGGGTGCTCAATCCCCCTCTGCATCATCCACCCCTGACCTGTTTCTGTGCCAATTGGGGGCCCAGTCCCCATCGACTTCGGTCCCCTTCCCCACAAATACAGGTGGCACACTGGGAGCCCACCCCAGTGTGCCAAATAATACACACCTGCAAAAGAAGAAAACTGACTTGCGTTGTCTGTATTTTTTTTAACCTGAAAAACTAGAAAACGGTCCCTCAATGTGTCCAGTGCCCCTCCCCCAACCCACAGCTACCCTGTGTGTACCCTGCCTCCCCTCACACCCCTCACCCCATAATAACCTCCGGAGCCTGGTGCTACGATCTTCGGTGGACCTGGAACACGTCTGCACTCTTCAAAGAAGACCGTGAACTGAAGAAATGCTGGTAAGCTGTATAATGGCATAAATAGGGTTTCTTCAACTTAGGTGGATATCTTGGCCATTTTTGTGAATTTATTTCACCAAATTTTCAACATGGAGTTTTTGGGAACCCACCTCATGAACTCAGTCACTGTAATTTTGTTTTTCGGTCCCAAAAGTTGATTTCGCAGTCACTGCGCAGAACCACCTTTCAGGGCCGATTAACAAAATGACAGTGTCAGAGTTCATAAGGAAGGCCCCCAAAAACCCTATGTTGAAAATTTGGTAAAAAAATTCCCCAAAATGACTGTTTTACGAGCGTGCATTGCACACTTCCTATGCACACTCTTAACTTCAAGAATTATTTATATTTTTATTCCAGATTTTCAACATTGCCATTTTACTACACCTCCTTATGAACAGTACAGCAGTCATTTCTACATCTCACCCAAAATGTGTTTTCACACATGTAGCGCACAATGGTGCAGTCGGTGTGCAAAATCAATGTTTGGGACAGATTAAGAAAATCACAGTGACACTGTTCATGAGCAAAGTTCTTAAAATGCCTATGTTGAAAATTTGGTGAAAAATTCCCAAAAATTACTGTTTTATGAGCGTGCATTGCGCAGTTCCTACGCACAATCATAACTCCGAGAATCTGCAATATTTTCACTCCAGATTTTCAACATTGGCATTTTTCCACACATCCTTATGAAGAGTACAGCTGTCATTTTTCACATCCTGCTCGAAATGCGTTTTCGCACTTCCAGTGCAGAATAGCATGGTCGCTGTTGGAAATCAGAGTTTGGAATGGATTGAGAAAATCACAGTGCCACTGTTCATGAGTGGAGGTTCCAAAATACCTATCTTAAAAATCTGGTCCAATAATTCCACTACATGACTGTGTTATGAGCGTGCAATACACAGTTTTCACATGTGCTTGTAACTTTGTGAATGGTTAATATTTTCACTCCAGATTTTCAACATTGCCAGCTCTTCACACCTCCTTATTAATGTTATAGCTGACATTTTAATGTGGTGCAGAATGGCACGATCACTGAAGGAAATCAGTGTTTGAGACAGATTAACAAAATCACAGCGACACTGTTCATGAGCAGAGGTCCCAAATGTTTTCATGACGTGGAGTCACAAACAGACCATGCTGAACATTTGGAGTGCAAATACCAACAAAACGCCCAGGGTGTTAGGGTTTCTAACCATAATGCCCCACCCTGTACAGACTAGCAGGCATCAGGAGTGTGCCTCTGGATTGTCTGTTGTTCTGCTGCCACTGACAGGCATCAAGGTGTGCCTTGCACTCTTCAGTCACAAAGTTCAACCCATTCTCCTATGCTGCACCCATCTCAATGTACTTCCTTATGAAATGGGGAAAGCATAAGGCCTGACAACCCCAAGGCACAATGCAACACTTGTCAGATTCTTCAGGGTAGGGTGATGTGAAATGGCATGAGCGTTATGGCCAGTGACCCAAAGTCACACCCCAATGCCTGTCACTCTCTGCTGGGTAGGGTGGGGTTGACGTTGGTTTTATACTTCACTGACATTCCTATTATGTATCTTTCTATCTCCTGCACTACCAATGACAACACCAGCAAGACAACATTTGGCATTAACAAATGCTTGTTTGTAATTGTCACCCTTATTTGTTTATTACTTAAGAGATTTGCATGGAAACAGGATCTCTGCCATATTTGCTCTGCCTGCTTGTTGACTTCTGCAGTCACAAGTCTGTTTATGAAATCCCAATCTGTTGCTGTGGAAATAATTATGATGCCATAAACAGGGCACTGCACTATGTTGTCACATATAGACAAGCAGCCAAAGCTAAGAAAGTCCAAGGGACAGTAATCTTGTTTTTATATCATTCCCTTAATAATAAAAAAGGGCAAAGAATTGCAATAATTTAATTCTGGCTATATGGCATAGGGAGTAAATGCACTGAACTGTAAAAGAGTGTGTTGCAAGCTCCCCCAGGGCCACAAAAAATATTGTCTAAGGAAACTTGAGCTGCAGTAAACTTGTAGCCAGCCCAGTGGCATGGGGGTCTGAGTCACTGGATGCCTCACCTCCCACCACACTTGCAACCTGAGTTCAAGAATGGACCAAGGTCACTTGTGGTGGCAGAGGGAAGGAAGATTTACCATCCATTGACAGATATCCAACTTGGAGGTGGGGTGACAGTGAGTACTGCTACTTGGCTACCACCTAGTGGAGGGTAGATGGCACAGCAGTGGTCACCAGAGCTGAAAGTCAGATGTGGGAATTGTAATTGTGTGCTGTCTTCATGGTCTACATATACGCCCCATTTCTCAACACCAGCTCTGACTCAAGAGGAGTAATGGCAGAGGAGATCCCTTGTTTGCAGGATGATGATGTGATCCTGACAGCACCCCACCTTCTTCCATGCTACCCACTTACACAATGAGGTAAGAAGTAGATGGGGTATGTCCTTGAGGTGGAGTGAATGGGCTGTGATTCAGCAGCAGAAGTTGCTGATGGAAAGGGGCAGGAGGATAAAATCCATATTAAAAAGAACTGCAAAAATATTTGAACAATAAACTGAATTGTGTCTAACTCTTACATTTTTCAAAGTTATCCAACTTGAATCAGGGGCTCATTAGAGGGAATATAAACAATATGTAATGTAAAGCAGCAGTGCATCGAAAAATGTTTTCCAAAAAAGCTAGTTTCCTTTACGACTAATAAAAATATTTGAAAACCTATAAAATCTGCTTTTCTAGGTAGTCCCACCATTATTTTTTGTTTGTTTGTTTGTTTTTACATTCTTGGTCCTTACCTTTGTCAGGTCTAGAATGCAATTTCTAAGCAAAATGTGGTAGCCATCTTTTTTCTTGAGAAAAAAAACTACATTAAAGCATTTATAAAATACTCATATTTTGGTTAAATTAGAACATGCTATAACCATATAAAACTGTAAGAGACATGGAATCTCAAATAGTGAAAAAAAGGTTAGGGTCAAATGTTTTGCCCACTTTCATTACTCTGCTGCTTTAAATAAACTATTCCTGGTGTTTTTTTTAT
Organism: Neoceratodus forsteri; assembly: GCA_016271365.2. Classification (NCBI taxonomy): domain Eukaryota; kingdom Metazoa; phylum Chordata; order Ceratodontiformes; family Ceratodontidae; genus Neoceratodus; species Neoceratodus forsteri. The sequence goes on along the minus strand of CM028137.1, from coordinate 189,292,011 downwards.
TATTGACATGCTGTTAACATATTTGAAACTATTATATACATTCTGCATACTTTTTCCCCCAGCTCTGTTCAGTGGTTTCCAGTAGGTGCTTCCTTTCTGTAACTAGAGGAAAAAACGCACATGCACGCGCCCACACACACACACATGCACACACACTCATGCAAGCGTGCACACATACGGCATGAGGCTTTAAGATTATCTTCAAAGCCTGATGATGTTAGCTAGCTGGCTAGTGGGCAGAAAATCAGTTTGGTTGATAAGGCTTTATCCTTTAAACTACAAGAAATTTACACCCATTAGCCAGTTGAACACTGTCATTGTTAGCTTTCTCAGCATTTGCTTTTGAGAGGCAAACTTCCTGCATTTTAACATCCATTGGCTTAAACATTACACACCTGTCAGCACCCTACACTACAGTAACAATATGTTTGCATTGCGCATGTGCACAAGCAACCATAACAACTTGATTTTGACTCCTCCTTACATCAAACTCAGTCTTTTTCTTTGGTATTCCAACAAAGTAAACAGCACACAATTGAATCCCTGGCTAGCTAAATTGATAAAATGCTATTGTGGAATGAGAAATACAACCTCTTTTTTGAGGCACTAAATCAAAACACTGACTTCATATAATTGGAGGTTGAACAACTAAAGGAGAGGGAGGTTGTAGTACCTAGAATGGTTGTGGAACAAGCAGTACCATTCAATAAACATGATGGCAGAATTTTAGCTCTGGAAGCAACATTACAAGGGGTTAGAAAGAAAAACTTCAATATACTGTAGTGAGAAAATGTGAAAATAATGGGAACAAACACTGATATTGAAATGACAGACTAACCAGGATTCCAAAATGTGTAACGGTGATTTCCAAAATATTCATAATCTTGTAAAATATATTTTTGTTACTACATTTGAACTACCTTTTCATAATCCCTACTAGCATGTGCTTTCAGCATCCCACAAGAGAACCAGATCACTGGCATAACTGAAACATATACAATCCTTGCCACTTCTGCCATCAACTCTGACAGAGAATTTCTCTTTAAGTTAGCAAAATTAAAAGGTAACTTGGAATTTAAGAATAATCAAGTCTTCATCTTTTCTATTACTGTTACCAGACCAATCAGACAACTGCAAGTTTCTGCCATACCAGCAAGAGGTACTTGAGATCAGGGATCAGTTCTCTCTGCTTCGTCCAACCAAGGTAAAAGTTGTGTGAAAGATGACAAAGTAAATATTGTTTTAAAAAAAGATCAGCTGGTATCTCTCTTGTGCAAATATTAATCCAGTATTTCTGGAAAGGACACCTATTGGTCACTCATAGGGTCAACGAAGAATATGATCACTCATTGGACAGGATGGAGCTCTAATTCTGGACACTATAATGATACATTTAAAATGATAGTCTTGGTTTCTTTGTTCTGTTTCCTTCCCTACCTGATGTATTTGGGTTTGTAGAGAAGGTGAGTTTTTGGAAAAATAATGGACTGCAGCTAAAAACTGCAGAAGCACACAAACAATAATGCACTCCAGGTAATCCAAAACAAAGGTTGTTTAATGAAGCATTACACTCTAGTACACAAAGCACAGGGGGTAGTTTTACCACTGTCTTGATTCATAAATTAGTATTTTGTACATTGAAACCTTTTGCATCCTCTTAAACAATTTTTTTGACTACCTGGAGTGTATCATCTTTTGTTTCTGCTATTGCTGTTCTTTGTATGGCATTTGCCATAAAGTTTTAGTGAGCATGCTGTCCTGTGTTTGCTAACAATTGCAGCTGCATATCCAAAAATTAAATATGTTGCTTGCTGTCACCTAATATAACCCCTTCTAAAGTTGGCCTTGTTTATTTCCTTGTTTTTTGCCTATGCCAGCAGAGATATAATTACAATGCATAATATGTATGTATAATTTTATGTCTGTAAATATATATCTATCTCTATCTATCTATCTATCTAAGAGCTGCACGGTAGTGCAGCTACAGTTAGGGGGTTGCCCGGCCACTTCTATGTTAAACCCAAACTTTTGAATTTTAGTAACTTTGCAACTGTAAAACAGATTTGCCTGAAAAGTTGCATGTGCAGTCTGGTATCACAGATCTCTGAATCTGGCAAGTTGCATTAAGGTTGGATGAGTGGTTGCAGCGCTACAGAGCACCACAAAAAGTGCAAAAACAGACTTTTTGGCCATTTCTTTGCTTGGGGTTACAGCCCAAATGGTTTGCCCATCAAGTCTGAAATTCTCTGGGAATATGCAGTCTAAGTTATTGATGTGTCCTTTAAAGATTTGGTGCTACAATATTAATCTGTTCAAAAATTATTCAAATTTCAATTTTCCCATTATAGTCAAAAGGGAAAAAAAATAGCTGTGCCTCTTGAAAGCACCCGGTAGTGTCGCAACAGCACATTTTACTGTCACAAATGCCCTCAGTAGTTTCATGCTGCTGCCATGATGTTTCAGTTAGTGGCATAGCAAAACAGCCACAATTCAAAATTTCCTGCCCCTAGGTAAACAGTTGTGTTTACCTAATTGGGGCCTGAGAAACACAATGCTGCCATCAGAATTAAAAAAATTGAGCTGGAAATAGGTTTTCCAGCATCAGACCCCCCATAGTGTCGCAAATCGCGAAAGAACGGATGTGACACTTTTGCAAATTGCAACACTTTCACACCCATTCTTTTGTAAATTTTGAGAAAGTGTAGCAATTTGTGACAGTACTGGCAAAAAAAAACACAATTTCTTTGCCACCACACTGCACTCAAATGGTTGGGGCTTTTGGGCTGAACTTTGCAGGGTGGCAAGCCCTGGCCTCACAGATGTGCCTTTTGGTGGTTTGGAGAAAAAATATATAACACTTCCATAGTCACAGCATTATGAAGTTTAGAAATTTCCCATAGGATAACATTGTGGCGTCTTTCTCTACTGTATCTGGAAAATGATTTGAGATTTGGATTTTTTGTTCTGAGCAGCTTAGTCCAACTTTTAAGCCTGCATGGAGGTTTCAAAGTCATGATTACAACGTCAGTGGTAATTTTGCCATAGTTGATATGATTACTGAGATATTGCCAAATTCATGTTACAAGGGTTCCTTTTCAGGACTATAGGGCTGCGGTATGTCTCCGTACTTATGTGTAAGTGGGAGCACAGAGACCAGAGGGCCCACACTCCCACATACACCTACTATTATGCAAAAATGGGCAGCGTGACGGGAACGCAGGGTCCAGAGGGCCAGCACTCCCACAAACACATACCAGTTACATTATAGTTTCTCAAAAAGAAGGGAATTAAAAAAAAAAAAAAATTCTATTAATGCATCAATTAAGGTTGATAGCACAACAACAAAAGTTTGGAAATTCAGTGTTAGGGTTCTCAACCCTACCACCCCACCCTCACCCTCCCACCTTCCACACACCAACAGGCATCGGCATGTGCCATGGGGTTGTCAGGCCTAACTCTCACCATTCTCCCTATGCTGTGGCGTCAGCTTGTTTACACATGGGCAGGGTGAGAGTTGGTCTGACAACCCATGTACCATATGCCTGTTGGTGTGTGGAGGTAGGGAGTTGCGTGAAGGTGGAACCCTAACATCAAATTCTCCCAACCTTGTTGTGCTATCAACCCTAACTGATTCATTAACAGTATTTTCAATGAATATATATATATATATATATATATATATATATGTATGTGTGTGTATATATATATATATATATATACACACACACACATATATATATATATATATATATATATATATATATATATATATAAAACCATTAATAAAAAGTTACCAAAATGATAAGAAAAATCATACTTCATACAGCTTTAAAAACAGTCTGGTACAGACACAAATTGATATGAAGACAGAACTGATAAAACTATAAAATCTGTGTCCCATGGCATGATATACATAAACCAGGGGTGCAGTAGATTAAAACCCTTCTGAGCCTGAAGTTTAATATCATATGTCAGCTATTCTACTGTATCAAGCTGAATACCACCTCCTCGATTCTGGCAGTATTGGAGGGTGCCATCTTAAGCTATCACCTGGTTATTACCTTCTTGGCTGTGATCACCAAAATGGACCATAGATACAGGTAGGGAAAAATGTACCCAAGGTCTGGTTTGCCCCCAAGAAGCAAATTATACATACCTACAGGTAGGGCCCTTCAAAAACCTAGTATGCCACATACAGCATTCAAAACATGACTCCAAAAGGAGTGTAGTTGGGACCAGCACCAAAAATATGTAAGAATGATTTGCAAGCCTAACCCTACACATGCACTAGCAGTCATTTGTATATGAACCACAATATTTTGATGTTGTAAGAGGGTGACAAAGTATCTGAGGGTCACCCATCAGCCAAAATTCTACTAATTAAGAAACCTAGAGATTGTATGATTCAGTTTATGAGTTCTGGCCCAGGCTGAAGTAGAAATATCAATATATTTTGTTTTTTCTGTTTATCTACCGGGGGGGGGGGAGGTCAGGCTCGGGGGGAGGAGGTGACAGATGAGGGAATCACAGAGGGCAGGGTACTGGAGGGCCTGAGGGCACTGAGGGTGGACAAGGGACCAGAGCCAGATGCCATTCACCCTAGGGTACTGAGAGAGCTGGCAGAAATCCTGGTGGGGCCCCTGGCAGACCTGTCAATGCCTCCCTGGTCTCAGGAAGTGTACCTCAAGACTGGAGGATGGCTCACGTGGTACCCCCACATAAGAGTGGTGCCAAAGACGAACCAGAAAACTTCAGGCTGGTAAGCCTCACATCCATCATGAAAAACTGATGGAAACAATCCTGAAGTAGAGGCTGGTGTCCCTTCTGGAGACCAATGCGCTGCAGGATGTTAGGCAGCATGGGTTTGTCATGGGCAGATCCTGTCAGACCAATCTGGTGATTACTATGACTGGGTAACTAGACAGTTGGACAAGGGCCATGCAGTGGATGTCCTGTTTCTGAACTTCAGTAAGGCATTCGGTAAGGCTTTTGCTTATTGAGTGCCACTCTGGTTCAATGGCCTCAGCCCCACCATCTCTTCTGCCCCGACAATTGGTATGTTTAAAACTAGGCTCCAGGACTATCTCACTACCAACAGGTCCTGTGACTGCCCAACTTAGCCTTGTTTCTCCACTTCCCTGCCTGCTTTAGTGGTCCCCTTCCCCTCCTCACTGGATTCTACCCTCACATCTTGGTATACCCAATGTTGTACTTTTCACCCATTCCCAACCCTACCTACATTCCTTCTTCACCCCCTTCCCCCCTCACCTCGTCCCTCTTCCTATGACTCTGGCACTTCTTATCTCTTGCCTGTTTTCTCTGACAAATGCAGCTGGCTGCCTTGCATACAATGTTACTTTTGAATTGTATTAATCTGTAATCTGTTTGCAATGACCACATTGTTGTAATGTCTGTCTTGATGTTCCCCATAATTTGTATTTCTCTGACATGGAACCTTTGTAAAAGATACTTGGCTCAAAGGTATTTGCAATCCTAGACTTGATAAATAAAATTAAATAAATTCGACTCAGTGCCACATAGGAGGCTGGGTAGTAAGCTGGCAGTACAAGTGTGGGGTGAAAATGATGGGATGGGTAGTAAACTGGTTACATGGAAGGCAGCAGAGGGTGGTGGTGGGAGGAGAGCTCTCATTCCCAAGGGCAGTGACAAGTGTAGTACCACAGGGCTCAGTGCTGGGACTGGTGTTGTTTGGGTTGTTCATATCAGACATCTCAATGGGCATCAAGAGCAAGATCAGTTTGTTTGCAGATGACACCAATATGAGAGCAGTAGGGGATGATCTAGGAGGGGGGGCATGGGTTGCAGGATGATCTGTCAAAAGTGGAGACCTGGTTGGACACCTGGCAGTTGGAGTTTAATGCCAAAAGTGCAAGGTACTACATTTCGGGGGAAAAAACCCAAGAAGGAGCTACCAGCTAGTGGGGTTCAGCTAGCTATGAAAGAGGGAAGAAGGATCTGTGGGAGATTATAATGTGCTCAATAAACAACTCAACACAATGCAGAAAGGCAGCTGCAAAGGCCAACAAAATGCTGGGTTGTATTGCCAGGGGTATATCTTCAAGGAGAGGGGAGGTGATCCTGCCGTTGTATAGGTCACTGGTTAAGACCACACCTAGAGTACTGCATGCAGTACTGGGAGCCCATACCTGAAGAGGGACAATACGTTACTGGAGGGGGTGCAGCACGGGGCAACAAAGATGATTCAGGGACTAGGGGACATACCCTACATGAACAGGCTGAGAGAGTTGAACATGTACTCACTAGAGGACAGGAGAGACAGGGGGAATATGATTGAACCCTTCAAGTACATGAAGGGAATAAACAAAATGGGCACGGAGTGACTATTCAAGTTAAGGGGGGTAGGGACACTCGAGGTCATGATCTCAGATTGGAGGGGGAAGGTTCAGGAGGGAAATGAAAAGATACTTTTTTACTAAGAGAGTGGTGTCTGGGTGGAATGCATTCCCTGCGGAAGTGGTATCCTGTAGAACGGTGGACTGCTTCAAAAGGGGATGGGGTAAGAGAGGAGGCCAGGGGAGGGAGGGAGGGATGGGCAGCTGCAGTATAAGGGTTGCTAGCTGCACACTTGATAGACCGCAAGACCTTTATCTGCTGGCAAATTTGTATGTTCGTATGTTCATACCATTGTAACTCATTCTCAGGTGACCCAGGAGGGATGCTAAATTAAAATGACAAAACATATACAGCATTAAGCTATGCAACTATGTATGTATTATCTAGCCAAAACTTGTGTTTCATTTATGTTATTGTTTTCTGGGAGTTTGTGTAGGTGAAGTCTGCAACAGCTAGGAAGACTTGTGGTGCAACACAGATAAAAATATTTGTATTGTGATAACAAGTATATGAAAGTGTATCTGGATGAAAATGTTTTTATATCTTGGCTAAATTGTTTGAAATAAAAGCGGAAAAAATTGATTCTGAAAAAGAAGAAAAAATAATTATTTTGTAAACTGTTTTGGAAATCTAAGTATTCTTCAAAAGAATGTGCTGATTTGCCTAGCCTTTTTCAAAAATTAAATTGTGATTCTTGAACACTCCACATTCAAGCATTCACCACATCACATTATCATGCCTTTGAAACTTCAAAATGTCTATAGATTGCTGTTTCTTCAAACGCCAAATAGAGTATTTTTTTTTTTTTTTTTTTTTATTTAATAAAGATACTTGCCTCAGTCTTAGTCACAAGGGTCTGATGTGCTTGCATGGACTATTTGTGCCAATCATTTGCTTAACTCCCACTGAGCTATGTTCAATGAGTCACAATCCCCTCCTGCATATTTGCAACACCCTTTGTCTGTAGAACTGTTATGGGCAGGTGGTAAGTAGGTTACTAAAGAGTGACCAGGAACAATGAAACTGAAGTAAGATGGAGGTACAGTAAGTTAGGACCAGTGCATTGGAACCAGCATAGGGAACCAAGTTATGGAGAGGGTACTCCAATGGATCTTGGACAGCATTTAGCCTGGGGTTTGGAAGGGATACACTAGACGACTATGAGGCCAGGAGGAAGCCCATGTTGGATATGGACACCATATCCCAGAAGAAAGCAAAAAGGTACCATTTGGGTGGCAAGGGGAATAACTAAAGCAGTATTGCCTATGTCCACAGCAAAGTACCATGTAGCTGGAACTGTGCCATACACAAACATCCATAGGCATCACACACCAGGTGTTTGTGTAAACAAAAATTCATAATCTGAAGCCACACTCACTCTTAGTTGGGTGGAGCTGTAAAACAATAAACAGAGCGTGTCACAAACAAAATGAAGCAGCACATGCTAAATATACCTAGAAATTGCAAATTGCCAAATCTGTTTACTACAGAAAATTTCCTCAGCTGTCAGTCAGAAATGCCACTGCTTCACCTTGCTCTGAGGCTTCATCAGGGAGAACAGTAAAATTGGAATTCAGTAATCTCTCTCTCTCTCTCTCTTACCGGAAGCTAAGATAAAATAAGTACTTTCATATTCTCCCTGTCAGCTTGCATTCATTTTTTTTTTATCCTAGGGTTTAACTGGTCACTGCTCCTTTTTAACTTTAAAGAGCATTGTCAAGTGGTACATGTGCTAGCAGCCTCAGTTTCTTTTTTTCATTCTTTTAGTAATTATCTATGAGAAACTCTTATATGCCACATCCTCCATCCTTTATAATCTGGTCTTTTTTTTCATAACACAAATTTGTTTTGCAAACATTTTATTTTTGATAATTTTAATAATTCTATAGCCTGCACAACCAATACCATGGAATACCCTACTGTGCTTATAAAATGGATTTCTAACAAAACTTAAAACATTATGACACTGAAAACATACAAAAATAACAAAATATTTAACAAAATAATACTTCATAGTCCTTCTACTGATGTCTGCCATGGGAAGGGGAAGATAAGTTGCAGTGCTCTTTAACGATAGTGTGCTGCCAGATTCCTTCCATTTTTTTCTGTATTTTGAAAGCTGTCCCAATCACATGCATATTTTATTTGAAATACTTATATAGTCTAGCTCTCATTGTATGTGTGGTTCAGTGTGTAGAGATTTATTTTATTACCTGCTGGTTCATGGTGCAGGCACAGTTGGGCTGCTAGTATCAGCTGTGAGCAGCCAGGTGGCTGAGCCGGGTACAGCTCATGTTAAAGAAGGTATCAATGTTTTTAGTTTTCATTTAATCAGAAGCATAGGCCTTTTTTTTTTTTTTTTTTTTGTTGCTGCTCCGACTCCCTGGCCAGCCACTCCTTCAGGCCAGTCAAGGCCTCTTACCACCGCTGCTGAGTCCTGAACACCATCCACTGCCCCTTGTTGCCATGTCCCAGGGTAACCCAATGTGACCTTTGTCAGGAGGGCCCTTACCCCTGTGGGAGCTACCAGGGGAGGAGAGTCACCCTGGAGGGCTTCCAAATATCCCGTGCATGGCAGGGGTTGACATGAACACTTGTCAGGGGCTTCAGGTGTGTGGAGGACTGGCAGCTGTCATCCGGTGGCCAAGCGGGTGATTTACCTGTTTACTGCCCCACCCAACCCTCCTCCTATTGGCACTGCATGCCCGCTGAGTCCTGGCTGAACACACCGATGGTATGTGGTCACCCACATCATAAGGTTCACCAACATATTGCCGGCCACTAGGAGCTGCTCAAGGGTAATGCAGGTATAGCCCCCCCCAGAAATGTGCCTTCCTGTGAATGCTCTGAGCTTTCCCTGTCAGTCTCCACTCCTGTTGTCCTGAGTTTGGGCATGAACCTGGGTCACCAGCGTGCCAAGCGAACCCCTTCACCCAGTGCCACATAGCATGCCAGGAGCATAAGAAGTTTTAAAACAACAGATGACTGCTGTAACTAAGTGACTTAAGGACTTTTACAGAACAAGACAGTGTGCAGAGGGGTGCAAGGTGGAGCAAGTCAGCAAATGGGCAGGCAGCCATCCAGTCAAATGAAGGTTAGCAAGCAGGCAGTCCAGCAAGTGAGCAAGAGGAAAGAGGATGAGAAAATCAAACACACAAAAAGAAAATGTGAAAGAAAGTTTAACTAACTCTGGTCAGAGCTGATACAGCTGCTCAGTGCTTTTAAGAGTGCCGGAGTATGTCCCGACTCTGCACCCCCATCTCAGCGTTACCTGTACCTGCAAGCGGCTGTTTGCCTGGAATTGCCTGCCTTGACAACACCAGAGAAGACAGCTATTTCATTGAAGAGCTGCTTTAAGTGAATCCCTGCCACAACAACAGGAGAGTTGCATACCTCAGAGACTGCAAAACCATAAATAACCACTGATATTTCAGTGCTGCATCGGGGGGGGGGAGTGTCTAGTGTAACAGGAAAGGAGGCAAAGTCCTGGGACAGGCTGAAGACTTGAGGAGGTGACACGGCCCCACCCTTTTGATTATAAATAGGGACCCTTTTAATTTTTGTATTCATTTTTTTGTTACTGCAGCAGTTTGGGTAAACATGCAAATGAGTCAACCTTCTCTGCTAGCAGTAACCACTTCCACATTGAGGTACCCACCACAACTAAATAGTGAGCTGTCGTTGAGGAATTTGGGGAGTTAAAGTTGGTTACACTCACTTGGGGATTGTGGGACTATTGGGAGATCTACATAGTTAAGGATCAGTAAATTTACAGTATATTTCCTTATTGGGGGTATTATTGTGTTACAATGTCATTACTTCAAGAAAGGACACCATAGTAGTTCGTGGGGGGATAGCCCTGAGTGACAGTTTTTTAGGTATCCCTTATTGCTACCACAGGTGGAGACACCATATCAACAAAAGACTCAAGTACCCAGTGTAGAACACCACCAGTAACCCAGGCCAGGCCCTCACAGAGTCAGGAGAAGAGAAACCAGAGGGCCCAGGGCAGATGCCACACATAGAACTGTCAAGCTGGCTCGTTAGGTGACCTTAGAGCAAGTCTGTAGACTTCACCGTGCTTTGCTCCACATATCAGTAAAAATGGGTAATATAAGGACCACCCCCTTTTGTATATGAGATACTGTATCTCTGTTAGGGTAGGCAGATGAGATACTTTTAAAAGATAAAACTTGTCAATAGCTAGAGAGAGATTAGCCCCCATTTCCTTGCTAATGTGCTTGAACCAGCTGCTTAAGTAAACTTGTAGTCTTTCTGGAAATTTAATTGTTGTGTGTGAATCAACAGATTTTACTAGTAGCCATTTCTCTCTACAACACCAGGCTGGTACAGTATCTGCATCTAATCATGCGTTCCTTAATACTTCTAGGCCCAGTTCCCAAATCCTAGCAAGCATTCTTCTTCTGTAAATGCTATAAATGATAATGTTCTAACCTCAGCCAGATAACAAGGGCTGGGTATCTCCTGTCAGCTTGTCTCCAAGTAGTAGTAGTAAAAATCTTTATTTTTATACAGTAGATTGATGGATTTACACATCATTAGGACAAGGTCCTGTTTATAAGATGGTCCTGTAGAGAGTAGTTTCAGAATCAACATCATATAACACTACATATAAATACAATACAATTTTACATTCTTACACCATTTTACATTAACTAATACAAATAATTAACAGTACAAATAATCAACAGTACTTAACATACTACAGTCATAAAGTGCATAAACAATGTATACATAGATATCCCCATGTCTCAAGCTACTACAAGCAAATTCATTACGAAACCCAAATCCTAATTAATAGTACCCAAGAATACAATTTTTCAGTCCCACGTATCTAACCATAACACTTACAATGGACAGTGAATTCTAATTTTATATCAGTCAGAAAAGATTTTACATCTCTATGTATTTTATAAGTCACAGACTTCATTGAGTTCCACAATCCAATAGCAACTTAAGCAAATCTCATATCACTATATTTATTTTTAAATTTGGGACGTACAAACTCCCTTAAATTTATACTTCGCAAATTTTGATGGTATGATTTCTTTTCCAATTTATCATAAAGATAACTAGGTTGCTTTAAGTTCAGAACTCTATAAGTCTGTACTGCCCAAACTAATTTCCTCTTAATATCTTGTGGAAACCACCCAAGTTCCTCATAGATTTCACAATGATGAACATGAAAATCCTTCTAAGTATGAATTGGGCCAGATGATTGTACATTATGTCAATTTTTGTCAACATATTTTTAGTGGCAAGCTGCCACTCCCACTATATTACACAAATTAATGAGGCTAAGAGAGCAAAATGCAGAAGTTCAAACCACCCCCTTCACCAGGAGTGCTGGGTTCAAAGATTTAATTGTCCAACTAAAGTACATGGAAGGATCTGATCACAGGTAGCAAAAAGCTACTTAGTGTGGAGCAGTGGGCACAAGACTTGACCTAGTGAACCAGTGGGGAGGCAAAGAATGGCAGGGCAACTTTGCTCCATGTACAACTCTTAATCTAGCTGAGAGGCAAGTGTTGAGGAAGACACACTGCCCCTTGAGTAGCAGCAGAGTGGTAGTACAAATTAAAGAGTGCCTTGTAAAACAAATGCCTGTTATGCCTCCAGGAATGCCGACCATATCAACAATGCTGTGACACTCCTCCCTCTCATTTAATAATGCTGTAATATAATTGCCTTCCACATGGGCTTCCTTATTTCCAGGATTTCAGCTGAAAAAGGGCTTCAGAAATGTTTTCTCTAATGGTTCACACTCCCCTATTATGATTTGCCATTAGAAGGGTACAAAATCTCGGTCCATCCTGTTCTGAACTGTCATGGTTCTGAAGTTATTATCAGCAAGTCAGTACCTGAATTCCTTAAAAATAACTTTTACTGGTGCCTCAAAAAAGCATAATAAATGTTAAAATGTATATGGTTAGGTTGTCTTCCTGAGATATGTCAGCCCAATGGGTTGCCCAGGCATACTTAATCTGATCCCAAGCACAAATAATTGTACCTTATCAAAACTGACCCAAAACTGACCCATGACAGTGAAATTGTACATTATCCCTTAAAATGGATAACAAAAAAAGAGAACAATACCCTCGTCATCCCTGAAAATGTTTAATAAAAAAAAAGAATAATACCCCCTTCCTTTAGTGAATGTAGAAAGCAGAGCTGAATAGCGCCCTCTTTAATGATACTGTCTGCATAAGCCTTGTTTTGATAAACAGCTCCTCATTACCAGAGGAGTCTGATTCTATGCAGCTGTAATAAGAATCTGATCGGCTACATATTGTTTTCATTTACAGGCTGGCATTCACATCTGATAAGCAGTATTCTACCAGTCCTCAAATCTCTGTTAGTAATCTGAATATCTAGTCTGTACTGAGCATTCAGAACACTGATGCGCACGCGAGCACACACACACACATGCCCCCCAATTTTTTTTCCAATTCCATTTCAATCTGAGTGGTAGAAATGACCATCTGATCCTCAGTTACATCTAAATTCAGCAGCTCAGTCTGCTCCCTGGCTTTCTGATGTCAGTGTCTAGGAAACGCTTCCTCATAAACTGCTTGATGGGGCTGATTTTTCAGGGTGTGGCATTTTAAATCCATGTTCTCTGGGGGGCGGCAAAAGCTGCATTATCCCTTTTCTGAGATTAAAAACAGGAGTAAAAACAAGCACAGCCCCCCCCCCACCATGACAAACAGAACTAATACCCCAAAACTCCATCCAGCAGTGAATGATTAGTGTAGATTTCTGTCCTGGATATGGATGCAATTTACTGTATTTGAGTATATATATATATATATATATATATATATATATATATATATATATATATATATAAACTAGAGCAGTAGTGCAGTAGTGATAAACAAAAAAAAGTAAGCTCATGTTTCAGTAAAGGAATTTGAGAACTGCTCTTCCACATATATTCCAAATAAAACACAATTAGTTAACTGGTGGTTTAAAGAGCAAAATGCATTCACCCCTGATCACGAACCTGTGCCCCCATCTCAGTGTCACCCGTACTTGCAATGGGCTGTTTACTGGCAATTCCCTGCCTCGGCACTGCTGTCCTCACTGTGAGTGTCTCTGTATAGCCTCACTGCAGACTGCCATACCCAAGATGGTGGCACCAACGGAATTGCATATGTTTGATACTCGCTCATGCGCAGTTTGAGTGACTGGCCATTCTTGGGTATGGCGACTGTAACATCCGCAGTTGCAGAAGAAAAAGAAGTGCCCTGCAAAGGGGGTGTGTTTATGTGGCCCACGGAGGGGAAGGGCCACATAATCAGAAGCATTGGAAACTATGCCAGAGCACTGTGGAAGCACACTGCACAGCAGTCCAGTCATGTGCTTCCACAGTGCTCTTTTCTACATAGTGGCATAACGTCTACAGAGCTTTGTCCACACAGCTGTAAAAATAGCAGGACATGAAGAAAGCAGTCTGAACAGCACTGTAGGTATATCAGCTACTGCATGGTGTTTCCTTTTTACTACAAGGCAATAAAACATGGCTAAATGTATGAATGTGGCAATGTTAAAACCCGGATGGTATAAAGAGTTTTTGTTTTGCACCCTAGTTGACATTTACTAGTTGCCTGAGCTATCCTGATACCTAGACCCTAGCCCTAACCATTCAGCATGCCGGGATTTCTCTACCTATTTTATAACTGCCAGTATCAAGGTACAGAACTGGATAACTTTTCTGGCAATATTTTACTATAACATCGATGGCTGATTTGTGAGACTAATTAATTTGTCATCTATTTATCATTTTCTCTCAGTCTCCCTTTGGATAGCATGGTGGATCAAGATCAATGTACAACATGAAGTTAGTCAAGCTGTCATCTGTGATGAAAGATACCTAGGATAATATGATCAGGGCCTGATCCTTTAAGGGCTTGTGAACTCATAAAGTGCTGCTAGCAGAGGCCGGTGGTGCCCAGATATCCTGCTCCAATCATGCAATGACCTCTGTGAGTCCTGAATGCCTACCCCTAGCACACCTGACCCCATGCTTCCAGTGTACCTGTGTACCCAGCTGGGTTGGGGGCAGGCACAGGTGTGGAGACATGACACCTGTGTTTCAATTAGGGAGAGACTAGTGAGTGTGTATGGGCCAGTAGCCTGGTGGTGCCCAAGTGCCAATTGCAATGAAAAACATACCTTTTTCCCCTCTTTTTTGTTTACCAAAAAAAAGTACTTGACTAAAGCTTTTGTGCTAATTCAGTGATCGCATTTTTGCAGATTAAGTTTTTAGACCCCTGAGGCTGAAGGCTGCATCAGTGAAGGACTGGGAAGTTGGCAGTAAGTGGGTGTGAGCTAGCAGTGTACCTGCACTTGGCCACTGCTGGTTAGCACTTCTGTGGCATCAATTCCAAAAGTAAAAAAAAAATGAAGAAAGAAAAGCACATTACCGTATTTTTTCCAACTGTTTTGTTTCATTTTCCTGAAGTTAATGTAGCATTTGTGTGTCAGCCTGAGGTGTGCCACATAGTGTGAGATGGACAGTAGGCAGCATGTGGGTATGAGCTAGCAGCCTTCCTGTGCACAGCCATTGCTGCTTGGTGCTTTTGTGACATCAACCCACCCCAAAATAAAATAAAGATTCAAGTTAATTATATTGGTTCAAGTCTTTACAATTGCTGTTTCCTAACATTCTTCTAGCATTTGTGTGTGTCATCCAGATCTGTGCCAGGGTAGTGGGGTGGGATCTCAAGAGCTGCAGCAAGTGGATGTGAGCTAGCAGCCTGCCTATGCCTAGGTTACATGAAACAGAAGAGGCGGAACCATATTATGCAGCAGTGTTTAGTATTTGCCATTTAGGCTTTCAATAAAAAAAAAAACATTCAAACTAAATAAGTGTCTTATTTTGACAATACATATTAATATTACATTTTCAAACCTTATGTTTTCTCCAGTCCTACAGTTCGATTCCCCCATTCTGCTTAGATGCACGTCACATCAGGAGCCAAGCAGCATCGTGTGCAATTACATCATCTGGTGACTCTACAATTGGACAGCTCTCAGATATATCTAGCTCTTTCCCACTTCATTTCAGCTGTGTGCTTTATCCTAAATGTTGATACTTTTGGTAGTCCGTTTAAAAAGCTGCATTGAACCGGTGGATTAACTGATGCAGTACTGTGTCCATATTCACATGGCACTGTCCATTATTTGTCTGTTTTGCAGCATTTGGGATGTTCTGATCTTTCCACCAATGCATTTTATTCAATGTCCAGCCATATACTGGATCACAATCATAGATGTGTACATAGTAAATGGTCAGCTGTTGTTTGTGTAAGTAGGTTATTTTGCTCTGAGAAACCACATCCAAAAAACTGCACTCTCATAAAAATTTGTACTTTCTGTTATGAAGTGACTGTTCTATTTGACTGCCCTCAGATGTGCCTACACTGTTCCCATGTTCAGTTCTGCAGTATGGTCTACAAAACTATTACATTATATTGTTCTCTGGGTAAAAATATTCATTTTCACTGTTCAAACAGCTGATGAATTACCTTGTGTGTATTCTGCCTCATACTTAGCAGTATTTGTGTTTGTCTTCATTTTTTTCTGTGCTGACCTTTACATTTGTGTATTTTTGTTAGAGATCAGATATATCTAGCGATCATGACTGTAACTGTACAAATGCTACAAGTTCTGCCGTTCTTTATTGAAATTTTTGGTTTTGTCCTAAGAAACCACATCTAAAAAAGGCTGAATTCTACAAAAAATGGTTGATTCTGTCATCAGGTGTATGTTCAGTTTGCCTGCCCTCGGGGGTGGTGGGAAATGGCCTGACGTCAACAAGGACGGCAACCTAGAGCAATAGCTCCTGCTACCCTGCATCAAAATCCTTAATTTACCCTATCACTACTAATCCTGCCACTTTGAAAGTGCATCCCAAGATCTTCTACAGTGTTTACCTGTTCCAAGGTGATTTTTCCCAGTGTTAAGAGCACTCCCAGGATAGATATCTGACTCAGACATTTCACCATGAGGCAGAGGCCTGTTCTCACTTGTTAATCCCAGAGATGGAGTTTGTAGCCTCTCCGGTCGTCGACTGGAACCTACAAGAAATAAGAAGAATGTTCACACAGCCTATCCATCAAATGGTCAATCTAGAACTAGTAGCCTAGCACAATGCAACAGAGATTATCTCCCTTTCACAGATGACTAAGGTTAATGAGCAAAGACTTGCTGACAATGAAGAGCTAACTCATTGCATCGATAATAAGGCGAGGGACCAGAAGTGAATTATCCAGTTGTTATGGCAGTGAGTCGAAGATCTGGAAAATTGCAGCCACCGGAACAACCTACGGTTTGTGGGTTTTCTGGAGGGCTGCAGGGGCACATATACCATTATCATTTTGCAACATGAATCCCCTGCCATTCTGGGCTGACAAGTGGGAGGCCTCCTAGAACTTGATCAGGCCCACTGCTCACTGGTGCCACTGCCAGCACCTGGGGGCTGTCTGCACCCCATCCTAGCCCAGTTCCTGAGGTTTAGGGACCATGGGGCATAATCCTGGCAGCAAGAACTAAACAGCACATAATGTGGAGGGGCCAACATATACAAATCTTTGTGGACTACTCGCGGGCACTGTCTGCTAGAAGAAGGGTTTTCACTTTAGCAAGTAGGGCCAACACAGACCTGGGACTGGAGAACTTGCTACGGTACCCGGCCACTCTGTGCATTGCCATCAATGGGACTTCATGCTCCTTTGAATACCTAGAGACTGTGGAGTTCTTTCTAACATCCTACACCCCACAGCTGAACCGGGGTAAATATGGAGATGGCAAAAGGGCAGGTAAAATGCACAACAGATCCACCCAGATGGACTGCTCTATGCAGGGTGCCCAAAGCCATGGTGCTCCCCCTTCACTGAACCCCAGCCCAAGATCCTTAGCTGTGACAAAAAAGTTTTTGTGCAGGGCAAAGTTAAAGCTGTTATGTTTAGAAAGGTTATGAGTATCAGTCAATCAATCTTTATTTTACCGGCCGAAACACCATTGAGACAAGCTCATTTACAAGGTGGACCTGGGAAGGTCAATGAACAATTATATTAATTTACAGAGACAGTGAAACTAACAATGATACAGTTTGATACAGATGACACATGGATTAGCTATAACTCAGTACAATGCATTGGAACATACAGCCATGCCCTATATAAATATGTACAAAATAATACAACAGGTCATGGTTAATAAGAGGGTATAAAAGGTCATGGTAGGTGACAGTTAAATAACAAGAGGGGCAAGAATTAGCAATAAAAGTAGATGAATAGTAAGGTCATGAGGAAAATCAGTAGCATAGCAGAGCTTAAGAGATGTACATACGAAAAGTGTGAGGAACTGTAACGGGGAGAGTTAATAGTTGGTAAAGCCAGACCCAGGATTTGGGGGCCATTAGTGGAAGCATTTACAGGTGTCCTTCAAAAAGTGTACAGAAATAGAGTTTTGAAGAAGGAAAGCTTCACAGGAGTTACGAGTTTCAGGGTCTTTTGGGTGGGATTCCATAAAACAGGAAGGGAGTGACTTATTGCTGCTCTACCAAATCGTGATCTAACCTTGGAGATGCTAAGTGAAATATAGGATAGACTTCTCAATGGATAGCTATCTGCAGCACACAAAGGTAACAATCAGATATATAATGAGGAAGCCTGTTGGAGATAGCTCTATACATCCATAGGACTGCATTTTTCTAACATCTAAAGCTAAGAGAGTTCCAGCCTACTGAAGAATAGAGTGAGCAGTGATGGGTGGAGTATGGTGCGCCCATAATAAATCTAAGTGCTCTGTGGTATAATGTGTCTAGTTTAGACAAGGCAGAATTTGGGCCCTGCCCATACAAGAAGTCAGCATAGTTCAATAGTGGCATAAAAGTTGTTTGGACCAGCCTGACTTTTGCTTGCAAGGTTAACAGGTGTCTGATCTTAAAAAAGAAACCAAGCCTCTGCTTAGGTTTTTTTCAAGAGTTCCTCTGTATGGTCTATGAAGGACAGTTCAAAGTCGATCCAGGCACGTAGATACTTAAATTTTGTCACAAATTCTAGGGGTTCTCCTAAGAGCTTGGTTATTTGAAGAGCCATACACGGAATACTGTTTTTAGATGCATTGACTGACAGGAAGAAGAGCATTGCCTTGGTCTTTCTTGCATTCAGGAGAAGTTTTAATTGAAATAGGTTCTTTTGTAAAAGATTAAATTCAGATTTGAGCTCCCTACAGGCCTGGTCTGGGGTAGGTCCATCTAAGTATAAGACAGTGTCATCAGCAACCAAATGGATGTTTGCTGATTTGACTCCTGTGTTAATGCTAGTAATTTAAATGGAAAATAGTAAGGGACCCAAGATAGACCCTTATGGCACTCCTCTTAGGAGAGATTTTAGAGGAGAGAGTTTCCTATCTGCTTTGATTTGCTGTTGGCACCCAGTAAGATAGCTTGTGAACCATTTCAGGGCCAGTTGGTCAAGCCCAATTTTTCTTAGGATGACAAGGAGCAGGTCATGGTCAACTGTGTCAAATGCTTTGCTTAAGTCGAGGAACAAAGCACGCATGTAATTTTTTGAGTCCAGAGCATTCTGCCAATCATTTCTAACCTTGACAAGTGCTGATACTGTGCTGTGCTGCGGTCTGAAACCAGATTGTACTGAGTTAAGAAGACTGTAAGTCTTCATGTGCTTTCTAAGTTGAGAGTTGACGACCTTCTCAAGCAATTTTGACAGAATAGGAAGTAGGGATATTGGGCGATAGTTATTTAGGTCACTCTGGTCTCCTGATTTAAGCAAGGGGATAATATGGGCAGTTTTCCAGGTAGAGGGAAAGGCCCCCCTGGGTGAGGGATAAATTAAACAGATGGGTGATAGGAGCAGCCAGCACATGATACCCTAATTTTATGTAGAAAGGCTCGATTTCATTGGCACCCACACTTTTTTTGATATCTAAATCTAGGAGTAGGTCTATCACCTGCTTCTCAGAGACTGTGCCAAATCTGAAGACCATTTATTGTGCAGTGATAGCTGAAGACAGGCAGGAGGTTTCCTGGGTACACATCTGTGCCCAAATGCTATTGGCTGCTAAAGTGTCAAATGCAAGCCCTTCAGTTGCAAAGTGGTTATTAAGCTGGTCTAAGATCATCTTTTTGTCAGTTGTATCAGAACCACCAGTGGAAATTTTAGTAGGGAGTGAGCTGGCTGGGCTGTGTCCTTCTAAATCCTTGAGCATTTTTCCAGAATTTTTCAGCACAATTTGCTGAGGCCTCATTCTCTGAACAATAGTATCTTGCTTTCTCAGCTCTAATTTGTTTAGTGCACTGATTTCTAGCTGTTCTAAATGCAATGCAGTCAGCAGGATGTTTAGTTTTCTGTACCTTTTTCCATAGGGCATCTCTATGAAGTAGAGCAGTTTAAGGCTGGCTGTGAACCAGGAACAAGATCTCTTTTTTGTACAAACTTTAGTTAGTGGTGTATGTCTGTTTATGGAGTCAAGGACAATGTTTTAGAATGCCACAAAGGCTTTATTCACAGTAAGAGCCGGGTAGAAATCCTGTCAGTTTGAAAACTGGAGATCAGTAAGAAATATATAAGGATCAAAGTGCTGACAACATTTCTTGAAGGTGAATCTAGAACTGGAAATGATTTTTTGGGCAGACTTTACACAGGCTATTGCACAATGATCTCTGAGGTCATTGAAGAGGACACCAGCATGGGAAAAAGGTGAGGTATATTAACCAGTATTAGATCCAATAAGGTACTATTTAATGGATTTTTAACATTGGGGTGGGTAGCATCTGTGATGAGCTGGGTAAGTCCAAGGGAGTCGCAGACATCCTTTAGGGGTTTGGAGGTGGGGGAAAGCCAATCCAAGTTAAAGTCTCCCATGATGATTGTCTCAGAGGTCAGAGAGCCTAGGACATTACACAAGTGACCCAGTATTCTAAGCTCTGCAGCAGGTGGTCTATAGCACCCCATTATATACAGTGGAACTGACTGGGGGAGTTGTATCTTTGAGGTAATACTTTCAAATTCCTTGCTCATAGTAGTAGAGTCAATAAGGGAGACATAATGTTTTTCTCAAGTGTAGATTGCTACCTCCTGCACCCCTAGTATGTCTGCCTGCCCTAAAGAGGTTGAATGAAGGGATGTTAATCTCGTGGTCCTGCGTTGATGATGTTAGCCAAGTTTCTGAAATTACTAATATATCGGGGTTAGTATGATTAATACAGGTCTGGAAGGCATCAAACTTCCTTAGCAGACTACAGGCATTAATATGTAATGGACTCATCCCCTTAATTTGAGACCGCTCCGAGGGTGTAGATATTGGGTGGAAGGATCTGGGATTAAGCTCTATATTTCCTGCACATATAAGTAGCAGCAGTAATAATTTTTTAAGGGCATTGAGTAAGAGCCTAAGGAGGCAAGTCCTTCCTCTTTTTGATGGCAGTAGGGTGCAGATGTGTCTTTCATAGGTCCTTGTCCAAGGGGATCCACTGAGGCATAAAGGAGCACCCTAACTGAGAAAGTTACTTGGGACGCAAGTAGGGAGGTGCGTGAGGATGGAGGCAAGTAGCCCATATAATGACTATTATGAGTACCACACTGAGCACCATGCAGGGCAAGAGGCCCTGAAGGGACTAGTGAGAATATCACATCTGCAGAGAAGCAGTATGTGTACAATCCTGAAGTGTTGGGTGAGTCAACAGCTACTGGAACAGTGGATGAGTTAAGGGGACATATGTGCATACCTATGACATAACCTAAAATAATAAGTGGATAAAACATTTTGGCCACCTAATGCAGAGGAGGTAAATACCAGCAGTAGGGGAACTGAGCCAGCAGGTAAATGCCAACATCAGGCTGGAACTTGTCAGCCATTCAGTGCAGCAGAAAGAGCAAAGTTAGAGGTGGGTCACTTTAATATGAGGAGGAGGTGGTGTGCTGATCAATTACCGGTTCGAGGCGAGTTTGATAGGTACCCAGAACTGATACTTGGCTGCAGTGCCCAAAATGACACTTGACAGTGGAATGCCAATGAGCAGTGGCAAAGCTAACTATCCTAGTGATAGGGTGTGAAACGGGTGGCACACCACTAATTAAATGGAGAAAATGTTTTGGCTGAGGCAGATTACACTAATTGAATCCAGATCTTGAGGGATAATAGCAACTGGAGGCAAGGAAGTAAAGCCAAGGAGTGTACATGTGCCCTCTAGTTGTGCAGGAGTATAACCTGTGAATGAGACAGTCTGGACTTAGTCACCTGACTTAAAATACCCTATACACCTAGAGCCAGACAAGTGTGGGGTGGTGGGGGAGGGTGGGAGCCACCACATGGAGGTGAAAGAAAGCATGCAGCTCCATGATTACCTTGGTGGCAGGCTGGATAGGGCTGCAGGCTTGTGTCTCATCAAACCCTGGAGTGGTTCAAGGGGGCAGCTTCCCAGGACCGGAGCTACAGCATCTGCGGGGAGAGAGGGAGAGCAGAGCACAGATAAGGATCAGGTAGAAATAGTGGGGGTGAGCAAACAATAGAAAAGAAATTTGGGGAAGGTCCAAGGCAAAGATCAGGTTGCAGAAGGCAGCTGGAAAGAGAAGATGAATTTGAGATAGGATACAGAGAGGAGATTAAAGCAGTTTAAAACGCAGTTAAAGTGTATCTTTTTTTTTTTTACTGTTGACTGGCACAAATTCAGGCAGTGCTAGCTAGCCACTTAATTTAGAAAGAAATTTAAGAAGAAACCAATACAATAACCATTATAGTTCAGATTAAGCTCAGGATCTAAAATTAATTTTGTAGTAGAAATCTAGTTATACTTGCTACAGTACTTTTACTAATTTTTACATAGGAGAAAGAATCAGAAGCTGCTAGCTGACATCCGCTACAAGCTCATAGTTAAATCACTAAATATAATCAATAGGTAGCAGAAATCAAAAAGTTACACAGGCCAGAGTACTTTACATGTGTTAAGCAAAATAGACAAAATCAGGAACTAAGGAGTTTGAAATGTCAGACAGAGCCCAGACTTTGGGCTTACTGGTGTGAATAAAAAAGGCTCCAAGTTTAAAAACAGGCTGGTGGTTGCTACAAGAAGCAGACAGCTCCATGATTACCTCTACAGCAGGCTGGAGAAGGCTGCAGATTTGGGTCTCACTGAACCCTGGAGTGGTTCGAGGGGGCGGCTTCCCATGACCAGGGTTACAGCATCTCGGCGACATGCTAGAGAGGGTTGCAGGTTGGGTCTCACTGAACCCTGGAGTGGTTTGAGAGGGTGGCTTCCTGGGACCGGGGTTACAGTGCCTTAGTGACAGGCTGGAGAGGGCTGCAGGCTTGGGTCTCACTGATCCCTGGAGTGGTTCAAGGGGGTGGCTTCCCAGGACAGGGGCTACAGCGACTTAGCGGCAGGCTGGAAAGGGCTTCCATCTATCACCCAGGGCACAGTTATCCCCAGCCTCTGACACAGAGCACCCATGGCATAGTAAAATTGGGCTGAGCTACTAATCAGAGCAGGGTCCCAAACACCATGCCTACATAGCTATTGCTCTAGAGCAGCAGCTAACAAGAACTAGAGGTGACCACAGTGATGGATGGCTGGGCATATATGCCCCATGCTGAGTGAATAGTGCCTCTTACAGTCCCTGAAGGTAAAAGGGAGGTACATCAAAAGAGAACCAGCATGCACAAGAATGCACCTTTCCCCTCTTCCCACTGCACACAACTAAACCCTGCAAGTACCCGGAAGGTGATGGGCAGTGAATCGTTCAAGGGGGGTTGGGACTGCAGATTCAAGAAGGGACATGGTTTCTACTGTTGGAGGCATAGATCCCCTAGTTGTTGTGGGGATCTGGGGATCCCCCCCAAGGAGGGGACTCTGCCGAGGCTAACAGGAGGATCCTATATGGGGTAAGCTCCACACTGTCCTGTAAAGGACATACACTGTTATGGGATATACCTTAAATTGCACCCCACTGCATGGATTAGGATCATGTGATTCTAAAGGGTAGATGTGGGCTGAAGTAGGCATGCTGTGTGTCCCCAGTGCTAACCAGACCACTCAGCGGTAAACCCCCGGCGACTGCCACTGACATCTGGGCTACTGGTTAGCCAATGAACTCTGCGCCTGCTGGTCAAATTTTTTGGGGGGCAGAGAGAGGGGAAAAATTGGCTGTACCATGAGTTCAATATTAGTTTTCAGTTATGTTATTTATATTGTTATGCACATTGCTGTTCTTACATGTATAGGTGTAATGTGGGCAATCAGGGTAATGGGGTGCAGGAGGGAAAGAGATGAAATGATGAGGATATGTGGGGGCCCTTCCGGGCCCTATGAGGGACAATTTAGGATGGCTTATGGTGCCCTGAGCCTCACAAAATAAGACCCAAAGATGCCCCTGTGAAGACTAAATTGGTTACATCAAATGTGAGGGGGATCAACTCACCGATTAAGAGAAAGAAAGTAATGCTGCAGCTCAAGAAGTTGAGCTCCCCAATTGCATTGCTGCAGGAAACTAAATTATCTAGAGGGTAAGCCCAGAAACTGAAACAGGGTTGGGTGGGGTAGGAGCTACACAGTGTTGCACCTTCATCAAAATGGGGAGTCTCCGTCCTGTTCTACAAAGACCTGGGATGGAAGGTAGTGTGCCACAAATAGGATGGCTAAGGCTGGAGGATCCTGGCTGAGATGGAGACTTCTGAGGGATCTCTCATTTTTATTAATGTATATGCCCCAAATCAGGACTGCCCACAGTTTTTCCATGAGTTAAATCAGATACTAAAGAGTTTAATACTAACAAGCTCCTGATTCCATTGGGGGAGTGGAGTTTTAATCTCACCTTAGACCCCAATATGAACAGGAGTAGAGGTACTGCTGAACCTCACAGGTGAGCGGTCAAGGCGGCCTTTAGGCTCATGACAGAACACTCCCTGCTAGACGCCTGGTGTACTAGACACCCGGAGATGATGGACTATACATGTTTCTCTGCCACACATGGGTCCTCTAGCAGGATCAATCTGTGGCTGATTTCATACACTGCATATGATAGGGTGACTAAGGTGGACACCCACCCAATAGTCATCTCTGACCATGCATCCCTAGAGTTATGGATAAACCGGGGACCTGAACACCCCTGGTTGTCTTTATGGTGACTGGATGCCCTTTTGCTTGAGAACCCACAGTTCTGAATATGGCTAGGCCCTGAATTTGCAGAGTTCTGGGGCAACAATGACAATGGGAAAGTTTCAGATCGAACCCTATGGAAGGACTTCAAGGCTAAAATTAAGGACAGGATCATTGTGTTTGACATGGCTAGAAGGTGGTGGAGTGAGGCAGAACAGTCTGCTCTGGAGAGAAAACTAGCTAGTCTAGAGGCCCAGTACAAAACCCCTCCTGAGATCCCCTCTTTACCCTATAAGCACAGCTGACTAGCATCAGGTTCAAGCTCAATGCTCATCTAACTAGACAAGCAAAGCTGAACCTTAGGAGGCTGTCGGACCCATATTGGGAAAGGGGAGAGAAAGCCAGGAAACTTCTGGCTTACCACCTCAAAAGCACACAGGCTGCGAGAATGATCTCTGGACTGAAGGATGGGAAGGGGGTACAAACCTGCTCTCAACAGGGGATCAATGGGATCATGGCCCAGTTCTATGACCATCTCTATTCCTCCCTGTTCCCCCTGACCCTGCCACAGCAGAGGCCTTACTGGCTACACTCCCCATCCCATACATTGCCCCTTCCATGGCTTTTCGCTTGGATGACCCTCTGAGGGAGGAGGAGGTCTCAAAAGCTATTCAGTCCATGAATTCCCATAAATCCCCTGGAAAAGATAGGCTACCCATAGATTTTTACCAGGTGCCAGGAGTTCAGGTCTCCAGTGATAATAGTACTCCCCAAACAAAGTAAGGATCCATCAAACCTGGGTAGTTACCATCCCATCTCCCTTATTAATGCCAACACCAAGGTCCTGGCCAAGGTCCTTGCTGGCCACCTGGAGAAGTCTCTCCCAAACTTAATCCATCCTGCACAGGTTGGGTTCATTAAAGGCAGGCTAGGTTCGGATCACCATAGGACCTTGATCACACTGATACATGCGGTGCAGTCCTGCCATGTCAATCAATCAATCAATCAAATCTTTCTTCATCCAGGCGAACACCATTGAGCATAGCTCATTTACAAGATGGACCTGGTTAGCACAGGTACACAGGATATACAATATATGAACAGTCATAACATAACACCTCCGTAATATTATACAATACAGAGTTACAATAGTTAAACGTAGTCATAAGTGGAGAACAGTTTGGAAACAGTGGTTCAATTCCTTCATGGTGTATAATGAGTCTAGTAACAGTAGCTGGAAGTACTAAAGAGGACAATTGTTAGGTAATGGTACATTATATACAATTCCATAAGTAACAAGACAGACGGTGAGTTAAAAAAAGAGAAAAAAACAAACAGTGTAACAGGGTAGAAGGGGGTGTGTGGTAGGTGAGGCGAGATAGGGTACAGGCAGGGTGGTAGGGGATAGAAGAGGGACAGATGAAGCCTCCGAGAGGACACAGGACAGGAGGGTGGGGAGCACAACTAGGTATTAGAGAAATGTGAAGGAGAGGCCACAAGGTCGGGCATAGTGGAGAGGACAATGCTATAAGTGCAGGGAAGTTTAGGATCGGGGGAAGCAGTTGCAAATTTCCTTGACTAAATGGTCATATAGAGTCTTGAAGAAGGATGGACTGACCGGGGTACTAAGCTTTAATGATTTTTGTATTTTGTTCCATAGAGATGGCAGTGCAAAGCTTATAGCCATTCTCCCAAAGCGTGTTTTTAGTTTAGGTACATTTAAGGGAATATCTCCATGGTTGCACTTGCGGTGGACTTCGAGAAGGCCTTTAACTTGGTCAAATGGCCCTACTTGATGCACACTGTGGAGAAAATGGGCATCTGCCCCACCTTCAGGGTGTGGGTTAAACTGCTATACTCCTCCTCAATGGCCTCAGTTCTGACTAATAAAATTATGTCCCCACCCTTTAGCCTCCATAAGGGCATGAGGCAGGGTTGTCCCCTGTCCCCCTTTTGTTCATTCTTGTGATTGAACTGCTGGCCATAGCAATTTGAGAGTCCAGAGGTATACCGGGAGTACCAGTGGGAAACTCTACATTTAAAATCTTCCTGCATGAGGACAAACTTCTAATTACTATAGCTTAAGGCCCCTAAATTCTGCGCGATATGATTTTGTGCAGATTGCAATCTTCCATAGAACTTTCATGTGCCGCAGAATTCACTCTTCTTGGTGATTTTTATTAATATTTCTGTTGATACATAGAATCTGGTTCCTTCCCCTTTTTATATCCCAAACCCCCCATATGTTCAGAATGTGATGTTATCATTGCTATAACATCATACATTAGCTAATGAAATGGCTGCTTTCTGCAAAAGAAATGAACAGTCACTTATCTACCGCAGCTCCCACTGCCAGAGACGGTGGCACAGCACATCATACATGGTGATATTTGCTCAACCTGCACTACAGCCTAATACAATTTTCAGTCTTACAGTCAGATCCCCCTCTGCATATGTCATTTATGCAACAGGCTAGGACTTCAAGGGAGAGACATTTGTTTTGCTTTTTTAGGCATAAAATTATTTTTATAAGTTTGTTATTTTTTGAACTAGTGTTACTGTGCTTTCCACCTTCCTGATTGCTATAACTACTGCCATGAAAGTGAAGTCAGGATGACAAGCTGACACTGTGATGTGGTAGTTTGTTAGTGCTGCAGAACTTCCGCAGAAATTACAAACCACCGCCGCAGAAGTTCTGCAGCAAATGGTAGTCTTGCCGCAGAACTTGGTCCCACTGTGCCGCAGAAAAGTAGGGGCCCTGACTATAGCCTATACACCACAAGCTATCCAGACAGTCCTGGATACCTTAGCTAGGTTAATGTAAGCATCTGGCCTAAATGTGAATCATGAAAAAACAGGTCCTGCCCCTAAAATAAGGTCTGTGCCAGCCAAGCTGTCACCTTACAAGGACTGAAATGGTTCCCAGAAGGTTTTAAATACCTGGGTATCACCATACACCCCAATATCTCTAAACTGATGACGATTAATTTTGCAACCCTCCTTGAAGGAATCATGGGTGACCTAGACAGATGAAAACTATTGAGATTGTCCGTGACAGTGAAAATAGATTCAGTGAAACTGATGATCGCCCCTGAGTGTTCCCTCCAAGCCCACCGGGGCTTCAGACACCCTCCTCCAGGATCAAGGAACCAGCCTTTGGACCGAAAGAGGCCTCTGGGGTCCCCGCTTAACCAGCGGCCCCCATTGAAGACAAAAGCGCTCCTCCACAATGACTGTAGCCAGGGGCCGCACTGACAGCACGCTACCCGAGGAAGGGAACCAGGAGCTCAGCCGCTCTCTGGTACCTTGTGCCACTAAAGGTGCAAAAGCCCGCAAGGTACGTTAACTTGACCTCCCTTCTGCCGGCTGTCTCCTGCTGGGTTTGGAACTATACCTAGTGCCATCCTCCACAGAAAGCGGGCTGTTCTCACTTGTAATTTTGGTTTGGACTGCTATTTTGTACTCCCGGGACTGTGGCGCTGCCACTGCGGCTAAGTAATACAGCTCCCAAAGACTCTTCCCTTGCGCTTTGCACCGGCTCCCCACCCCCCACCACCCACCCTAGTCGACCTTTAGCTTTATAGACACCAGCGGTCATTGACTAAGTGTCTACTTTTCCATTGGCTCCTTATACTCCCTTCCACTAGGGCAGCTTCCTATCTTTCAAGCTAACGGCTCTGTAATTTCTCTTGCCAAGCCGCTTCCTGGGTTGTACCATAGCGTCCTATCCCTCCCTTATGTACAATCCCAGGCCTACCGATATTTTCACCCTATAGCGGCTTTGCTCGCTCGGCACTGTTCTATTCAATACTCCTCTTTTCTGCACCCCTACTGACCTGCTCTTCCTATACTAAAATGACTCTACATCTAAGTATCTATCGCTCAGGCTTGACTCCTTTATTCTGCCTGTGTCTCCTGTATGGACTAAGCAGTGTCTCCCTATCTCTGCCTCTTGCCATTAATCACAAGGTGCAATCGATCAAGGACTTTAGTTTCTCTAATCTCCTTCTTTCATACCGTCACCCAGTACCCACTTTTCACTATACACTCCTGAAGAAAGGCTGTACCTACCTGTCACTCCTGTACTACCTACAGCATAGTGCTAAGCAAAAAAAATGTGAGATATTCACTAGAACCTTGCTTAAGTTCCTAGCCCAAAGGCTACTCCTGATGGCTGGTGACATCAAATCGAACCAGGTCCGTTACATAATATCCCATTAGCAGCCTCAACCAAAGCAAGTAAAGGCCTATTACTAGCCCATATGAATATTAGGAGTCTTGTGGGGCACCTGGCTGAGCTTGAAGCCTGGGCAAGACTGGTTAACCCTGACATCCTGTGCCTTACCGAAACATGGCTCAAACCTAATATCCTGGATGCACACTGCGCCCTGCCTGGGTATGCCGTCATTCGACAGGATCGAAGTGGCTCTAAAAGGGGTGGGGGTGTTGCCATTTATTACAAAAATCACCTCTCAATAAAAGTTCCCAATCCTGGTCCCAATATGCGCTGTGAATCACTACATGCAACACTGTCCCTAGGAGCAAAATATCTGCACATCCTGTGTTTGTACAACCCACCACCGGGTGGGTTGGAAAGTCTCAGATCTTACTCCAACATGTGTCACAATCTCAGAAACAGAATGAGTGTATCCTGTTAGGGGACATTAATTTAAACTGGCTAGGACCGAATCATGGTAACCTTGCATCTCTGGTCCAAAAATATAACTTTCACCAACTTATAACAGAATGCACGAGAATGACTAACATGCAGACAGGAACGCTCTTGGACTGGATTCTCACCAACAGGCCTGATCATGTAACCAAAACTGCTGTACTAGCTGACTCTCTGACAGACCACTCTCCCACGGTCTGTCACTGGCGTTCCAGTCCGCCGCCTGCTCCTCGATCCTGCCTTATCACCCTTACTAACTTTGCAGCGCTTGATGTACAAGCATTTCTTTCTGACATATCTAATACGGACTGGTCCGAAATCTACAGTGCAACTAGTGCTGAGGCTGCCCTGGATGTGTTCCTCAGCAGGTTTGGAGAGGTACAAAGGAGGCATGTACCAAAGATAAAGAGAAGGGTCAGGGGGCAACAAACAAAGTGGCTGGGCAAAGATCTTCTCCACAAGCTCAAACTCAGGGACAAACTCTGGAAACATTACAAATCCACCTGCCTGCCCTGTGATCATCAGATATATAAGCGGCATAGAAGTGACTGTAAGAAACACATCAGGCTTGCAAAGAGCAGATATTGCCAGGACCTTTTAACCAGCTCTGCTAATGATCCACGAAAATTCTGGAGTCACATAAAAAACTTCCTCGGAACCCCCCAATCCATCACCCTCTTGGACATGCTACTCCAAGGGGTCCACTGCAATGACTCACTCACCATTGCCAATGCCTTCAATCAGCAATTCTCGGACCTATCTGCCATTACATCCTCTCTAAAATCTTTGCCAGTTACCTCTCAACCATACTCTACCATGATGAGCTCCAATCCACAACTTGCCCCTAAAAGATTGTTTTATTTTAAAGCGGTTACTGGAAATCAAGTTTGCAAACTCCTGTCAGGTATATCTGATAACACTAGCCCTGGCTTTGACACTCCGGAACCACGACTGCTGAAAATAGCTGCTCATCTCATATCCCGCCCACTTGCCAGGATCTTCATGCTATCTCTCTCCACAGGCACTGTCCCCGAGATTTGGAAGGCTGCCAGAATCACAACAGTTTTCAAAAAAGGGAGCAAAAATGACTTATCAAACTATAGACCTATAGCCATACTTTCGGTACTTAGCAAAATTCTCGAGAAGATAGTAGCCACCCAGGTCACCGATTTTATTGACTCCTCTAATGCACTCTGTGAAGCTCAACATGGCTTCAGGAAGCACCATAGTACTACAACTGCACTGACAAAATTCACCTCGGATGTTCTCTGAAATATGGACAGAGGGCAGCTAACAGGGGCTGTGTTCATAGACCTTACAAAGAAAGGCCTTTGACCTCGTTGATCATCCACTGCTGCTTGCCACCCTCAAAAACCTATGCTTCTCATCCCCAGTAACATACTGGTTCAGTAGCTACCTCACCAACAGGTCTCAAGCTGTAAAACTTAACTCGGCCATCTTTGACAGTACCACAATCAATATTGGAGTACCACAGGGCTCTATACTCGATCCACTCCTCTTCTCACTATTTATCAACAACCTACCCAACGTAATAACATCAGGCAACTCACTACTTTATGCTGATGATCTTGTTATATATGCTCACTCTGACAACATCTCCCACCTGAATGCCACTCTGTCATCAGCTTTCCACCTGGCATAACACTGGCTTGATGCGCATCGCCTTGTACTCAATGCAAGCAAGACTAAGGCCATGCTCTTTGGATCAAATCATAAGCTCAGAACCTGCACATCTTCACTTAAAATTCCTGATATTGACGGAACCCCCCTTGAGTATGTAAGTTCTTTCCGCTATCTTGGAATACAGCTTGACCAAAACCTTGACCTGAAGCAGCATATCCACGAGTTGTGTAAAAATGTCAACTGTAAGCTGGGTGCTGCCTACAGGACGAATTATATGCTTACACCCACTGCCAAACTTGCTATTGCCAGAGGTATCCTATTACCCACTCTGTCCTATTGTGCTCCTATCCTCACAATGGCAAACAAAACCATTCTACAGAAATGGGACACCACCTACAATAATGTCTGTAGATATGCAGCTAAAGCACCGCATCTGACACACCACTGCCAACTCTATAAAGAGTTAGGCTGGCTATCCCCTTCCTCCACAAGGCAATATTACCTCCGCAGCCTATCAGACTCCATAATCAGAGTGGCGAAACCAGCCACACTGTCTGAACTGCTTCAACCTGTGATTCCATCACGTGACCTGAGGTCATCAGACAAGTCTTTTTTATCAGTTCCCCTCTGCCGTACTTCCAAGGGTGCTGGCGCTTTCAGGTGCGCTGCCCCTCACGCTTGGAACTTGCTGCCTATGGATCTGAGAAGTGCCCCATCACACCTAGCTTTCAAGTGTGGACTTCGCCTCACTCTACTCTATGGACCGTTGCACTTGCTTTGATCCTACTTAAACTTTGAAACCTGTCTAAGTCAATCCTCCCTTTCCATATATTCACTAGCCTAACTCCCTTTGATTGCTCTGTCATTTTGTTTGTCTGCTTGCACTTTAATAAATTGTTTACAAGTCTGCCTGTACTTTAATGTAATGTTTACAAACTTTTCTGTATGGTCACTCTATTCTAATCATGCTGCTATAAATTGTCTTAAGACTGCCTAGTTGCCTTAATTCTATAATATGTATAGTATCCTGACTTGATCATATTATTATGCTGCATATCTAACATTGTTTCATCTCTCTGACTTTGTGTATAATTCAGACATAATGCTACTATTGTTTGATCCTTCGTCCGTTCTACTGTGTTGCACTAAACTATATGATTTACTTAATGTTAGTGGGTACTGGTCCTTTTTGCTCCCCTCTCCACTCCCACTCGCTCCTCACCCCCTCACAGCCCTGCCGGGTCTCAGTTCCAGAGCCCCGGGTTCTTTTTTGCACGTTTTCCCACTAAAGCAGTATTTAGCCGTACTTTGCCGTAAGCACCTCAGAGCACTGCCGAGTTTTAGTTCCATAACCCGGGCCTTTTTGCCTTTTTTCCTCTAAACCCGTAACTCACCGTTCTTTGCAGTAAAGTGCCTGGTTGGCTGCCTCCCCAGTTCAGTTCCATAACATTAGGTCCTTTCGCCTTTCCGCTAATGCCGCACTTTGCCATTACGCCTCAGGCTGGCGCACCCCCCTTTTCACTAATGGTCCTTGTTGCTAACCTGAGTGCAGAACCACATCCTATCCCTGCTTTCCTGCCAGTTCATGGCCTTCCTACTGTCCTTTCTTCCCTCCACCCCTTGCCCTCCTCCTATACCTTCTGCCATCCCACCTACTATAGTCCCTTAACCTCTGGTTCATCCTATCGCCTTTTTACCACTACCTCTCCCTACCTGCGACATCCCCTCCTCTGCTCTGCGTCCCTCGGTTCCACAAGCCTGGCTGCGTACCTCTGCCCAGCACCGCAAGGCCGTTAGCTGTGATTTTCCCTGTCTTTTCTGCCAATGCCCTTCACCCCTCATCAGTATCTCACACCCTCCCTTGCCTGCTTAAATTCCCCCTCACCACCCCTTCCCTTTCCTCTCCCTCTCCCTCTAAAGGTGTACTCCCTCCAGTACCCTCTGCCTATTGGAACTGTATGCTTGCCTTTGAAATTGTATGTCTGTACTTGTACCAATGTACCTTTGCCTGTATTGTGTTAAACCTAAACTGTCCTATTTTGTACTGTAACTGTGTCTCCCGGGTCGTGCCTGAAAATAGTCACCTGTTGGCTAGTGCATCTACCCGGTTAACAAAAACTAAATAAATAAATGAATAATACCTTCTATCTCACCTCCCCATTCATAGTCCTCCCAAGTGGTTCCAGAAAATTGCTACTTTGATGGGGAAATTTCTATGGGAGGGAAGTCCACCACCTTACGGTAGACAGAAGCTGCATCAGCAATGGAGCAAAGGAGGGTGGGGACTGCCCTGGTTGTAGGGCTACCACATGGCCTTTGCTACAGTGCAAACAGTTAAATGGTTTATACCAATGAGCAACTCTTCTCCATCCTGGGTACCTGTTAAAGCATCACTGGTGGCGTCCTCCTCTCTGGTCATGCTATTTCTGTATATGCTACCAAGAGACTCCAAGGGGCCTGACACCACCTACTAATGCATGTTATCCATACAATACTGGAACAAAGTAAATTCATTTTTGCAATCCACCCCCACCCTTGGGCATACATGCCTCTGTAAAGTAATCTGAATATTACCGTGGATCAGGAAGTCATTTACTGGTGCATATTGGAGACCCAAGGCATCAAACTAGTACAAAACCTACTGGTCCCAGGTGCTAGCACACTAAACACTTTTGAGGCCATGAGAGGGAGGTATCAAATCCTCTCTAATCACTTTTGTAGGTATTTGCAAATCAGGAAAGCCATCTTCAGGCCCCACCTCTCACCAAATCAGTCCATGACCCCATCTCCGCTGAAAATATGGATAAAACTGGAAAAAGGCCCAGCAAGTCTGATTTACAAAAACCTCTGGGAGGCCTCCCCTGACCCAGTTCTCTCTGCCAAAGCTCAATGGGAACAAACAATGGGCATCCACATCTCAGAGACATAGTAGGCCCACTGCTGGGCCTGGACATACCAGGCCTGCAGGGATGGCAGATCAAGGCTGATCATGAACAAAATCCTGCTGCAGTGGTATTACACCCCAGCCAAACTCAAGAAACTGGACCTTCTCCAGGATGATGCTTGCTGGTGATGTGGTCAAGCCGGGGCCCACCTATGCCATGTGCTATGGACATGTCCAGTGATCCAGCCTTTTTGGATGGCAATCATGAACATGTGTAGGAAGGTGACACCAGAGTTAGTCATTGATTCCCCTCTACTTCTGGTTGGCTGTGCACCTGAGGCCCTACCTAAACACAACCTGGGAGCCCAGTGGGTTACAGCAGTAGGAATGGTGGCAAAATGACTACTTCTGATGAGATGGCAGTCCCCTGAGTCCACTCTTCGAGTAATTGTTACTGTCCCTAACACAGGTGGCCCCCACAAAGGCTGTCCAGTTTTGCCACTGGCACATTGCCTAGGTTTCACCTCTGTTGGCAGCCCTTCCTGGGGTCTGCATACTGCCACACAACTTAAACAGATCCACACGGAGGCTAGCTAACCCAAGGCAAACTCCACCTCCACCCTGACCTCACTCTCCACTCTCCACTACCCAGAAGTACTCCTGTGTTTACAGCTGATTGCCAAAGTGTATATACAGTAGTTATTGTTATGTTAGGTGTCAGCATGGCTCAGTTGGTAGCACAACCTTGAGGCCATGAGAGGGAGGTATCAAATCCTCTCTAATCACTTTTGTAGGTATTTGCAAATCAGGAAAGCCATCTTCAGGCCCCACCTCTCACCAAATCAGTCCATGACCCCATCTCCGCTGAAAATATGGATAAAACTGGAAAAAGGCCCAGCAAGTCTGATTTACAAAAACCTCTGGGAGGCCTCCCCTGACCCAGTTCTCTCTGCCAAAGCTCAATGGGAACAAACAATGGGCATCCACATCTCAGAGACATAGTAGGCCCACTGCTGGGCCTGGACATACCAGGCCTGCAGGGATGGCAGATCAAGGCTGATCATGAACAAAATCCTGCTGCAGTGGTATTACACCCCAGCCAAACTCAAGAAACTGGACCTTCTCCAGGATGATGCTTGCTGGTGATGTGGTCAAGCGGGGCCCACCTATGCCATGTGCTATGGACATGTCCAGTGATCCAGCCTTTTTGGATGGCAATCATGAACATGTGTAGGAAGGTGACACCAGAGTTAGTCATTGATTCCCCTCTACTTCTGGTTGGCTGTGCACCTGAGGCCCTACCTAAACACAACCTGGGAGCCCAGTGGGTTACAGCAGTAGGAATGGTGGCAAAATGACTACTTCTGATGAGATGGCAGTCCCCTGAGTCCACTCTTCGAAATAATTGTTACTGTCCCTAACACAGGTGGCCCCCTACAAAAGGCTGTCCAGTTTTGCCACTGGCACATTGCCTAGGTTTCACCTCTGTTGGCAGCCCTTCCTGGGGTCTGCATACTGCCACACAACTTAAACAGATCCACACGGAGGCTAGCTAACCCAAGGCAAACTCCACCTCCACCCTGACCTCACTCTCCACTCTTCACTACCCAGAAGTACTCCTGTGTTTACAGCTGATTGCCAAAGTGTATATACAGTAGTTATTGTTATGTTAGGTGTCAGCATGGCTCAGTTGGTAGCACAACCACCTCTGGACCAGAAGGTTGTGGATTCTCATCCCACACTGGGATTGGACTTGCCCTTAAAAATTGCTGGCATCTGAGTGCAGTATTGGGGGGTGCTGTACTGCTGGGGTGTGCAGTCCATCGGATGAGATGTTAAACTGAGGTCCCTTCTGCCCATCCTGGTGTTGTCCTGGTGGGTGTCCAGGTGGAAGTAAAAGAACCCAGGGCACTCTTCACAAAAAGAGTAGGGAACATTCCCGGTGTCCTGGCCAACATTCCACTTCCCATAAACCAGTTCATGCAATTATTCAGGCTGTGTGTGGGTGATGATGTGCGATATGGCAGCCACCACACATTCAGTCACTTCACTACCAGTCTAGCATTGCTTGTATAGCACTTTGGGATACACTGTGTATGAAAAGCACTATATAAATGCTGATTCATCATCATCATCATCATGTTCGGTTTCAAGAGAGGTATGCACCAGCCACATAACATGGCTGACAGAATGGGGCAGTGGGCTAAAGCAGGCAATTACTGCCTGCCACTCCAGCCAATCCAACTCTGGCTAAGACAGGCAGGTGACTCAGGTCATTTGACAACCCCATCCCAGGAGAATTGATCCAGGGCATAAAACTATTTGACAATTTCTGGACACAGTGTGTAACCCTGTGTGATTTGTAGTCTATGTATAGGCCTGAGTGGGGAAGTGCTGCCCTCAAACAGTTCAATGTTATGCAATATACAGTATGTATATGTATATGTATATGTATGTTGTGGTATTGTCTCAATAAACTTTTCAACTTCAAAAAAAAAGTTTGCCTTCACTCAAATCGCCTACCTAGGATTCAGCCACAGGTGCGATCACTGATAGTTGTTGTGCACATGGTAAAAGACCAGCTGTTCTCAGTGTAAGTGGTTTTGTCCCCATGATACCACATCCCAAAAAACTGATATCATTAAAAATTATAGTTTCTGTCATTAGGTGTCTCTTCAGATTGACTGCCCTCAGTGAGTCTGCCTATTTCCTAGTTCATTTGTGAGGTGTGTTTTACCAAAATATTTTATCTTTTTTTCCTATTGGTAGAAAGCATCCATTTTCACAGGTCAAACAGTTGAGACAGCACTGTGTGTGTACAGTGCCAATAAATGTGTTGTCCCATGTGCACACTAATCTCAATACATGCAGATACAGCCTCCAAACAAAATAACATTATATGATGTATGCTGTGTGTTCCAATACACTCATACATGTGATGTCCCATTTGTCTTTTTCGCCCTCATTACAAGTGCTTGTTTTGCTTCAGTAACAAATGACTAAATGTAATGCGCTGTGTGTCACTCTCAGCCAAGTAATGTTCCATCCAATGCAACTGAGTGCAGAAATATGCTGAATACAAGACCAACATGATTGTGTCTGTCAGGTGGGGCTGCACAAGCATACAAGTACATTACAACTAAGTCACACATTATCCTATATTTCTTACCAGTCTAATGCATTAGCAGCCATATTCGCTAAGACCAGAGTTTGTTAGTTCTTGGTCATTCTGTTTGTAGCCAGCTTGTTTCTTAAGAATATCTATGTGTTGCTGTTTGTTTTTGGCTTTTGCATATTTATTATAACTAGTATAGTGTTATGATCACTACTGCATGGCATGGCTCTGATACTGCATTGTGTTGTATTAATCTGTTCTGAACAGAGTAAGATGTCTAATAGTTTAGATTAGATGTTGCTTTAGCTGAAGCTGCTCAATTGTAGCTAGTAAAGTTTTTCTGGCTGTGCTTTGTGCAGTATTGTTTTCATAGTTTATGTCTCCAAGATGTATGCACCCCATAAAAATAATATCTACGTTTCACTTACGGTTTCTATTTCTGTCAATACTTCTGTTGTAATGTCATTCTTGGAGTCAGGTGGACTATAACATAATCACTGGTTTTGCTCTTTTCTCAGTAAATTTGACCACATAGTTTCAGTTTGGGCATCTTCATTCTTTTTTGTTTTGAATGTTATCTCCACAGGTTTCAGACATTCAGTTATATAAACAGCAACCCCCCCTAGGGCTTTCTGGCCTGACTCTATGAATCGGTACACAACCTCGTATATTTTTCCCCAGCTATACCTTCCATTCCGCCATGTGTCAGTTATTGCAATAATGTCAAAATGTCTTATTGAATTTAGTGCCTCAGTCTCATCCATTGTGTTATTCATGCTCCTAGCATTTATTAATATGCTGCTAATATTATTAGATTTCCCTACCGAGTGTTGTTTTTTGCCAAAGTTATGATGAGTTTTATTATTATTACTGTTATTGTTGATTTGCAAACTGTCAGTGTGTCCCTAATCATTTAATTTAAATACTGTATATCCTGTTTAAGAGGTCTGGGATTTGTTTCTCCAAAACATCTGCCCCTTTTTATGTTGATTGTGCATGTAAGAAACATGTAACACTTTCAGAACAGGTTGTGGAGCTGCGGCATTATTGTGCCAATGCCCCCACAGCCTCTATAGGCTTGGCCTGTTTTCCCCAATGCCGTTGCACGCTGCTGCTGACACTAGTTCAGCCAGAGTGCAACAACCTTGTAAGGTTTCAGCCACTGTCATCATTGGCTGCCTCATCATTGCAGCGTAAGCCATTCGCTGCAATGAGGAAGTGACCCATCATTGTGGGGCAGAACCTTCAAACAGTGATACTGTTTGTGAACATGGAAGTGGCTTGCCACCGTGTTCACAAAAAATATTAAGCAGCATGTGCCCCCCCACCGTGTTTGTTTGCCAATGGAGGCCCCAATCCCCATCAGCTTCAGTTCCCCAATGTTGATGTTGCTGACAACGAGAGCCCTCCCCATCAGCATTATGCCAACCACTTTTGTTTGTGTGCTGACAGGGTGCCCAATCCCGTTGGTATAATCACCACCCTTCTTTTGTTGTGTGCCAATGGGGGCCCAATCCCCGTCGGTATAATTAACCACCCCCTTTTTGTTGTGCAGAGGTGCCCAATCCTGTCGCTACAGTTGCCCCCCAAAAAAGACTCCATTGGCATGCTGGGAGCCTACTCCAGTGTGCCACATGCCCTGTAAAACAAAAACAGTCCTCTATGTTTTTTTTTTCCCTGTGGAAAAAGGAAACAGTCCTCGGTGGTCTCCCTGCCCCCTCCCACAACCTGCACCCACCCACCCACTGTGCACCCTGCCCACCATCATCCCTCCTCACCCCATACTTACCTCCGGAGTCTGGCGCGACCATCTTCGATTGACCGGGAACATGTCTGCACTCTTCAAAGCCGACCACAAACTGAGGAAATGCCGGTAAGCTGTATAATGGAATAAACAGGGTTTTTTTTAACTTTGATGCATATCTCAGGCATTTGTTAGAAGTCTGGCACCAAATTTTCAACATAGAGTTTTCAGGACCCCACTCATGAATTCTGGCACTGCCATGGTGTTATTTGGCCCCAAAGGTGATTTTACAGTCACTGCGTGGAATCCACTTTTGGAACTGATTAATGAAATGACAGTGCCAGTGTTCATGAGGTGGGTTCTCAAAAAGTCTGTGTTGCAAATTTGGTGAGAAAGATCAAAAAAATGACTGTTTTATGAGTGTGCATTGCACAGTAGCTACGCACGCTTGTAACTTTGCGAATTTGCAATATTTTCATGCCAGATTTTCAACATTGGCATTTTTTCAGACCTTCTTGTGAACAGTACAGCTGTCATTTTCCACATCTTGGCCGAAATGTGTTTTCGTACTTCCGGCGCAGAACAGCACGGTAGCTGTGGGAAATCAGTGTTTGGGACAGATTAAGAAAATGATAGTGGCACTGTTCATGAGCAGAGGTCCTAAAATGCCTATGTTGAAAATTTGGTGGTGATACTCAATAAAATGACTGTGTTATGAGCGTGCTTTGCGTAGCTTACATGCACACTCATAACTTCGCAAATTAATAATATTTTCACTCCAGATTTTCAACATTGCCATTCTTCTGCACCTCCTTATGAACAGTACAGCTATAATTTTTCACATCCTGGTCAAAATGTGTTTTCGCAGTTCCAATGCAGAATAGCCCGGTTGCTGTGGGAAATCCATGTTTGGGACACATCATGAAAATGACAGTGACATTGTTCATTAGCAGATGTCCTAAAATGCCTATGTTAAAAATTTGATGATGAAAGTCCATAAAATGAGTGTGTTAAGAATGTGCATTGTGCAGTTTCCATGCATGCTAGTACCTTGGCAACTTTGTAATATTTTCACTCCAGATTTTCAACATTGCCATTTTTCCACACCTCCTTATGAATAGAGTAACTGTCATTTTTCACATCCTGGCTGAAATGTGTTTTCACACTTCCGGCGCATAATAACACGGTCGCTGTGGGAAATCAGTGTTCGGGACACATTAAAAAAATCATACTGACACTGTTCATGAGCAGAGGTCCTAAAATGCCTGTGTTGAAAATGTTATGATAAAACTCCATAAAATGACTGTGTTATGAGCGTGTGTTGTGCAGTTTCCACGCACCATTGTAAGTTCGCAAATTAATAATATTTTCAGGCCAAATTTTCAACACTGGCATTTGTTTACACCTCCTTATGAACAGTACAGCTGTCATTTTCCACATTATGGCCAAAATGTGTTTCCACGCTTCCAGAGCAGAATACCACAGTTGGTGTTGGAAATCAGTGCTTGGGACAGATTAGGATTGAGCGACTGATAGGAGGGGAAGTGACCGAGCTCAACTGAGCTCTGTCAGGACTGCTGTGGATTTCTTTGTGGGCAGGAAAAGGTGCCAACACAGGCAGGAGCTCAGTACAAAAGGACAGCCTGCAGCACCGGGAGACACAGAACGAGCGAGTGAGTGAGGGGGAGTGAGTGAACTCAACAGAGCTCTGTTGGGACTGCTGCAGATTTCTTTGTGGGCAGGAAAAGGCAGCAATGCATGCAGGGGCCCAGTACAAAAGGGCAGCCTGCAGCAGTGGGAGAAACAGGATGAATGACTGAGAGACGGGGAGTGAGCAAGCTCAGCGGAGCCCTATCGTGACTGCTGAGGATTTCTTAGTGGGCAGAAAAGGGTGGCAACACAGGCAGGAACCCAGTACAGAAGGGCAGCCTGCAGCACTGGCAGAAACAGAATGAGCGAGTGAGACAGGGGGAGTGAGTGAGGCCAATGGAGCTCTGTCGGGACTGCTGCAGATTTCTTTGTGGGCAGATAAAGATGCCAACAGAGGCAGGAGCCCAGTACAAAAGGGCAGCCTGCAGTGCCGGGAGAAACAGAATGAGCGAGTGAGAGGGGGGAGTGAGAGAGCTCAACAGAGGTCTATCGTGACTGCTGCAGATTTCTTTGTGGGCAGGAAAAGGCGGCAAAGTAGGCAGGAGCCCAATACAAAAGGCCAGCCTGCAGCACTGGCAGAAATGGAACGAGCGAGTGGGGGGGGGGTGAGCAACCTCAATGGAGCTGTGTCAGACTGCTGCAGATGTCTTTGTGGGCAGAAAAAGCCCCAACGCAGGCAGGCAACCAGTACAAAAGGACAGCCTGCAGCAGCGGGAGACACAGAGCAAGTGAGTGAGGGAAGGGAGTGAGTGAGCTCAACAGAGCTCTGTTGGGACTGCTGCTGATTTCTATGTGGGCAGAAAAAGGCAGCAATGCATGCAGGGGCCCAGTACCAAAGAGCAGCCTGCAGTGCCAGGAGAAACAGAATGAGCGAGTGAGACAGGCAAAGTGAGCAACCTCAACGGAGCTCTGTCAGGACAGCTGTGGATTTCTTTGTGGCCAGAAAAAGATGCCAACGTAGGCAGAAACCCAGTGCAAAAGGGGAGCCTGCAGCATCGGGAGAAACAGAATAAGCGAGTGAGAGATGGAAGTGAGCGAGCTCAACAGACCAACGGAATCAACATTCGACATTGTCAAATGCTTGTTTATTTAAATATAATCCATCTTTCTCAAACAGGTGGGATTTATTATGAAAGATTCCCCAGTTATAAACAAAGCTGATGCCTTCCTTTTTTGCACCAATAAAAGCATCTTATATTTATGCAGTATATTGTATGATTTTTGTTTTCTGTATTCACTTTTGGCACTGGAAGGATGACAGAAATTGCCACCCTACCGCCTTTCATTGTTAGTTTGTTTCCTAGGGCAAGGCGGTCATAACAGATGTTCTTCTTACAGAACTTCCCCACATCATGTGTTTCGAGATTTATTACTACAGTTTTGTATCTTCATTTGTCCCACTGAGTTTTTTTTATTCTTTGAGTTATGTCATTAATTCGTGCTCCTGGGAGGCAAGACACAGTAGTGGTCTCTTTATTACTCTTCTGCATTGTAGAAACTGAGTCTCCTATGATTAGTCTTTCTGTTACATGTGGTAAGTTTGTAGCTGGTATGTTTGTCTCATTTACTGTTTTATTGTTTGGTGAGACATTAAATGTTTTACAAGAGAATCTCATCGGAGAGATCTAGTGCCCTCCTTCCCTTTATTTTGGTACCCATGACAAGACACCTGTCATTATCAGCACTGCTGTGTTCTTCCCTTATCCTATTAGGTTTATCACATTGTATAGATGAGCTGCTTGATTCCTCATTATCTTTTCTAATCTTTTTTTAATATTTTTTCTACATGCTTTAGAATTACTTGTGTTCTCTGCTGTTATTTCTTGAACAAAGGAGGCAATGCTACCTATTTCATTGTTTTCAAAGGTTTGTTGCACTGCAGTCTTCAGTGATCTTATTTCATTCAAGTAACGATGTGTAAGCAAAGCATTTACCACATGTGAACTCATCATTGCGATTGTATGTTAGGGTGAGCGTGTACAGTTTACATTTACTACAAGCTGCAATGTGTGGTGTGCCTTATATGTAAGGACAGGTTGAGTCAGGGTGAGCAGGGAAGAAGGCTGGGGACATCTACTATGAAAAGGTATGTGCTGGGTCTCAGAATGAGAAGAGGTGCCAATGCTTGGCATCAACAGGAGCAGCAGCACTAACAAACAATGAGGCTGATGAGGATGAGGAGGATGGGTAGAAGAATGAGAATGTTCAGGATATGGAGGAAGAGGAAAGAAGTTATTCAAGTAGCAACCAAAGCACAACTCCAACATCTTCCATTCATAGGTTCTTTAGCTTGTTGACTACCACAATTCCAAGAGGCCACAAATCTACATACACTGCTACCCCAAAGGGAGACAAAAGTGGGAGCCAGCCATCTGGTGTAGCCAGAAAAATATGAATCAGGCACCTTTGGCTGAGCCTCTTGAAATGAGCCAGAAATATAAAGCCAACAGACCCGAGACCAAAATGTTCACAAAAGCAGTTGTGGAAATGCTGGGCACTGATTTGCTGCTATTCCCTTTTGTGAACATTGCAGGCTTTAAATCAGTAATGCAAGTTCCAATACCAAGATGCCAAGTGCCCAGCCATGCATACTTCTGCATAGTGGTGCTTACAGATGTGTACTAGAATTCCTAAAAACATGTTCTATGTGCCCCAAAACCTGTTTTTTTTTTTTGTGCCAGTGTTTCACATCATCGCTAATTTGGTAATGTGTATCCAGCCGCTGATTACCTGGCAGTGACTACACACTGGGTGAATTTTCTGTCATCCTTGTCTTTCTCTTCTCTGGATTAAGTTCAGTGTTGGGCAGTAATGCGTTACAAGTAATGCATTACTGTAATCTGGTTACATTGTCATGTAACTTGTAACAGTAATGAATTACTTAAAAGAAAATGTAACTTTTGCATGTTACAGATTACATTTTCTTTCAAGTAAAGCAGTTACTGTAATGCAGTTTACTATATTACTTGTTTTGTAGGGTTTTTTGTTTTGTATGTGAGTGCAGGAAACTGGGTGCACCATTTTTAAAATCTTGTTGAGAGTCCCTGTAGTCTGCAGGCAGCATTGTGGAGGTACTGTATGCTGTGGTAAAATGGCCACCTCAATCTTGTGAGAGCCAGCAAGAATAGTTCCCTTCTATGTAGGATATCATGGCTGCTGGAGATCCCATGAGATTTTGGGTAAGATTGCGTCGGTGGCTCAAAATGTAGAAGGAAGGAGGAGGGAGCCCCACCTCTATGCATAGTGTGTCGGGGCTTTCAAAACACTGTGCCAGTAGGAACCAGAACCCCGGCACCGGGGCAACCAGTTGGCAACTCTGCCAGAGGTAGGGATGTCATTGAAGGGGAAAGCAGGAGTTGAAAAAACAGTCTTATAGCCCACACAGATTCTGGTGTGTGGCTGATAGCATAGACATGCCTAAGAAGCTCAGATGAAGGAGTGGACACTACTGGACGGTCCACTCC
Source organism: Neoceratodus forsteri (assembly GCA_016271365.2). Taxonomy (NCBI): domain Eukaryota; kingdom Metazoa; phylum Chordata; order Ceratodontiformes; family Ceratodontidae; genus Neoceratodus; species Neoceratodus forsteri. The sequence goes on along the minus strand of CM028137.1, from coordinate 189,248,315 downwards.
ACTGGAGTTACGTGGCGGTAATCAGGGTAAGGAGGACTCTACAGGAGGATCCTCACCTGATACAGCAACAGTTTATAAGTTTAAGAAGCTTTGTGGGAGGACACTGCAAGAGGGTTTCAGGGAAGGGGTGCTTGAAATTAACAGCAGCAGTTGAAGATAGCATGTGAGCAGTGAGCACAGCACCAGAAGTGTTCAGACTGTCTAGTGTTTACATCATTTTTTTTCTTGCCCTGGCTTCAGCAATCCGACCAGTTCCCAATAAGGTGAGAAGAATCAAAAGGAATGAGACTTACTTAAGCTAAAGGGGGCAGGTTTCAGGGGGAAGCATTGCAGGAGGGGCAGTTTTGGGGGGAATAGACCCAGATGGATAGGTTTAAATAAACTACATCATATGCTAGGACATGTTGTGCAGGTATAGTGTATATTATTGGCATGTACACAGTCAGAAAGCTATGGGTGGATGGTTACTGTAAGAGTTTGAAAACAGAGGTCTAGGCTTGGCTTCTTATTGTATGGCTATTAATTATATTTCCTAAACTACAGTGCACTTAAACAGATGTAGTCAGCCTACTGAGTCTGGAACTCTGACCATTAATTTATTAATGTTGGTGTTGTAACCCCTCAGTTTGCTTACAGTGTAATACAGTAGCTGGCTCACCTGACCCAGTGGTTGTACCTTTCAGTTTAACAGTTCTCATATGTTTATCTAGTTTTGGGGGAGGAGATGCTCGAGTATATGTCTGCCACTGCTGGGGTGTTGAGTCTGGTATGTCTGGTTCGGGGGCTGGAGAGGAGAGCTGTGTAATAAAATGTAGTATTGCATATCAGTGCTTGGTTTTGTTGCCTTTTTTCTGCCTGAAGAATTTAAGTAGTCAGATTAAGAGAACCACTGTGCCATGCCTTTTATGAGTTGCTGGTGGGGTGGGTTGTGTGTGGTTACTGGATCAATATCAGTGTTGCCAGCAGACATGTGAATATGCATTCATGGAGGCAGGGGTTAGGTGGTCACATGGGTCACAAACAGAGGCCTAAGTGGCTGAAGTGACTAGTAAGCACAAGTAGGTCAAGGGAGAAAATTTTTATTTTGAAAAAATGAATTCACTAACAACCATCAAGCTTTCTGGACCAAGTTATAAAAAGTAATAGAAAGTAATAGAAAAAGTAATAGGCATTACAGTTAGTCATTACATTTTATACAAAATTAATAAAATAACTGTAGCTGATTACGATTATTTCAGATTAACTAGTAACTGTAACTGATTACTTTTCTAAAGTAACTTACCCAACACTGATTAAGTTACAGCAGGAGCAGCAACAATAGTTGAAAGCCAGAGACTCCCTCCAGTCTCCACAAACAGGCAGGTTTATGAGTCTGCAGCTTTGTCAACAACCATTGCGCAGAAAATCAGCTAGATTACTTTCAGCAGAAGTTTGATGAGTGACTGACACCATTCTCATTAACCCCACATTCAGTAGTATCAGATAATACAAATAGCCTTGCAAAGGAAGTTGCAGATGGTGACACATGTTTTATGGTTTGCTTATTGCATATTTTTTTTTTTATTTAAGTTTGTTAAACTTTTCACAATACTTCCAGACATGTACCATCATGACAGTCAGTCAGCTTATTTTATTGTTCAATCTAAAAAAAATCTTTACAATCCCAAACAGTATGAAATAAACATATATCATAAATACCAACACAGCCTCCAATTGTGCAAAAAACATAGAGAAAAAATACAAAATATGAATATTTCATATATACTTATTCAAGACATTACATAATACGAAAACTTAATTTCTCCCTAAATTTAAAACTTCTTAAGGTTTTATAATCATTGTTCTAATATTACAAGCCCTTACTTCCTTTATATTATTTAAACATTTCGCCATTTTTCTTATTATATATTCATCATTTGTTAACAATATGTTAATCTTTAATTCATCAGCACAACCCTGTAAATCAGATAAAATGTCTGCCAACCATTTGTTTCTAGTTTTCTCATACCACATACATGTTAATATCATATGCAACAGAGTTTCTCTCTCTGAGACTCCACATAGGCAATAGGAATGTACTGGATCCACTTCTCCATTAAATCTTGCTGTTAACTTATTTGACTCCTGGGATTCAATTCTAAATCTAGCATAAACTTTTCTTAGTTCTGGTTCTTCTAAGACGTCCAGATAATATTTATATTGGTGACTTAAGACATTATTGCTGTACCACAGTGAATAATGAGAGTTTTTTTTATATTTGCCATAGCTATATTATTGTACTTCTTGATTAACAGTTTTTTAATGTATTTCTTATATTGAACTGAAATCACCACATTCTGAAATGTCAGATCAAATAATTGATCTAATTCCACTGTCCTCAATATCCTTCTAACTTTCTGCAACCAGGGTGACTGGATGCCATTCATAGCCCAGTATTTTATTTCCTCCAAACATTTCTTGGAAATTCTACAAGCCTCTTGAATATCTAATCTTATTCAAAAGTAATGGTATTTGACTCAGCTAAGGCCTTCAAGTTTGTTAATCCTGTTTCTGCTTGTACATACAGGCCCAGATATTCAAAAGGGTTGCGCATGGCGCAATAGTGTTGCGCCATGCACAACCCACTGATGTGCCTCTGGCGTGATATTCAAAAGGGAAAAGTGTGCTAGACAACCCGGCGCCGGAGTGCATCATATTGGTATGCAGGCACAGGTAAGGGGCGGTCCATGCATAACCTGCACAGGCCGATATTCAGCCTGGGATGTGCAGAGTCATGCATGCGCAACCCCTACCTGCGCCTGCACAAAGTTAAGTCAAAAAAAAAAGGAACAAGTGATGGCCACCCACAGGTGAGCTGCCATATTGCAGGGTGCAACATGGCAGCTGCCACTTGTGGGTGGCCACCCGAGTTCCTGCCGCACCTGGTGGCACCCCCACATGCCCCATCGTGGGCATCCCTGTAGTGAAATCCCCCCTCCTATATCCCTGGTGGTCTAGTGGACCTCTATGTGCCCGATCGCAGGCATCAGTATAGTACCCCCCCATGTCCAATATCCCTGGTGGTCCAGTGGACCGATTGCCACCTGATCGTGGGCATCTGTAACACATAAAATACCCCTACTACCCTGGTGGTCTAGTGTACCCCCTCCCCACCTGCTCACTGAGCCCCACCACCCCACTCCCCCGTCAGCCAGCAGATGGCAGCACCCCACCCACCTGCTGCCCTTCTGCCCGCCGACTGACAGCTTGGTAGGGCTGCACGCCCATTGGTTCACAGCGTGAGCCAATGGGCATGCAGCCCATACCGTACAACTCAGTCCAGATATGTGAATGATTCATTCACACATCTGGACTGGTTGAGGGGAATTGCTACAGCTAATATTTGGGCTCCTGGTATTGAGCCAATTACTCTACTGAGTAGTGCTGAATAAAGGGAGGAATTAGCATGTGATCTACTGATACCGAGAACCAGAAAGTGAAACCACTCACCTTTCTCTTCATCACTACTAAAAAGGGGGGGTCAGTGAGACCAGCAAATAATGCAATTGGAAAACTTTGAACACTTGTCTTGGGGAGAAATGAAACTGTGCCATGATGGAGCCTACAGACTTCCAAGGTCCTTTCAACTGCAGATCACTTATCTGAACCCCTTGAAGTTGGGGTATCCAGTCAGGGGAAAGTATCTGTTCACCGATCTTGAGATTTGGATTACCTAGTACTGGCTGGGCAATATCCCTATGGGAACTATACCGTAAAGTGGCACTGAGTTGGATATGGGATGATATAGAGGTGGCCATTGGTGTTTGGGCAACAATGCGTGGCAAGGCCTTTGGAGGAATATGCAGCATTGCTTGTGGGGAAATGCCACTGTGGGAGAGAAGGTCCTGTTCAACTTTTAACCAAGAAGGGACATAAGGAAGGGAGCTGAGTTCTTCTTGGGGGAGTAGCCATTTTAAATACTTACAGGCTTGACTCACCCAAAAATAAAGGGCAAAGTGAGGAAACCTTAATCCTCCATAACCCCAGGCTGCTGCCAGCTACTGGTAGGATCTTCTGGGTGGTTTACACAACTACAAGAATGTGCAACATTTAAACTAGCCAAAGGGGGAGGCACTGAAAAGGAGAAGGGAAATCCTAGCCCCCCCCAAAAAAAATCAGGGTAGTTAGTGAAGTAAACGCCAAGATAGAGCAGTCGATAAGGAGAAGGGCAGGGGTAAATAGAGAAAAAGACAAAGGCAGTAAGGACGGGGATGCGCCAAAAAGAAATAAAGACATAAAAAATGGAGGGTAATGAGTACCAATGTCCGTAGTCTAGGTAAAAAGCTCCCCAAAATGCTGGCCTTGATGGAAGAGGGATGCCTGGATATCGTGACAGTCGCAGAAGCATGGTACACAGAGAACCATGACTGGGATGTCAACATACCAAGGTACACAATCTACAGGAGGAACAGGGAGGGAAGAAGAGGAGAAGAAGGAGCTCTCTATGTAAGGGAAGGGATAAAAGCAACAGAACTAAAGCGTAAACAGGGAGGAGAGGAGGCACTGGGGGTCAATTTGGAGACTGGAAATGGCACCACAATCTGCACAGGGGTTATATACAGACCTCCATCTCAAGGGGAGGAAATGGACAAGGAAATGATAGAAGACATCCTTAGGATGGCAGAGAAAGGGGAGATATTGCTGATGGGGGACCTGAATATGCCAAATGTTAACTGGAGCACCTTTGCTGCAGCCACATCCAAGAGCAGGACCATTCTCGATGCCCTACAGGTGGCATGCCTCAGACAGCAAGTTTTGGAACCCACTCAGGAGGGAGCAATCTTAGACCTGGTACTGTCAAATGGGGATGGAGAAAGGATCTCTGATCTTGAAGTGGGTAGCCATCTGGGAACAAGTGACCATCAAACAGTGTGGTTCACGACAAACTTAGCTGAAGAGTCAAGCCATACAAAAGTGACGGTACTGGACTTCAGGAGGGCTGATTTTATCAAAATGGGAGAGTGCCTCAGAAAAGCACTAGCAAACAGGCAAGAAGGTGGGGTGCAGCAACAATGGGGAAACATCAAAACCGCCATCACAGAGGCAATAAGCCTTTGTGTGAAGCAAATAAGCAAATCAAAATGAAAGAAAAAAACACTATGGTTCTCAAAAGAAGTGGCGGGGAAGGTTAGGAAGAAAAAGATAGCATTCAGGAAGTATAAGGACACACAGAAGACGCAGAACAGAGGACTGTACCAGTTAAAGCAGAAGGAAGCAGGTAAGGCAGTAAGAATAGCAAAGGCCAAAACCAAGGAAAAGATAGCCAACTCGGTTAAGAAGGGGGATAAAACCATTTATAGGTACATTAGAGAGCAAAGAAAGACTAAGGCAGGGATACTGAGGCTGAATAAAGAGGAAGGTGGTTGGGCAGAGAGTGACAGTGAAAAAGCAGGGATACTGAACAAATACTTCTGCTCAGTATTCACAATAGAAGAGCAGGGGGAGATACCTAACCCAGACAGTAGAAGCACTCTAGATAGGGGGGTTGATATTAGTCCTTTCACAGAAGAAATGGTTGCGAAAGAACTTTTAAAACTGAAGGTGGTTAAAGCAATGGGGCCTGATGGAATTCATCCCAGAATTGTAAAGGAACTAAGGGAAGAACTAGTAACACCACTGACTACCCTTTTTAATACATCATGGGAGGATGGTGTGGTACCTGAAAACTGGAGGAGGGTGGATGTGATTCTCCTTCACAAAAGTGGGAGCAAGACAGAGGCAGAAAACTACAGACCTGTCAGTTTGACCTCAGTGGTAGGGAAAATGATGGAATCACTTCTGAAGGAAAGAATTGTTGAGTACCTAGAGGCTCATGTGGAACAGGGCCCAAGGCAGAATGGATTCACAGCGGGAAGGTCATGTCAGACAAATCTAATTGATTTCTTTGACTGGGTGACAAAAGTAGTAGGCCAGGGAGGGGCTGTGGACATGGCCTACTTAGACTTTACCAACACATTTGACACAGTCCTGCACAAAAGATTAATATACAAATTAGCCAGCCTGGGAGTGGGTCCCAGGGTGGTAGCCTGGGTAAAACATTGGCTGGACAACAGGACACAGGGGGTAAATGGAGTCCACTCTGAAGAAAGGGGGGGTTACTAGTGGGATACCGCAGGGTTCAGTACTGGGCCAGTCCTTTAATGTCTCTATAAGTGACATTGCAGAGGGACTGAAGGAAAGTATGTCTCTTTGCAGATGACACAAAGATCTGCAACAGGGTTGATATGCAAGGTGGGGTGGAAAGGATGAAAAGGGACTTGGCAAGGTTGAGGAATGGTCAAATGTATTGCAGCTTAGATTCAGTGCAAAGAAGTGCAAAGTAACGCACCTGGGAAACAAAAACCCAGGGGAAGAGTACACATGGGGGTGAGATACTGACAACAACAAAAATGGAAAGGGACCTGGGGATAGTCATATCAGATGACCTAAATGTGGGCCAGCAATGTGAGAAGGCAGTAAGGAGGGCTAGGGAGATTCTGGAATGCATAGGGAGAGGCATCACCAGTAGAAAACAGGAAGTTGTTGGCCCTCTGTACAGACAGTTGGTAAGACCACATCTGGAGTACTGTGTACAGTTCTGGAGACTTCATCTCCGCAAAGACATAGACAGGGTGGAGGCTGTCCAGAGGATGGCAACCAAAATGGTGCAGGCATATGAAGAAAGATTAAGGAGCTTAAGATGCATAGCCTCAAGGAAAGGAGGTAGAGGGAGGACATGATAGAAACTTTCAAATACCTCAGAGGAATCAACAAAGTCCAAGAGGGTAGCATCTTTCAGAAAAAGAGATGTGCAAGAACAAGGGGGCACAATTTGAAGAAAGAGAGGGGGATGGCTCAGGGGCAGCATGAGGAAGTATTTTTTCACAGAGAGGGTTGTAGATGCATGGAACAGTCTTCCTAAGGTTGTCGTGGAGTCAAAAACAGTGGGGGAATTCAATAATGCATGGGACAGACATAAGGCAATTCTAGTGGGGGGTAGGAGGAAGTAGGCTGTTGGTTAACTAGGATCTGCAGCTTATCCATTAGGTAGGGAAATTGGCAGACTAGGTGGGCCAAGCGGTCCTTATCTGCCATCAGATTCTATGTTTCTATGTTTTCTGAACCAGCCTCTAGGGATACAGATGTTGAGCATAATGAGAGGGTAAAAGAGCCTTGGCAACACATTCATCGTTACTAGACTAATGCAACCCCAAAGCAAGATCGAGGGATAGTGCCATCAGATAAGATCTTGCTGGAGTACTCCCAGCAGCTGTTCCAAATTCAGCTTCTTCATCAGGGCCTCGCTCCGGGCTAAGTATAAGCCCAGATATTTTAGAGTTTTCGGGCTCCATTGAAGTCCCAGATGCTCAATGTCCACCCTAACCAAACAGTGGTGGTTAAGGGAAAAAAATAGAGTTTTTCCAGGGTTAATCTTGTAGTTAGAAAGGACACTGTACTGTGCAATGTTGGACAAAACAGCTGGAAAAGATTGTCTGGGGTGAAGACGGTACAAAAGAATATCATCAGCATTCACCAATAGCTTAAACACCTGGTGCCCACTGGGATTCCCTGAATTTCAGGATTTTCCCACAATCTGGCAAGCAGGGGTTCCAAGTATATATTAAATAAAAGAGGAGATAATGGACAACCCTGCCGGGTGCCTGAGTATAAGGGGAAGGGGGTCGAGAACACTCCGTTACAATAAATTCTCACTGTGGGGTTCCTGTAGAGGGCGGATACCCAAGTAATGAACTTGGCAGAGATGCCTATGCATTGCATAGCCCCCAACAGAAGCTGCCAATTCACTCTGTCAAATGCCTTCTTCACGTCCAGGGAGAGGAACCCAGCCCGGTGTACCTGAATCCCTGGACGGAGAGAAGACATGTGAGAGTTTACGTAGGTGATCTGAAGCTAACCTGCCTTTCATAAATCCCACTTGGTCCAGATGAATTAGAAAGGACAAGACTGCACTGAGATGCCCAGCTAGTATTTTTGCCAATATTTTCATATCACAATTTAGGAATGAAATTGGCATATAACTAGTTACCTGATCTGGATCTTTATCAGGTTTGTGCAGGACAATAATAAGGGCTTCAAACATGATTTTGTCTACTGGGTCAGATTTAAGATCCAGTTACATAACCTACTCAGCCAAGGAGTTAATTTTTCTTTGAATTTTTTATAAAAGTTTGGGGAAAACCCATCTGGGCCTGGGGCTTTGTCAGATTCTATAGGCACTAGCCAACTGTATCTCTGCCAGCATGATTGGCCTCATGAGGCACTCTTGCTGGGTTCTATCTAGGGTGGGTAGGGTGGTGTTGGCCAAATAAGCAGATACCTGGCTAGTATCATGCAGATGAGGCATAGGACCATATAACAATGTGTAATAATCCACAAATTCCTTGATTATCTCCTTGGGGGTGACATACAGAGAATCATCAGTTCAAGAGTGTATGGCTTTTATGTACCTAGCAGATTTTACCTTTTTGAGCCGGAGGGCCAGTAATCTACCAGCCTTTTCCCCCTGGTCTACCTGTTTGGTTCAGATTTTCAAAACTGCATATTCCACTTTCTCCTGGAGGAGGCAAGTGTACTGGTCTGGGAAGCCTACTAATTTAGCCTGGTGAGCCTCTGTGGAAGTGGGAGACAGTGAGGCCTCCAGCTTCCGGATATCCTTCAGGAAAGAAAGTGTTTTCCTATCTCTTCTTCTTTTCTGCTGGGAGGCTAAATTAATGAAGCAGCCTCTTAACACACACATCAGTGCTCCCCACTCCAGGTCTGGTCTACTAATGGAATTTAGATTGAGGGCTGTGAACTGGTCTAGCTCCTGGTTAATAGCCTCTACTATTTGTGGCTCCTTCAGCAACTGATTGTTCAGTTTCCAAATTGTTTGCTTAGGGTTGTGGGGCACTAATGTCAACAGACAGTCCACCATGGAGTGATAAGAAATGACACCTGGGTTAATACTGCTTCCCAGTATCCCAGGGAGCAGGGTATGGGTAATAAAAGAATAATCACTCCTGGATTTGTATCCATGAACCTTGGAACAGAATGTAAACTCCTTCCATCCTGGATGGAGGACCCTCCAGGGATCACATGACCCTAAATGGTCCACTAAGTCCCTTATCGCTCTCTGGGCAGGAGTCAGACGGTTATGCCTTTTTTCCTACTTATCTAAATCTGGGAAGAAGGGGAGATGCCAGTCTTCCCCTAATAGTAAAGGAAGGCCTGCAAAGGGGGCCAGAAGTGTCAGTAACTCTACTAAGAAACTGGGGGTGGCCCCATTGGGACAATAAATGCTTCCTAGCACCACATCTGTTTTGTTCATTTGCCTCTGGACTAAGCCATACCTTCCCTGTGGGTCTTGTACCACCTGCTTCACTAAGAATGGAAGTTTCTGAGCTATCAGTATGGCAACCCCATGACTCTGGGTACTCTCCCCAGCTGAGAACACTTGGGCTATATTTTGCCTGCCTAGCAAGCCCTCCTTCTTGGAAAGCAGGTGGGTCTCCTGTATCATGACAATGTCCCCTTTAAGATGAGCAATATGTTTAAGGATTTGATAATGTTTAAGTTTACTCAGAGCCCCTCGCACATTCCATGAAAGGATTTTCATTCCTACTGACATGGAGGTCCGCTTTCCCTGTGTCTCTCAGAGAGCCACTACTTGATGAAAAGAGAATGCAATACCCCTCCATTGAAACCAGCCAGCCCCCATCCTCCCCTTGTCAATCTCCACCCACCCCTCCCAAAACAATTCCCGAACACCTGCTCCCCTCCCCATACCCCACCATTCTCCCCCCAAAAAAAATATCTCCATGCCGTACTCCCCCCCAAAATCATCTTTACAGTACATGATGTACCCTTTACACTCAGCTGGACTTCACCCGTAGACCAGTTGAAAAGTACAAGTATAACCTTCAGAGTATCCAATGTAAAAGCAGTAAAAGGCAAAGCAAGACCTCCCCAGAAAACATGCTGAAAATTTAAATCCCTACAACCCCAGAAGCCCCAATTGTCACAACTATAGTCACACAATTATTCAAGCCTTATAGGGCAGGTTGAGTTGAAATAAAACCAGTCTGGAGGTGTCCCCCACTGTTCAGGGTGCAATAACAACATAAGAGTCTCCCAAAATTTTAAACTGTCTCGGTCAGGCCGCTCCTAGGAGATCTCGCTAATTGGAGGCCGTCACCAACTGGATCCAACAGTACTGTTACACATGGGTAACTAACTGAACTAAAAGTGTCACTTAGGGGTCCAAGGTCATCCCAGAAATAAGTGCAGTGGGTGCAAAGTATATGGTGTCTCAACTCAGAAAATACAAAAAAATACCTCCTTGTAAAATAAAAAGACTGGAACCAGCGCGCCATCCAAAAATAAACTAAAATTAAAAGTAGCAACAGGGGAACAGAGTAGCGGTTATAGTCTTGTGGGCACCCCACAAGAGCCCCTTTTATCTCCAAAAAATAAAGGTATACCGTGTTTCTTGTGAGAAAAATCACATAACCAAAATTAAAAGTTCGAGCTTACTTTGGTTCACATCTGACTATGGCCTCATTTTGTAGTGAAGTCGCTCCCGTTGGGATTTCAGCAGCCCTTTCGCAATGTTGCACAATTTACTCAGTTGTAAAATAAATCTGGGAATGATGACTTCACTGTTTCCTCAGCAGCCTTGGTGTCCTCAAAAGTATTCCAGCTCCCTTCAATCTGGACTTAAAACTTAGCTGGGTACCACATTTGGAATTTTATGTTCACCGCTATTAACTTTGTGACTATGCCATGGAAGATGGCCCGCCTCTGTCAGACCAACAGGAGATCTTTCACCACATGAATGGGGTACCCTCCCATTGCACCTCTTTGATTTCCCATAATTTGGCCATAAAATGTTGCTTTTCCTGGTAGTTCAGGAACTTAAAATAAATGTTCTCAGAGGGTGTCCCGGTGGAGGGCTGGGCCTCACTGCTTGATGAGCGTGCTCAATAATAAAAGTGGGCCCAAAAGGTGAAGGTCCTGCCAGTTTCACCATGAAGTTTTGGGCAAAGACAACTGGATCCGATCCTTCTTCTTGTTCCGGTAAATCAATCAAAACTGCATTGTTTTGGTGGCTTCTCCCCTCCAAATCCTCGACCTTTGCTTCTAGTTTGGAGATTCTTTGCCAGGATACAGCCATTGCAGGATCTATCTTGTCCACCTTATGTTCCAGAGAGCCAATAGGGGCCTCACTGTCCCCTACCCATCAGGAGAGATCTTCCAGGGTGCCTGAGAGCACTTTAATTTCAATAGCCAGAGAACGCAGATCTTCTCTAAATGGGCACAATTCTTCAAGAAGGTGCTCCAGGGTTAAAGGGGTTTGCTCTAGTGCCACAGCCACTTGTCACATCGCCAACCCCGACTAGGTCTTGGAATGCTTACTGGCTTTTTCAGGTGTAGATGGTGGCATGTGACGAGGGGGAGCTGTCTTCATTTCTGCTTTCCACTCACACTGGCCCAAGATCCAGACAGAAAACACTCCGGAAATTTTTTGACAAAATTGGAGATACTTTTAGGCAACTGGATACTCTGAAAATGTAAGTTTTAATTGAAAATTCAAGGGGGGTAGTGGGAGCACACCACACACGCAGCTATACAGCAGGTCGCATCACATGATCTCCTCGCTCACAGCATAATTCTGATAGTTCAGTGATTCATAGATGAGGAAGGCACCACTGTGCAGAAGAGTAGGTGTGTCCAAAACAGGTCAGTGGTTATGTTAACCATTCTGTTAAGACAAGGAAGCTGTTACACATCATTAAGCAGCAGAAACACCTCCCTCTCCACCACCAGAAACAAAATGGAATTCCACCTATTACAATACCTTATGCAGTGGCTGCCAGAACAACTGAACCACAGTTTGCAGAAACTTGCCAGAGTCAGTCACATGACTAGAGGTTTTTGGACTGGCCTGACTTTTGTACCAATTAACAAGGCAAATCCTTATGAGTGTGTTATTGACTTCCACAGATTAAGAAGTGGTTTAAATCTAAAATCATTAGTTGATGGTAAAACATTTGGTAGGAGGCTTGAATCCACCAGAGACTGCTGCTGCTGCAGCTAGACAGCACTATGCAATGGGAACTTTGGACTTATTTAACAGTTGAATATCATGAATTTTAAATGAAAATTTACTTTTTTGTCCCCCATCTAACTGCTCAGTTATGGTGTTTGAATGTATGTGACAGCAACAGCTTGAGATTCTATATAAATCATTTTGCAACCCCTCCTGTGTGAATTGTACTGGTCTTCAACTTAGAGTCTTGGGTCTCTGAGAAATAATTCATCAAGTGTATTGAAGAAGTCCAAAGACAGCTCTTTAACCATGACTTTTATCAATCTTTGTTATCAGATCCAACCTTGAACTTTGTAGAACTTACTGATATGGTGTTACAGGATGCCTTGCAAAATAATTTCACATCAAAGCAAGCATTTGAGTTTTTATGTCAATTTCTCCAATGCAGACTACTGTATACATCATGCCCAGGATTCATAAAACCGTAGATAACCCCTCTTTGTGGGGGGGGGGGCAATCATGGTGGGTATGAGGGAGTTGACTGAACCATCGTATAAGACTGAGAGCACCAACATTAAATATATTCTGAGCAGCTTTCCATCACATTTAAGGGGCAGCACAGATGTACTTAATATTTTGGGTGACCTAAAAGTGGAGCAGGACTCCCTCCAGATCACTATGGGTGTGGAGTCCCTGTACACTAATGTTACATATAAGGGGTGATTCCACATCTTATCAGTGGCCTTGAGGGAGTCAAATCTGTACTCTGATGATATACCTAATCTAATTCTGTGCCTAACTGAACTGGTACTTACATGTAACATCATCTTCTTAGGGGACTATTTTTGGCAGACCAAAGAGTATGGCTACGGGGACGGGGTTAGCCCCCAATTATGCCAACATGTTTTTTAGAAATGTGTGAGCAGAAGCTATCCAGAACCCTGCAACAGTATACATCCCACAATAAAACTGACCTACAGTACATCATTGATATATAAATGATCTGCTGTTCATCTGGTGGTGTATTGTAGATGAATTCCTAGACTTCAAAAGCTACAGTGTTTGGAAGCCAGGAATGAGAATTTGCAGTTTGCATTCAAATATAATGCAGTAAAGATTGACTTTTTTGATCTATGGATCATCAAGAGTGTTAATCTTGGTGCTGGTACAGATTTGTTCAGGAAAGAGACAGGACTCAGTTTTCTATTGCATAGCAGAAGTTGTAATTCATGACACATTATTAGTAGCATCTAATTATCTCAGTTTTATAGAGTGAAACATAACTGTAATACCAAGGGCAACATCAATGTTCCAAGCATCTGTACTGGAGGTGAGGTTCTTTGTTTGGGGATATTCAAGAGCAGTGGTTGCATCAGTGACAACAAAAAGGAAGAAACCAGAAATAGGATAGATTTACTAAAGATGAAAAGGGTTCAGGAAACAAAGAATCATGAACATTTGAATTTTGTTAGGATAATATTCATTCAAGCCAGATTTCAAACATTATTGAATCAGCTGGTACAGCTTACAATCTGACCCTGTATTAGCAACATACAGTGGTAGTTAAAAAAAAGTCGACCGGTACCGCAGTATTTTCCATCAACCACAGAAAAATACTGCAGATTTACTGCATACCATAAAAAAAGTTTATTCGAAGTGTTTTTTTTTTACCTCTGTAGCAGTATATCATATCTACAGTAGTTTTTGCCTGTGATTGATGGAAAATACCGCAGAACCAGTCAACTATTTTGTAACTTACGCTATATACTATGAAGAGCCTTACAGCAGTATAAAGAAGACCACAGATATATGAGAAAAAGTTGACAGGAGCCTCCTACCAATAAACATAGCTCAGAAATGGTTGCCCACTCCCATCCCACCAGGATGTCTAAAATGCAGCAACTGTAGGTTTTTTCTGGTGGCCAAAAAACGTTTATTCATCTGGTTACAAACGAAGTGCACACAATACATAAGTTCAGGAATTGCAGCACTATGGCAGTTCCACCATAAATATGGCACTCTATTCATGAATCTCAAATTGTGTCAGCTAAATGTCCAGGAAATTTAAGGGTCGAGGTGGGAGATTATGAGATATAGAGAAAGGGTGTGATGAAAATGTGGTGGCAATGCCTGTAACAAAGTTTAGTCCAGGACACAGGTTTGAATTTCTGGGTGCAGAGAGAGTGTAACTAGGCCTCCAGGGTGAGAACCTTGATAATCTGCTCCTTCATAGGAAGAACTTATCGATATATCTGAATGTGTTGCAACCCCCTGGTTTAAATGATGGGATGGAGCTGGCCCTGTTTTCAGTGAGATGGATTTGACTGAATTGAAGATTTTATTTACAGTATATACTGTACTGTAATACATATTATTTTCTCAGGTAACATCTGTCCACACTTCTCATACAGGTCCTCCAGGGAACTTTTTTTTATCTGATCCTCATTTTACCCCAAGAGATAGACTTTATCATTGTCATCAACTCTTGCTTGCAGCATAGATTTAGCACATACCATAAGATATTTGAAGACCTCATCATGTGTGTGTGTGTAACCCCAAATTCAATCTGCCTTACTGAATAAAGTTGAACTACAAAAATGTTAAGTAATAAGTCCAGAAAGCATTGTACTTTTCTGTTTATTTATCCACTGTTTCATTGTTTTTTGGAACAGAGTTACTTGAATGAATTTATGCACTGCCACTTAAAGAAGTCTATTTATATGCAATAGCATTAGGGGAGCAGTATCCCATGATAAAGCACATGCTCAAAATATTGGGTGGTTAAGCCCTCCAGCCATGCACTGCTGGCTTACTATGTATTATATCATGGACATAAGTGAACAGCCAATGAAATCAGCAGACTGGCAGTTTACCACCAGTGTAAATCCTCTGATAATCAATGGCTGTTGATGAGACTATCCAATAAATCATCTGCAGCACAGGAATAAATACAATAAGATTTAAAAAACAAATCAACCTCTTTAATATTTGTATTTTATTATAGTAAAAAAAATAACCTTGGTTTGATTGCAATAAGCCACTGTGAAGATGTGGGTTATTGGGGGATATACCATGGCTGTTGAGATTTACCCACTCGGCTGCGCCTCGTGGGCAAACCACTCTAGCCGTGGTAAATCCCCTGATAACCCACACCCCCTCGTGGCTTATTGCTTAAATAATAAATCAGTTATTTGTAATTTCTAAGTCAGTGTATGACTTTCTTTGGGTGGTCTACATTCATCTGAATGGCCTTTTTCCCATCTTTTCAACTGCCAGTATGCAGTAGAGTATGGTATTGGCAAGAGAGAGGAAAACATCAGCACTAATCAGTGATGCCTGATGGAAACTCTCTGCACTGTTCTGAAGCTCTTTGTGGAGGCCACATGAATGGTAAGCGCTGATGACACTGGTCTAAGACAGGTACTTCCCACTCCTATTGTCCAAATTAACCTAAGACTTGTTCATATAAAGTGTCCATATAAGGAGAAGGAGGACACAACTTATGTCAATCTGGTAGAAAGAATAAGAGCACATTTCTTGAAAGAAATATGCACTACTTGTAAAGCTACAAATTGGATATGAACTGTCTATTGTTATTAACATGTATCATCCTGAAAGAAGGAGTACTAAGTATTATGTTCCAGAAATTAAAGTAGAGTTTAAAAATTTACCAACCCTGCTGGAAAAAAGGCTATCATTCTGTTTGTATTATTATAGCAGGTGATTATAATAGCAGTGTAGGAATGAAGAAGTCATTTGATATGTGTCAACCAAAACAAACTTAAAAATTGTAGGGAATTAATAACATTGCTTCAATTAGAAATACAAAGGATAATAAAGGCACACCATCAGGAGCTGACTCACAGAATAACATGCATAAATTTTATTTTCCTGTTATTAAATGGGAGAAAAAATGACCTCTAGGGAATCCATTGCAGGGGTAACCAGGCCAGAAAGTGATCACTTTCCTGTCTGTCTAACTATAAATTCAAATCACCCCTCCCACAATAGACAGGACTAATATATCCTAATATACTGAATATTTAACAGACAGTTTCTGTATTCTGAAAACAATCACAGATTCTTGCAGACACTTTTTCAAAGTCTTAAAGATTAAATTTTATCTGTTAATGATCTAATACAAATACTGAATGACCTCCATTTATTGTTACAATACATTTAATTAGAATTGTATAAATCACCATGTTTTAAAGCTAATATTAACAATTGATTTAATACTACTTGTAGAGAGGAAAACAAATAATGTCAGATAATGTGGAGGCAAGTAAGGAATGAAAAAACTAATGAGAACTTAAAAACACTAAAGGAAGCCAAGAGGGAGTATAGATGAGTACTTGAAAGAGAGAACTTAACTTACCAAGGGATTTTGTGGGACATTCTGCTTTAGGCTATAGCAAATAATAATTACAAACAATTAGGTGCTTACTGATAAGGGAACATCCAATTAAAATGTTAACGTGAATTCCCAGATTCATCCAAATACTTGGGCAGAATTTTGAACTAAAATATTTTTTTCTTTTTCAAAAGAAGAAAATAAAGGGGCAGACTGGATAGACCATGAGGTCCTTTTCTGCTGTCAGGTTCTATGATTCTATGAATTGTGCCACAAAGATATAGAAGAAAACAATTGAGCAGCAAAGATCGTACATTTTCAAGAAATTCCACATTTTATAAACAAAGCAATTGAGAGGGTAATAGATAAACAAAAACTGGGTGTTGCTCATTCTTGGAGGTTCTGCCAGTCCAAGGTGGGGGTTGGAATCTCCACATCAGAAGCTTCAATAAGTGATTGGAAGACTGGTGTAGGGAACAAGAGTATAGCTTCATCAAGAATTGTGGACCCACCTGGAATGATGTGGGCCTTCTCAAGGGTGATGGCCTACAGTATATTCAACCAGGAAAGGGACATTGGTCCTCAATGAAAAGTTTAAATGCTTCCTTGACAAGCATTTAAACTAGTCAAGGGGGGGATGTTGAGAACAGGGGGACTTGAGCAGCCCACCCAACAGCTTAGAACAGGCACAAACAAGGGTCTGGTGGGTAGATTGTTGACAGGCACACCTGAACCAGCTGAAAAGGGTATGGCAGGGGAAGAGAGGCAGCAAAGGAAGGAAACCAGGGTTGGGAGGAAGAAGCAGGAGGGCAAAAGTGGGAACAGGATGAGGGAAGTCAGTAAAGCATGGAACACCATGTTTACAAATGCCTGCAGCCTGGGAAATAAAATCCCAGACCTGAAGGCATTGATGGTAGAAGCTGACCTGGACATAGTGACAATATCCAAAACTTGGTACACCACAAATCATGACTGTAAGGTAAGGGTACCAGGTTATGCTCTATTCAGAAGGGATAGGGAGAGTAAAAAGGGGGGGGCTGTACATCAGGGAAGGTGTAAAAGCAACTGTTATGCAGGGAAGACAGGGGGAGGACAAGGAACTGTTGGTCACCCTTGAGCCAGGCAATGGCACAGCAGTCCACACGGGGGGATCTACAGGCCTCCAGCTCAGGGGGGAGGAAGCAGATAGGGAGCTTGTGAGTGAAATACAAGGCATGGCAGTAAAAGGGGAGGTACTGCTGCTGGGGAATTTTAATATGTGAGACATGGATTGAACAGCCACGGCAGGCAGCTGCATCAGCCTGGACCAGTGACATCCTGGACTCCCTGCAGGGGGCAGACCTCAGGCAGCTGGTGACAGAACCCATCAGGGATAGAGCAATTCTGGATCTGGTGCTGACCAATGGATACAGAGTCATAGAAGTCCAAATGAAAGCTCACCTGGGGTCCAGCGACCACCACACAGTATAGTTTAGCAAGGGAACAGGGTTGCAGTCGAGCCACACTAAGGCAATGGTATTGTATTTCAGAGGGGCGGACTTTGCCAGGTTGGGTATAAGTGTCAAAGAAGGTCTAGTGAGGAAGATAAAAGGGGGGTTGAGGAGCAGCAGGCATACCTAAAGGGAGCTATAGTGGAGTGACAAACCAGTGTATTAGGCTGAAAAATGAAGGAAAGAGAAGGAGGAAACCACTATGGTTCACAAAAGATGTAACAGAGAAAGTAAGAGCCAAAAGGGTGGATTTCAGAAAATATAAAGAGGCACAGAAGGAAGAGGATAGGGTGGTGTACCTAAATTGTATGAAGGAAGCAGGGAAAGCCATTAGGAGCTCTAAGGCCCAACCAGAGGAAAGATTAGCACAAATGGTGAAGAAAGGGGACAAGACATTCTATAGGTGCATCAGCGAAAGAAGAAAGTCAGGGAGGGATTGTATGGCTCAGACGGGATGATGGGAAGAGTGTGGAAGGAGACCTAGAAAAGGCAGAAATACTGAATACTTTTGTTTTGTATTCTCTGAAGAGGGGGAGGGACACGGACCACAGCTGGGAATAACACACAAAGTGGGAAGGGAGATGAACACCAGTCCATTTACAGAAGACAGAGGCCTGGAGGAGCTCACTAAACTGAAGGTGGAGAAGGCAATGGGACCAGATGGCATTCATTCCAGGATATTAAGGGAACTGTGGATGGGGCTAGCAGCCCCTCTGGCAGCCATGTTCAATGAGTCACTCAACAAAGGAGTGATTCCAGAGGGCTGGAGGAGGGCACATGTAGTTCCTTTTCCCAAAAATTGTAGCAGGAAGGAGGCTAGAACCTATTGGCCCATCAGCCTCACATCAGTAGTGGATAAGATTATGGAGGCACTACTTAAGGAAAGAATTGTGGAACACCTGGAATCCAATGGAGCCCAAGATCTGAGGCAGCATGAGTTCACAGAAAGAAGGCCATGTCAAATGAATCTGATAGATTTTGTTTGACTGCATAATGAAAGAGGTAGATCTAGGGGAGCAGTGGACATCACCTATCTGGATTTCTGCAAGGCCTTCCCCACTGTCCCACATAAAAGACTAGTTAACAAGATGAGAAGTTTGGGCATGGGACACAAGGTAGTAAACTGGGTGAGAAATTGGTCAAGTGACAGGATGCAGAAGGTGGTGGTAAATGGGATCCAATTCAGGAAGAAGGGGGTGACCAGTGTGGTACCCCAGGAATCAGTCCTGGATCCAGTCCTTTTTAATGTCTTCATTAGTGACATTGCAGAAGAGCTGAAAGGAAAGGTTTGCCTGTTTGCAGATGACACCAAGATCTGCAACAAGGTAAACACTCTGGAAGGCATGGATAAAATGAGAAAGGACCTAGGAAAGTTGTCTGAAGTGTGGCAGCAGAGGTTCAATGCAAAGAAGTGCAAAAACATGCACCTGGGATGCAGAAACTCTGGCGAGAACTACAAGATGGATGGGAGGGAAGTTGCTGAAAGTCACCAGGGAAGAAAGGGATATGGGAGTCATCATTGGAGATGTTGCAAAATCAAACTTTGCCTGTGAAGTTGCCATGAAAGTGGCAATTTTGCAGTGTGAAACAGTTGCATAAAATTCTGAAGTTCCACAAAATGCTTTGCTGGGTGTGAAGCTGCAAAATGTTGCCTGCAGAACACAGAATTTCACCGCAAAATACTCAATTTTGCCCAAAACAGCAAAATGTGCCTGAATTTTGCCTTTACGCTGGCAAAATTTTGCATTTCACAAATGGAATTTCGCATTTTGCATCCACAAAATGTTTCACGAAATGCATGAATTTCACAAATTATTTCGCGTAATAAAATTTCCTAATTTCCACACCTCTAGTCATCATCTCTGATGACCTAAAGGTGGCCATTTGGAGTGCAAAGATGGTGGGGAGGACAGTGGCATGTTGGGATGCATAGGAAGGGGTATCACCAGCAGAAGGAGGGAGGTGGTGATTCCACTTGCAAAACATTGGTAAGTCCTTATCTGGAGTTTTGTGTGCAGTTCTGGAGGCCACATCTTCAAAAGGACATAGACAGGGTGAAGGTGGTTCAGAGAAGGGCAACTAAGATGATACAGAGCTTGCACAGGAAAGGTGCAAGAATGAAGAGGCACACAATATGAGATTGGAAGTGGGGGCAGGATATGGGGAAATGTGAGGAAGATTTTTTTTCACAGAAAAGGGTGGTGGATGCATAGAATAGTCTGCTGCAGAAGGTGGTGTGAGTGAGCAGAGTGAAAGGATTTAAACATGCATGGGACTAGTGGTGGGCGAAGTGGGCTCAATCCGCTCCATGAAGCGATTCGTGCAGCAAAGGCAGATTCGCTGAGTGCTCAACAATGCGAAGCAGAGTGCTTCGCGTAATAATGAAGAACGCGAGGTCTGTTAGAAACAATGACTTTGCATTACTCCGCCTCCCCCAGGCCACTACTTTGCCAATTTTAAGGTGAAGTGCATTGCAGGCAGTGCACTTTGCCTCACTTCACCTTGTTTTTGAGCTCCAAAGGCAAATTTTGCAGTGATTCATGGGATTTCAGGTCACATGGGCTCTATATTGATCTGCACAGCCTCAGTTCAGGGTAGTATGAGTAGGAAGGAGTAGGAGACAGTGTGCTCTGATAGCTATCTGTGATAGGAATCTTGTAAAAGCTGTTCAAAAAGCATTTTTTGGGGAGGAGGTGCAACTTTAGTTCATCAATTGTTGGAAACCCTCCTGTGCTCATACCATTGAGCGTTTTTATTTTTGTGTGGATTTTGAATGTTAATTTACAACACTGAGTGTGAGTGGTGAAAGTCAGTGAAAGTGTGCTTTGGGGAAGGGGTGTATCTGTGGTGTAGGTAGATTTAAGTTGGAGAAATAGTGATTTCTTTGTTTTTTGGTTATATTTTTGTTATATAACTGACTGTGTTAATGTACACATAGTAATATTGTCAGTAATAGTAGAACTTTTCTTGCTGTTTGTTGTGTGGATGTGGTGCAGCAATTCATAAGTTCAGGTTGTTTAAATTACAAATTTACAATACATAACGTGGCATAGTACTGAACTTTTGCATTTGCGGCACATTCCTCATTCAGCATTGCACACAAAATGTTCTCTGTGTGAGTGTGTGTGCAGTGTTGCCTGCATCAAATAATTAAGCAATAAGGCATGACAGGGTGTGTGTTATTGTGTAATAACGTCACTCCTGGGGTGGGTCGAAGCACGAGCCGAGACCGAGTGCTTCCAGCACCCCAGGAGTGACGTTATTACACTATAACACACACCCTGGAGTGCCTTATTGCTACTATACGATGGCTGGTTGGGTATTGTAGGTGTGTTTTAAAAAATTGACAGAGAGAGTTTGCTTTTAAAACTAAGTTTACTTTTTCTAAAATGTCATTAATTAGCAATTTGACAGAAAATAGTCCCTGAACAGTGAATAGTGCTTGTAATTCAATTGTGCTGTACATGACTTAAATACAATACTTTAACATTAAATATGTTTAGTTTAACATTAAACATTAAATATGTTTTTAAAATCAACATGTTATTTTAAACTAGTTTTTTTTTTTTACAAGCAAAAACGATCTTTTAACAAGCAACTGAACAGTATGGTTTTTAAACTGATTTGCAGGTTATTTGTAGAAGTTGAACACACAATTGGTGTTGCCCTGTATATTGAAGCAGTCCTTGTTTTGGGTTGATGAGGGGGAACTGTTTCTGCTGGTGCTTGGTTGTGGCATGTTTGCAGAGGTGCCGGGTTCATTTCCTGCATCGGGTTGAAGGTTGTTTCCTGGCTCGGTTGCGTCGGATTGCCTGCAGGTGCTTTGTGCAATGGCATGGGATAGAATTTCACTCCAGGTTTGTCTCTGCTGCAATTTTGCACTCCAGTAGGACTTTAGGGACATTTCGTTTTTATGCCCAGTCACAGACATGATCTTTCTGGTCTGGAGCCCGGCATCGGAAAGAAGCTGAACGGTTGTTGCTCGCAGGCTGTGGTTGGTGTATTTTGTGGTTAAGCCTGCGAGCTTGCAGATTCTTGGTAGCATGCTGCTTAAATAGTTTACTCCCATCAGTTCTAGGCTGTACCAGATGTCCTCGTATTGCAGTTGTGGCTTTCTTCGGGGGTGAAAGAACAGGCAGGGCGGGTTGGGCGGTAGTTTTGAAATGTAGTGCTTGAAGCATTTTACTGGGCAGAGCGGACTCCCGGGAATTTCAAACATGGCCCCGTAGAGGTTCTCTCTGTCATGCTCTTGAACTTTTGAGTGTTTTTTGGTTTTTTCATTAAATGCCATAGTGACATAGGTCAGTCCGTCTTCAGTGTGTTTTATGTCGAATGATTCTGGCTTTAGCTGTCTCTGGCCCTCACATCCATGACGAGCAAAGTGGATATAACTCAAACCAGACACGGCGCACTAAACCTGCGGCAGTTTCAGGATTCAGGGCTTCGGAGCTTCTTATTTTGTCGAGGTCTGTGAGAGTTTTCGGAGGATGGTGGGTGGCTAGGTCTTTGCCCTGTTGCCGGATGTTTTTTAAATGACTGACGAAAATGTTGTTTGCTGCCTGGAAATCATTGGCCATTATTATATTCATTGCTCTACTGTTAGAGGGTTCATTCATGTAGCGGTTTATTCCCGCTCTGAGACCTACATAACTGGAAATGCTGTATTCATCTCCATTTGTATTTCTGACGGTGGCATAGAACTCTAGAATGATGTTGTTTAAAAGTTTCTGCAGTTATGGTTTTAAAATTGCATTCTGTGTTTTTTTCTGTCAGCCAATTTTGCAGTACTCGGACTGACCAAGCTGTTTGCCGTCGTGTGTTTACTTCATTCCAGTCCATTTCTATCTTATCTAGTGTGCCTGCTTCTACATTTACATGTCTTGTTTTCTCTTTTTTTTCCCAGTACTCATGGTTGTGGCTGGTTCTGTATGATTTTTTTCATTTGGGGTGCTGAACATTTTGTCAAGATTCCTGTCAGACAGCATGTTGAAAGTAACATTGAAGCTCATGACAGATGTCAGGTAAGTGATGTGGACAGTGATCTGGATGTTTACTTTGACAGGTGATGAGGTCATCAGGATGCCAGACCTAGATACAGTGATGTTATTGCTCAATATCATTACTGTGTCTAGGTGGTAGCAGCCAATCAGATTAAAGGAAATTCCCTTGCCATTGTATACTACACCTTTTATTGTGCTACAGACTAGTGTAATTGCAAGCACAGCAGTGTGAACCTGCTAACCACTGCAGCTGCCTGATTTTGTACTGCGATCATGGAGGTATCTGTTCTTAGTTTTGCAGCTTGTAGTGCTGTAGTGCGGTAAAAATCAGCACTGTCTGTATTTAGTGCCCCCTCACCCCCGTGTTCAAAAGGTATTTTTTACCAGACTGGATTGTTTTTGTGACCTCATCAGCACCATTGGTTACTGAAGTTGTTTTAATTCTGTGACAGTCTCAGAGTAGTCTCTTATCTGTTGCTGAAGCCACAGTTGTTTATTTGGCTTCACATCTAGCTAGCATCCCTCCAATCAGAGAGTGAACGTATCAAAATCTGAATTTGGTTATAGTATTTGTGGTTGATCCCCCAAAATGCCTGCAAAGAGATGTGCCAGCAAAGCTGTTTCTCGCCATGGACATGTTGGCAGTAAGATGGTCTGTGGACATGGTAGTAGTACACAGACGTAGAAGTGCATTGCTGATGTGAGAAAAGGTATTTCTTCTGCAGTGTTTTTTACAACCCAATCAGTAACTTCACTCATAGTTGGAGGAGATGATGTTTTCCCAGGCGGTGGTGTTAGTGTTACTGGTGTTAGTGGTGGTGGAGGTAGTATTAGTATTGTTGCGTCAAGTTCTAATTCTGACCAGTGTACCATTTCCAAAAATATTGAGTGTGAAGCAGTGCAAGTGAGTGGCAGCATAGATGATGTCATACTTCCCAGTAACATGCCAGTAACTGAACCTGAGGATTCTGCTGATCATGTCAACGATAGCATACAGTGTGATATTCCGTCCACCGTTGCACTTAACGTCACGCATTTTCCATGCAGTGATTCACAGTGTGGTGAAAAAATATCAGGTGATGGTGGTGTAGATGCTGATGATGAATGTGATGATGATGATGATGATGCTGTTGCTGTTGTTGCAACATGCAGTCCACATGCTAGCATCCAAACAGAAGATGTGGATATGTGTGAAGTTGATGAATATGATGATGATGTAATTGACCCCAGTTGGGAACCGGAGAAAAATAAATTAAAAGTGGCTGTGTCTGAGACTGTTTGCAGGAATCCCCCCCTGTAAAAACTTGTGATCTACTAGTTTTATTTGATTATGATGATGACCCAGTAGTCAATATGGTAGGTAGTCGTTATGGTCAGTCGCAGTCCAGGTGTGCAGTGCCCGAAACATCACATGCCCCCACAACTTCAGTGCTTAAAATAACAGAATTAAATAAGCCACATCATCATGGACATGTTAAAAGCAGAGCATCACACTCCCTTGTTTGGGATTTTCTTGTTCAAGATGCAAATGATGATTCAGTTGCAATCTGCCAGGTTTGCCATGTGCGTGTGAGTAGAGGTAAAAAGGGGAGCCATCTGGGCACAGGAGGACAGCATATGCATCTTAAGAATAGGCACTTGGCACTGTAGACCTAGAACAAGCTGGCAGCTAATACCACAGTGGGGCATTCACCTGTGTCACTGGCAGCCATAGCAAGCATGGTATCCCCTTCCATGACTGTTTAGCCCAGTAAGAAATTAAACGTGTGCAGTAGTGTGGTAATAAGAGCAGAGGATTACTACAGGCATGATAAGGTGGAGGACCATAATGACCTTCAAATGTTGTCCAGTGCTGGTGAAAGTAGCAGTTTTTGTGGTGGTGGTGAATGCAGTATGTCTAGTGCAAGTGGTACATCAACCCTAGTTGGCAAATCTGGCAAAATAACATCACTTCTGGGTTTGTCATCATCACCTGGGCAACCGTCTTCATCAAATGTCCACACTCCATGCCCTGCCAATGCCATTCATCACAGAGCACAACCATTTGATATCAACACACCACGTGTAAAACGTTTAAGTCAGCCCATGTTACAGAGTGTTTCTGCGCATAAGCTGAAGTACCCCCTGAATCATACAGTGTCATGTGAACTCAATGCTGCTGTAATGGAAATGCTTGCAATTGATTTTTTGCCCTTCTCTTTTGTGGAGAATTCTGGGTTCCAGTGGTTTGCTACATGTGCCTGTCCAAAATGGGAAGTCCCATCCAGGACATACTTTTCTACCCATGCTGTCCCCGAGTTGTTCCGCACTATGTCCAACTCAGTAAGACATGCCCTTCAACATTCCTCCTCTCAATTCATCCATTTAAGTATGAATATGTGAACAAGTGGCAAAACAGTGGGGAGTTCATATCTGTGTATAACTGCACACTGGGCGCAGGTGCTGGGGGTTGTTTGTGATGTCGGTAGTGTGAATAATCAGTGCAGTAAGGTGGAATGCTGCAGTAGCAATCTTCCTGGAATTTGACAGCATGCAACAATTGCTATGCACAGTATAACCTGTTCACACACTTGTGAGAACATGTTGGATATGGTACTGACTGAAACTGACAGATAGCTAAACCCTCTGTCCCTGAGAGCTGGGTTCATAGCAACTGAAAATGGGTCAAATGTGGTGAAATGCATCATGAATTGTGGTTTTTTTCATGTTCCATGCATGGCCCACTGTTTAAATCTTGTGGTTCAGGGAGTTTCTGCAGCACCCTGATATAAAGGAAATGCTGACCATTGCACGACGTATCTGATCTTACTTTTCAAGATCTGGAAAGGCCCGTGACCAACTGTGGCAGTTGCAGGTACAAAACAGCCTGCCTCAGCACCGCTTGAAGTTGGAAGTTGTCACCTGATGGAACTCCACATTATACATGGCAGAGAGGTTGTATGAACAATACAAAGCCATCTCAGAATATCTTTTTATGCACACTAGCCGTGACAGTTCCGGGGCCTCCATGTCTATGCCGATTGAACAGTGGCGCTCATGGACTCTGTAATAACAATTTTGCGGCCTTTTAGACATGCCACACAGGCAGTGAGTGGTGAGTTTGCCTCCATTAGCCAATCAATTCACTGCTCACGGGTGCTGGGCAGACATTGGTGAATGTACATCATAGCCTTGATGTTGCTGGAGACGGTGGTAGCAGTATGTTGCTGCAACACATGCTGATAGTATTCAACCAGAATCGTCACATTGTGAGCATTCAGTGTAGTTACAACTTTGCCATAGCAACAATGCTGGACCCATGATACAAACGTGGAATTGCATCAGTACTGGAGGGAGGGCCTGAACAAGTAAAAAATATCAGGGGTCAACTGGTGCGCTTGGTTCATGGGGCACAGAAGTCACGTGCCAAGGTCAGAAAACCTCAGCAGCATAATCTGACTGAAGGTGTACCTGGAGAACCATCAAGCATATCCTGCAAGGGGAAGGGGACTGTAGTTCCAGGTGGTTTGTCATCCAAAGTGGCTGGCGTCAACCCGCTTTGGAAAGCTTTGCCCCAAGTAGGTATTTGTTAAATAAATGATTTGGGAGAACAGGATGATGCATCAACAATTGGACTTAGTGGGGCACAGAGAATGGTTGAGTCATATTTGTCTGAAAACAGGCATCTGACAATAACTGAAGATCCTCTTATGTACTGGAGTGGAAAGGTCAGTGAATGGCCAGAGCTGACTGCAGTGGCATTGAAGTACCTCACATGCCCACCCTCCAGTGTAAGTGTTGAGAGGGTATTCAGCTCAGCAGGTGGAATAGTCAGGGATCGTCAGACAAACCTGTCTGTTGCAAATGTTAGTTTGCTAACATTCATTAAAATGAATGAGAGGCACATACCAGCAGAGACTGCAACCTCTGTATTTGTACCCTGGCCTAGTCATGGTGGTCTTGCTGATGTGGAAATGGAGCATCCTGGTGCACTGACAGTGGCTGCCTGAACCGGCCCACCACTGACGTAGATGATGACACAATGGAGAAATAATTTCCCAGTGGTCAGACTTCAGACATCTATGACTGTGAGGGCAGTTTTCTTTATGAGGATGTTGATGTGGTTAATGTTGGCAGGTTTTAACTGAAGTTTTTAAAAGGCAGTGTGCCCCCCCGGACCACCACCACTGGGATTGATGTTATCCAAGTCTGCCACCATGAGTCTGTCTGCCCCCCAGACCACCACCACTGGGACTGATGTTATCCACTGCCAACACTGCCACCATGAGTCTGTCTGCCCCCCTTGGACCACCACCACCAGGACTGATGTTTTCCAAGTCTGCCCCATGAGTCTGTCTGCCCCCCGGACCACCACCACCAGGACTAATGTTATCTAAGTCTGCCACCATGAGTCTGTCTGCCCCCCCAGACCACCACCACTGGGACTGATGTTATCTACTGCCACCATGAGTCTGTCTGCCCCCCCGGGCCACCACCACTGGGACTTATGTTATCCACTGCCACAATGAGTCTGTCTGCTTCCTGGACCACCACCACTAGGACTGATCTTATCCACTGCCACCACGAGTCTGTCTGACCCCTGGACCACCACCACAGGGACTGATGTTATCCACTGCCACCACTGCCACCATGAGTCTGTCCGGACCACCACATCCATCAGCCAGAGACAGAAAGCTTCTTAATATTTAAACCATAAAGTGACTATGTGTACTCATGTTTGTTATGCTGCTTCACTTCCTTTAGTTGTATGTTTTGTTTTCTGTAGCTTTTCAGAGCCTCAATGGTAAAACAGATACAGTACAATTCTCTTGTTTCTTTTACATGGTAACAAAAAAAGACTCCATCGCTAAAACTCATTGACAATGGTATTGTAGCTGTACCGCACAGAGAGGAAGCGATGTAATATCCATGTGAAATCCATTCTGGTAAGTATGAAGATTTTATTTCATCCATTTCAGTGTTTTGTAAAGACTGCAGCAAATATTGCACACAGGTTGTGTTAGTTGACAAGATGTGGCCTTGAAATGCAACTTGACTTTAGGAATTGAGATTTGAGAACCAGGGAGGGACACATAACAATTAAGTTGTAAGAAGTCATTCATTTCTTTTTTAAGGAAACTTCCAGATGCTTTGTTGTTCTGACAAAGTGTCCTTTTCCAAACAAGTTCTTCAACATCAGGCACCCCCCCTCCGGCCCCTGGGCTGGGGCACACATGCAACACACAGAAGTCATTTAATTAGATGACCATGACCATCGTTAACAACCAGACTTGAGAAGGATGCAGATGAAATCTGTGAAGAAGTATGAACATGAGAAACCATTACAGACAAATCTGCAAATATGCTTCCCCCCACCAAGAAAAAAAAATACTTACCTTCATGTGCTTGACAGTTATCCATTGCAAATTTCTACACAAAAAGTTCTAATCAAGCACTGGAATGTGCACACCAACAGTATCTGTGACCTGTGATACAGAACAATACCATGAGTACATGTCCATGTCAACCCCCCTCACCTACAAAATACAGAAATATATATCTATATATATCAACTCACCAAGGCTACTATTAGTGTACAGACAAAGGGCACCCTTCCATCCAGCTGAAATGATCGCATTGAATTTTCTCGAATCGCAGCACACATTGGACCAGCAACAGTTCGCTCACTATTTTATTCTGGGGCACTGCACACATGAGTGACTGCGCAATAAATTCTGGGGTACTTTGCATATGCTGAAACAATCTCATTTAACTTCGTTACCACTTGTCAATTTTCTGCACACAAGGCGGATGCATTTTGGGCATGCAGAAAAAATCGGGGGACTCTGTGCCACCACTGCGCACATGACTGAGTGCGCCATTAATTCTGGGGGACTTTGTATGTGGTGAAACAGTCTCATTTCATTGTGTAGCCACTTGTCAATTTTCTGCACACAAGCAGGATGCATTTTGGGCCTGCAGAAAAAATCTGGAGACTCTGTGGCACTTTTGTGTACATGACTGAGTGCGCCATTAATTCTGAGGGACTTTGTATGTGCTGAAACAATCCCATTTCACTTCGTTACCACTTGTCAATGTTCTGCACACAAGCAGGATGCATTTTGGTGATGCAGAAAAAATCTGGGGACTCTGTGCCAGCTCTGCATGCATGACTGAGTGCACCATTAATTCTGGGGGACTTTGTATGTACTGAAACAGTCTCATTTCACTGTGTAACCACTTGTCAATTTTCTGCTGACATGGAGGATGCATTTTGGGCCAGCAAAAAAAATCTGGGGACTCTGTGCCACCACTGCCCACATGACTGAGCGGAGTATTAATTCTGGGGGACTTTGTATGTGCTGAAACAATCCCATTTCACCTTGTTACCACTTGTCAATTTTCTGCACACAAGCAGGATGCATTTTGGGCTGGCAGACAAAATCTGGGGACTCTGTGCCACTTTTGTTCACATGACTGAGTGCACCATTAATTCTGGGGGACTTTGTATGTGTTGAAACAGTCTCATTTCACTGTGTAACCACTTGTCAATTTTCTGCACACAAGCAGGATGCATTTTGGGCCAGTAGAAAAACTCTGGGGCCTCTGTGCCACTTTTGTGTGTTCTGTGATTGTTGCTGTGAGCTCATGATGTCATACTGACAGTTTTACAATTAAAGCAGCATTGCAAGAATGTCCTCACAGTTCTGAAATGTACTTTTTTATGCTACTTTACATTGCCACAGCCACCACTACTTACCTCTGAGTCGTGACTTAAATGATATGATTCTTTTCACAATTTATATCTGCTTTACTTACTTGACTACTTTTTTTCATGTATGAAAAAAAAAAAAAGCAAATCTTCCAATATTGTTCGGACCAGGTTTGTATTTATTTGCAACTGCTTTTCAATCACTATTGTCCTGTGGTGTCATAAAACACTGCCTGTTGCATAACTGTTAATTAACAACAGAAGTGATATATAACAACTACTTGATGTGATAGAGAAAAGCAGAGGAAAACAATGACAAAGACCTGATCAGCACCAATTTAAAAGGAATGCTCCTTTCATTATTTCACACATGAAAAAAGGTAGTACAGCGGACTCAACTACTGTAAATTCTCGTATCATTCCAGTCAGTCAGGATGTAAGTACAGGAAGTTGTAACATAGCCTTAAAAAATATAGGTCAAAGTCATCAACAGATTGTTGCACTGCTGCTTTACAGACATTCACCACATTACATAGTTATGGGGATGCACATAAACTAATATGTGGGGGCATTACTACCACTGGAATATTTCGTGCTCCACAGAGTGCAATATATTTCTGTGAAAGCCACCCATAATTTCATTACAGTGAGTCATGTGATGGATGAATTACTGATCAGAAAAGCCACCCACATTCTTCAACCCTTTCTCAGCAATGTTAGGACGTGATGCCAGGGGGAGCGCAGGTGCATGCTCCACTATAGTGACTGTCTGGCAGCTATCCCAATGTTTACTTATGTTATAAGGTTCACTTTGTGGTGAAATGTGGGATGTTTTCACTAACAAGGCTCTTCTTACTGGAAATGTGGCCACACATTTCACCACAAACTGACCATTATAACACAAAAAAACATTCAGAATCCTGCCGGACATTGGATATTCACTGTTAGGAGCATGCACACGAGCTCTCCCTGCCATCACATCCTAACGTTGCTGATCCTAACGTTGCTGAGAAGGGAGGCAGAATGTGGAGAGATTTTCAGAACAGGAATTCCTCCATCACGTGACACACTGTAATGAAATTATGGGTGGCTTTCACAAAAATGTATTGCACTATGTGGTGCAAGAAAGATTCCCCTGGATGGGAAAATGTGTATGATTAAACAATAACAAACAAGAAAACACACAAAAGGCACAACACAGTAGTGGGGAGGGTCGGGGTGGGGGTGGGGCAGAAAACAATCCCCTCACTTACAGTACTATGGCTGTGGGATGCCATGGTGGTCCAGCAGCAGGTGCAGCATTGAAAGTATTTGCTGCTGCTGTGTTTCCACTCTGTTCACCTGCTGCTCCAAAGCACTGAACTGCTCATTATTTTCCTCGAGCACTGCCCACACCAGGTCGATGTTAGACTTGGTTGTAGGGACTGTGGCAGGGTCCACTGCAGCAGGGAATCCAGTTAGTGGGGCTGGTGGTGGACAGGGTGATGCTGGTGGCTGTGGTGGTGGTGGGTGGTGGTGCTGGAGCAGCTGCTGTAGTAGCCCTCCTCCTCCTGCTGTGGCAGTGACTATGAGGCACATCTCCCACCCCAGTAGCACCCTCAGACACTGCCACAGAAGGGCCAGCAGGTAGACACCTGGCCCTTTCCGTGGCAGCCCGCCACTCTGCCCTGTGGTGGTTCAGCATGTGGGTGCCCTGGCAACTGGTCCCCAAATGTGTCCCAGGGGGGCCACAGTGCAGCAGCATACCACACACATGGTACTCCACTACTGTGCTGTCTCCCCACACACAATTAAAAAACTCTCCCACACTGGGAAGCTGGAATGTGGACCAGACACAGTCCTTACACATTGGGTACAAGTCCCACCACCACCTACAATTTCCATGGCCACCTCCTGTGGCTGTGGAGGTGGTGGAGGGGGTGCTGCTGGAGTCCCAACATCTGCTGCTAGTGGTGGTGGTGGTGGTAGTGGTGGTAGTGGCGGAGAAGGTGGATGCACAGCAGCCACTGGTGGCACTGGTGCTGCTGCTGCTTCTGTTGCATCAACAGGGGATGCAACTGAGGCCAGGAGTTGGGAGTGGTTCAAAATCACACGACTGCCCCGCCCCCCCATGGGTCCGCACTCCTCCCCTCCTACCGCACCCATGGGCCAGCGACTTGCCTTCTCCTATGTGACCGTCCATCCTCCTGAAGTCCACGGGCTGACACACACACACACACACACAAACAAAACAAAACTCATACAAAAAAATTCACTAACAATAAAAACACAAATGTAATACAAAAACTAAATAAAATAGCTTTTAAAAAAGCTGTTTGTTTTCTTCTGGTACCACTGAAAAGCAACAAAAGGCAAGCAGTAAGTCATCTCCTCTCCTCTCACAAATGCTTTCTCCCTCTACAAATGCAAAGGAGAAAGTGAAACTGCTTCTGTGACTCACTTCTTCCTGCCTGGCTAAAACATGTGACTTATAGTACTGCAAGCCATGTAATGTGCCTATTTTCTTCTTACTTCGCCTTACTTCATGTTAAGGCATAATGGCAATGTGACGTGGTAATAATAATAATGCGAATTGAGCACTTTACAGGGTCCACTTTGTGTTGTGCTCCGCGGACGCGAAGTGCCCACTTCACGTCCACTTCATGGGTGGATTAATAATTAGCTGCATCTCTACATGGGTACCCCAGAGGTGAGAAGGAGAGGCTAAAGCCGATGACTAAATAGGGTCAACGGCCTCCAATTAAGGTAGGGAAAAGGACAGAGTGGATGGGCCTAGCAGTCCCTGTCTACCAACAGTTTTTATGATTCTATGTAATTTATAAATTGGATAAAGCATGGTGGATCCCTGTTTTAGTGAAATTACTTAATGGAATATTGGAATAGAATGTTCTGCATGAATCACAGTTTCAGTACTGATTCAGAAGAATGCAGCTTATGATAACATATTTGTGTACAAACTGATTAGTTTCATGGACAATGTACGCAACATTTTTACAGGCATGATATTGAAGAGATACAATGTATGGATTTCAGACAATTATATATTGTCTGAGGCCCAGTCAGATTTTAGAGGGCATTGTTCTGTCCTTGAAAAATGTTTCATTTCAAACTATCTGGCAAGAAAATACAATTCCATTAAAAATTACCTCTGTTCCTGGCCTACATAGATTCTTACAGGCTGTTGATCAAGTTTGTTAAAAAAATTCTCTGTGAGAAACTGCCTGCTATGAACAGTCCATCAGATATTCTAAGTATTATTACTAAATTAAACTCAGAGTCCTGGACAATGATCAGATATTCACTAGAGGATAATTTATCAGCAAATATTAAAACTAAACCTTGGTGTAAAGCAAGGCTGTATCTTAGCTCCCACAGTTTATAATATATAGTTTCACCCTTGGAACACGCCTGTCAGGATGCATCTGGTCATTAGAGTGTCAAGTCCCGATTTTGTTGTCTCCTCTTTTTGCAGGGGTTGCACCCCCTGTACCCCCAAGCCTCCCCCCCTTTCTGATTATTCTAACTGCAGGAGGGGTGGACTTCGGGGACAGGATGGTGAATTTCCCCTTGTGGCTCCCTAATGATGGGAGCAATGATGGCTGTAAGGCTTTATGAACTCTGTCTTATATGAACTCATTGATAATGAGTACCATAATACAAAAGTACTAAATACCAGTCTGGGCTGTTTAGAATATACAGATAATATTATGTTACTTTCATTAACACAAGTTGGATTACAAAGGACATTGGACACATGTTTTATATTATGTACAGTTTCTGGTTTAGAAATAAATTTGAGAAAAAAATCAAAGTATAATAATGGGTTAGCATAAATCATACAAAGCCTATTTGTTCTTAAATAAGGATAAGAGAGAGAACAAATCAATTTTATGATTACTATGGCTTAGCTTCTCTGATAACAGAACTTGAAAAATGTATAGAAAAAATATAATGCACAAATCTGAACAGACCTTAGGGGCACTGTTAAGACTCAGTAACAAATATGGCATGAACAGTGTTACAGGGATTATGCTAGCCACTAACGCCATATTGAAATCAAAATTGCTATGTGGTGCCAAAATTTGGGGCACATACAATGTGTCAGGGCTTAATTCTGTACTGAATAGAACCTATAAACAAATACTTTAGGTACCCAGAGCTATTCCCTCTTGTATAGCAAAAGTACAGTTAGGGCAAATGTCCCTTGATTCTCAGGTGTAAAATTAAATCCTAACATTCTGGTTAAAGATATTGACACTTCAAGGAAGAAGATACATAAAACTGTGTTTGAATGAAATGTTATTTTCAAAAGGGTTTTAGCTTCCTTGGCCAATGACAGTTAAGAGGTTGTTAGATTGGGCCATGGATATATGCGTGAGTTTCACATGTTAGAGTCACCTCTCTTTATGAATGATAAGATTTTCTATGGGACTTAGCTTTAAGCATCACAAAGCATGCAGGTCAATATTACTGATCAAAAGGCTTGTAAATGGCTTTTAAGGAATTAAGTAAATTCTACTATAAAACCCTAATTCAGTTATTGTCCCCTTATGATAAGAACCGTTTCACCTGTTGGTGATGGTGTTGGAGCAAGAAATTTGGGATTGGAGGGCAGCTACTGATTAACTTTGCTAGCCCTCCTCCTGCACTGAAAGAATTTTAATTCCTTTGACTTAAAAGTTTGAACTATGCTGGCAGAGTTGGAGCAGGAAATTGGGGATCGGAGGGCAGCTACTGAATTAATTTTGCTAGCCCTCCCTGTGCACCAAAATACTTTTTAACTCTTTAAAGAGTGTACTTTCTACAGTCTATACATGGGCAGATGAAGAACTGTATGCAAAGGACATGCAACACCTAAACAGGGAGGGGTCTGAGTGCTCAGGTGGAGACTAAGGAGATACAGAGAGGAGATCCTTAATTTAAACTGAAGAGGGGGAAAGATGAGGCTAGGGAGGTCCAGGAGGATAGCAAGGAAGGTGGAAACCTAGCTGGCACTTCCCCTCAAATGGCAACATGTATTAGGCAAGGGGATTAAGGAAGGAACAGAGGGGCAGATGGAAGGTCATATGCATGAACACTCGGAGTCTGAGCAAAAAGATTATGGACCTGGAGGCCACCATGGTGGGAGGGGACTCGGACATAGCAGCCACAATGGAGACATGGTATACAGAAAACCAGTGATGGGATATAGTCACTCTGGGTTTCAATCTGTTCAGAAGGGATATAGTAGGAAGGAAAGGGGGAGGGATAGCACTTTACATAAGGGACCACATAAAGGCAATTGAGATTCAGGGGGAACAGAGTGAGGTGAATGTCATGTTATATTTTGTCATCCTGTTTGATGTTTGTATTCCATTTCTTTATTCGCTGTTCTGAATATTTGCTGCTGTATTTACTGTGTATCCCAATCCCCTCTCCCACAGGACATATCTGGAAATGAGTAGTTCTTCTCCATGTGCATTTCCTTGTGAAACTTCTAAATAAATGAATACAGACCTCTGATGCAGGGAGAGGAAGTGGATAAGGAGTTGCTGCAAGAGATCCAAAGTATGGCTCAAAAGGGAGCTGCTGCTGATGGGGGACATTAATCTTCCTGATGTGGATTGGAGTCTCCCAGTTGCAGTATCACCTAGGAACAGGGACATTCTGGACTCCTTGCAAGAGACATTACTCAAATAGCTGGTTAGGGAACCCATTCAGGAGGGGGCAATGCTGGACCTTGTTCTGACTAATGTGGACAGTGTGACTGACGAGACTGTGGAGGACCACCTGGCGACCAATGACCATCGAAAAATGTGGTTTAGTATACAGACTGGGCTAGAATCTAGCCACATGAGAATGAGGGTTCTAGACTTCAGGAGTGCCATTTTTGAAAAAATGGCAATATGCCTCAAGGAAGCCTTGTCTGAGTTACACGAACTAGAAGGAATAGAAGAACAGTGGATGGAGATTGGGGGGTGGGATTGAAAAGGCTATGAGTCTTTGTGCCAGACAAGCCAGCAAAGGCAAGAGAAGGAGAAGACCACTTTGGTTCACTTGAGGGGTTGCAGAAAGTGTGAGGGTAACGAAAGCTGCCTTTAGACAGTACGAAAGAATACAAAAGGAGGAGGACAGGAGAACTTACTTGGAGAGGCAAAGGGAGCTGGGAAGGAAAGTACACAGGGTGAAGGCAGCAACAGAGGAAAGGATAGTAAAGTAATTAAACAGGGGGTTAAAATACTTTTTAGATATATTGAGTATAGGAGGAAGACCCGTGGGGGGGAATGGATTGTCGGGCTACTGGAGGGGAGGCCACTGTGGAGGAGGAGGAGGATGGCCAAACGGCTGACATATTGAACAAGTATTGTATTTCCTGTCTGTCTTCATGGTGGAGATGGTAGGAAATGGGACTGAATTACACAACAGGGGCATGGAGGGTAGGGAAGAAGATACTAAACTCTTCACCACCGACAGGGTCTTCAGGGCATTGTCCAAATTAGAGTGGACAGGGCAATGGGCCTTGATCAGTGCACACCAGGCAGCTGAGGGAGCTCAGAGAGGTACTGGCTGAGCCCCTGGCAACCCTGTTCAACCAGTCTCTGAAAACTGGAAAGGTGCCAAGGGACTGAAGGAGGGCTGACATCATCCTGCTCCACAAAGGGGGTGGTAAGGAGGAGCCAGGAAATTACAAGCTGGTCAGCTAGACATCAGTGGTTGGCAAGGTAATGGAGTTGCTTCTAAAGAAATGAATTGAATATTACCTTGAGATCAGTGGGCTGCAGTACCAGAGACAGCATGGGTTCACAGGGAGGTCCTGGCAGACCAATCTGATGGAGTTCTTTAATGAAGTGACCAGGGTATTGTACCAGGGCAAGGTGGTGGACATGGCCTATCTAGATTTTAGCAAGGCCTCTGATAGTGTCCCACATAAAAGGTTGGTAATGAAACTGAGCTGCCTGGGGGTGGGACCTAAAATCATAAAATTGGTGGAAAACTGGCTTAAGGAGAAGAGCCAAAGAGTGGTTGTTAATGGGGTGCACTCCAGGGAGGGTAGGGTGGTTAGCAGAGTACCACAGGGGTCAGTGTTGGGACCTGTACGCTTCAACTTCTATGTTAGTGTCATAGCAGTGGGACTGGGGAAGAGGAGGTTCTGCCTGTTTGTGGATGAAACAAAGATCTGAAACAGGGTGGACACATAGGGGTGTGTGGAAAGGATGAGAAAGGACCTAGAAAAGATAGAGGACTGGAGGGGGCGTGGCCAACCGTGAACCGAGATGGCGGCATAGTTGCTGAGCGGTCTGTGGTTGGGGGTTAATCCGGTGAATTCTGACACCAGGGTCTTTCTCTCTGACTGTAATCTTGTGCAGGAATATAGTGGAATCTCTCTGGCATGTAATTTTGTGATGGTGTTTACCATGAGTGCCTCAAACTGCCAGAAATACGTTTTCTGCATCACGGCATCCAGTCTCAGTTATGGCGTATGCATCGCAAGCCCTGGGGGAAAACTCTCAAACTGAACTTATGTTTAACAGGCTAATGGCTCAGACAGCCCAACTCACCTCAACAGTTAATGCACCAACCAAACCCTACAAAATATAGAAGTCTGCATATTTCACAGTGAGAGGCAGCTGGGGTCACATGATGCAGCGATACAGGACATCACTGCAACCATACATGAGCAAGCTTAGATTATACATCTACTTGAAGACAAAGTCAATGAACTCGAGAACCGAAGTCATCACAACAACCCAAGATTTGTTGGTTTTCCTGAGGGGGTTGAGCAAAATAATGCTGTCTCCTTTCTCCAACAAATACTTCTCTCCCTCCTGGGCCTGCCAGAAGACTTTAGGCTTCAGATTGAATGGGTGCATCGCTCACTAGCACTGCCTCCTAAGCTGGGGGAATGACCTAAGTTGTTGCTAGCTAAATTTCTGAATTACTAGCAGAAAGGGAAGTGTTGGAGGCAGCCAGAAACAACAATAATATCCTCTGGCAATGGCACAAGACACAACTATTCCAGGACTAATCTCAAGTCTGTCTGAGTGCTGGAAAGAGTACGGGCTTGCTCAGAAAATCCTGCATAAGCACAATTACTCTTTATCTCTACAGTGCCCTGCAAGCATGAGAGTCATACACAACAGTGCCCCCCTGATGTTTGCTAAGCCTGAAAGCTTAATGGACATCTTTCGAACTTTACATCCAGCTGACTTTCATGGCACTGATCCTTCTATGGATTCTTCTGCTCTATTGACCCACCAGGAATCAGCATGTAACCCGACAATGCCCAAGGAGAACCAAGCTAAACTGGAGGTTAAGATCTTTGAGGCATTGCTACCTCCGAGGTCCAGAAAACTGCACCCCTCCACCTGACATACCAAGCGGCTACACTCTGCTGCTTGTGCAAGCTCACCTAGCGCTAGACCAGAGGGGGAGCTTCATTCCTGACCCAGCTCAGACTTGTGGGTCTACTTTACTCCTAACCCGTATGCATCTTTATAGTTGGATACCCAGGAGTTGATGGGGAAGATGAGCCAGGTGTCCGCACATATGGAAGATGATGGATCTACTCACACCGCCCCTGCGAACAGATCCTGGGTGGACGTAGTGGCAGCCTCTCCAGGGGAGCTGGACAGACATTCCTCACCACCCGCTGCAGGTCCTTCAAGGTGAAGCTTGACCATGCAATTGGTGGATAATGCCCAAATACAGGGCACTCAGCACTCTCCTAGCTGACTGTTGGGCTAAGTAACTGCTTGAGCTACTGTTGGTGATTGGGAGGTGAATGGGTGGAAAGGTTGGGTTTGATGTCCCCCCCCATGGAGTTTCATATAAGGTGGCTGCCATTACGGGCACCCCAGCAGCTCTGAGATTCTGGGCCCCTTCCGAAACTTGGGCACTGGTTGTCCATAACCTCGGAACCAGCCCAGCAACAGAGGCCACATGTACTATATTGGTTGGCCTCACTAATAATTAGTACAGTAAGTGTGGGGAAGGTTGCCCCTTGCACCCTTCTTTCATTCCTTTTAATCACTATCTGAACACTTGGGGCACTAGAATCATACGAGAGGCAGAGTCCCCTTTTTCAGGATCCCCACTAGCATGGAGACTAAGACCTCTATTTTATGAATATGCTGGTTACTGGTATACCCCACAGGGAAGTCGGAGGGTGTCTTGCAGCTCCAGCTGCTGACTTTACACCTCGGGGCTTCCTCATGGCTGAGGTTTGGCCTGTTGTATATAGTTATGGAATTAATGTTACTGTTTATATTTGTTTGTTTGTTGTTGTAATTACTGCACACCATGTTCAAAATGTACAGCTTATTGCAGTAAGGGGGTACTGCAACAACACAAGGTCTAATACAGGCTTGGGTGCAAAAACTGTTATATGGGTGTGACCCCAACTCTCAGCCTCCCGGCAATGTTGCATGATCCCTTTTTACACCTTTTATGCTATGGGAGAATATGGCTGACCTTTGTTTAACCACCTGGAACGTGCAGGGTTTCAACACCCCAGTTAAACGTTCCCAGGTGCTTGCACATCTCAAAAGGCTGAAAACAGACATCGCCCTACTGCAAGAAACTAAACTTAGGAAGGAAGACCATGACAAACTCAAGCATGCTTGGGTCAGTCAGGTTATTTCATCATCGGCTCCTATGCATAAACAAGGGGTTGCTATCCTGCTCCACAAATCTCTGAAATGGTCACAAATTAAAGTCAAGTGAGACGCCAATGGCAGATGGGTGGTGGTTCTTTTTAATACACCGTAAGGGCCGCTGGTGGTTGCCAATGCTTATGGGCCAAATGAAGATCAACCAGAAATCTTCCCATCCCTTGCCAGGGCCATTGAGTCATTAACATTTCTGGAGGCCCCAGTGTTCTTAGGAGGTGATTTCAACCTCCCTTTGGCTCCTCTCCTGGACCAGAACTTTGACACTCCAGATCAGCACTCGAAAGCTAGGCTTGCCCTTCAGTCCTTCAGCAATTGGTAGTCAATCAAGGCCTCCAGAATGCGTGGTGGGTCCTTCACCCAAGGGACAAAGATTTCACTTTTATGTCTCCTGTCCATAATTCTCTTAGCTGACTGGACTACTGGTTGCTCTTCTCAACTATGATGCCAGCCATATTAGATACTTCAATCCTCTTGACAGTCATTTCTGACAATGCTTCAGTACAGCTCTGCATGACGTGAGGTCCTATGGCCTCTCACTCTCCCAGTTGGTGAATGGACCCTCTGCTGCTACGTGACCCTGACTTTCCCCCATGGCTTAACACCCAAGTTGAGCATTCCTTCAGGACATCCCACCCTCCTCCACTTCCCCAGCTTGTATTTGGGAGGCCCTGAAGGCTACTATAAGAGATGCCATAATGGGGTATGCAACCAATCATAGACGACAGAGAGAACAACAACTCAAAACTTTAGAAATGCATTTGGCTGACCTATAGCCCAAGTGTAAGCAGCACCCCCATCCTGCCCCACATACCCCATTGTATTTAGAACTAGATCAGGTCTGGCTGAATATTAATGATCTCTTGGCTAGGAAAACAGAGCTAGCCATCCTAAGATTGAAACATAAATTTTGGGTGGGTGGGAAAAGGAGGGGGCAGAAGGTACTCGCATACAGACTGCATAAGCAAAGAGCTGAACGCTATATTCCTGGCCTCAAAAGACCAGGGGAGCTGGTGCAGGTTCATCTGGATCAAATAAACTACATAATGGTGGATTTCTTCAAACATCTCTACACTTCCTCAAGGGTGCTGGACCCCCTAGAAGTGCGTACGTTTTTAGGTGCCTTTCCTCTCTCTAAGCTAACGTCATAACAAGTGGTCCCATTGGAGAACCCCATTACAACCCAAGAGGTGGTCGCAGCTCTTCAAGCCCTGAATACAGGCAAAGCACTCGGAGGGGATGGCTTTCCCCCAGAACTCTGGAACATAGTAGCTCCCTGAATTGCCTCACTGCTCAGTGACCTGTTTAACTCAGCTCTTATCCAGGGATCCTTTCCACCGACCCTTAGGGAATCCACAATTACAGTTTTCCCTAAAAAGGGGAAAGATCCTAAGCTCCCATCTAGCTATCACCCCATATCCCTCATTAATACGGATAGAAAAATCTTTGCTAAGATCCTGGCTTCCTGCCTCAACCCTTTTCTTCCCTTGCTCATCCATCCCTCATAGGCCAGCTTTGTCCCTGGCAGGTACAGCTGAGACCACATCTGCTCCATGATTAATATCCTGGCATATGCGGACCGCTGTCCCACACCTGTGGCAGTGGTAGCAATTAACTTTGAGAAAGCATTTGATTTCCTGGAATGGGATTTCCTGCTTCAGGTGCTAGAGGTTATGGGATTTGGCCATAAATTTAAGCACTGGGTGGTGGCTCTTTACAACAATCCCCTTGCACTGGTCCTTACTAACTGTACCTTGTCTGCTTCCTTCCCCCTCGGGCGGGGTATCAGACATGGATGCCCCCTTTCCCCTTTACTTTTTATTATTGCAGTAGAACCCCTGGCAATAGCTATCCATCAGTATCTTGACATAAAGGGCTTCCCAGTTGGCAACAGTACTTTCACTACATTTATGTATGTGGATGAACTTTTGGAGCCCCTGGCAAATGCCCCCTCATCTTTGCCCTCACTGTTCGCCTTACTTTCAGAGTTTACCAAGTACTCTGGGCTTAAGATCCATCGTTCAAAAATGGAGGTGATGCCACTTAACACAAGGTGTATGCAACCACAGGTATCCCAGTTTGGGCTCCAATGGAATGCGAACTGGCTAGTGTATCTGGGCATTCACTTGGGCCCTGATCTAACTAAAATATGGGACAATAACATCAAGCCTCTTTTAGCTGATATCAAAACAGAGTGTGCTCACTGGTGCAGACTCCATCTAGCACTGGCTGGCAAAATATCAGCTATTAAAATGGTAGCTGCCCCTAAGTTGCTTTACGTTCTCTCACATATCCCGCTGGTGCTACTGGTGCACTGGATTAAGGCCATAGACAAAACTTTCTCTGGATTTATCTGGGAAGGCTCCAGACCCAGATATAGCAAGAACAAATTGACTGCGCACTGGAAGCATGGAAGATGGGGCCTCCCCTGGATGGAGGGGTACAAATGGGCCTTTACAACTGCCTGAACCCTTGTGTGGTTCCTCCTTCCTGGGTAGGACACCCCGCAGTGGGTGGGTATGGAAGCAGACATTGCCCAGGTGAACTTTCTATCAGCCCTAATATACTCCCCCTCCCAAAAAACCTGCATGAGCATCCCACCACGTCTACATCAGTGCATACATGGCACTTAGTCCACAAGAACCTAGATGCTGACCCCCGACCCCCTAGCTGCGACACCTATCTGGAATAATGGTTCCCTTCAGGTCAATGGAAATACTTTTTTCTGGGCAGTGTGAGCATGCAAGGGTATTTCTAAACTAACTGATGTGTTGGCAGCTGATGGTATAACCGTGCAATCCTTTTAGGAACTTGATTCCAAATACCACTTAGGGAAAGCTGCATTTTGGCAATATCTGCAGCTGTGCAGCTCTCTCATGGCCTACATTAGGAAGCTTTCTGTGATAAGGCATGGAGATAGTGCCCCCCTGTACAAGCGGATCTCCGCTAAGATGGGCAGAGCTAGTATTATTTACTCTAGTCTCAGGAACCTACTTCCCTCTCGCTCAGAGCAAGCCAAAGTCAAGTGGGAAAAGGCACTCTAGAAACCACTTGCAGACGCCCAGTGGTGAGCGTGCTGGAAAAATGCCCATTCCTATTTCCGGATGTAAGAAGCAGGCTTATCCAAAATAAGATCCTCTTACCTTGGTATCGCACCCCATCCTTACTGCACCATTTGCATATTTTGGACAATGATCAGTGCTGGAGGTGCCATACTCATAAGGGGAACTTTATTCACATATTATGGCACTGTCTGCAACTCCGCCCCTTTTGGTTGGCAATGAGTGGCCTGGCAGAGCAGATTCTGGGCCCTGGCATGGGACATGACCCTCAGGTTTGGATCTTGGGGCTACCCCCTGAAACAATCAAGTTGAAGCAGAGACAGCTGAGGTGGCTCACTCTATTTAGTGTGCAAGCTAAACGGCTGATCCTATGCCATTGGAGAATGGCAGAGGTACCTACCATATCTGAGCTCTTAATTCCCTCTCAGCAGTGGCCATGCTCGATCATCTTTCCCATGTGGTAGCCAACACAATCTCTCAATACTATGTATGCTGCCCCCTTATCTAGCCTATTTATCCCCATGTGCAGGCATTGAGTGAGGGTTGATGTCAACATGATGTGGTCTAAATAGTTAACTGATGAATATGTGCCTGATAGACTCAATGTTTCATAGGTTTTTGCAGAGCTTTTTTTTAAACCTAGGTCCATTATAGCTCACCAACTTATCTATTGTATCCCAGGATATTTTTCAATGCCAAATGCTTATCCAGATGGATCTATGTAGCTTGTCCCGCTACCTTTGGACTGATTATATGGAGATTCTCCCCTTTATATGATTATGCTGTATAACTTAGCCATGAATACTTATATGGTGTGTATATCTGTTGCTTGAATTTTTTGTTTCCAGGATGAGACTATGCATCAGGACCCCTTGAGGAAGTACTGGACTGTATAGTGTGTCTCAAGTACACAAGGACTCAATTTGGGGGAACCAATTGATGCTTTATCCTATGTTTCCCTCCTGTGGACTGTCTCTTTTTTCTTTATGTCCTATTCAATTTGGCTGTAATTGTTGGAGCAATGCTATAAATGTACCACTCTCAGTAACTGGAATATGTTGTAGTGAGTATTGATAGTTAATGTTTCCTTCACACATTGCTGTATGGTATGTACCTGTACTCATAACAAATACTA
Source organism: Neoceratodus forsteri (assembly GCA_016271365.2). NCBI lineage: Eukaryota > Metazoa > Chordata > Ceratodontiformes > Ceratodontidae > Neoceratodus > Neoceratodus forsteri. The sequence goes on along the minus strand of CM028137.1, from coordinate 189,204,869 downwards.
AAAAAAAGCATTAACAACAAAAAAGATAGAGGAGTGGTCAAGAATGCGGCACCTGAGTTTCAATGTAAAGAAGTGCAGGGTTATTCCCTTTGGACATAGGAACCTGATGGGGGAGTGATACTAGAGGTCACAGGGCAGGAGAGGGACTTGAGAATTATCATTACTGATGACCCGAAGGTGGTGAAGCAGTATGGGAAGACAGTGGGAAAAGCTAACCAAATGCTTGGTTGCATAGGGAGGGAGGGGACATCATCAGCAGAAAGAGGGAGGTAATACTTCTTCCCCCATGCACTTCATTGGGGAGATTCCACCTCAAGTATTGTGTGCAGTTCTGGAGGCCCCATCTTCAAAAGGACAGGGACAGATTGGAAAAGATGCAGAGGAGGGCAACTAAAACGGTGCAGGGCCTGCATTGGAAGACATATGAGAAGAGGCTTAAGGAACTAAACTTGTATTCTCTAGGAGACAGGAGGAGGCGGGGGTATAATTGAGACATTCAAATATCTCAAGGGAATGAGCAAGGTGCAGGAGGAGAGTATCTTCCAGAGAAAAAAATGCTCTATGACTAGGGTATCACAATATGAAGCTGGAGGGGGTATGTTCAGGGGTAATGTGAGGAAGTTCTTTTTCACAGAAAAGGTGGTGGATGACTGGAATAGCCTCCTAGCGGAGGTGGTGGGGGCAAGCACAGCCACAGATTTTAAGTGTGCATGGGATAAACACACGGATATCTTGGATAACAGAGAGTGTGGATGACAGCCCCCCAGTAGTGACTTGGGTAGCACTATTAGAGGGGATTTTACAGGCAGATTAGATGGGCCAGGAGGTCCTTATCTGCTGACAGAATCTATAAATTAAAAAAGATACTGTGCATTGAATATGTCAGCCCCAATTTGAGTGTGCACTTGGGCACACAGAAGCTTTATCTCACATATTATTGATTTGCCCACTTTTTAAGAAGCAAAGAGACATACTGTATTATTTGCTAAAACAATTTCCATTGCCTAATTATCGCCTGACTACTTTACACTAAAACAAATGAACATGTGAGACCCAGTTACAATTAAAAATATTGTAAACTATTCAAAAGCTATCAACAAAAGTTTCAAACTAATGTATTAAAATGATATACTGCTTTTTAGCAATTAATTTGTACCTGATCCTGATCTGATTTTGATTTGATAACATTTATTTTTGTACAGGAAGCAATCATTAGAGGAAACATCTGTTTTCAATTAAAGTCCTGTTACACATACACATATATCAATACTGACATACAGACATTATTAATTAATAAGTTATATAAAAACAATACATATTCATGATCGTATGCAATCATTGCAAGATACTCTAAAAGATTTTCTTAAAGCTGATTGGAACTCTTTTATAGAATTTTTTGCTGTAAGGTCTGCAGGAACAGCATTCCATGAATTTGCCAAATGTGTCTGCAACATCATATTACCAAATCTGTTGTATCCTTGTGGGCAGAAAAACCTCATCTGGTCTCCAAATGAATATCTTGTTTTTGTATAATCTTTCATTGTCAGAGGGATCTCTATCAGAAATAACTACTCTAGACTATCTTATTTGGTACTCAATCAGCAAGTGTTTATTGATCCATTTCTAATACATAATATCGTATCTTGAAACCAGACCATCACCACATGAAACTATACACATTCTTAAACATTTCATTTTTGCCTCTTGCAGCTTTCCTTTTTCTTCCATCTTCCTCTCTGGTCCTCTTGGGGCCCAGATGCATGACCCAGACACCCCCTTCAGGTTCCAAGCACAGATATACCTTTTGAGTCGGGTACCCCCAGACTTGACCCCCACCTTTTTTCTCGGCCCCCCCACATGACCGGATGCTCGAGACCCTGGCCCATGTCTACTAACCCTCCCTCTACCCTCCCATTATGCTCCTCCCCACCCCCATCATTTCTCCCTCCCACTACTAGCCCACTTCCAGCTTTGTGATGGAACGGTGGGCTTCCCCCCTCTTTCCCTTTAATTAATTTCTGCTCTTCCACCTCTCAATTGCCTCGCTGAGGCAGGTTATGAAAATGGACCTTCCTACTATGGACAAATGCACTCCATCCTCCTGATAGTTCCCTGGGACAGAACATGAAATATTCTTGTGTGAGATGTAAACCCTATGTTCTGCAATCACCAGTGCCAGCCGCTAATTAAGGTGCTTTCTGGACTTCTAAATAGATTTAATGTCCTGAGCATGCCTCCACACTCTCCTGGAGATAATCTCTGACCAGCATATAGTGACTCCTGGTTACCAACCCATAATAACCCCCAAGTCCTGCCAGATATCATTAAATAGGGCTCCCCATGACGTGTCTCCCAGGTTGTTACCCCCAAGTGAATTACCAGCAAATTAGGACTCTGCCATTTCAGCTCTTCCAAAAAAAAAAAAAAGTTGTGCCCATCTCATGCCTGGACCCCTTTCCAATGTATCCTTATGTACTTGCTATCCCTGTGTAGTCATCTCCTTCCCGACATAATGTAAGCGTGCCTCTCCACCCAGTATATGCAGGAATGCCCTACAATCCAAATATGCCATTGCCTACATAATATCGTATCTTGAAACCAGACCATCACCACATGGAACTATATGCATTCTTAAACATTTCATTTTTGCCTCTTGCAGCTGTCCTTTTTCTTTTATCTTTCTCTCTGGTCTTCTCGGGGCCCGGGTGCATGACCCTGACACCCCCTTCAGGATCCTAGCACAGATACACCTTTTGAGTCAGGTGCCCCCAGACCCGACCCTCACCTTTTCTCTCTGCCCCTCCCCCACACACAGCTGGTTGCTCATGACCCTGGTCCATGTCTACTTACCCACCCCTACTCCCCTGTTATGCCCCTCCCCCACCTTTTCTCCCTCCTTGTCTCACTTCTCTCTTCCCATTCCACCACTACATTGTTGCCCTCTTCTGGCAACCCAATTGAACGTCTGCCCATACTGCCCCCACTTGGTAGTATACTATGCACCACTGCCCTGTACTGGCAGCCCCACAGAACCCAGGGCACCTTCCAGTACCTCCAGCCACTCTCACCCAGTGGCTCATCACCTTGTTCCTCTCCCACTTGTTGCTTACCTTCCTTTCGGAGTCACTGAACATCAGATGGGTGAGTGGGAAGAAGTGTTCTAGCAGAAAGAAGGGGGGGAGCTAATCCGCTGCAAGCCATTTTAAACCCCTTTAGGACCCCAATCAGGTCCCCTACCTAGCTCCTTCCTCCTTCCACTTCTAGCCTAGTTTGTCCCTTCTTGGACCTCTCCTTGCTGATCTCATCTAGCCCCACCCATCTCTCTCCTCTTATTGGTCCTTGCTCCTTTTAGTCCTCCTCCACCACCACCCCCACCCCTCCAATAGCCCAGGACCCTGCCATTTCTTGTAGAAGACCTCTGAGAATTTTGGTTGCTTATAATTGGCAATCCTGCAGTATTTGTCAGAAGGATCTCCTTCAGAAATGAATACTCTAAACCATCTTGTTGGGTGCTTGATCAGCAAGTGTTTATTAATCCATTTCTAATACTTAATATCATATCTTGAAACCAAACCATCACCACATGAAGCCATAAACATTCTTAAACATTTCATTGTTGCCTCTTGCAGCTTTCCTTTTTCTTCCATCTTCCTCTCTGGTCCTCTTGGGGCCCAGATGCATGACCCAGACACCCCCTTCAGGTTTCTAGCACAGATATACCTTTTGAGTCGGGTACCCCCAGACCCGACCTCCACCTCTTTTCTCACCCCTCCCACATGACCGGATGCTCGAGACCCTGGCCCATGTCTACCTACCCTCCCCCTACCCTCCCATTATGCCCCTCCCCAACCCCCATCGTTTCTCCCTCGCTCCCTCTACTAGCCCACCTCCAGCTTTGTGATGGAACAGTGGGCTTCCCCTCTTTCCCTTTAATTAATTTCTGCTCTTCCACCTCTCAATTGCCTCACTGAGGCAGGTTATGAAAATGGACCTTCCTACTATGGACAAATGCACTCCATCCTCCTGATAGTTCCCTGGGACAGAACATGAAATATTCTTGTGTGAGATATAAACCCTGTGTTCTGCTGTTACCGGTGCCAGTCGCTGATTAAGGTGCTTTCTGGACTTCTCAATAGATTTAATGTCCTGAGCATGCCTCCACACTCTCCTTGAGATAATCTCTGACCAGCATATAGTGAGTCCTGGCTACCAACCCATAATAACCCCCAAGTTCTGCCAGATATCATTAAATAGGGCTCCCCATGACGTGTCCCCCAGGTTGTTACCCCCAAGTGAATCACCAGCAAATCAGTCCTCTGCCCATTCCTTTTCAGCTCTTCCAAAACCAGCAAAAGTTGTGCCCATCTTATACCCAGACCCCTTTCCAATGTATCCATATGTCCTTGATATTCCTGTGTAGTCATCTCCCTCCCGACATAATGTAAGCGTGCCTCTCCACCCAGTATACGAAGGAATGCCCTTCGATCCAAATATGCTATTGCCTTCTCAAACCTGTTAACACAAAATAAGACCAGCTACACCAGTTTCCTCATATATCTCTTATAGCAACTGGATTTCCACATGGCCACCTCCTTGACTTCCTCTTCAGAGGTTCCATGCACTGCCTTTTCTAAGGCAGCCCTTATTCTGAATGAATGGGGATAGAAATAGGCCAGGGTACTCACCTATGAATGCCAGGCCCTTCTTAAGAACTCCTGCTACCTGGTAGCACGTGGTCGGAACACCATCTCCATGCAAGAAAAATACCCCTTTCTTCCCCTGACAGACTACTTTGTATTCCCTCAAGGCTGCTACCCTTCACCAGCCCTATTCCGGCTGTTTCTCCAGTATGACTACTGTACTCCTGTCTGCTTGGTCTGGTTTTGACCACCTCAGCCAGACAGACTCTGCACTCATCCTCCATGCTACATCTTCCCATAGCAAACCCCCATCCCTTTATTGCCTGCTGCGTGCCACCACTTCCCCCACTCTGAAAGCCTCTTTAGCCATTACGGTGAATATGGCCCTAAATAAACATGCTTCATAGGCTGATGTGCATACCTGGGCAAGAGCGCCCAATAACTGCACTAGCAGTTGCCCAACTAAGGGCCTTCTGGAGTCCCCCATGCTGCCCCGTGTTCTCTGCCACCCTATGAATGTGCATCGCAGTACCTTAAATTTGCTCAGTTCAAGCCACCCCCTAGCACTGCATGCCCAAACTATCCCTGTCACCTGTACCCCCAAGTAGTAGTACAATCTTTATTTTCATACAGGAAGTTGACATACAACATCATTAGGTCTGAAGGACCTGTTTTCAAGATGATCCTGTTATACAATTACTTCACTCAGTTATATCAAACACTTGTTGATTATACAAATATAAATATCCAATAGAATTAAAACATGGTTGTATGAGTTATGCCTGCCTCCCATTTCTGAACCATGTACTGCATTATCTGTTTCTCAGTGACCGGCCTACTTACTTTGAGCCCCTCTCACTGCCGAAATTCCTGAAAAGCATCCCATGTGCTTTTGTAGGCCTTCAACATGTTTGCCGACCAGGAGCTTTGATTCATTTAACCTCCCATAGCTGGGATAGGACCATAGTTTTCTGGGCAGCAGTTTACAGTGCTGAGGACCTGAACCTGCCCAACTGAAGATGAGAAAGGCTGGCAGCAATTTAATTCTTTACCCCTTCAATATGTTTTGCTTTGAACGACAAATTAAGCTTAAGCCTGACCAGAACCAACTGGCATAGTACCAAATCACAGTCTCAGTGGACCCTTTCTGTTTGTTGATTACCTTGACCACTGCCTTATTGTCACACCAAAATACAATCCTGTGATCCCTTAGCCTGATCTCCCATACCACCATGAGTAACCATATGGGAAATATTTCTGAGAATGTGATGTCCTTCTGGAGGCTGAGGTGCCTCCATTCCTCCTGCCAGGCCTCGGACATCCACTAACCCCTGAAATATGCCCCCATGCCCCCGAAGCATCTGTGTATAGCTCCAGGCCATTGTTAAATAGCCATTCCTGCTACCAAAATGTGACCCCATTGTAGCTGTCCAAGAATTGTTCCCAGACTTCCAAGTCCTGCTGTAGCCCCTTGCTAATATCCACCCAATGGTGGGGTAACCTTGCCTTGCCCATGCACTGCGCCAGTCTCCTCATGAATGCCCACCCTGGACCTATTGCTTTGCAAGCAAAGTTGAAGTGGCCCAGCAGCTGTTGTACCTTAGCCAGTGCCACCCACCTCTTGCTCTTGACCTGTCATAATAGTCCCCTCAGCCTGCTCACCTTGTCCTCCAGTAGCCAGAACAACTCATGTTCCATGTCCAAATTTATGCTCAAGAACTCCAGCCAATTAGCTGTGCCCTGTGTATTTCCAGCAGCTAACATGATCCCAATGTTTCAGTACATCTCCTGGAAATCCTTTAGCCTCACTGTTGTCTCCCTCTCACTGCGGCAGACTATCAGAAAGTCATCCAAGTAATGCACTACTGCTGTATGCCCATTCCACCACCAGAACATCAACTGTATCCATGTACTAAATGTCTCAAATGCCACATATGCTATGGAGTACCCCATGGGCATGGCTTTGTTGAAATAGTATCCCCCTTGGAATTGTAACCTAGCAGGTCACAATCTTGTGGACAGATGGGCAGCAGTCTGAAGGCTGACTTAATGTCAGTCTTTGCTAGCTAAGCCCCTTTCACTGTTCTAATCAGCTCCATGACCTGGTAAAGTGTTGCATAGGACACTGTGCTCCACTCCTCCGGTATATCATCATTCACTGATGCCCCTTCTGGATAGAACAGGTGGTGTATCAGGCAAAATTCACCTGCTTGTTTCTTTGGGACCACCCCAAGGGGTGATACCCTGAAATTATCTAAGGGTGGGGCCAAAAGGGCCCTCTACCCTGCCTGCTGTCACCTCTTTCTTGATTTTTTTTAGAACTACTCCTTCCTTACCAATGACAGACCTGAGGTTCTTTGCCACCATAACCCTTCTTATCCCTTGGTACACCATTTCAAAGCCTATGGTAAATCTCTCCCATAAAATGTTTCCCCCTTCCTCATCTGAGTATCCCTTTGTCCATTCTTGAACTATGCTCTGCCTGATTGGCATCCTAGCCATCGGGAACCTCCACCTGCAGCTTCCTTTTGGCTGCTCCTAGTTCCTTTGGAAGCCGCCACTGTAATTCCCTCTGCCAAACCCGCCCGGGCCCCTGCCTCCTTAGTGCCCCCCAGTACCCATTGTGACATTAGACCCCTCCCTAAAATGGCTGCTCACCCTGTTGTTGGTACCCTTGCCTCTCCCCCAGTGCCCCACCAGGTGCTGTCCCACACACTTCAAACAGATTTGCTGGAATTTACAATTTGCCTATTTCCAAGGGGCCTTGTTATAACCCCAACAAGTCCTGACTACCTGCGTGGTGCTCCCTCTCCTGCTTGTCTCCATGGTGCTCCCTGCTTTCCCAGAAAGTGTGCGCACCCAGAGTTCTGAATGGGTGCAGTCCCATCTCAGGTCACCCTGGGCCACCATCCATTGTCGGAAGATCTAATAATATTTAAGCCATTCATAACCCATCTGGACTTTGTAGGCATTCCTAATGATAGTAGAATATGCCAATAATGGGATAGCCAAATCTGGCTGTTTTTCTAGTAAAATGGTGCAAAAGATTGCAAATCCTGCCTACCATGTCTCTATGTTCTTCCCTTTGTATGTTGCCTCCTCAGCCGGCTTTTCTACCACCACTAGTGCCACTGCCATCTCTGACTTCCCCACTGTCTCCTTCTGTTCATACTTCTTCACTGTGTCTTTGACCACAAGCACAAACAGATCTATAAACCCCCCCCTTCCATATTTTTTCTTTAATTGTAAGTGGGACATGATTCCCCCAACCTAACCCCAGGCATGCCCTATGCCCCTACTGTAGTACCTGCTCCCCATGCCCCTTTCCCATTGCCACCACTTTTTTCCCCTTTAATCTATTTCCACACCTTCTCCATCTTCTCTATTCTTTTCTCCCCATGTCATTAATAATCCCCTCCAAATAGTCCTTCGGTTCCCTATCACCTGTCAAATCGACCTTCCCCTTACCATTCCCAGTGTCCAGGTCCTCCAATTGGGGGAGGGGTTCTGGGGCCGTTTTGGGCACTGGTGCTGGTAGCCATTTCCCTTTGCCCCTTCCTCTTGTTTCAGGTTGGTCCTTCCTCTTCTTGGACCTTTCCTCCTCCTCTTCCTCTTTTTGACTGCCTCTATGAGCTCACTCATCTTCCCAATGAGCTGCATCGCCTCTTCTCTCAGCTGGGCACTGGTGGCAGGTACTGGCATCTTCTTAGGTGCCATCTTGGTGCTGTCAGTTAGGAGACTGTAAATGGGGAAAAGCAATCTGGGACAAGTACAAAACTGAAAAATTAGTATATGTGACATTGACCTTTGCTTATAGCTAGTCGCGTGCCCCAGCCACCCCAGTCCCTTAGTCCCTATTCCATCTTTTTATTGCCACCTGGTCCCTGCACAACTGTGACCATGGTCCTACCTCATCTTTCTCTTGTCCTTTCCTTGTTTGTGTCATTTTTTTATTTTTATTGCCTGTAATGCCCACTCCAAGGCCTACTTGTTCAGTGCCATGTCCTTTCTAGCTGCGACCCTCTGGCGTTCTGCTATTGAACCCATATCCCGTCTCCACCCTGTTTTCCTTTCTTTTTCTTTATGTCACAGGGTGAAGCTTGTCGGCTGCGATCTCACAACCCCTGACCAGCACCAGCCCCTCTGTTCTGTCACAGATGAAGTAGAAGTGAAGCTTTTAAAGCTAGATGTTAACAAGGCTGTTGCCTTGGATTATTCCACTAGGTTAATGAGGTATGCCACTCCAGCGATAGCCTCTTCCTTATCTAAAATGTTTACTTTATTATCATTTTTTATGTAGGATGGGGGAATAGAATTCCCAGAGGCATGGAAATGGGAAGTGGTGTTTCCTCTTTTAAAAGCTTGCTCAAAAGCTGAGGTTCAAAACTGATCATCCCATCTCTTTGCTCCTGTAGGTTATCAGAACTATAAAAAACTTGGTTTGCATACAATTAAATCTCTTTAGACACTCAGAACAACTACTAACAGAAAACCTTTTGTTTGCACAATGTTTAAAGTCTCTTTAGATACTCAGAATAACTACATAAACCCGTGGACTAAATAAACCCGTGGCACCCGATACGCACACACACCTCATTGAAGACCACACTGTGGCCACCGTGTTGTGTGCCTTCATGGCTGCCATTTTAGATTTATTGTTTTTTTTGTGCTCTTGCTGGTGTATTTCCAGCCCTTCATAGTTCGACCATGGGGTTCCTCTTTCCCTAGCTCCTTTCCTTTTTGCTTGATGTTATTTTATTATTTTTCATTTTTTTGCCTATCCAGTCCCTGTATCCTTCTAATGCTAGTGGCTGGCCTGGATTGGCCTGGCTTTGGCCCCCCCCTTCCTATCTCGGCCCTTCACTGACCTGGCCTTCACCACCTCACCCCCTCGCCCGCCCCAACCCACTAGTGCCCCTTTGTATTAACTCCCCCAGCCATGTGAGCCGTTTCTGGCACATACCTCTCAATACCTCCCCTGTGTTCTTCCCCCTGCCTCTGTGTATCCATGCTGCAGGGCCTTTGGGTACTGGCTGGTACCCTTCCTCCTTAGCCAGTGGCCACCTGGTGTGCTAGATGTTGCAGGCCCACCAGTCTTCTTTTAAATGAAGTAGAAGTGGTGCTGAACTAGGTCTCTGTCTGCTGGCTGCTAGGCCTGATTCGAGGCATTTCACCTCTCCAGGCCCACTCTGTGGACTTGAAAACCTTCCCCCCCCCACCCAGCTGCCACCTTGCGCTCCATTCCAGTCCCCCGGTACATCTCCCACCTTAACTGGGTCCCCTATTTGCAAGTCTTCCTGTGCTAGGCAGTGACTGATGGCATCACTGTGCACAGCCACTAGCCACATGGTCAGTCCTCCAGCTTGGCCTAGGCTGCCCGGGCTCCCAATGTGACTAAGCAGCACTTGTGCTTCATTTCTTTTTGTTGTTTTTTTTTTTTTTTATTTGTTGTCAGAACTGCAATCCGGGGCCTCACAGACTCCCATAAATGAGCCGAAGTCTTCCAGTCAGTGAGAGCCATCCTACTTAAACCTCAAAGGGGGTTCAGGCACCAAACCAGCCTCAGGGTTGATGATGCTACCAGCAAGGCAGAGAAGCAAAGCAAAACTTTAAATGATCCACTCCGGCGGGTTGCTATTGCCTGGATGATCCAAAGTGAGAAAACAATGCGCTTCCCCCTCCACATCACATTCCACATTTTAGCCCTGCACAGTAAGGACGCTGTACAGTCACTACAATTAAAATGGAAAGTGAATTACAGGGCAGGAAACCACAATAATCATTACATGAACTAAACAACAATGAAGGGAGCAAATGTGCTGGGCACACAGTGTGCTGTAAACTCCATTTTAAACAGCCAAACCTCTATTCACTGACGCAACATAGTTTAAAATCAATTACATAATCCTATTAAGTCAGGCTAAATCTAATGTTACTCCACCTTGGATAAAAACACAGATAAACATTCCATGTACCTCACTTCCAGGCCCTGGACCCACCAGAAGCATGCCATTCTCATCATACAGCCTAAATAAGCTTACCTTTCCGAAAGGATCAATGAACTTGAACTTGCCAAAGTGCCAAACATTGTATTCAAAAAGTGTTCTAGCAGAAAAGAAGAGGGAGCTCATCCCCTGCATGCCCTTTTAAACCCATTTAGGACCCCAGTCAGGCCCCTACCTAGCTCCTCTCTCTATTCAATCCTAGCCTAGTTTGTCCCTTCTTGGACCTCCACTTGCTGATCTCATCTAGCCCCGTCCCCTCTTTTTGGTCTTTGCTCCTTTTAGTCCTCCCCCACCTTATCTCCACCCACCCCTCCAGTAACCCAGGACCCTACCATTTCTTGTAGAAGACCCCTGACAATTTTGCTTGCCTGTAATTGGCAACCCTATTTGTCACTTTGTTTCTCAATGGGTGAACAGCTTTGGAATAAAGTAATTTAAAGCAACATGTTACTAATTTAATTGTCATTTATCCTCCAGATTTAATCATTTTATTGCCTGATACACATGACAGTGATGCATCCCAAATTTACTAGAATTTGCAAATCTGGACAATCTGTAATATGTTTGGTCAATTCTTTTTAAGTCAGTCTTTGGTGCATTCCTGTATATCAATGCTCCATATTCCAAAACTAGAATACAGTAAGCAATTGCAAGGTTAACTTCTCTCTTGCACTTTTTTCAAACTTATTAAAATCCTTCTAAGAGCTCCCAATCATTGATTTTTTTTTGTAGTCACATTTATGTATTCTGCATATGATAGTTTCCTGTCCACGACTACACCCAGATATTTATAACTATCAGTATTTACCAGTTTTTTACCATCTAAAAATGTTATATATAAAATTTTGTCAGCTGTTCCTTTCATTTAGTTTTGAAAATACATACACTGATTTTTTTTTTGCATTCATCAACAAATCAGATTTCTTAAAGAAATAAATGGAGGTAGATGGGTACCACACAGTTCAGTGCCTTGCCTCTGTGAAATGTTTCTGATCCATAGCTGACATAAAAGTATTTAACTGCTTTCTAGAAAAATGGCTCATAAAATTCTACCCACTGGGACACAGGCACTTCCCAGTTCGAAGATCCACCCCCGTGTCGCACCACGCTCAACCGACTTTATGACGTGATGACAGGGAGAGCGTGGGGATTAGCTACATTATAGTCTATGAGGGTAACTTTAAGAACAATTTTATATATTACATTGATCATGTGGTGATTAAATGAGGGCACCAGGTGACTAACAAGGGCCTTGTTAGTCACCCAGTGCCCTCATTTAATCACCACAAGGCATGTGCAAAAATATAACTCTGCAGGTGGAATTAAAACAAAAGTCTGACTTTTGCTTCTGTGTAAGTTCAGAAATTGATTTCAGAACTTCTGCAAAATTGGCCCCCGCAATCCCTGCCCAGCCCTGATGGCTATAATGTTTCCCTAGTGGCTAGTGGTCCCTCCCCCCACCCGCTCCACAACAATGTAACATATCCCTGGTGGCTAGTGGTCCCTCACCTCCACTGCACCCACCCAAATTGTCAGTTTAGAAACATCCCCCTATCCTCATCTCCATCTAAGTATAGGAGATACAGCATAATATTATTGGGTACAGGTTCAGCCTAATGTCCTGATTCTTCACCCTGCTCTAAGACTTCATCAGGGGGTCAAATATACAGCACTGTATCCTGTAGAAAGAGCCTGGTGGTCAGGGCTTTAGGGGTAGACACCACAAGATGGTCTACTTGAATGTTTTTATTTTCTAGGAAAAGGAATGAGTGTTGTTGACAGCACATGTGAGGTATGCCACCCTAACAGCAACATTTCTATGGTGACGTGCATTGATTTCGACTCCAGCGCCATGTCGCTATAGAAATGTCACTGGACGGGAGCAACCACTTCCCCCAACCTGCACCCCCTCCCCAAACTAACTCTGACCTGGAGTTAGAATCCTTTAGTTCAGGGGGTGCGGGGCCAAAGCTTCCCGATGTACAAAAGACATCCAAACTGTGCGGCTCCATGCTGATTGCAGCTTATGGTCGACATGGAGCCAGTCGCTGAAATGCCGGTCGCAATTATTTTTGTTGCGCCGGCACATATAACCCATCGTGCGATATGCAGGATCAAGAGTCTGCTGTTCCCTGATACTTTTCAAGAGTCATATAGAAAAAAAAAATACTTAATTCCACAAAATGGTTAATCCAAACACCAAAACCCAGCCCTTTGCCACCCAGCCCAAAACACTGCACATCGTACCATAAAACCTGCCATTCACCCCTCATCCCCTGGAAGCCTATCTCTAAGATGATGCTGGGGGTGTTTGACTATCTTGTTATGATTTACAGTGCTACTCTCAAAACCACAGTAGCCAGACTGAAATCCCTTTTAAACTCATTTTGCCACTTTGCTGTAAGTGCTCCACCACCTACCCACAACTGCTTCTGCTACCTTAGTCTTGCTTTCCCCTTCCTTTAGGCATGGCAGTACCTCCTTTCTTGCTAAATACTTGCATTCTTCCTTCCCTTTGTATTATTTTGCTCTCCTCACCCTTCTTGTCCTCTTTTCTACTATATTCTCTCTGTTCCTTCGTTGCTTGCTTATCTCTCAATACAAAACATCTACAGGACAGTCTGCTTTCTCTGTCTGTCTTCCAAACCTCTAGAATTGCTTACTGCTTGTCTTCCATTACTTCTGTTCTCCTCTATCCTCTGCCTCAAGCCTCTGATAAATGTTCCTTTGACCTCTTCCTGCTCATGCAGCTAGCACCCCCCTTGCGTTCCTCTCTTTCCACACCAGCACTTCCTGCACCCCCACCTCTACTCTCCTCTCCTTACCATCCTATTTGGTTTATTCACTGCTTTCCTTTCCTACCGATCATCAGCAGCCCCCTTCCCAATATGTATCAGTGTTGTTGCCACTATATTGTCTCTGCCAGTGCTGACTGCCTGATTAACCCAACATCTTGCTCAAAGGTTTCTTTCCACATTTCCACATTTTACAATTTTTGCACATTTCTTTTGTTACTTTTGGGGTTTCCAATCTGGTATTGCATTTCTAGATAGCTCTAATGTTTTCACTCTGTTCGAACTGTCAGCTGTTTTTTATGGATTCCAGCACATTACGATTACTGTATGAATTGTGTATACTGGATTTTGCTATGTACTTATGTAATCTGTATGAACTGTTTTGCTATGGAGTATGTATTTATTATTTATTTTCTATTTCAATCCCTCCACTTGTCCTCCCCCAGCCCTTGCCCACCCCCAGTCATACCTGGCAATAAGGTTTGGATTAGCGGGTCTATCTCATTCACCAGATTTTAATAAATACCTGTACCTATGCTATGATAAGGGCATTCCATGTGCTTTACTACACACCATGAGGCCTCAACCGCTGGGTAAGATCCTTTACTGACCTGGATGAAGCAATAGTGAAGTTTTTACTGTCAGTCTGCCAGACCCACAAAAACAAGCAGCCCATCTTCCTCTACAAACAAAGCTTCTAAACCAGGCAGGACATCGTATTCTACATAGCAACAAAGTAATGCAGTCAGAATCAGCCTGTAGTACTTATGGTATTTATTCTAGCATAGGCTCGACTTTCTTGTAGTACATGAGGAATTCTTTTTAGCTTTTTCACAACATAAAGCTTTTTCATGCCTAAGTACAAAGACAGGTTATAAAAGAGGTATTTACTTTTTTTATTCTTTTTCTCTGTGAATTTTAAGTGCTCATGAAAGGGGCTGAATTGACAACACTGGAACCTGAAGTCCTCTGCTTATCTACATGACAAGCACCACACAGTCATTCACAGTGCAAGCTTCCTCACTCTGTTCTGCCAATGTGCCTCAAACCTGCCAAGCAGGGGCCACCACACAGATGAGAGGGTAGTTAGCACTCCATGTCCATTCAGTCCTTGACCACTCATGTGAGACTGCCAACAAGGGTGTCATTTGTGTTTGTGGTTTTGTGATGTGTACACCTGCCCACTGAGAATTGGACTGAGACTACCACATCTCATCTCACATAGGTCACTGAGCAACCCTCAGGTGATATGGGTTTTGGCCACTATAGACCTGTGCTGGATTTTAATCAGTGATCTGGAGGTGAAAGGTGCCTTAATCCACTACCATCTAGTTTGCCAGACATACTGATTGTTAACGTTAAAATGTATCTTTTGTTGCAGCTACTGTAGGTAGCTGAGTGTCTGGACCTTACAAAAGTACAAATCACAACCTTAAACATACATTGGGATAGTTCCATAGCATTGGAGTGCTCACTATCTATACCCTAATTTAAGTGTGTCAGTTGGAAATCAGGTAAGTAAACTAGGAACAGTGAAAACTGGAAGCAGATATGGGTTACATTTATCAAGTAGGCAGGTTCCATAGAAGAAGAAGAGTTTTATCCCATCCAGGGTCTGATGTCTAACTTGTGTCAGGATGACTTGGTTATTAGCAAATCTGTCTGAGGGCCAGAAAGTCAGCAGGAGCTGGGAGGGTGCCAGACATCATTGCACACCTGGGTACAAATGACCTGGCAAGGGACATGGTAGGGGTAGTGCAGGATAATTTCAGGGAACTGAGGAAGGGCTTCAAGCAGGTGGCTCACACAGTGACTTTTGCCAAAATGTTACCAGTGCATGGCCAGGGAAAGGAATGTGTACTTTGCATCAGGGCATTTAACAGTTGGTTGAAGGCATGTTGTATGGAGGAGGGCTTCAGCTACTTTGTGGACTAGGGGACAACATGAAAGGACATGGGCCTTTATAGGGAAGATGGGTTTTATCTTCCCCATAATCTATTAATTTTTACTTAGTTTTTGTTGACCGGATAAGTGCACTAGACAAATCCTGCCTATTTTCAGGCATGACCCGGGGGAGGGGGATACAGATGAATGCCAACTGACCTTGAATCAAATTAAGCTGTTGGTGGTATTTTTTAGTGAATGAGGGAGATTTGGACAGGACACTGGGGAAATTCCTCTACTCTTGCTTCCTGTGAGCAGGGGGGGCCCTTTTGTCTGCAGGACCAAAATGGCGGACGAGAGCCCAGGAGTGGTGATGGAAGCCATGGAGGTTGGAGGCTGGTCTCCCCTCTTGCCTTTTCTTTGCCTGGGACTGCTGGTTTACTTGCTGTTCAGGAGAACATGGTGGAATTAAATCATTTGGATTTGGAACCTGCTGCTGCTGATGGTATTGTTTTGAATTTGCTGGCTCCTGACCCTGATATGGACTCTGAGTTGGTTGTCAGTTCTGAGGAGGCTAAAAGTGAATCTTTGGCTGCTCCCTCTGGTGAGTAGTTGTCCGAGACCTGTGATTTACAGCTGCTTTTAGAATCTAAGGAAAGAAAGTTTCTTGAGAGGAAAGCAGCTGTTATGCAGATAATTTGGCGATCCTGTACTGACAGCTCTGCGGTTTCTGTCAAACGCCCCGCTGAGTCATCCTTCTACCCATTTGCAGAACCCCCCCCCCGTCTACTGATGGCCTGTGATTCACTTCCTCCTTTGCCTGCAACCACTGCTTGTGACTCTGTTACTGTTCATATTGAGCCTGCCTTACACCTTCCATGTCTGGCTATCTGGGCTATTGACGTTACAGGGACTGGGCCTTGGTCCGTGGACTCAACTTTGGAGGGTGCTGGCTGGGAAAAGTGTCCTCCTGATGCTTGCTGGTCTCCTGGCAAATCTCCTATCCATATGCCGACGGAGACTGACTTTGTGACTTCTGCTTTACTTCCTTGCCCTATTGTCACTAGAGACATGAGACCTGAGCGCATTCTGACTGATCCCCCTAGCCATCCCTGAAGGCCTACATCTCACCCAGCACCATGCCCTGCATCTCCCTCATGTAACTGTACCGATTGTTACTGCAGGCCCTAATCCTGCTCCACCTGCAGCACCTTTGAATCTCATTCCTGACAGACAGAAGAAAACTTCTTCCTCATTGTTTTGACTCCCTATCTTGCCTGCTAAATGCCATAATGTTGTCTATCTCTCTTATGTTGGGGGTATAATGGACCCCCCTGACTGTGTTTATGTGGCCAGAACTTTATTGAAGGACTCCATGAAGTTCTTTGCCCACAGACTTTATGCCCTTATTCATATCTCGGGGGAGACCACTTTTGATATCAGCTTCAAGACGCTTTGGGGTTTTGACAGATTTTGGGTGAAATATCATTCACTGAAAACTACAGCCTTGTGGACACCTTTTTTGCGCATTCCATTAACTAAGCCTGCCTGTAAAACTATATTGATTTTGTTTCGTTATGAAGGAGTGGATATGTCTGATGTGATTTATTGGTTGAAAAAACGTTGCGCTGTTATTGGGGAACCTGAGGCCATATCGGACTCTGGAAATATATAGACTAGGGGGGTGAATGGTCAAGGTACTGCTCAAGACTAATGACTCTGGACTTCTCCACCTGCCAAATTCCTTTTTTTTGGGTCGTGATAAGGGTGTGTTTTTTTATTCCAGCTAGCCTAAGGCCTGCTACAGGTGTGGCGATCCCTCTCACCTGAGTAGTGCTTATGATAAGGTTAAATGCAACTCCTGTGGAGAGTTGGGTCATGTTAGCTCTGCCTGCCTCAATGAGAGTAAATGCAATTTATGTGAGGAACCTGGTCACACTTTTCAGAACTGTACATGGGCAGCCCACAATCAGGAGCACCATGATGATGGTGCTGATCAGCATTTTATTGTCTCCCTAGCCCAGAAAGCTAAACTTTGGAGTAAGATTTCTCCACCACTGCCGGATTTGGGCCCTCCCAGACCCTCCACGTCGACTGCACCTGCACCTGAGTCTTGTGTTGTACAGTGCCCGGGGTCTTACACTCTGCCTATTCCTTCTTTGGTGCCTGCAGTTGTTGCCCCTGAACCCTTGGGGGTGGCAGCGGCTGACACTGGACTGCCCCCTGAGCCTTTTCCTGTGAGCTGTAGATGCTCTATGAGGTGCAAACAAAAAGCTGCCCCACTGCCCCTTAAGGCACTCAGACCCTTGCCTATTCCTGTTTGTAATCCTTATGATGTTTTGCAGGACACTTCTGCTGACTCTGGAGAGGAGTCTGATTCCTCCTCTATCCCTTCCTCCCACCCTGTTGAGACTACTGACACTGAAATTGGGACTAAGAGTAGAGATGCTCAGAAAAGGAAAGCCCGGATGAAAGGGAAGAGTATGGCTGGTTCGGGCAAAAAGAAATAGTGTTTTTTTCTCTGGTTGATTCTTTGTGATCCTGCCCTTTTTCTCAGGCTGCCTGATACTTTCACACCTTTTGCTTGTCACACGTTGAATGTGAACAGCATTAAACGTATAGACAAGAGGAATTCTGTTTTTGCTTTCCTTGCTTCATTACAACTCGGCTTGATTTTTTTACAGGCTATTCGCTTCCATACTTTGCATGATCTACATCATGCTCAAAGACACTGGTTATGCAGACCCTCTTTTTGGTCCATTGGCCTTGACACCTGCTCTGGTGTTGATATTTTAGTCCATTCTCTTGATTTTCATTTGCTTAAACTCTATGATTTAGTGCCTGGCTGAGTCCTTATTCTTGCCACAGTTATACATCACATACGCTTTCGCTTAATTAATATTTACACCCCACAAACTAAATTGAGTCGCATTGACATTCTTTCTCTTATCCAACCTTATTTATTCACCTCCAAGCAGATTCTGTTTGCTGGGGATTTCAACTGTGGCCTGAGTCTGCAAGACAAAAGTTCTTTTGCTACCACTAAGAATCTTTTTTGTGATTCTCGTTTTCTACACACTGTTATCCATACAGCTCGACTACGAGACACCTACTTAGACTTTACTAATCGGCACCTCCCCCACATTTCACAATGGTGTCTTGGCCACTAGAATCAACTTTATTTTTTCATCCCCAACACTACATATTTCGAGTGCTACTGTTACTCCGGTTGAATTCTGTGACCATGGGAGGGTATCCATCTCTATTGGTGGTACCTCCTCCCATTGCCGGAGTCCAGGACTTTGGAAATTTCATACATCTTTGTTGACAGACCCAGAGTTATTGTTTGCATTACACCAATTTCTTACTGCTCGGAAATTCGTGTTACTTTCCTATGATGACCCAATTACTTGGTGGATGGATACAAAGACTGATTTAATTCTTCTTTTAAGATGTCATAGTAAGCAGAAATGTAGTACTGCTTACATGACCTATCTACAGCACAGACAACACCTTAAGAATTTACTGACTATTGCCCACACTACTGGTCAAGACCTTACTTCCCAAATTCAATTGATTCTCATGGATATGATGTTGTTTTCCTCTCAACATGCTAGTCGTTTGTATGCCCAACATAAATTTAGCACTCAGGGCACTTCCCAGGAAGTTACCCCTTTGCTAGGCAGGCCCACAGAATGGGGATTCACACCATGTCCAGTCTTCGAGAATCCTCTGGCCTCTTACACACCTCTAATATTTCACTTTCCCACATAGCTGCTGACTTCTCCAGAGCCCTTTTCACTGACATACCCTCAGACCTTAGGGAGATTCGAGAGTTTTTGAGGACCATCCCAGTACCAACAGTTCCCTCTTGAATAGTGCAGCAGGCAGACCGTTTGATTACCCGTGAGGAGGTTGAAGTTGTTCTCCAGCACTTGAGAAATAATGTTTCCCCTGGGCCCGGATGGTTTACCTTTTGAATTATATAAAATTATTGGTGACCATCTGTGCCCTGAACTTGCTGCTGTATTTAATGCTATGCTGAACACTAGTACTATTCCTTTCAGTTTTAATAAAGGAACTTAGATTTTTTTTGTTTAAAAAAGGGGATAAGGCTGATCTGAATAATTGGAGACCTATCTGCATGTTGAATGCAGATTACAAATAGCTTACTAAAATTCTGACTAATAGATTGCTTCTGATAGCTGAACAGGTTATTTCCCCGGAACAGGCTTGTGCCATCCCTACCCATAGTACCCAGGATCATTTGATCCTATTACAGGAAGTCTTTTCCCATGCCTGCAGTGGATTTGTGGTGTCCCTCAATCAGAGGAAGGCATTTGATTCCATCTGCTACACCTCCTCATGGGAAACTCTCACAGAAACATACAAACACAGAATTTGACAGTAGATAAGGACGGCTTGGCCCATCTAGTCTGCCCATTTCCCTACCTAACAGATAAGCTGCAGATCCTAGTTAACCAACAGCCTACTTCCTCCTACCCCCCACTAGAATTGCCTTATGTCTGTCCGATGCAGTCTTGAATTCCCCCACTGTTTTTGACTCTAAGACCTACTCAGGAAGGCTGATCCATGTATCCACAACCCTTTCTATGAAGAAATACTTCCTCACATTACCTCTGAGCTATCCCCCCTCTATCTTTAAATGGTGCCCCCTTGTTTTTGCACATCTCTTTTTCTGAAAGATGCTACCCTTTTGAATTTTGTTGATTCCTTTGAGGTATTTGAAAGTTTCCATCATGTCCCCCCTCTCCCTCCTTTCCTCGAGGCTATACATCTTTAGTTCTTTTAGTCTTTATTTGTATGTCTTCTGATGCAGACCCTGCATCATTTTGGTTGCCCTCCTCTGGACAGCCTCCACCCTGTCTATGTCTTTGCTGAGATGGGGTCTCCAGAACTGTACACAGTACTCCAGATGTGGTCTTACCAACTGTCTGTATAGAGGGCCAACAACTTCCTGTTTTCTACTGGTGATGCCTCTCCCTATGCATCCCAGTATCCCCCCAGCCCTCCTTACTGCCTTCTCACATTGCTGTCCCACCTTTATGTCATCTGATATGACTACCCCCAGAGCCCTTTCCATTTTTGTTGTTGTCAGTATCTCACCCTCCATTGTGTACTCTTCCTCTGGGTTTTTGTTTCCCAGGTGCATTACTTTGCACTTCTTTGCATTGAATCTAAGCTGCCAAACATTTGACCATTCCTCCAACCTTGCCAAATCCCTTTTCATCCTTTCCACCCCACCTTGTGTATTAACCCTGTTGCAGATCTTTGTGTCATCTGGAAAGAGACATACTTTCCCTTCCAGTTCCTCTGCAATGTCACTTATAAAGACATTAAAAAGGACTGGCTCCAGTACTGAACCCTGTGGTACCCCACTAGTAACCCTCCTTTCTTCACTGTGGACTCCATTTACTATTACCCGCTGTGTCCTGTTGTCCAACCAGTGTTTTACAAGGCTACCACCCTGGGACCCACTCCCAGGCTGGCTAATTTGTTTATTAATCTTTTGTGCAGGACTGTGTCAAATGTCTTGCTAAAGTCTAGGTAGGCCATGTCCACAGCCCCTCCCTGGTCTACTGCTTTGGTCAACCAGTCAAAGAAATCAATCAGATTTGTCTGACATGACCTTCCCGCTGTGAATCCATGCTGCCTTGGGTCCTGTGCCCCACTGGCCTCTAGGTACTCAACAATTCTTTCCTTCAGAAGTGATTCCATCATTTTATCTACCTCTGAGGTCAAACTGACAGGTCTGTAGTTTCTTGCCTCCGTCTTGCTCCCACTTTTGTGAAGGGGAATCACATCTGCCCTCCTCCAGTCCTCAGGTACCACACCATCCTCCCATGATTTATTAAAAAGGGTAGTCAGTGGTGTTACTAGTTCTTCCTTTAGTTCTTTTAGAATTCTGAGGTGAATCCCATCAGGCCCCATTGCTTTATCCACCTTCAGTTTTAAGAGTTCTTTCAGAACTCTTTCTTCTGTGAAAGGACTAATAACAACCTCCCTATCCAGAGTGCTTCTATTGACTGGATTAGGTATTTCCTCCTGCTTTTCCACTGTGAATACTGAGCAGAAGTATTCATTCAGTATCCCTGCTTTTTCACTGTCACTCTCTGCCCAATCATCTTCCTCTTTGTTTAGCCTCAGTATCCCTGTCTTAGTCTTTCTTTGCTCCCTAATGTACCTATAAAAGGTTTTATCCCCCTTCTTAACTGAGTTGGCTATCTTTTCCTCGGTTTGGGCCTTTGCTATTTTGACTGCCTTACCCACTTCCTTCTGTTTTAACTGGTACAGTTCTATGTCCTGCTCCTTCTGTGTTTCCTTATATTTCCTGAATGCCATCTTTTTCTCCCTTACCTTCCCTGCCACTTCTTTTGAGAACCATAGTGTTTTTTTCTTTTGTTTTGATTTGTTCATTTGCTTCACACAAAGGTTTGTTGCCTCTGTGATGGCGGTTTTGATATTTCCCCATTGTTGCTCCACCCCACATTCTTGCCTGTTTGCTAGTGAGTTTATGAGGCACTCTCCCATTTTGACAAAATCAGCCCTCCTGATGTCCAGTACCTTCACTTTTGTGTGGTTTGACTCTACAGCTAAGTTTATCATGAACCACACTGTTTGGTGGTTGCTTGTTCCCAGATGGCTACCCACTTCAAGATCAGAGATCCTCTCTCCGTCCTCTTTTGAGAGTACCAGGTCTAAGATTGCTCTCTCCTGAGTGGGTTCCAAAACTAGCTGTCTGAGGCATGCCCCCTGTAGGGCATCGAGAATGGCCTTGCTCTTGGATGTGGCTGCAGCAAAGGTGCTTCAGTCAACATCTGGCATATTCAGGTACCCCATCAGCACTATCTCCCCTTTCTCTGCCATCCCAAGGATGCTTTCTATCATTTCCTTGTTCATTTCCTCCCCCTAAGATGGGGGGTCTGTATACAACCCCTGTGCGGATTGTGGAGCCATTTTCAGTCTCCAGGGTGACCCACAGTGCCTCCTCTCCTCCCTATTTACCCTTTAGCTCTGTTGCTTTGATCCCTTCCCTTACATAGAGAGCTACTCCTCCTCCTCCTCCTCTTCTTCCCACCCTGTCCCTCCTGTAGATGTGTACCTGGTATGTTGACATCCCAGTCATGGTTCTCTGTGTACCATGTTTCTGTGACTGCCACAATATCCAGGCATCCCTCTTCCATCAAGGCCACCATTTCAGGGAGCTTTTTACCTAGACTACGGGCATTGGTACTCATTACCCTCCATTTTTTTATGGCTTTATTTCTTTTTGCCCCTTCCCTGTCCCTCCTGCCTTTGTCATTTTCTCCATTTACCCCTGCCCTTCTCCCTATCGACTGCTCTATCTTGGTGTTCATTCACTATCATGTTCCACCTCTCCTGGTAGGGTGGATTCAGTCCCTCTATGCTACTGCTACTGTGACACCAGTTGTGAATGGCCATGTTGGCCCCATGGTCTCTATTAAAAGGGGAGTCTGATCACTGCCACAAGGGATGCTAAATAGGATGGTAGCTTAAAGATTAGCTCCACAACCCAGAGGGAAATATCCTTTAAAATCTTTTTCTACGAGCTAGTATTATATCCTCTCTCTACTGTAACTTGTGGGGTAATACTCAAGATACACTAATTTAGCTTCATTGATACAAAAAGCCTTCATTTGCTGTGAGGAAATCGCTATTTTACTGAAGAGCCTCCTGGATGAGGTAGGCCTGAAAATATGGCTGAAGGCCGCTTGCCACAAAGCTGGGAGCAACCGTCAGTTGAGGCGATGTTCGGCCAATTTATGGCCCAGATGGCACAAGTCACTGTGGCAACTAATTGAAACACCCAAGTGAATCAAAATTTAGAAGCCAGGATGCTGCATACCGAACAGCTGGTCTCAGCAACAGAGGGGCATGTTCAGGACTTAAGGGCAGAATTAAGAGATCAACAGCGGACCATACAGATGCTGTGCAGTAAGATGGATGACCTCGAGAATCGAGGCTGCCATAATAATCTTCGCTTCCTGGGCTTCCCTGAGTGTGTAGAAGGCAAAGATACTGAGGAATTTCTATAATTAGCCATGGCTGAAATGCTGCAGTTGGACCCATTGATATCATAGTGGAACGCGCACACCGTACGTTAGCCTCCATGTCTCAGGCCCAGGACAGACCATGACCTATCATAGTCCAATTTATTGATTTTAGGGACAAAGAGAAGGTCCTAGCTAGAGCTCATGAGTTACAGCATGTAGCGTGGAGATCAAATAGGATCCACATCTTTCAGGACTTCTCTAAGGACCTGTTGGACAAACATCGAGCATACTCTGAGGCAATGCATAAAATGCACAGTATTGGACTGTCCTTTTCCTTGTGTTACCCAGCCACGATGCAGGTTATACATAATGGGGTCCCGAACAGTTCAGAATCTCCTGATGCACTCATGGATTTTTTACAATGCAACTGGCTACAAGAATTCACCACCACGACCCCGGGAGCCCCTTTGGCAAAAACTGCTACTGACAGGTTGGATTGCCGCTCCTCTCCATCAGTGAGCAGGCCTGCAGTTTGGCAAGACCTCAGGAAGCAACACTGGGAACTCCCCCCAAAGGCACACCAAAAGAGGCAATCCTCAAAGAAACATGGCCGCTGGGAGCATCCTTCGGAGAGAGGGCAGGATGACACAGGGGAGGCCACAAGCATGGACACTGTAGCTCCAGATCCATTACAGACCTACCACACCGCTAATAGATATGAAGCTATATGCCCCAGCTCTTCAGATCAACACCCAGGCATCATGGATTTGACTGTGGAAGACAGGTCTACTCCTGTGTTGCAGCCCAGCTACCTGTCCCCATCAGCAACTCCTCACCAGCCACAGAATGGAGCTACAGATAGCAGAGGGCAGCATCCACCAAAGACTATGAGGGAGGCCTCCTCTACCAGCAGAGATCTCATCTTCAGTGTGGACCATCCTGAGCACTCTACATCTCCAGGGCAATCGATCAGAGAAAACCCACAGGAATAGTCAGATAAGTAGTCATCCTTCTATTTTCTTTTGATTCCTGTTCTTTTAATTCCCCAGGGAATTGTAGGTATGGGGCGAGTTTGGGGTGTCTAAATTGATTGTCAGTGGACAATCTCCTTGACTGACCCATCTGCTACACTTTTTCTGTATTACCCGTGTAAGGGAACTTTCGAGCCCCTTTTCACCCGAACCTTGACCCCAGACTTGCACTGCCATATGGTAGAGAAGATACCTCACTCCTATACTGGGAGGGATTCAATGAGGCCTACCAACAAGCCCTCAGTGGACATCCTGATCAAAGGTCCAGGCACATCTAGATGGCAAAGAAGGCCTTTTTTGTACCATCTGATTAAACAGCAGAACTTTTGTAGGTTCTACCTCGCTTATTTGTGTGTGGGAGGGTGAGGTCCACTGGGAAGCTGTGTCATATAATATGAAAGTGTTTGTCAGGATGTGTAAACTGTTGCACTGAATGGGTAGCCAGG
This sequence comes from Neoceratodus forsteri, assembly GCA_016271365.2. Classification (NCBI taxonomy): domain Eukaryota; kingdom Metazoa; phylum Chordata; order Ceratodontiformes; family Ceratodontidae; genus Neoceratodus; species Neoceratodus forsteri. The sequence goes on along the minus strand of CM028137.1, from coordinate 189,180,032 downwards.
ATTTGTTTTACAAGAGGCCCTAAGTGGTGAATGGCACAGGCCTGTGCCCCTCTGGTATGTTTTTTTTTTATTATTATTTTTTTTTCTATCAAGGGGACGTCTCCCAGCCCCCGCATTGGGTGGCTTACAGTACACTCTTCATAGGTGTGAAGAGCCTGACCTCACCAAGATTTTTATTGTGAGAACATGTTGGCACCCATCAGCAATAACCCTAGGCTCACAGAAATAGTGGGCAGTTCTCCCCCACTTTCTTTCCTGCAAACCCCCACCTCATTAGAGGCGTTCTGTAGTCCCACTTTAACTACCCCAGCTTCTGAGCTACACTGCTGGAGCAGCTCTCTCAACCCTCTGGGGTTGCAAGGAGCCATGTGGCCCAACCTTCTTACTGGGTTGCTCGATTCTATCGGGGAGGACCCCCCCTCACTCACCATAGTACTAAGGAAGGATGGATACCACTTGATAACACCATGGGAATAGGGGCTGGCCTACAGCAGGGCTCTGCAGCCAAAGGGATGCTTCTATATCCCCAAATTACATGGTACACTGTGCACAATGTACAGTGGTGTGAAAAAGTATTTGCCCCCTTCCTGATTTTCTCTATTATTGCATATTTGTCACACTGGATGTTTTCAGGTCTTTAGACAAAATGTAATATTAGATAAAGGGAACCTGAGTGAACAAATAACACTTGTTTGTTTTTTTTATTTCACTTATTTAACGAAAAAAAGTTAACCAACACCAATTGGCACTGTGTGAAAAAGTAATTGCCCCCTTACACTTAATAACTGGTTACGCCACATTTAGCTGCAATGACTGCAACCAAACACTTCCTATAATTAAATATCAGTCTTTCACATCGCTGTGGAGGAATTTTAACCCACTCTTCCTCGCAGAACTGCTTTAATTCAGTAACATTTGGTAGGTTTTCGAGCATGAACTGCTCGTTTCAGGTTCTGCCACAGCATCTCTATCGGTTTGAGTCTGGACTTTGACTAGCCACTCCAAAACTTTAATTTTACTTCTTTTTGCCATTCTGATGTGGACTTGCTTTTGTGTTTTGGATCATTGTCTTGCTGCATGACCCAACTCGCTTCAGCTTCAGCTGATGGAAGGATGACTGGACATTCTCCTTAAATTTTCTGGTACAGAGCAGAATTCATGGTTCCTTTAATTATGGCAAGTCATCCAGGTCCTTAGGCAGCAAAGCATCCCCACACCATCACACTACCACCACCATGTTTGGCTGTTGGTATGGTGTTCTTACTGTGGAATGCTGTGTTTGCTTTACGAGACATTATGGGATCCATGTTGTCCAAAAGTTCCACTTTGGACTCATCTGTCCATAGAACATTTTCCCAAAAGGCTTGTGGATCATCCAGGTGCTTCTTGGCAAATGAGAGATGAGCATTTATGTTCTTCTTGGTTAGCAGTGGTTTCCGCCTTGCTACTCTCACATGAAGCCCATTTTTGCCCAGTCTCTTTCTGATTGTGGAGTCATGAACACTGACCTTAGCTGAGGCAAGAGAAGCCTACAGTTCTTTGGATATTGTTTTAGGATCCTTTGAGACTTCTTGGATGATTTTTATACTGCGCCCTTGGAGTAATTTTGGCAGGCCGCCCACTCCTGGGAAGGTTCACTACTGTTCCAAGTGTTCTCCATTTGGAGATTATGGCTCTCACTGTGGTTGCGATGGAGTCCCAGAGCCTTAGAAATAGCTTTGTAACCCTTTCCAGACTGATAGGGGCAACAAAATGTTTTCTGATCTTTTCAGGAACTTCCTTTGATCATGGCATAATGTGCTTGTTGAATCTTTGTCCTGACAATGTGACTCTGATGGTAAGGGCCAAAATAAGTGAGGGTTTATATTGAGCAAGGCTGGCTGTAATCAAGCCTGGCTGTGTTCAATCAGCTGACTCTAATTATCCCTTTAATTGGGTTGATTTAACTAGGGGCAATTACTTTTCACACAGTGCCAGTTGGTGTTGGTTAACTTTTTTCATTAAATAAATGAAATAAGTAAAAAAAAAAAGTGTTATTTGTCCACTCAGGTTCCCTTTATCTAATATTATATTTTGTCTAAAGACCTGAAAACATCCAATGTGACAAATATGCAATAATAGAGAAAATCAGGAAGGGGGCAAATACTTTTTCAAGCCACTGTATATAGTTTGCAAATGTGTTTATATATGTTTGTTTCACAAGGGACACACAGAGATGTTTCATTATTTGTTAGTATAAGGTAATCTGGTAGGGGCAGGGTATATGGGCTTTACCCACTCTCTCCATATCTGGTGGCACTCTATAGAAATTTGCCTCTTCTGGTTGGGCTGCCCTTGCCCCCTATCTCCTGGTTGTTCTTGATATATCTCTTAATTAAATATTTGCTCCCTGGCCAGCTCAGTGGCGCTGAGGGTTGAGGCGCTGGACACCACACCTCACACCACACCGGTAACCTGTGTTCAGGAACGAGCCTGGGTCGCCGGGGGTCGGCAGGGAAGGAGAAGGATGGAGCATCCGTAGGACTGCTCTCCTTCTCTGGGGAGGGGGGAGGATTGCCATTGGTGCTCTGGCAGCCTCTGGCAGTGGCTGGGTGTGGCTACAAGAGCATTGGCAGACATAGAGGGAATGTGCTGGGGCAGACGCTTGGCTGAGAGTGCCTGTGGACGTATGCGTGCTCGGGGCCTTAGGCGTCATTGCACGCCTCAAGCCGTAAAGGGAGAAAAAGTGGAAAATAGGGGCACTAGTCGCGGCAGCATGATGGCCGTCCGTCTCCAGAGTGGACTTGTTCGGTGCTGAGGCTGCGTGGCAGTACTGGATCCTGACCGGGTGGGTTGAGCTCCAAGGGAGTGCTCCCCACCTCCCCACCATGGGGGTAGCTGTGGGACCTGAATTGGAGCCAGAGGAAGTCCTAGGAGATGGCAGCCTGAGTGCCCGGGAGGATGCCTGATGTGTAGAGGTAAAGCAGACTGGTAGCCCCAGGGGGAAAAGTATAAGAAAAAAAATTTGCTCCCTATTACTAACAGGTGATATCACTTGTTTGACATTGAACGTCAGAGGGCTTAACTCCCTAAACAAGAGGAAGCAAGTTTTGGGCCACCTTAAGAGACTGGGAGCGAGGGTCACCTTCCTGCAGGAGACCAAACTTACCAGGGCGGGATCCCGAGAGACTGAAGAGGGAGTGGGTAGGTCAGGTCATATGTGCCTCGGCCTCCTCTAGAAAGAGAGGGGTGGCAATTCTGCTTCACAAGCAAATACAATGGAAATTGCAGAGACAAGTGAGAGACCCTGAGGGTAGATGGGTGGCGGTACTCATGGATACTGGGGAGGGCCCTCTGATCCTGAGTTACATATAGGCTCCAAATGAGGACTCGCCCTCCTTCTTTCACAAGCTGGCCCAGGTGCTGGGATCCATATCTCTGGAAGATACCCCCATTTTATTAGGAGGCAATTTTAATCTTACTCTGGACCCTTTCCTGGATAGATCCCCTTCCAATACTGAGCCCCACTCCAGGGCTGTAATGGCAGTGGCTCAATTACAACAAGATTTGGCCCTTACGGACATCTGGAGAATATTTCACCCCTCCCTTTCATTCCCCAGTACATAGTTCTCTTAGTAGAATAGACTTCTGGCTCACTTCTACTACTGTTACTAGTAACACTGTTAATACCCTTATTCATCCCTTAGTTATCTTGGATCATGCCCCTGTGCATCTTGCCTTCACATGCCCCTCTCCCTAGGTCTCCAGCATGGAGGCTGGACACATTGTTACTTCGTGACCAAGGCTTTCCCTCTTGGCTTCAAAAGGAAGCAACAGAATTTTTTTGGTGTAACCTCATAGCAGATACCTCTGTGGGTACCACATGGGAGACATTCAAAGCTACTCTAAGAGGGGCAGTAATGGGGTATGCAAGCTGGTGCTGAAAGATGAGGGAACAACATTTGAGGGGGCTTGAATGACAACTCCGAGAAGTGGAGTTTGCTTTTAAGGCCCTTCGCTTCCCTTCCCTTAGGTCAGAGGCAGGTCACAAGGTCACCTCTCTGAAGATGCAAGTGAATGAGCTGGTCTCTAGAAAGGCAGAGATTTCGTTCATTAGACTCAAGCATAAATATTGGGAAGGGGGAGAAAAGTGGGGTAGGCTGCTGGCATACCATCTCAAAAAGCAGCAAGCCGAAAGGTGTATAGCGGTTTTAGAGGATGCAGGTGGTAGGACCCAGACCTCGGCACAAGGTATTAATCAAATAATGATGGATTTTTACTCCTCGTTATATAAATCCTCCAGAGCCTCAGAACCCCAGGGGGTCCACCCATTTCTGGAGTCCCTACATCTCCCCAAAATCTCAGAAGCCCAGGCTAATGCTCTAGATGCCCCGACCTCAACCCAGGAGGTGGCAGACATCATCCTCTCCCTTAAAAAGGGAAAGGCCTCAGGAGGGGATGGTTTCCGTATTGAAGTGTGGCAGCAGTTGCATCCCATAATCTCTCTGGTATTGCAACAAGTATTTACTGAGTCATTGCAAACAGGGTCTCTCCCTTCATCCCTTAGGGAGGTGACTATTACTATCCTACCAAAAAAAAGGTAAAGATCCTCTTAAAGCATCCAGCTACTGCCCTATTTCACTATTGAATGCTGATAGCAAGGTGCTGGCTAAGATACTAGCTAACAGACTTAATCCTCTCCTTCCCAGTTTGATCCACCCATCCTAAGTAGGCTTTGTTAAGGGCTGCTTTAACGCAAACCATATTAGATCATTGGTAAATTTAATCCATAAGGCCCAAACATTATCTTCCCCCACTGCTGCCATTGCAATAGATTTTGAAAAGGCATTTGATTCCCTGGAGTGGGACTATGTCCAATAAGTACTTTGCACTATGGGCTTGGGGGCAGGGTTTCAGCCCTGGATTGGGGCAATATATTCATCCCCAGCTGCACGGATACTCACCAATATGATGCTGTCTCTCCCATTCATACTGGGTAGGGGTACCCATCAGGGCTGCCCACTTAACCCCCACTACTTTTTGTATTGGCAGTAGAACCCTGGTGGCTGCGATTAGGCAAAATCCTCTAATTTCAGGGGTCCAGGTGGGAACAAGGGCATACCCTACTCTTATGTATGCAGATGACCTGTTGCTCCCTATTGCCAATATCGTCACTTCCCTCCCTCCCTTACTGTCCACTTTGTCAGATTTCTCTACATTTTCAGGGCTCAACATTAACCAGACCAAGACTGAGGTCCTACCTTTAAAGTCTAAATGTACCTTTAAAATGGTTACTCAGCATGGGATCCGATGGGCCCCGGAGGGGATTAACTACTTCGACATTACTATCTCTCCTAATCTGCATAAAATCTGGGACCTGAATATGAAACCACTTTTTGCGTCCATTCGTACAAAACTGGATAGATGGAAATCTCTTTGACTGTCTCTTGTAGGTAAAATATCCGCAATTAAAATGGTCACAGCACCAAAAATTATGTATCTTCTCTCCCACATTCCTTTGAAAATACCTCGTTATTGGTTTACTAAGTTAGACTCCCTGCTGGGATCCTTTTTGTGGGAGGGAAAGAAACCTAGGTACAATAGAAATAAGCTCAGAGCTCATTGGTCGGAAGGTGGCTGGGGTCTTCCTTGGTTAGAGGGGTATAAATGGGCCTTTCGGCTGGCTCAGACATTAAAATGGTTCCTTTTCCCTGAACACAACGCTCCCAAGTGGCTGGATATATAGAGAGAGGTATGTCGGCATACTCACTTGGTACTACTGTTATCTAACCATCCCCCTAAGGGCACTCACTCTCACCCTACTATAGGTCCCTCTCTGGAATATTGGGCCAAGGTGCCTAAGAAGTTGGGCACCTCCCCATCTCTCCTAAGACTTACCCCACTATGGGGCAATAATGAGATTACCATCAATAAACAACCAATTGCATGGCCCTCATGGGAACATGGTGGTGTCTCATTGCTTTGATATATGCTCATTCCTGGTACAGATACCCTTAATTCCTTTGAGGGCCTGCGGAGTTCTTATAGGATCTCTCCCAAAGACTTCTGGCGATTCCTTCAAATAAGGAGCACCATCCTTATGTTCAGGCATAAGCAGCACCAAGAGCAACAAATCTCCCAGGTACGCTCATGGCTGGCCCTAGAAAGAGGACAGTCAAGCCGAGTATATGCGGCCATTCGGAGCACCATCCCGTCCCAAGCAGAGGAATCCAAGCATAAATGGGAGAAAGCACTGCATGCCCCTATTACGATCCTGGAGTTGAAGTTTTGTCTAAAACTAGCTCACAGGGCATATCCTAACAAAAGTAGTCAATTAATACAGAACAAGATAATTCACTCCTGGTATAGGACTCCTGTAGTCCTCGCCAAGGCAAAGCTGGCTCAGTCTGACCTGTGTTGGAGGTGTCAGGAACTCCCAGGTGACCTGTTCCATATACTTTGGTCCTGCAGGCTGATCCAGCCCCCATGGCAGGCCACCTGTGAGATGGGGTCCAAAATATTTAGCAAGCCTGTGCCTCAGTCCACTGAGTTGCTGTTATTAGGACTCCAGACCCCGGACCCTCATCTCTCTAAGTTGAAACTACTTCTGACACTCAGTATGCAGGTTAAAAGACTCCTGCTGTGTAAATGGCAGTCCCAGATAATCCCCTTCCTGGGGGAGGTACTTACCTCCATGGCTCAAGTTGCCAACTGGGCCAGAATATCACATACTGTGACCAATACCCTCATTAAAGATACTGCTCTCTGGACTCCCTTCCTTCTGTTTTTGAAACTTAGGCAGGGAATCGGCTGAATAGGCACAACTATGCAACTATAATGGTCTCCTCTCTTGGTGCATTTAGGGGCAAGTGCTGGAGAGATTGTTACTGAGTTATAGGGGACCCTGCTCTACGGATGACATGGTATAATATCAGTAAAGGATAGCATCTTTGCTGACAATGAAGACCTGTTTGCTTTGTGTGTGTGATCTCTTGTATTTTGTAGGCTTAAAGTAGAGGACAGTGGCCCTGGACCTCTCATAATTTCTGATGCTTTCTCGAATATTGCAGAAACTAGCAGGATGGGGCCAGATAAGATACTGTATGTTTTTATGAGTAAGCCATAATGCAATGCACCAACTGCTAATACTTTCAAAGTTAATCTCCAGCTGGATAGGTGTTGTACATCCAGGCACAGAGTATTATTCTACTGCTTACCTGGCAAGTATATTCAGTTCATTACTATTTGGCCAGCATGTTCCGTTCTCTGCTTCTACAGACATATGTAACAGTCTGTAAGGTCTTTGCAATGTATCTGACTGTTTTAATGTTTGTATCGTCTTAATAAGTCAATACAATAAAACTGATTAACCACAAAAAAAGGGAGTCTGGCAGGGTTGTCCCATGAGCCCTGTACTGTATGCTTTTTTTATTGATCCCTTGCTGTGGTCCATCAATGGCCTTTCTACTATCGCTCCAATACTGGGGCCATCTGCTCAGGCTTTGGCCAGAGTCATTGCTTATGCTGATGACCTTTGTTTATTAGTTGCTGACCGCTGGTCTGTTCATCGGGCTCTTCACCTCTGTTCATCCTTTGGTGCAGTGTCTGGTGCTTCCTTGAATTTAGATAAATGCTGTGGGAAGGCTCTGGGTCTTAACCCAGGTCCCCAGTCCATTCTAGGGCCTATTTCTCTCACCTCGGGCCCTCTTACCATCCTTGGGATTAAGCTAGGTTCCGTTGAGATGGCTACCTTAAACTGGGAGGAGAAACTTGCTCTCAGGAAACATAAAGTCATGCAGTGGAATAAAAGTAAGAATGGGAAGAAAAAAATAGTTTTTTTGGTTAAGACTTTTCTTATTCCGGTTTTCTTATATCTTAGTTATGTGTTTCCCATTCCAAAAAAATTGGAAACCTCCCTTTTGAGTGTTTTTTTTCAAGCCATTTGGGGCAGCCATCTCAACCTTATCAAATGGAATGTATTATATTTGCCCATTAGGGAGGGTGGCCTGGATATGGTTAACCCCATTTCATTTTTAATAGTATTTTTTTATGTCTAATTTGAAACCTTTATTTGATAATACCGGTAAGGGTTGGGGGCCCTGGTTGTTTGGGAATTGTGAGCCCTGGTTCTGCCAATGGGAGCAAAATGCGTTAAAGGCCCTGAAGGGCCCAGATTTTCTAAACTATCTTAGAGAGACATTTCTTCATCTGAAGCAATGGAGGATTATATTCCAACAACTTTTATCTTTTGCTTCCCATAAGATACTCTATAGATCGCTGTTGTCCTCTCTCTGTGGCGTTCCGGATGTTTTTTCGGGCTGCCTTGACCAGTTTTGTTCCTCCTTGGACCTTTTTTATCATAATTCCAGGATACCTATCCATATGTTGGATTTTCATTGCCTTTCCTGTCATGGGAGGATTACTGTTAAAGCTAACCATAAGCATACACAGGTACAAGATATGATTTGTAGCAGACTGCCTTGTGTTAATTTAACTGAGACTATGGAGCATTTATTTTTCATTGTTCCTTTATTAAATCTTTTTGGGTTTACTTGGCTAATTTGTGGGACAAGCCTCTATTTGCACACCTGACCTATGACCACCTTCTGTATGGTTTTGTTCCACCTGTTTGGCGAAAGTGGAATACGGGTACTCTTCATCTCTTATTTACTATTATCAAGTGGAATATTTGTTTGGCTAGGTGTGCTTTTACCTTACAGCAAAAGGAATGTTCCCATTTGGAGCTAGATAACGAGATACTGAAAGATGTTAAAACTGTTTATGCTGCTGAATGTCTTGCCTTATCAGGTAATGAGACAGCGGAATTATGGAATGAGTTGCCTTGGATTACTGAACTGCCAGCAGTGACGTGATGATTTCTTTGGGCATTTCCTTGTTTGCTTCTTCACTTTGATGGGAACAGGGGTCCTCTTCCTGGCTGCCGGTTATTTTTTTTCCTATTTGAACAATATTGCTTTTTTTTTCTAATTTTTTTATTATTGTTGGTGACTCCTGATACCTTTTGTATTACTTTTTCTTTTGTCATCTTGACTATGTTTTTGAATCCATGTTTTTGTTTCTGATTTTTCTTTATTATTTGTTTATGTTCCAATATCATATTTAATAAAATTTACCCTCACTCTTTTCAATAAGTGCCATAGGATCTTTAACATCCACCTGAACTACCACCAATACAGGCAGATGGGACCTTGGTTTAACTTCTCATCTGAAAGATGGCACCTCAGAAGTGCAGCACCCCTCTCATGCTGTACTACAGTGTCAGTACTGGGATATTAACCCAAGCGCCAGATGTGGGAACTGAACCCACAGCCCTCTGATCTCCCGGCCTCAGAGGTGAGTGTGTTACCTACTGAGCCACTGATATTGACCCTGCTAATTTCTGCTACTTAGTGACTTCAGTCTGTAAGACTTGATGTGCAGCCTTCAAAGGTGGCTTTGGCAAGGCACAGGGCCATCCTTAACTCCATACAAGGAGCTTTTCTCAGGCAGCTAGTCAAAGAACCCTTTAAGGGTGGGACAGTCCTAGATACCCATGATTATCATACACTGTGCTTTAACATAAAGACAGGAGCAGAGACAAACCACATGAATTTTAGGGTCCTGAACTTTAAGGGGGCAGATTTTAAAGAAATGGGAGACCCACACTCATTCATTGAGAGCTCAGTGGGTGTTTGACCATGGAGGAGAGAGGAGGGCTGTGCCAGTCATCCACTTGGGTTTGAGATGGGGGGGAGCAGGGTGGGCGAACACTACCTGCTATGGTGGGGGGGTGCACTAGACCACCAAGAAATAACATTTTAATTCATGGACTGGAGTCAGGGATAGGGAGAGGTGGCTCACTAGACCACTAGGGGAAAAAATGTTTATATACTATTTGTGGGACAGGGATGGGGAGGATTACACTGACTGGACATGTCAGGTGAGTGATCAGGTGGGGGGAGCACTAGCCACCAGAGCTTTTCTGATTGCATGTTGGGTGGGTGATTGGGTGGGAGGAGGAACTGCTAGCCACCATGGCTTGTTTAATTACATGGCAGGTGGGTGATCAAGTGTGGGTGGGGACCACTAGCCACCAGGTTTTTTTTAATTACATGTCAGGCTGGTGATCTGGTAGGGGGAGGGACCACTTACCACCAGGGCTTGTTCAGGTAATCAGATGGTGATCAGCAACCAGTTGGGGGTGCACTAGACACCAGGGAAGTAAATATTGCTATAGGGTGCAGGGCAGACAGAATGTCCTTGAATGTCAGAAATGGATTTCTGAACTTTCACGGAAGTGAAAGTAAGACTTTCATTTGAATTCTGCCTGTGGAAGGTTGTTTTTTTTTGCACAATTCCAGTTGGCATCCCAGAGGGAACAGAGGAGAAAAACAGCCATCATAACAATGTTAGATTTTTAGTGGGACTAGCCTATGGATCAAATGGGCCCACAGGTCTCTGGACTCTATCTGGGTAGAGGTGCCCCTTGTCCCACTCAGATATATTTCCTTAGATACAGCATCACAGAAAAAATCCTGAAGCTTGCCAGTGAATGAGTCCCCCTCCATTAGAATGGATACAAGGTACACATATTTCAGGATTTTTCTAATGACTTTGTTGATCACAGAAAGACATTTGATCCCATGAGAAAAGATTTGGCTAAGAAAAGAATCCTGTACTCATTGAACGGTCCAGCAGACAACCAATTGCAACATGATGACAAGTGGCTGTCTTTCACAGTCCCCCAGGAAGTTACTCAGGATCTCAGAAGATGGAATAAAGTACACCCAAGAAACAATGATAAATGCTTGTCCAAAGCCAATGACAGGCAGAATCAGGACAGACATAGCACAGACAAACTGAAGACCAGATGGAGACAGGAGGACCAGGTGAGCATCAGGACAGAGCCTTCCCTTCAAAGACACAAGGAAAGCTGGCAGATGGTTAAGCCAGAGAGAGAGAGGGCACAAAGCAGGAACCATATCCCAAGAAATGAAGCTGGCACACACCATGGCAGATCTTGTAGCAGGGGCTCCAGTTATTCAACACTGGAGTCTAGATCACCATCCTCGGAGCAGGAACCTCCTCATAAAATCATGAAGGAACCAAAAGCTGAGAACTCTGGTCTGTGGCTTGCAGATGGACTTGAGGAGGATGACCAGGCTGAAATGGAGGTGGCTTTTGCCACAGCAATGGAGAACACCATCTCACTTAGGCTGATTTGGATGGCACTAGTTGAGGTGACTGTGGACTGTATGGGACTCATGTTCAGCTGGCCACCAGTCCTCCCAACAGATGCAGTATGATCAATGAGCACTGAACAGAACTGAATCTCAGGAACTTCTACAATACTACCTAATGACAATGTATTTTTCTTATTTTTATTTTGTTTCAATCTTCAGGTTTCGAAGTCTGTGGGTGGAAATAGCAGGTTCAATCTTTTGTCAAAACATGGGAAGGCTATGTAGTCATCAGTCTTGCTGAGTGAATGGGACAAGTTAGTGGGAAACAAACTATAGGGTATTCCATGTGTATCCTTCTGCCAGAGAAATGGTTTTTGCTACCTGTATACTTGGTTTAATGTGTCCTGACTAGAGATGCAGCGAATTTAAATTCCTCGGCAAAGTGAATGCGAAGTCGGTGCTTTGCGTTGCCACTCCACTATGCGGAGTGGGCAAAGCAGAGTGGGCAATGCAAAGTGCTCACTCAGCCTTGTCATTACCACTTTGTGTTAAGGCGGAATGGCAATGAGAAGTAAGGTGAAGTCATTGTTTTTCATGGACTTCGCATTCCTCATTATGATTCTAAGTGATCCACTTGGTGTTTCAGATTTGGCAGCTCCCCCCACACATCACATGGCTTACAGTATTGTAAGTCACATGCTCTTTAGCTAGGCAGGAAGAAAGTGAATCATACAAGCAGACACTTTTACTTTCTCCTGTGCAGATGGAGAGAGAGAGGAGTGTGCTTTGTGACTGCTGATACTTTGAGATCTGAACGAGGAGGAGATTTAAACTTTGATTCAGACCCAACAGCTTTTTTAAAAGCTACATTTTTTTGTCTTTTCTGTCTGTACTCTTTTTTACTTAATTTGTTCCTTCTGTAAATTTTATTTTTCTTACGTAGAGGGACAACAGTTGCAAATTATGTCCATGCTGGAACTGCTGCTGGATCACCATGGGATCCCACATTAGTTTTTTTTTCCTCACACCATGTCCCCCCCCACACCTTCCTTGCTGTGTTATAAAATGTATTCCTCCACCATCCCTGACCCTTGTATGTAATTATGCCCTTTTTTGTTGTCTTCCATATGTATTCTGAGCAGTGGAAGTATACTGTGCTAAACTGCATGGGTGCAGTTTTCTTTCCAGTCTGTGTATGTACTGCAGACACTGTCCAACTCCCTGACTTAAAAACACTTATTAATGAGTACAATGGTGGGGTGGTGAAGCCCGGAGAGATACTACAAAACAGGCTTACAATACATCCAAGTAACTAGTAAAAATATTAATGTTGTGATTCATGACGTAATCATAAATCGTGATTTGTGACTGCATTTGTGACAGTGATGATAAAGAAACGCAAATGCCTATGGCTGTACTTCCCCGGGCCCCAATGAGGTGTGGTACAAAACTCCCCAACTTAAAAACACTTATTAATGAGTACAATGGTGGGGTGGTGAAGCATGGGGAGATACTACAAAACAGGCTTACAATACATCCAAGTAACTAGTAAAAAAAATTACTGTTGTGATTCGTGACATGATCGTAAATCGCAATTTGTGACTGCATTTGTGGCCGTGATGATCAAGAACGTGATTTGTATCATGAGTGACTCCTGATGATGGTCCTGACTTAAAAACACATGTTAATGAGTACAATGTTCATGCTGAATTATGCACCACATCTGTCCAGTACTCTGAAGGGAAGCCAAAGAAACAGCTGTGACTTAAGTTAGAGATGGAAATTGGGCCCTAAAGAGATACAAATGTACAGACAGATTAAGATTGTGCTACACACTGAAGAGATGCAGATGCAAAGGCATAACACCTGACCAGTGTTCACCATCAGAAATTCAAATCTGGAAAAGAATATCTTTGCCGGTTGGGGCAGGCCACGGGGGTGGGGCAGTGTACTGCACTGCTGCAGAAAGAGTCACTAGTATGAGTACCAGTAAAGATACCACAAAGAAGTACAAAAAATTACACAGCTGCAGTGGATAGCAGGTTCACATTGCTGAAATTATGTGGCACAATAAAAGGTGTCTAATTTGATGACACACGTCACACACATACTCACACACACATTAAGTAATGCGTATCAAATTTAAAACTTCAGTAATATAACCACATATTTTAAGCAAACTAAAATTATGCACTGCTGCACCACAACAATCAGCAAAAAAATGGCAAGAATTATTGAAAATATTACTGTGTGTACATTAACACAGTTATATAAGAAAAATATCACCAAAACAGAAAGCACTGTCTTTTTCTCCAAGTTAATCCACCTACACCCAGCGCTTCAGATAATTTTTTTTGGGTAGAAGTCAAATACTTCCATGGCTTGAAATTTGGAAGTCATTTCAGTTTTACTGATGTCAAAATACTCCAGATGTTAATTTTTTGGAAGTCAAAATAATGCTAGCCGACAAATTTTGGCAGTAAAAATACTTGAAGTCCTGTACTTTTAGAAGTCAGTTCACTGGCCTTCTGAATACCTTTCTATAATCCATGCTACATCCACATAAATACATTCCTTAATGCTAGGAAAGGATAATGAACAGTACAGTAATCATTTGTAGACAATATGTGCTTATGTCATGAATTGTTTTTGCAAGTCCATCAAGTAACTTCATCATGCTATTGCATGCTAGCTAGTATGTTAACGTGCTTGCAGGCAGATGCCTGCTGCTACATTCAAAGTGTTGTACTTACTCATACAGATAAACAGTAAGTCAGAGATAACTTATAAGCTTCTCTTTCTCCTTCTTATTAAAGCTTGCTATCATATGTTTTAATATCACAGATCTCATGTGTGTTGTACTATATATAGGGAATGAATACATATTGGACTGCAGAACTCACCAGCACATCTAGACTAGTCTGTACCCCATCAGATTGCAGTGCAATGACACATTTATCTCAATGTGAGAGTGGTAAGACACAGAAATACAACACCAGTGGCAAATATATTGGGTAAAAAAATCTGATGATATTTTGGCATAAATGTTTAGTTTTACTTATAAACAATTAATTTCAGTTAGATCACAATTTATTTAACTTAGAACATGTTATTTCCACATAGCATCTGGAAATGGAACTTGGAATAATGGGCCACCCAGCCACACATGGAGATTACAATGGAAAGAAAGGAAGCTTTGAGCTAAAACAAGGTAAAACACCAGTGTAAGAGTTCTGAGCCTCACTTTCAGGTTCTTGGCAATATTGGGAATGCAAATAATCACAAACAAGTTGCATTCGAGTAATAAACAAGTTTATTACTACAAAAGGGATAAATCACAGTTGCCCTAAGCAGTTCTTACCAATACGAACCGGGAGCCAGTGCTAAGCGTTCCCTACACCTCAAGGATTCTCTGTAGTCTCTTGGGATCACTTGGGTCTCCGAGGTGTAAAGCCTGTGCATAACATTATATACCTATGATAATTACTATGGTTACTAAAAGATAGAAACATTTCTAGTTAGAGAGATGAGCCCTATTGGCTAAATTAGAAGTGGCTCCACGGTCCAAGATAACATTATATAATTCTGTAAAGTCATCAGTTTTAGAACAAAGAAGTTCTTATACAGAGTCTTACATAACAAGGTGCAGTGGTGCACATCACCCAAGGATGGCAATGTTGCCTTACATATTACAATTACTTCAAGGACAGGTGTCTTGGCATCTGACAAGTAAGAAATAGACAGAAAATACATGGTATAATATGTGTGCATTAGCAAGCAAAGTGGATTACAACAATATGCATTTATATCCTGACATCTACTCTTGTACGGTAGACGCCCTTAGCCCTATGTATTAGCACAATCTATGCCTAAACATTAGCTGTCTACGGTGTACCCCTGAGGGTATCAATTAGGGTGCAGGGACCTCGTGTAACACCAGGAATGGTAGTATATACAGTATGTACATGACATACATAGCATGGATAGCAGTAGTAGATAATACCTTTATCTCCACCACACAGCAGTGGTAAGACTAAGAACATTAAGTAACTCATGGCTTTGCCACTCACAAGTTACTTACGTGTCTCACTTCTTATTAGTGTAGATAAATGTGTTTTTCATTTGCAGTCCACTGTGTATTCCCTGTATACCACAACACCATTTTTAATGGTTCTGGACTGCAGTACTGGTAATACTGTACTTGTGTTTCACCTTGTTTTAGCTAAAAACTGCCTTTCTTTCCATTGTAAGTTCCCTATCTGGCCCATTGTTATCTGTGTTCCATTTTTAGAGTCTAAGGGGAAATAGCATTATAAGTTAATTAAGTTGTGGTCTAGTGAAATATATGATGTTGTGTAAGTGAAAACAAATATTTATGCTAACGTCAAGCCCTGTCCTACTTATATTCACTAGAGAAGACTGCCCTGGTAGTTTAGCACCCCCCCCCAAAAAAAAATCTCTAATGCTGAAATCAAATGAAAGCTGTCCTCCTGTTAGACTCGAACTTCCCTCATTGACCTGATCCCCATCTAAAATGCTGAAAGTAAATTCAGACCCTTTCAGGAAGTGTATGGACCCAAAACAACAACTTCAACAACAAGTTCTTCAGGAATCCAGACAACTAAGTGACCCAGTCATCATCAGCATTAAACTGTGCAGACAATGTCCTGTCCCTTTCTCAAGCTCTTTCTCCAACAACCCTCTCTTGCTCACACACAGGCACACAGCCAGCCCCAGCTAGATAGTAATGTTCTGTGAGTGAGTGCCTCAGAACAGCAACTCTCTACTTCACTGTATATGTCATGGGACAGTCACACTCTGAGGTGGTGGCTAAAAATGTGCAAAATAAAAAAAATACCTTTTTTATCTTTCTCCAATGAGTGAACACTCCTCTGCCCTGCTGCAAGTGCAACTTCAACTGGTCTGGCGCTTTAACGGGAACTGGACCCATAGCTACATACCCTGACCCAGCCAGCCAGCCAGCCAGTATCAAGGTTCGCTTTCAGCAGACCCTCCAACATTTGACAGATTAATATAGGTACACATGTGTTGCTGGGGGGGGGATCACCCCCCACATTTGCTCAGGACTTGCACATGCATACCTTTCACATTTCCTGGCAATGTTGGGACTGCATTATTCAGTGCTAATCAGTAAGGAGATTAAGATTTATTTAAGTGAATTGATTTTGGTTGGGTCAGGTGCTCTGGAGACTAGCACTGGCAGCAGCAGGTACTAGGGCAATGTTATTTTTGACAGAGATTTGTTTACCATCTAGTCCAAATACACGGTGAACAAATTTAGCATTTTCAAGTCAGAGGTGCTGAGGGTGGAAGTGGTGGTGCGCATATGACTGCAGGTCCAGTAAAGCCTGTTATTTTAAGTGCTGTCAAAAGCAGGTATAGCCCAAATCACAGGAGCCATGCATGTTACAGTGCAAAACAAATGTGATGTATGTCTGATCACACTTACATTTCTAAATGTACCCATCACAGGAACTTAAGGGACATCTGACAACACAAAACTAAGTGGCGACACATCAGAGACTGTCTAGTTTACCAACCCCTGACTGTTTTAAACAGTTTAATTTCCTGATGTTCTTGCATACCTCATAAGTGAAATGCAGCTGCTGTAGTTTGTTACCACTGGGCTCTTTAGTGCACAGGGATTGATGTCTAAAATCCACCAGGTCACAGACCCAACCCCCAGACCGGCATGCCCTGTCTCAAAAAAAAAAAAATGAGAATGCAGAAAAGCGGAGATGGCCTGCGTTTGCAGATCGAGGATGTGGTCCGACATCCAGACAAGACAAACAGCCATCAGCAATGTGCCAGTAAATAAATTCAATCTGCCAAATGCACTCTTGTGGTTTGGCTCACTCAATGACAAGACAGCCAAGTCAAGTGTCAGGGAGGCTGCAGCACTGCTCAGTTTTTTCTGGGGGTCACAGGCAAGCCCTCAGCTGGCAGTGCCGGCACAAGTCAGTGCAAGTGGTGATTACCATGGGGACCATCAGACGCTTTTCCCTTCAGTTCACCAGCTTGCACTCACTGCAGCACTGAGCACTGGACTTGGGGACAAGTTTAAATTAAAGTATTCTCAGGTGGCAAAAATTTGGTACACACTGAGAACTAGCCAGGATCCGGTACCACTGTTAAAAATTCGGTATTGTACCGGCCAAAACAGTACAGTTGGGGTGTCTGTTTCAGCCAGAACCGGCTCTTGACTGTACGTACCTTGCTCCCTCATCCAGATGATGCCACCATACCACTCACGTCCACAACATGCAGCAGGCCACACTCTGTCCTCTCCCACTCCAGTAATACCCACATTGTCTCTCTCCGACAAGTACTGGGCATCCGACGACTGAACTAGCTCTCCACTTGAATTCCTAATACTTCTATCCTGCCTCACTCTAAGCTGCATGCTATGCGCAGCCATTCTCTCCACACCCCAACTAAAGGTGCCAAAACAGTATGTAGCACTGTGCATGTGCAAAATTATCGCAGCTGGGAGTTGGGGGGGACAGGCTGGCAGCACCAGAATTTTAAAAGATAAAAAAGATTTCCATGGCAACTGCTGCCTGCCGGCAACCCATCCACAGGACAGAAAAAACTAAAATTAAAGACGTGCCGTCCACACAATGAAAAACGGACATCATTCTTAAGCAATGAAAATGTTACTGGATGTCAATGACTCCAGAGAGTACATTTTTGGACGTTCTGATGCTATTTTTGGATGGAAAATACTTTCAAAATAGACTTAACTGAAGGGCTGCCTACACCATAGATACGCCCTTCCCCCAAAGCACACATCCACTGTCTCTCAGTACACAGACTGAATGTTGTACATTGACATTCAAAATACACACACGAACAATAAACGCTCGATGATGTGAGCACAGGAGGGTTTCCTATAATCAATGAACTAAAGTTTCAACAAAAAAAAAAAATTACTCAAAAAAGCTTTTTTAACAGCTTTTAGAAGGTTTGAATCACAGAGAACTCTCAAAGCAGAATATCTCCTATAGCTTCCTACACACACTACCCCAAACTGAGGCTGTGCAGAACAATCTAGAGCCCATGTGACTTGAAATCCCATGAATCACTGCAAAATTCACCTTTGGAGCTTAAAAACAAGGTGAAGTAAGGCGAAGTACATTGTTTTCAATGTACTTCTCCTTAACAATTAGTGGAGTAGTGGTTTGGGAAGGCAGAGTAACACAAAGTCATTGTTTTCAATGGACTTCGCGTTTCCCATTAATAACGGGAAGTACTCTGCTTCGTGTTTTGGAGCACTCCATGAATTCACTTTCACTCGGCGTTCCACTTCGCCCATCTCTAGTCCTGACTGGTGAGCTGGTAGGTGAAGGGGGATTCTTATCTTTTTGTCAGCTGAGGTCAATTGGGAGAATTTGGCTGCGCAGGTTGGGAGGGAAAAAGAAATTATTCAGGCACTGGCATTTTCACTAATGTGTTGTTGGGGTTGTGGAGCTTTCCTTGAAATGCACTGCAGAGTAACTACCTACAACATTTGTTCCTGCCCAGGAGAGAATCTCACCGGATCAGCACGTCACTGCCAAGTATTCTTGAGGGACCAACTCTCTCTCTCTCTCACAGGCTCCTTCATGAACATTAAAACTACTAATGTGCTCGACATGCTAGCAACAGGGGTTTGCACCCTGAACCCGGATGTCAGGACTGGAGACCAGCAGGGAGGAAATCCAGAGTGTCCATTGGACACTTCCCTCCCGGGGTGGCTGGACAAGACCTCAGCACCTGGAGGTGGATTGGGTGATGTGCAAAGTGGCATGAAGCCATGACACCCCCACCACACGTCCACACCTCAGGTTGCCATCTCGCTTCGGCCCAATCAGGATGGAGGGAGTGGGATGGCAGAAAAATGGGGAAAAAAAAACAGAGTAACCGGATGATGGCCCCTGGTCCTCCAATGCCATGAAGCCCTGGAAAGTGTACAGACTGACCCCACAGCACCAGGGGTACATAGCTGCACCTAATGGGTGCCTCCCTCCTGGAAGGGAGGGACCCTCCCAGAGAAGGGATACATCAGGTTACCAGGGGGTGGCTGCTAGAGGAGGTGGATCATGGCATGGTGGATGGTGCCAGGGTGCATCTTGGGGGCCTAAAGTAGTGGCCAATCAGGGGTTCCCAGGGAGGAGCCAAAAAAAAACAGCCTACAAATGGCAGGTCCTGCTTGAAAGTGTAAGTGTTTGCATATGGTGCTGCTCCTTCTTGGGGACATCCTGGTGGCAAGACATAACCACCTATTTTTACAGCCTGCTTCTAACATGGGGGACCAGGGAGAGACCAGGGGTGAATGTTTATATCCCTCTAGGACTAAGATGGTTTGAGTGATGAGATGGGGGATGATCCTGGAGTTTTTCCACTGAGGAAGCACCCTCTACTTGTTTTGGGCCACATGGTGCTCAAAGGATAAGAGGTATATGAGGACCTGTTACATAGTGGAAATTGTCCCTTCCTCTCTGAATTATTGCATTAAGGTCATGAGGGATCTAGCTGTGTGGAATGGCTGGGGGAGAGGGGTCAGGAGCATGGTTACACACTCTGTAAATAGAAAATACTACAAAGAATTGTTGTTCAAGTTTAAGTTCAAGTTTATTGCAGGAAAGCTCCATTGGGCAGGCTCATTCAGCAGGTTGTTAGATGGAGGTCAGCATTCTGAGGTCACTCTGAATTGCTGGACTAAGGGAACAGGAGTCAAATAGGATGACAGTCTATGGAAGTGATGCAGTGGAATCAGGCTGCATTACTCATACAGGAGCTGTTACATGGTTAGACGAACAGGCCACCCATTCTCTCCTTCCCACTATAGAAAGTCAGTAAACATAAAAGGTTCACTTGATGTAAGGAATATACCAAATGCACTGCGATCAGTATATCCACCAAATCCCTTAGGCCAGTAAAGGAGATCTGGAAGAGGGACTAGCCTTAGGTCTGATGGTAGTATCACTTACTTCTTGCCCAGACTGAATTTGCAGGGGGGAATGCAGACACAGTAGATATGTTAGCCTTACAGTACAGTGCTAAATGACGATGCAGAGCTTCACATTTCTGCCCCCACCATAGAAATAATAGACAAATGGGGTGGTATGCTATCCACCGATGTTAGGGCCTTTCAATATAAGAGGAGGAAAAACCAACAGTGTGTAGTGTCCTGCTTCTCCCTCCCTTCCTCCCACTCTGATAATTTGTGATGCTTTAATTTTAATAATGGCCACTAACATTGGAGAGGGGAAACACAGATAACAGAAGCTCCTGGGTGTAGGGTGGGTCAGAGTTGTTCTGATCACTTGTGCTTCGGGTGGGGGGGTACAGTAGTACACAAGATGGGCTGGGGTTGGGCAATGGACAGATATTCTGGGTACAGATAGAACAGGGCTACCTAATAATGGCTATGCACCAGACACAAGGTCTGCAGAGCTAGGAGGCATTGGGTCACCTCCCCATGAAAGGGCATCCAGAGTACTGACCACAAGAATTGGATTTGGTTTGTCTACAACTGATAATGTTGAGAGATGTGAAATGGTTATGTGCTAGGGTATGATGGTTATTGGTGGTTCTCCCATAACTGGACCTGGATCATAATTAAGTTAATAATTATACTGGATGACTCATATGTTTGTATCCCATTTGTAGAACTCCTTTTCATATTGTTTGTGTATGTCCTTCTATGTCCTCCCCGCTATACCTGTAGAAGGTCTCAGAAACTCTTGGGCAGACTATATAGACCTTTAATCTCCTTCTTCCATCACTTTGTATGTTTCTTTGTTTACCTACTTCTCTCACTGCAGTCAGGTAAGAGAATGTGGTCTTTTTATGATGCACAGCAGTAATATAGGATGTTGAATAGTATGGCTGAAATAAAGTTTGTTTCATGGTATGTGTAAGGGGTAACCACCTGATGAAATGGAATAAAATTTGTATCCACTCTGAAGCCCATGAAAAGATATGTTTCTCTCCTACAAGAGACACATCTATTTCAAAATGAAACCACAAAACTTAGAATAGAATGGGTGGAGGAAGATATCTGAAGTTGTTACTCCTCAAGCAAGTTCTGGTCAGAGCCAATACAGCTGTGGAGAGCTTTTAGGAGTGGCAAGAGTGGTGAAAAGAATATTCGGTGCTCTTGCTGCACTGAAGTCAGCCATAATGCTGCAGCGATTATAGTACTGCGCATGCGTGATACTCACACATGTGCAGTTTGCCCCAGAGTCAGCCTTGCGCAACGTGGTGGTGTTGACATAACTATGAGTAACAACCCAGTCCCCTTGGGTTACTAGAATCCCATTAGTACTAGTCTTAGGAAGGTAGGAAAAGGCAGCTGATGGGGAACTCATTAGGAGCTTTCTACATAATGACATCATTGTTTACTCAGCTAGCCTGATAGAAGGATGATCATGTTATTTATTTATTTATTTTTTATTTATTTATTAAACTCTAGGATTACAAATACCTTTGAGCAAGAATTGGTTATTTACAAAGGTTCCACGTCAAAGGATGGAAGGTTATCATACAAACAAAGGTAAACATTATACAGTGTCTCAAAAACAAAATACCAGTTGGGTGGGAAGGGTGGGTGGGAGTCAAGAAGGAGTGGGCAGGCTGAAGGGCCATTGTCATGGGGTGGTTGGTATGAGAAGTGCAAGGTAGAGGGAACAGAAGTCTGAAGTGCTAAAAGATGGGAGGGTGTGGGTGAGGTAGGGGAGGAATGGGGGAAGGGGTAAGATGAGAGGGAGGAAAGTGGAGGACAGAGATAATTGGCCAGAGGGAGTTTAGTGCTACCCAATGCCAGGCGTGAGTGTAGAGGTTGACCAGTTAGAAGAAGCAGTCACATTGGCTGGTAGTAGAAAGGTGAAGTTGTAATTGCCTTTTAAATGGGCCGAGCGTAGTAGCTGAAAGGGATTCCTTGTTGAGTGAATTAAACCACTGGGGGCCCTGTGAGTGAATGACCTCTGGCCCATAGTGGTCCAGCATCTGGGGACCTGGAAGGTTTGACTTAGCATACTTTTAGTGTGTTAGGTGCTGCAGTGGGCAGTCCGAAGCTTTTCAGCCCCAGGTGGCATGATCCCAAGGAGAACCTTTTTGGTTAACTCATTGCCTCCACAGGAGCTGTCTGAAGTTGTACCACTTGTCTCCTGTACTCTGTTAACAATGAATCCTGGGCATTTCTAAGTAAAATAAAGCTATAGTAAGCATGCCTCAAACAAATCCTAATAGCTCAAGAACCGTAAGTGCTAGACACAAAGTATGAGTGGCAAAGCTATTCAGCACGCAATTACCTTTACAATGGTGGTATGCAAATAATAATAAGTAGTTTCATTTTTTTTCTATGCTGGTTGAAACAGAAAAAAAACAATGTCACTAAAATAGGCAACATAAGCCATACACACCATACCATAAACAAATGTGAATAACTCCTAAAGTATACATGATATACACAAAAGATCAGTGGCAAAGTTGTTCAGCACAAAATTACCTTTCCAATGGTACTATGCAGTCAAATATATATTATATTCTGTTATATTATATATTAAAATATATAAGTGACATCTCCAGATGTTGCACAAGCACACAGAAAGTCAGTAGCTGACTTCTGTAGGCATCCTCAGGACACACCATTGTATTTTACTGATGACTACAGGCATTTGCTAGGAGACAATGAGTTAAGAGGCAGGTATGGTATTTGATCCTGCAAATGAGAGGGAGCCACCTAGACTGGGCGTACAAGTCACAAGTATATGTCAGGTGGGCAGTGCCCATAAGAAGTCTGCATGCTTTGTTGAGCACCATCGATATCCTGCCGAGGGCTGTAGGAGAAGTAGAGCCATAGATGAAGAGCCCATAGTCTATGATGGAGATGACATAACTATAGATAGCCAGTCTAAGGGCCTCTGTGATCATAAGGTGTTTGTGCCTGTGGAGCAGGCCAATCAATATGTTAGTGGCTTTTGCAACATTGTCAATGTGCTGAGCATAGGAGAGGGAATAGTCCAGAGTAACGCCGAGGTATCTGAACTGAGGAACCTGCTCCAGTGTAACCCCAGAATGGTTAGTGATGATGAAAGGTAGAGAGTTATGTTTGCTCCTTGCATTGTAGAAAGTCATAACTTTCGTCTTGCTGTAGTTCATGACAAGTTTGTGTGAGCTGAACCATTCCTCAACGAGTTTGAAGTCATGCTGTAGGTGCCCTTCTAGATGCTTGGTGTCGCAATGGCTAGAAAACAGGACTGCATCATCCACATAAAGAAGTATTTTCTGATAGCAGATGCTAGGGAGGCTATTCAAGAAGAGACTAAAGAGTAGGGGTCCAAGGATGGACCCCTGCGGTACTCCTGAGAGGACTGGTTTCTTGCCAGAAGTGACATCAGCAATCTTAACTCACTGAACCCTTCCCTCAAGGTAGCTTGTTATCCAGAGCAGGGCATCCTTGGAGAGTCTGATAGTTGACAGTTGCCTGAGTAGGAGTGGATGATTGATGGTATCAAATGCCTTGGTAAGGTCAATGAATATTACACCTACACAGTTTGCTTGGTCAAGGGTGGTGTGGATGAATCCCATAAATTCCAGTTGTGCAGTGGTAGTGTTGTGCCCTTTTCTAAATAAATGTTGTTCAGGGCACTGGATAGCATATTTTACCAGATACTCAGTTAGCTGGTCTGATATGATTCATTCCAGGGCTTTAGATAAGTGGAGGAGGATGGAGATGGGTCTGTAGTTTGCATGCAGTGACCTATCACCACTTTTGTGTACAGGTGTAATGTTTGCCTGTTTCCAGAGAGATGGGAATTGGGCCAGCCTTAGAGAGAGATTGAAGATCCTTGTCAGAGGTTCAAGGATTTCATCTAGGATAAGTGCAATCAGCTTCAGATCGAGGGAGTCACCGCTGTACCCTGAATTGTGGATGGCTTTGCGAATATATGTATGGGCTAAGTGCATTGGGAGCACTCGGAAGTAGAATTTCGGGAGTGAGCAACCGTTGCCAGCAGTGTCATGGTGAGTACTGGTGGAAAGGGCATTGAAAACGTCCAGTGGTAGTACACTGTCCAGGTTTGAAAAGCATAATTGAAGGTGTTGGTGATAGTACCAATGTCAAGTGTAGGAGTTTCATCGATGTTTATCATGATGGGTGGAGATTTAGGGTCTTCCCCTATAAAGTCTTTCATGTTACTCCAGAATTTTTTCCCATACCCCCATGTCATTTAGAACTCTCACAGCAGCATAACCATTTTAGAGTCAGCTGCTCTCAGGGGGCTTAGAATGTTCATCAGTAAGTTCAAGTGTGGCAGTTAGAGTGTCAGGAGGTCTGCCATTGGGGCTCTGTAAAAGGGAGCCCTGGCATTACTCACCCTCGTTTGTTAAAATCTTCAGTTTGCCTGCAGGACTCTTTAGTTTCACTCCAGGGGGAGTGAGAGGGAATGCAATTCTTGTGGGTCCAATGGGTAATCCCCTGACATTCCTGAAGTTCACAGCTGCCTTAAGGAAGAACAATGAGTGGAATATGACAGCTACCAGAGAAAGAAAGGTGCCTTTTGTTCTTTCCATGACTGGGAGGAAAGAACAACTAATCTATCAGTATAGCATTTGAGACTGTTCTTTGAGGGAGTTGTCTGAGGTGTGTGTGCCCTAAATAAGGCTAGATCACACTGGTCAGGACCTCTTTCATCACAACTGTGCTGAATTTAAAAGTTGGGAATCTTTAGCAATTCATTGGGGACTGGAGACTCATTTGATGTAACCCTGAAGGAAAGGCAGAGGCTGTCTGGGGCAAAGAGTGGGAGGAACACCATCTGGAGATTCAGGCAAGGCTAAGTGGTTTATAGATGGGCACCACTGTTCCCTGGTCAAAGACCATGCACCAGGAGAATGCTAAAGTGTGTGGCACATCCCACAGATATACACTTTGAAAATGGAAATGTATGGAAAATGTTTAAAGTGTGTGGCACATCCAACAGATATACACTTTGGAAGAGAGATAGAGATATTATTGTGGAAAACAGTACTGCCTAGCAAAGTGTCCTGCAAAAGAGAGTGTGCCCATATTACAATGACAAACCTATGGGGGACCACACTTGCTTTAAGTAATATCTGTAAATAAAGCCATACTGCAAAATCCCAGTTACTGCTTTGGACATCCCACTTGTTTCTTCGAGTGTGGACATTATTGGGGCCCCACAGCAGTTAGATCTAGCATATACCTAGCATTCTCTCCCCCTGGACCTGGTTGTAAATAAAAAAGGTTAATTTTAGTATGTACCCCCCCCATCCTCTAGATAATGAGCCTGGTATACACTCCAGCACCAGGGGTGGTACCATGAGTAAGGGTCTGCTAAAAGTAAATTGTATGCCATGTAGTTGGCAGTAGTACTTTTAAGGGGGGATGCCAGCTAGCCAAAGGTGGCATGGGGTTACATACGCATACACGATAACTTTAAGTCACTGCCACCATGTTGCACATGGCGGCCATCACTTCTGCAGTTGTGGAAAGGAAAAGTAGTGTGCCAGGAAGTGAGTTTGTTTATGCGGCCTGCAGAGGGGAAGGACTACATAAACAGAAACACTGGAAACTATGCGGGAGCACTGTGGCAGAACATCAGACAGCAGTCCAGTTACATGCTTCCACAATGCTCTTATACAAATCTGATGATGTCATAACATCTGCGGAGCTTGGCCATCACAGCTATAAAAATCAGACTCCGGAGGAGACTATTAAACTAGAGATCTGGTCTGGGATTTGCTCATCATCCCAGTCACTTTCTTATTTTTTTCTAAGCAGTAATTTATGGTAAATGTGCCTTATCTGTATTGATCTCAGTACTGGTAGACTATTTCTGGTTTTCCCCTGATTGTATTAGGTGGGAGTAGTAGCAGTCTTGAAGTGGTAGCTACTGTAGGTGGCATGTTCTGAAAAAAAGTGCTCCCCATGCTTGTCTGTACATTTTAGAAATTACCCCTTTCCTTGTTCTTTTCTGTTAAAAAATGAGCTCTTTAACACAAAAACAAGGAGTCAGTTATGGCCTCCACCCCCACCCCTTTTCGCTTCAAGTGAGGAATATGATTATGGGTTTGCATCCGATGTACAGTGGTAACCATAGATGCATAGCATTGATAAACAGTGATCGGCAGTATGTGAAAGTTTTTTTTTTTTGAATGTGTGCTTTCTTAATATTGTCAATACCACTCCACACATTTTGTATTTTGCCCCTTGATTTCTGTGCCCAAAGTGCATTATTTTGCATATTTGTGTTCAGGACAAAAGGGCTTTTTAAATGAGGGTAGTGACTAATCTAGATTAGTTATAGTTTGTTTTTGTTGCCATCAGAAATGTGAATTTTGTAAAAACAAAAATGGAAATACAGGTAATAAAGTGACAATATTTTACAAAATATAAGGAATTCAGATTAGTGACTACCCTCATTGCATTGGAAAGGTCTTTTTGTCCTGAACAACTTCCAGACTGATTGTTTTTGTGCACCTGGAATAGTTTTAAAGATATTGAGATTTGTTTGGAATGTGTACACATTTGCTAAGAATTCTGCACAGTGCTTTAGGAAGATTCTCAATGGAAAGCAGTTTGGAGTTCTGTTTCCAATGTTCTAAACACACAATGGGTCTGAATAAGTTAAAGGGAACAGGAATTGCTTACTTATGTTCAGGTGTTTGAAATGTCTCTATTTCCATAAATTATATTCATACTGTTCATCTAAAGGATCCCTATGTAACTGTGCCTGAATAAAAGCTGAAGCTATCAGTTGTGTTTTGTTCTGGGTTTAGATTTATAGAACTGTTATTTAGTACAACAGCAGATTAGGTACATATGGACACATGTTGATATGTAGAAATATCAAGATAACAGTATCTCAGTTACAAAGGGGTCTGTGTTAGGATTGGGTTTTGAATATACACATACACCAGTCACTTGTTACAGAATTGCAGATATATCATTTTTAATACAGTATAAGTCTGACTATGCATGAGTAATATGGACTCATTGTACACCGAGTTTAAGAAAAATGTATATGAACAGTACCCTGTGTAAACTTTTATTGACACTACTGTGTGAAACAGCTGGTGAATGCTTAATTTACACTAGAACAAGTTGTCTTCTAAACTATTTTTTACTTAACACATAGATAGTTTCATATGTATAAGACTTTTAACAATATTTACTAGTTATTGCTGAAAGAGCTACTAATGCCTGAAAGAAAACTTTGAAAAACATAATAAGTAGGTAACATTTTGCATGTATTCCATATATAGTCTAGACTTCTTCTCCCCATTATTTATTACTGAGGGAATGTGCATGAATATATGATTAGCTCTTACAGTTACTTTAAAGTTAATCTGCCTCTATAGCTTACTCCATACTTAAAGTCTTAATGCTCTGTTGTGACATCACAATCTGTTGCTATGAGAGTAACTGTGATGTCACAAGCAGTGCTTTATGACCTTAGGTAGTGAGACAGCAACAGAATTAGATGAACTCTTCAGTAGCAGAAATCCTGTTTTCATGCAATTTACCTCAGCAATAAATAACGGGGAGGAGGAATAAAGAACTAATGTGAAATACAAGCTGAACTTTGTCTAAATATTATGTTTTCTTCAAGTTCTCCTGAAGTTGTCAGCTGCTCTTTAAGCTTATTTTTTCTTGTGGTTCTTAATCATTGTCATTTGCTAATGCTAGCACAGACACACACACAAGGTTTTAAAATGATGCATCAGTAGGCTGATAGCTTTTACCAGGGAGTGAACTTTCAAGTCAGTGTCATTTGACCTTGGGAATAGTTTTCTTTTGATGGAACTTTGCTGTCTTTATATGGGTTTGTTGTTTTTTTGAATGCAGTTTTAACCAACAGGGTCCTTAACAACTTTTCATATTTTTTTTTTGATGATCTGGGTTTTGAGAAAGTATATTTTCCTAAAACAACTGCCAGTGTTTTCTGATGAAGGATTCAGTGTAATCCAAAAGCTAAAAGCACCTATGTTCTTTTACAACAACTCTGTTGGTCCAATAAAAGGTATCAGATCATCTGTTTCTGTGGATCTTGTGTTACAGGGACCAATATGGCAGCATGTTTTTCCTGTGGCTTCAAGGTTTCAGAAATGATAGCAGGAACTTACCAATACAATGTCCATGGTTCTGAAACCATAAAGTGGCATAGTCAAAACTTCAAATTGTTGGTTCCATGAAAAGAACTGCACAGAATGTTGTCCATACAAAGAAAACAATACAAAACAAAAATGACAGCTTCAGCTTTTATTCAGGCACAGTTAAATTGGGATCCTTTAAAGGTATAAATGTAATTTAAGAAAATAGAGACATTTCAAACAGCTGCACGTAAGTAATCAATTCATGTCCACTTTAAATTAGGCATAACAAGAGATGAACAAGGTGGTCTGGTTTAGAATTTCACTTAACTGGCATAGTTACTTGCAACACTGAGTCTGTTTAGAAGTGCAATAGGAGTTACGCTAAACAAATGTAAATATCTCTAAAAGTTAAGTTACAGATGAAAAACCAGTATGAAAATTGTTCAGGACAAAAATACCTTTCCAATTAGCTTATTCATTAAGTTGCACTAATTATATTTTTTAAACTATGGCCATCTGATTACTTGAATTTTCATTTTTCTTCACAATAGTCACCTTTCAGATGATTATATTTTTAAAAAATCTAATAAATTCAGATTAGTGACTATCCTCATTTGAAAGGTTATTTTGTCCTGCACAACTTTCATGTTGGTTGTATATTGGTAACTTGTATACTGTCCAAGGTATTTACATTTGTTTGGCATGACTCCTACCGTGTTCGCTCAAAGAGAGAAAACAAATGAGGTTGTTTGGAAGACCACATTTTATGTATTTATACAGTACATCCCTTGGAGCCACTTATTGCTGAAAACAAGTGGTTTCATGCGCCTTCATCTGAAGTGAGAACAGCGAAGCGGAGCTGTTCTGGCTTCAGCTGAAGGCAAGTGAAACTACTCATTTTTAGCAACGAGTGGTAATGGGGGATGTATTAATATATTATTGATCTAGAGTGGTCAACAATATATTTAAAAAAAAATTAACTTCCCAGAATGTGCCCATTTCCAGGGCATCTGTGCGTGAGACGCTCTTCACGGAATAAGAGTGCCTCATACACAGAGGAAAGGAGTACTCCGATTGGTTGGGAGTGCTCTCTTGATCTATAATACAAAATATAAAGAATTTAGATTAGTGACTACCCTCATGTGAAAGATCTTTTTGACCTGAACAACTTTCATACGGTTATTTTTTGTGCACCTTGAATAGTTTTAAAGATATTTAGATTTGTTTGGAAGATATGCACATTTGTTCTCAGAGAAAAGCAGCTTGGAGTTCTGTATCCATCATTCTACAAAGAAAGAAGGGAGTGTTTTTTAACTGCCATAGGGATTTGCAGTGTTACAGAAGGATACCCTGAAAACTATTAAAAAATGTGTTCCACGGAAACCCCATTTCAAGCTAAAGAGATATGGCTGTAGGCTCCTCCCACAGCCATAAAAAGGAGGGTGTCCTTATTAATTTGAAGTTGGTCCCAACTGCAGGTTTGTGGATAGGGCTACTGGCAAGGATGGCAGATAGGTGATGGTGAAGGGAAATATACAGTCATGAGAAGTCCTTGTAGTCAACATCTACACCTCAAATGGGGATGATTTGGCCTTTTTTCATGCTGTTGAACAAAAGGTTTCAGATATGGAAACACCAATCTGTATGGTTCTTAAAAGTGGCAACTTCAATGTAGTAAGGGATCCCCTGCTAGGCAGGTTTACAAGAGAGTAGGAGGAACCCACACACCAAATCACCATGCAGTGGGTGGCACAATAGTGTAGAAACCTGGCTCTTCAGGATATATGAAGACTGCCACATCCCACAGACAAGGATTACACATTCTGGTCCCAAAGGTTCAGGACATCACACCAGTTGGACCAGTTTTGTTTAGCTCCATAACAGTTCTAGATGCTTTAGAGGTGTAAATACACCCCATCCCAGTCTCAGACCATGTATTGGTGTCAGTTACAATGGTGTTCTCTCAGACAGTGGCAAAATTGCCACAGTGGCATATGAATCCCTTTCTACTGCAATCCACTAATTTTGTGGAATGGTTTACTAAATAAACAGCCATATATTTTGAACTGAATGACCAACCAGACATACCCGAGCAGGTAATACGAGATGCCTTCAAGGTATTCATCAGGCACTGCATTATTAGCTACTCCTCACACTTGAACAAGTGCAGGAGACAAGAACTGTAGCAGCTACAGGAGAGATTATGAGCAGCCAAAAAGCACTTCTATGTCAGTCTCCAGAAATACCTTCTCAAGAAGTCCTCCCCTGGTTTTGTATACTTTCCAGCTATGCAGTGTCTGTTTATTAACATCCTGGGAGCATGGTGGTGACAGCACAGCCCCAGTTTGTAATATTTACCAGTTTGGTGATAGTTTACTGAGGTCTTTGTTAATTTACAGTGACTGTATTTGAATATACATCTCTGCTGACTTTGAAATTCCAAAGAACAGTGAACTCTTGGACATTGCTACTGAAAAAGAGTTGCTGATATAAAGGACATTTTTTTACAGCATTGTCTTTGATTTCTCCTAAAGACTGTATTGATGCTAAATTTGTTTTAGTATTTTAGGAAGGCTGTTTTTTTTGTTGGGGTATTTCTTAGTGTGGGAAGGGGATTTGTGTGTGTGTGTGTGTGTGTGTGTGTGTGTGTGTGTGTGTGTGTGTGAGGAGTATGAGTGTGTTTAGATTTTTTTCTGTGCAGTAAGGTGGTGTGAGCTTGAATCTTAAATAGTTTTAAGTACCCAGCAGGTGTGGAGCTATCCCTATTAATTTTGGGACAGTTGGGTAGTTAAGATAGTAGTTTTAAGGTCTCTGGTAAGTACTGGGGATGTGCCGGAGCCTTGGACTTGTTAACATTGCTAATACTGCATCCCAGCTGCATGACCTCCTCTCCTTTGCTGACCTCCTTATTTCTGCTACTGCAGCTAGGTGCTGCAGAGAGGTCAGCATTACTAAGGTGTGTAGGTTGGCTTTGGTGGGGTGTAGCGGGCTTGGCAGAGGTGAAGGGCATTGGAGTGGTAAGGAGCAGGAGACACCCTGGTGTTAGACATAACCTAGAGAGAGGCCAAACGCATTTGGTCTCCATCCCCAGGGTTTCCACTGGACTGAGTGGGCATGTAGCCAGGGGACTGCAACATCCACTAGTCCCCTTAGTGCCATGCTATGCAATGCCAGATCAATGAGGAACAAGACTGCAGTTATGGCAGACTTGATTTCCTTGGTTTATATGGCTTGCGTTATGGAAACTTGGTTGGGTGAAGATGCTGGGCCAGTTTTGGAGGCAGCTGTCCCCTCTGGATATTTTGTAGTGCACTGCCCAAGGAGGGAATGCAGGGACAGGGATGTGGTCATCTGCTTTAGATCCAGCTTGGGCTTTGCCGTGCACCCAGTGGGGAGGAAAAGGTCCTTTGAGTGTGTGGTGGTGTGTGGAGGTCCAGGTGCAGGTTGCAGGATTCTCCTCATTTACTGCCCTTGGGGTCGGGAGGAGAATTCCTGCAGGAGGTCATGGATGTCATCATCGACAGGTTGTTGGAGTCCCCCAGATGGTTGATTCTAGGGGACTTCAATGCCTGGATCAATGATGAATCCTTGCAATTTGTTCAAGACTTCCTCCAGGTGATGTCATTACTGGGCCTAACACAAGTAGTTACTTCTGTGACCCCTCACCACGACCACACTCTGGACTTGGTTTTCTCACAGGGGCTTGAGGTAATGAACCTCAAGACTGATCAGGTCTCATGGTCTGATCATTGCACGGTGAAGTTCTTGTTAGAGGCCCCCCTTGAAAGTCCCTCCCCTGTTGATATTATTAGCTATTGCCCTTTAAGGTGATTGCTCCCAGACAGACTGCTGGTGGTAGCTTCTCTGTTGGTGGTAGCTGATTAATCTAGTGTTGATGCTGCATGTGCAGTGGGCACCTATAACAAGGTGGTATCTGAGGCACTCGATGTTATTGCACCGGTCTGTATATGACCCATATATTCTCACTTGTAAACCCTTTGGTTTGATGGGGATCTCAAAGTGATGAACACTAGGGGTCAGATTTTGGAGTGTTGATGGCAGAGGACCCAATTGGAGAAGAACAAACTGGCCTTGCGTGATCATTATTATGAGTACCAAGAGGCAATCAACTGTAATAAGAGTTCCTGTTGAGGGAGATTGTCGCAGGGAACAACAGACCATCTCAACTTTTTTGGACTGTGGACAGACTCTTACATCCTGTCTGTCTACAGCCAAAAAAAAGCTTTCTCAGTCACTCTATGTGATGAGTTTGCTCTGTTCTTCTCTGACAATGTGTTCTCTATCTGGTCAGGGATCCCGTCAGTGAGGCAAGTTCTGCCACACAGTGGTTGAGCTGAGAGGATCAGAGGCACTCCGGTTGCCTGGGGTAGGTTTAAACCATTGGAGGTGGCCAGGGTCATTGAGGTGATCTTGAAGCAGAGCACACTTTCTGTGAACTGTACCCAGCCCCGACCCATTTCTTTATGGGATGTGTTGAGACCATTGGCCTGGTGTTCGCTAGGATTGTTCAGTGCTCGTTATCAGATCAGAGAGAGTCCCTCTGGAGGCCTTGAAAGAGGCTCTGGTGAGGCCTCTCTTGATGAAGCCATCTCTTGACCCTGACATCCTGGTGAATTACCATCCTATCTCCAACCTTCCTTTTTTAGGAAAGGTTGTTGAGAAAATAGTGGCACAGCAGCTCTAGAAGCACCTCATATCCTTTGATATCTATGAACCATTTCAGTTTGGTTTCAGGTCAAGCATAGCACCAAGATGGCATTAGTTAGGGTGCAAAATTACCTCTTTAGGGCTACAGATAGAGGAGACAGGTAAGTTATTGTCCTCCTGGATCTCTCATCAGCATTCTACACTGTGGATCACGTTGTACTTCTTGATTGCCTATAGAATACTGTGGACTCACCGGTACTGTCATCAACTGATTTGAGTCCTACCTCTTAGGTAGGAAGCAACAGGTGGTGATGGGGAATTTCTCCTCCTTCCCGATGCTTCTGCGATGTGGAGTGCCTCAGGGCTTCATCTTGTCACCAGTGCTATTCACGGTATATATGCTGCCCCTTGGAGAGATTATTAGGCATTACATTATGGGTTTTCACTGCAATGCAGCTTTGCCACTGGAACACAGGATGCTATGGAACTGCTTAACAATTCCCTGTCTGAGATCAATGAATGGATGTCCTCCAATTGGTTCCAACTGAACCCCAAAAAGACAGAGGATCTGGTGATTGAGCGGGAGTGATGGGAGTGCCTCTGGAGTGGCTACAGGATTGTTCCTTGGTCCTCCTTTGTTGATGGCCTCTCTTGGCTTTATCCTGGAATGCAGTTTGGCAATTGAAGCTGAGGTCTTATCTGTGGTCCAAAGTGGTTTTTACCACTTAAGGAATACTGCCAAGATCAAACTCCTAGTTCCATAGAAACATAAAAACATAGACTTTGACAGCAGATAAGGACCGCTTGGCCCACCTAGTCTGCCCATTTCCCTACCTAGAGGATAAGCTGCAGATCCTATTTAACCAACAGCCTATTTGTTCCTACCCCCACGCAAATCTCCTTATGTCTGTCCCATGCATTCTTGAATTCTCCCACAGTTTTAGACCCCACAACCTCCTCAGAAAGGCTGTTCCATGCGTCCACCACCCTCTCTGTGAAAAAATACTTCCTCACATTGCCTCTGAGCCATCCCCCCTCCATCTTCAAATTGTTTCCACTTGTTTTTGCACATCTCTTTTTCTGAAAGATGCTACCCTCTTGGACTTTGTTGATTCCACTGAGGTACTTAAATGTTTCTATCATGTCCCCCACTCCCTCCTTTCCTCAAGAGTATACATATTAAGCTCCTTTAGTCTCTCCTCATATGGCTTCTCTTGCAGACCCTGCACCATTTTAGTTGCCCTCCTCTGAACTGCCTCCATTCTGTCTATGTCCTCACAGAGATGGGGTCTCCAGAACTGAATGCAGTACTCCAGATGGGGTCTCACCAACTGTCTGTACAGGGGGATAACAACTTCCTGCTTTCTGCTGGTGATGCCTCTCCCTATACATCCCATTATCCCCCCAGCCCTCCCTACCGCCTTCTCACATTGCTTGCCAACCTTAAGGTCATCTGATATGATTACCCCCAGGTCCCTTTCCATTTTTGTTGTTGTTACTACCTCCCCCCCATTGTGTAATCTTCCCCTTGCATTGAATCCAAGCTGCCATACTTCTGACCATTCCTCCATCCTTGCCAAGTCCCTTCTCATCCTTTCCAAGCCTCCTTGTGTCCAAAACTAGACACATGGTGGATTCCCTTCCAGGGGAGGGCCTCAAACAACTGGTACAACAACCCTTAAGAGACAGAGCTATCCTAGATCTAGTACTGACTAACAGGGAAGGGATCACAGATCTCCAGGTAGAAGGTCACCTGGGGGCCAGTGACCATCACATGGTATGCTTCAATTTGGCCACTACATCTAAATCATCCCATTCCAAGGCAAAAATATGGGACTTCAGAGGAGCTGACTTTGATAAGATGGCTAACAGAGTTAAGCTAGCCCTGGAAGAAAGAAACACAGGTTATAGGGTACAGGCAAAGTGGGCAAGCATTAAGGATGCAATACTTGAAGCAACATCCCATTTTATTAGACAGAAAAGGAAGTGCAAAAGAAGAAGGAAACCACTTTGGTTCTCAAATACAGTAGCAGAAAATGTCAGAGCCAAAAGGCTGGCCTTCAGGAAATATAAGGGAACACAGCAGGATGAAGATAGGGAGGCATACCAAACTGCCCTAAGGGAAGCAGGGAAGGCAGTAAGGCAGGCAAAGTCCCAAACTGAGGAAACACTAGCATGAACAGTAAAAGAAGGTGACAAGACTTTCTATAGATACATTAGTGAAATAGAAAGTCCAGAGGGTGTATTGCTAAGCTCAAAGGAGAAAAGGGGGCATGTGAGGAGGAGGACCCTGTAAAAGCATCTATCCTACATAGATACTTTTGCTCAGTATTTACTGAAGAGAAGGTAGGGCAGGGCCCACAACTCAGCACCATGGACACAGGGGGGAGGGAGGTGAGCACTACTCCCTTCACAAAAGAAAGGGTCCTACAAGAGCTCTCTAACCTAAGGGTGGACAAGGCAATGGGACCTGATGACATACATCCTAGGGTACTTAAGGAGCTAAGGGTGGAACTAGCAGAGCCATTAGCAGAACTGTTTCATGAGTCTCTGAGCACAGGAGAGGTCCCAGAAGACTGGAGAAGGGCTCATGTGATCCTGCTCCACAAGAGTGGTAGCAGGGAGGAGGCAGGGAACTACAGACCTGTCAGTCTTACCTCAGTAGTGGGCAAGATTATGGAGGCACTCCTTAATGAAAGGATAGTGCAACACCTGGAATCCATAGGAGCACAGGATCCAAGACAGCATGGGTTTACAAAAGGAAGGTCCTGCCAAACTAATTTCATAGATTTATTTGACTGGGTAACCAGATTGGTGGACCAAGGGGGAGAAGTTGATGTCACCTACCTTGACTTCAGCAAAGCTTTTGACACTGTTCCACATAGAAGATTGATAAATAATCTGGGTAGGCTCGGGGTGGGTGAGAAGTTGGTCAACTGGGTGACAAACTGGTTGATGGGCAAAAACAGAGAGTGGTGATAAATGGTATACAGTCAGAAGAGATGCAAGTCACAAGTGGGGTACCTCAGGGATCAGTTCTGGGGCCAGTACTCTTCAATATCTTCATTAGTGACATTGCAGATGGACTAGAGGGTAAGGCTTGTCTGTTTGCAGATGACACCAAGATCTGCAACAGAATAGATGTTCCAGATGGGGTGGGCAGAATGAGAAGAGATCTGGATAAACTAGCAAAATGGTCAGAAGAGAGGCAACTGGGATTTAATGCAAAGAAGTGCAAGATCATGCACATAGGGAAGAGAAACCCTGAAGCCACCTATAGGCTGGGAGGGGAGTTGTTGGCAGTCACAAAGGAAGAAAGAGACTTGGGCATCATCATCACCGATGACCTGAAATCATCCAAGCAGACCTCTAAAGCAGTAGGTAAGGCTAGGGGAATGTTAGGGTGTATTAGCCGGGGTACCACAAGTTGTAAAAGGGAGGTAATAATCCCTCTTTACAAGACACTGGTTATGCCCCATCTGAAGTACTGCATGCAGTACTGGAGGCCACACCTTCACAAGGACATTAACCAAATTGAGGCAGTCCAGAGAAGGGCAACCAAAATGGTGCAGGGAATGCATCAGAAGACATATGAGGACAGACTAATGGAGCTCAATATGTATACCCTAGAGCAAAGGAGGGAGAGAGGTGATATGATCAAAACATTTAAACACCTTAAGGGCATTAACAAGGTGAAAGAGTCTAACATGTTTAAATATAAGAAAAATAGCAGGACAAGAGGACACAGCATGAGATTAGAGGGAGGCCGATGAAGGGGGAATGTGAGGAAATTCTTTTTCACAGAAAGGGTGGTGGATGCATGGAACGGCCTACCTAAGGAAGAGGTGGCTATGAATACAGTGCAGGGCTTCAAACAGGCATGGGATAGGCATAAAGGAGCAATACAGATAAGTATGAATAGATAGGCCACTGACAGAGCCAAGGCTGATGGCACATTTATAAAGTAGAAAAAGAAATAGGCAGACTGGATGGGCCTTGCGGTCCTTATCTGCCATCAACTTCTATGTTTCTATGTAACCCTGTTGCAGATCTTTGTGTCATCTGCAAAGAGGCATACTTTCCTTCCAGTCCCTCTGTAATGTCTCTTATGAAGACATTAAAAAGGACTGGACCCAGTACTGAACCTTGCGGTACCCCACTAGTAACTCCTCTTTCTTCAGAGTGGACTCCATTTACAATTACCTTCTGTGTTCTGTTGTTCAGCCAATGTTTTACCCAGGCTGCCACCCTGGGACCCACTCCCAGGCTGGTTAATTTGACTACTAATCTTTTGTGTGGGACTGTGTCAAATGCCTTGCTAAGGTCTAGGTAGGCCATGTCCATAGACACTCCCTGGTCTACTAGTTTGGTCACCCAGTCAAAGAAATCAGATTCATCTGACATGAACTTCCCGCTGTGAACCCATGCTGCCTTGGGTCCTGTGCCCCACCGTCCTCTAGGTACTCAATAATTCTTTCCTTCAGAAGTGATTCCATCACTTTCCCTACCACAGAGGTCAAACTGACAGGTCTGTAGTTTCCTGCCTCTGTCTTGGTCCCACTTTTGTGAAGGGGAATCACATCAGCCTTTTTCCAGTCTTCAAGTACCACACCATCCTCCCATGATTTGTTAAAAAGGGTAGTCAGTGGTGTCACTAGTTCTCTGCTTAATTCTTTTAGAATTGTGGGGTGAATTCCATCAGGCCCCATTGCTTTGTCCACCTTCAGTTTTAGGAGTTCTTTCAGAACCCTTTCTTCTGTGAAAGGACTGGGATCGAACCCCCCTCTCCAGAGTGCTTCTGTTAATTGGATTAAGCACCTCCCCCACTTCCTCTTTTATGAATTCTGAATAGAAGTATTCATTCTGTATCCCTGCTTTTTCACTGTCATTCCCTGCCCACCCACCATCCATTCTATTCAGCCTCACTATCCCTCCCTTTATCTTTCTACGCTCCCTGATATACCTAACCCTAACCCTAACCCTAACCCTAACCCTAACCCTTCTTAACTGAGTTGGCTATCTTTTCCTAAGTTTGTGCCTTTGCTATTCTGACTACCCTCCCTCCTTCCTTCTGCCTTTATCTTTTCCTCAGTTTGTGCCTTTGTTATTCTGACTACCCTCCCTTCCGTACGAGGACCTGCCATCACTGGTGCATGCCTTTGTTACATCCAGGCTTGACTACTGTAATGATCTATACTTCGGGGTCACAGGAGAGATGCTCCACCAACTGCGACTGGTGCAGAACACAGCAGCCAGGTTGCTGATGGGCCTTTCTAGGTCTAGTCATGTGACCTTGGTCCTGTGAGCTCTGCACTGACTACCTGTCAGGTGGAGGATCATCTTCAAGGTGGGCTTGCTCACCTTTAAGGCTCTATATGGACTGGGACCTGGCTATCTGGTTGATCTCCTGTCACCAGCCACCTCAGGCCACTCCTTCCACTCCTCGACCAGGGGCCTCCTCGCTGTTCCAAAGGCCAGATTAAAAACTTCCAGAGACCATGCCTTTGATGTCACCAGACTGGACTTTTGGAACTTGTTTCCAGCTTATGTGAGGGAGACCCCGATGGTAGAGCTGTTTAAATGGGGTCTAAAGGCTCATTTATTGGTTCTGGCCTTCCCTGATGAACCTGAGTAATCTGAGCTGATTTGACTTTAGAACTGACTTAGTTTAGACATTATACTGTTACATTTAATATTTTAATATTTTAATGTATGTTGTATGTGTTTGTAAATCTGTGTTCCCTACCTGATTTTATGTAAGGTGCCCAGAGCCCCTGGGACTGGGTGCCGTATAAATAAACTTGCCTTGCCTTGCCTTGTCGATACAGTCTTTAATGTGTTCAGATGATACTGATCTGAGGTCACATGTATAGTGATAGCCATCACCACATTCAAAAATGATGGTGTCAGATGGCAAGTCCCAGTGCTGCAAATGGTGCATTCAGATGAATGTGGCTTTGGGTAATGGTATCTGGCCGTAGCGTGCCATACCCTATGATACCATTGAAAGTGGTGGTGGCTATCACTGTAGTTAAGCATGACTATTCATTTACTGATGTTTTGGAAGTTTCCAAACATTCATGCTCTGGTTCTGTTACATTGCCAGTCTGTTCTGCTAGGAAAACGTGTATAACTGTCTGTTCGGCATCATTGTCTACTGTCTTTTGCTTTTGAGCTTGAGCGGCATATGATTTACAATGTTCTTGATGTTTCTTATCATGTTATTAGATCTTTGTATAATTTTTGTACAGTAGGCCATGAAATTTAAATCTTTATCAATGAATATAGCAACGTTTTTTTCTATTTCAACCTTGTTTAATAGAATTGTATTCAGGTAGTAATCATGTTTAGTGTTATACTTTTCTAAATGCATCACTGTACATTTGTCTACACTAAAGGGCATGCCATTCACTGCTGACCATTTCTCAATCTTTTCTAAGTCATTCTTTGGGCAAGATATTTTCAGGTGCATTGACAGGCCCTCCAAGTTTCACATCAGCTGCAAACATAACTATCCAGCTGTCTGTTTCATGGTGTAGGTCACCAACATACAATGCAAAAAGAACTGGCCTCAGGACGGAGCCCTGGGGAACCCTACTAGTAACTTTGTTATATTCTGAGTAGCAAACCCTTACTCTAACATATTGCTTCCTGTTAGTAAGCCAGTGTTCTATCCACTTTATAAGTTGATGACTCACTTCAATTTTGTATAGTTACTGACCTCCCTTGATCTCTCCCAGAATGTAAGGAATCCCAAATGCTCTTCATGGGTCCCTATCCTACCCCCAAGAGGCTTGTAGCTCTCATCTACTTCCTTCCCCCACCATCCTTCCTATCTCTCTCTCAACTTGTAGTCCTCTTGAAGGGGTTCTACTGTGTTTAGGTTTGTCTTCTCTCCTTCCCCTTCCCCTATTCTATCTTTTCTCCCTAGCCTTCGCACTCCCCTTGCAGGGTTCTCAGCACCTTGAAGGGATCCTACTGGGCCTAGGTTTGTCTCCTCTCCTCTACTTCCCCTCCCCATCTACCTTTCTCCCTAGTCTTCATAGTCCCCTTTGCAGGGTTCTCAGCATACTGAGGAGGTCCTACTGCACCTAGTCTTATCTCCACTCCTCCCACTCCCCCATCTTCCTTTCTCCCTGGCCATTGTAGTTCCCTTGCAGGGTTCTCAGCATCCTGAAGGGGTCCAACTGAGCCCTAACATACTGTATCGCCCCTATTCTATACAGCCACTATTTTGGCTTTCCATGACTACTAGCAGGGCCCAATTGCATTCTGATGGACTATTGATTAGGCCCCATCCCCTCAAAAGGTGTGAATTCTCTTCCTCTAAGGGGTTCAATTGTCCCTCCCTCCCTCTCCTATCACTCTCTTAGTCCCTATCTACTGACCTTCCCCAACCCCCTTGCAGGGTACCCTGCATCCTGAAAGGTCCTTTCTTGGGTTAGGTCTTATTACCCCTCCTAGCACTTAAGTCACACCTCCTCCTCCTTCTCTCTCTCAATTCACTCTTTAAATCCCTAAAGCCTTATTCCCTTTTCTACCTAGCCCCAGAGCCCCCTTGCAAGGTCCCCCACATCCTGAAGGGGTCTCTCTGGGACACTGCCTTATCCCCTTCTCTCTGGTCCCCCCAGTCCCCTTGCAGGGTTCCTCACATCCTGAAGTGGTCTCCAGGGACACTACTCTTCCCCTCCCCCACCTAATTCCTCCATATCATTCCCCCCTTTCTTTCATGTAAGCACTTGTTTACTTATTAACCCAGCACTTATTATTGCCCACTCTTTCTACCTATTATGACAACACTGTTGTAACACTGTTTGTAATACTTGCCTTACAACTGTATGTCAATGTTGATCTTGTAACGTGCATGTTTAATGTCTCATTCCCTATTGTACCCCTCCCCCAAGGTCACACCCAGAAGGTGAGAAAATTGTTGCTCAGTGTGCCTTCCTGGTGAAACATTTCAATAAATAAATAAATAATTTCTTAATTAAGTTTGAATAAGGGACCTTATTGAAGGCCTTTTGGAAATCAAGATAAAAAATGTCTACCAGAATATTATCACTTATGCTTTTATTTACTCTTTCATTAAAGCATAGTTGATTGGTGACACATGGTCTATTCTACCTGGACTCATGTTGTTTAACATCCCTATAGCTGATGTGACTTAAATTCTCTTGCAGTTTGTTTTTTTAGAAAGGTTTTGGCTATTTTACAGAGAACAGTAGTCAAATTTATAGGTCTATAGTTGGAGAGAAAGGCTCTAACTACTTTATTGAACAATGACACCATTGTTGCTGTCCTCCAATCATATGATACTTCACTGGTCTCAAAAGATAAGTTGAATAAGGCAGCTAATGGCTTTGAAATCTGGATGCTTACTTCCCTTAGCAGTCTGGGATGCAAGTTATCTGGTCTTGCAGATTTATTATCCAGCAATTTGTTTAAAAGCTTTTCACCATCTTGCTCAGTGATAGTCAAGGATTTATTTGCATAGTCCTTTCCACTGTCATATACAGTGTTACTGTTACTAATATTGTATACACTACAAAAATAGGTATTTAAGGCATCTGCCATATATTTTGCAGTTTTTAAATCTTTACCATCATGCATAGTTGGCCCAATTTGTATATTTTTCTTATTTTGATTGTTTACATAGTCAAAGAAGCTTTTGCAGTTATCTTTCCTATGAGCTATGTTGAATTCATGCCTTTTTCTTTCTAGACTAATCATCTTTTTTATTGCTTTTAATTCATTCTTAGAACCTTCTATTGACTGCTCCATGTTATGTTTCTTCATGTTATCGAATGCCTTTTTCTTTTTATTGCAGTGTTTAAGGATTCTATTTGTACACCACATAGGAAGCTTACCTCTTTTGTTGTATATATTTTTGCATGGAACAGACTTCTCTTCAGCCTGTAATAGTTTATTCTTTAGTATGTGCCATGTTTCCTCTACATTTTTGTCCTGAAATAATGTCTTCCAATTATAGTTTGACAGTTCCTGTCTAATCCTAAAAAATTCACTTTGTTCTAATTTTTAATGACTGTTGATCCATTTAACACTGCTACATCAGTTTTTAAAGTAAATTCATCAATACTGTTCTCACAATTACTTATGTTCTCTCTTAAACTAATATTTTTAACTGATTCATTTATATTGGTTATTACCAAATCAAAAACATTATCACCTCTAGTAGGTTTATAAACTAATTGCTGTAAATCTGCCATTGTCAAAGCATCTTAAAATATTTTCCCAAAGCTTATTTTTGGAAGACTGCATAATCCAGTTGATGACCGGATAGTTAAAGGCACTGGTAATAATTACATCCCCTAATGCTGCCATTTGATCCAACTGTGAGTTAATAGTTTTATCTCCTATGATATTGGAGTCAGGTGGTCTATAATAAACCCCAACATATAGTTTCTTGGCCAGTTTTGTATCTCTAGAGACCCATAGGGATTCAGTATTAACTTTGTTACTAATCAAGTTGTAGACTGTACTATAAATAGTTCCTTTTACATAAACGGCTATGCCACCACCTTTTCTATCAGGTCTATTTTTTTAATATAGTGTATAGCCTTCTATATCCCTATTCCAGGAGATGTCATTGTCCCACCAGGTTTCAGTCACCATGCAGATGTCTACATCTTCAGTAATCAATAAAACCTCCAGTTCTGGGTTTTTGCTGAGATTTAAACTCCTTGCGTTTAGGGCCCATATTTTCAATTCTCTATCCTTTTTATTTTTAACTTGTTGCATCACATAAATAGCCATATGAACAGGTTAAGTGACATTTGATTTTTCCTGTCTCCCCAGGGTTGTCAGTTAAAACATTTCTCTATTACCTTTTTTTAGTG
This sequence comes from Neoceratodus forsteri, assembly GCA_016271365.2. Classification (NCBI taxonomy): domain Eukaryota; kingdom Metazoa; phylum Chordata; order Ceratodontiformes; family Ceratodontidae; genus Neoceratodus; species Neoceratodus forsteri. The sequence continues at coordinate 189,137,218 of CM028137.1, read as the reverse complement.
ACTTTCCTAACTTCCGACTGCCTATTTTACTAAGATGCAGCCCAGCTTTACTAAAGAGCCCCAGACTGTTAACAGATTATTCCCAGTATATTCTACAATCTGTGCCCTCCTGCAGTGTCCGAAGTCTCAACCAGTTATTTAGTCTCTTGATTTTTTCTGCCCTATATGGGCTTGCATGAGGTACAGACAGTATTTCTGAAAAAAATAATTTACAATGTAACCTTTTTGCTTCCTGCCTAATCATCTGAAATTCATCCTTGATTTCAGAATCAGACTGGCCTGGTATGTTGTTCATTCCCAAGTGTAATATCAATGCTAACAAATGATCTGTTTCTTTTATTATATTTGGTAGCATCCTTTGTGTGTCTCTTATTTTTGCACCAGTAAAATAACTAGCAGTAATGCATTCTTTGTTTCCCTCTGATGTTTATTTATCTATCTGTAAATTTCAGGATAGAATCTCCCAATACATAAACTTGTTTAATCGTATGAACCACATTAGTGACATTGATCTGATTTGTGTCAATATTTTCATCTACCTGTTCTATACATTGCTCTACATTTTTTGTGTTGTAATCATTTTTCCCTCCTCACTACCCTGTTGCTGTGGGTTCACCAAGATTGTCCCTTCATGTGTGCTACCCATGACTAAATTAGAAACTAAAACAGGTTGTGCAAGTATGGTAGACTGATTGGTAGGGCTCAACTGATTTTCACTGTGAACCGCACTAACGGTTAAAGGTATATTATTAGGTTGAACAGCGTCTATTAAATTATCTTCAGGTCAAGAGTTTGGTGGGTTTGTCATTGTTCCTCTTACATGGTCATTAGTATTAACTGTTTCCACTACCTCCGCCTCATTGTTATATAGAGCCACCAAGCATTCAAAGCTGTTGTTCAGTTTAATTTCAAAATCCATAGCTCATCTTCCCTTTTTATATTTCCTGGTTTCAACATTTCAAATAGTTTCATCATCCCCCTCTCCATGCTTTTTCTTATAGTCTAAATTTTGCTGTAGTTTGATTTGGTTGGCTTAAACTAGTGGGCTGTCTGTTATCCATATCTTTAATCAGGTTATGTTGCTCTAGGGAGATCACTTTCATTTCTAATTTGACCAGTTTAGTCTTCAACTCTCTGATTAGGGTACATTAATCTAAGTAAAAATTAACACTTCATGTATCACCTCCGTGCTTATTTTTTTACATAAGATACATCTTATGCTTAGTTCTCCATTAGCAAGTTTTACTGTATTGGTATTCATAGCAGTTTAATTAATAAGATCCTTAAACAATTTAAAAACATTTCTGGGTACCTCACAGTCGGTCACTCCTGATGAAATGATCATAAATGGGGCACATTGTAATGACCCTAGGACCATCTCAAACAGTTTTAACAATCTTTTCTCTGATCTGTCACACTATACTTTGGCTTTACAACCTAGTGGATCACACTCCAATCTACCTACCACACTACCATCAGACAACCATACTGCCCTATCGTTTGATGCTCCTCCAGCGCCACCATTCTATTTCAAGGCTATATCAAGAGCGGAAGTTCTGAAATTACTGAGATCCATATCTGCCAATACCAGCTCTGGTTCTGACTCACTGGAACCTCATCTTCTTAAGCTGGCTGCTCCACTCATTGCCTCTCTGATTGCCAGAATCTACACTTTATCCCTTATCCATAGCACTGTGCCAGACTTATGGAAATCTGCAAGAGTAACGCCTGTCTTTAAAAAAGGTGACCCAAAGGACATGGCCAATTACAGACCTATAACAATTCTCTCTCTCCTTAGCAAAATCCTAGAGAAAATAGTTGCATCACAGACCATTGACTACCTTACATGCTACAATCTCCTCTCAGACACCCAGCATGGTTTCAGAAAAGGTCATAGCACCACCACGGCTCTTCTTCAACTAACTACTGATATTCTGTCCAACATGGATTCTGGAAAACTCACAGGTGCCATCTTCATTGAACTCATTAAGGCTTTCAAACTTGTAGACTATCCTCTGCTTCCCTCCACTCTCCATAAATTCCATTTCTCTACCCCTGTTGTGGACTGGTTCTGTAGCTACCTGTCAAACAGGTCACAAGCTGTCAAATGTAACTCCTCCCTGTCCAGCATGTCTATCAACCTTGGGGTCCCCAAGGGCTCTATCCTTGGGCCCCCTCTGTTCTCAATTTTTATCAACAATGCAGCTGAGGTCCTGCAATCTTGCTCAGCTATTCTCTACGCTGATGACCTGATCATCTATACTAGTTCTTCTAGTATTGCCTGCATAAACACATCACTTACTTCAGACTTTAATAAGGTCTTAGACTGGCTACTAGACTGTAAGCTTGTAATAAATGAAAAGAAAACGAAAGCCATGCTCCTAGGTTCAGCACCGAAGATTAAGGCCTGTTCTAGTTTGCTGGAGGTTCTTCACCCAGGAGGATTTCCACTTGAAAAATGTTACTTCCTTCAAGTATCTTGGGATCCTGTGGACCAGTCCCTGGATTTTAATTTTCATATTCAGTCCTCATGCAAAGCTGTAAACTTGAAACTGGGAGTAGCTTACAAAACGAGCTACATGCTTACACCCTCGGCCAAATTAACAATTGTCTGAGGTATTCTGCTCCCAACCCTTACTTATGGTGCCTCTATTCTTACCTCTGCCCATAAAACCTCCCTACTAAAATGGGATGTAACTTATAACAATATATGCCGATTTGCCTCTTCGTTGCCTCGACTCAAACATCACTGCCTTCTTTATAAGGATCTGTATTGGCTCTCACCCTCTGCCAGTAGACAATACTACCTTGGATCACTAACGGACTCAATCATCTGGGAAAAAAACCCATCCCAGCTTGCGGCATTGCTGGTCCCTCAACCATCCTCCCATGGCCTGCGATCAGCTGACAAATCCTTGCTCTATGTTCCGAGATGTCAGATGACTAAAGGCACAAGGGCCTTCCAATTCTCTGCTCCCAGGCTATGGAATGCTGTTCCACTAAACCTCCAGCTGTCTCAGTCTCACTTTGGATTTAAAAGTGAATATCATTGTTATCTATCCTTAGCTGATGCTTGTACGTGCTTTGACCCAACCTGAAGCTCCTGAGACTTACCAGTAATGTCACCCCTGCTCTAATCCAGCTCCAAGACTGTCTCCTCTTCCCTTCCCCAAATTTTTCCTTCTCTTTGTAAATAACTTCTTGACTACTGGCTCCCTTCCTTCTCGAACCTTGTTGCTGGCCATCCACTGTTGTTTTGCCAATTACTACCCTTGACCTTCCTTCTGTCAGTCTTTCTTGTTATGTTTGAACATTCCTCACATTTCTCTCTATATAACCTTGCTATCTTATTAACCCTTTCTTGCCACAGGTCAGGTCCGTGGTTTCTGCACTTATTATATATCTTACTGCCATTATCTGTATAATGCTTGCCATTATTTTTTGTTGTTTCTACCCATTGTATTTTTGTAACACTGCAGCACTGTTCGTCTATTTGTATTATTGTACCCATGTTGCTGTTGTTCAACTGTTCTCTTATTGTTGTACTCTCCTGGGTCATGCCTGAATATAGTCATTTTATGGCTAGTGCACCTACCCAGTTAACAAAAACTAAATAAAAAAAAATAAATTTGATTACCTGCTTCTGATTAAAATAAGATTTGGTGCCAATGGCCAGTTACAATGAAAGCATCATGCACTTACTAATGATGCTAGGTATGGCCTAGGGAAACAGATATATGATAATGAATTCTTAGGATAACACAGTACCTTGCCCGTGTCTCCAAACTTGTGTAGATTCCTGTGCCCTCCTTCCTTCCATCCCCTGAAGACACTGCAGACACATGCAGATGCGATGTACATGTCACAGTGTATGTCTTGCATGCGGCATCAGTGTGCTCACCCTGCTCTCATGGGATTCGGCTTATGTACTGCCTGACCCAGACGAGAGTTCCAGGTCATGTGACACCATCAGCACCTGCTCACAGATTCCAGCCCTGAACCGAGCTTCTCACAACCCCTATATTATGACAAAAAATACTAGTTTAATTCAATAGCCTTCCTGGGATTGTAGTCTTGCCAGAGGCTATTCAGACTACAATCTCCAGAGTGCACCAAGAACTAGCACCCATTGCTTGGTGACCTCGGTTTTTGATGATAACAGTAAAAACACCTTGTTCAATGCACACATCCCTTTTGCCAAGTCTGTCTCACCACTGTGGCCAGCTTGCATGAGGCTCGACTTATTTGCTGCCCAACCTGGAAGAGAATTCCAGGTCGTGTGACCCCATCGGCACCCACTCACACTGCAAATTAAAACTAAATAAAACCCAAATAAAGGATTTCCAGCCCACAGTGGAGCCTCTCACAACCCCTATAGTGTGGCAAAAAGTAAAATACTGCTTTAATTCAATAGTCTTCCTGGAATTGTAGTCTCGCTAGATGCTATTCAGACTACAGTCCCCAGAGTGCACCAAGACCTAGCACCTGTTGCCTGGTAGCTTCAGTTTTTGATGACAACAGTAAAAACACCTCTCTCAGTGCACACATCCCTCTTGCCAAGTCTGTCTCACCACCATGGCAGTCTCACAGTATTTGGTATCTTCAGATTCTTCCCGTTGTTCAGTAGCAAACAAACTATTTGTGAATAAAAATATGTCATGGGAAGGTATTGGATATGAGGATTTTGGGGGGATAGGGGAAGGGTTAGGGTTTGAAGTTGTGACACACATGGGAGAACATAAAGGCTAATAGATTTTAAGGAAGCAAGATTTGTAATTGGTTGCAATTTCCCATATAAACAATGCAACACTTGAATACTTTTATAATGATTCTGCACAGCATGTGACATGCTTCACATATGCTAATTAAGAAAAATATTGTTAAAATGGATTTTTTTGTACAGTATATTATTCTACCTGAATATTGATACAACAAACAAAATGTTACCTTAGTACAAACAAGACTGTTGGTTTTGATTGCTGAAACTGGTACACATGGCTGTTGTAATAGCCTGCTATTTTGTGGTATAAAATATTTTATTGACATATCTATTCCTAAACATGCCCATTAGACTCCATAGCTCTTCTTCAGGCAACTTAATAGCATCTTGCATAAATTTTCTATGGGGAAGACTGCCAGAATTAAAATATGTATACTACAACTGCCTCTGAAAACAGGAGGGCTGGCATTCCCCCACTTCAAATATTATTATTGGGCAGCAGAGCTGGCATTTTTCCAAACCCTTTCCATAGGTCTTCTCCCTTTCTGGTGGCAAATGGAAGAGAAGTCATTTGCTAGTGGTACTCCATGGCCTGCTCTCCCCCTGCCTTAACACACAATCCCTAATCCATTTACCTACCATTTGGCCAGAATATGGAGAGGTGCACATCAATGAACTGGCCACAGTAAGGGACTACCCCTAAATGCGGCATTGCATGCTAGCTTTACTGACCAAAAGGGTTACAATGTATCAGTGCATCAAACACTTCTGCATTTGGGAAAGACTAGGGTGAGGTGCATGGGAGATGTTTACTACGGGGTCTCCCTCAAATCTTTCACTGAACTAAGACAACAATATGGTGTAAAGACTGTAGACTTCTACGCCTACTTGGAGATAAGGCAATACATGTTCAGTGGACCCCTACACTGTCTCCAACAGAGGAAGCTCTCTGCAGGATGCACCATACCACCCTCATTTCAACCAGCCTGTATAGGTATTTCCTTGATACAATCCACATCCCTGTAATCAAAGAAAAAATGAACTGGGAGCAGGATTTAGATATTACCATTAATAATGCAACATGGAGAGCTGCCATTCAACATGTTCATGACTGCTCCAGAACAAATTGCACATAATTCAGTTTAACTTCCTGCATAGAGCCCACCTAACCACCTCACAATTGCACAGATATAGCCTTGAGAGATCCCCACTCTGCCTGAAAGGCCATGTGGAGGTGGGAGATTTTATGCATATGGCTCCAATGTGCCCCAAAGTGGCACCCTTTTGGCACAGCATGCATAATCAAATGTAGAAAGTTCTGAAAACTACCCTACCAGATTTGCTTCTGGAGTTTATGCTTGGGATTAAAACATAAACCAACTGGGAAGTCAAGGGTATGTAGACTGTGGAACATTGCAATAGTCAATGCTAGGAAAACTATTGCACAACAGTGGGTTAGGATACCCCACCAAGCACAGCTCATGGGCTAAACAACCTGCTACTGTGCATGAAAAGAGAAAGATACCAACTTCCAACACGTGCAAGAAGCTCTGTTTTATAGCACCTGGCATCTTTTATTGGATGCCATAGAACAAGAAGTAATCACTGCATGAAGCAACCTTGACTACTAGCCTCACATAGGAATACCCTTCATTTTAGCATGAGAGTCAGCAGCCTTATGGCCAGGGCTCCTATGGTGGTACAAAAAATTGTAAGGGGGATGGCATCAATGGATATTAGGAGACTATTGGTTAGATGTCTTGTGACATGAAAATTATCTGTGTTATGTGTCAGCTATTAACCATAGTCTAAATGTTAGTTATCACGTGTTATAAATCATTTATGAGGTTTCTGGTACAGTATATATATGCTCTGTCTGGTTAGTGCATCATTATTGTGTCTATGTACTTGATATAGCTATGCAAGTATGAAGCTTTTCAATAAAATATGTTTATAAAAAAATGTTTTATAGAGATCATCACTTTAAGCAATGGCTTTATAGTTATGGGATATGGGCCGTGTAGCCACACCTTGAGCAAGTGCACAGTAAGCTGCATGAAAGGATGGCAGGTATCAGTGGGGTGAGTTAGCTGCTTCATATCTTGAATAAACACTTTTTTAAATATTTTACAGCCAAGTCCCCAGTTTTGTGCTGATCTAGAGTCCACTGAGACACTCTTCTGTTTGTACTGTGGCATTTTCACTTACAGTGGCACTGGACATGGATCCCTTTAGCCATCTCAGCTTTTTCTTTTATAAATAGGTAACAGGAAGGGTTTATATTCATTATTATCACACATTGCACACACAGCACAGCAAAAGATGGTTTCATTCAGGATTGGTGTCATTTTGAGGAGGTTTTCTTCTACATGCTTTCTTCACATAAAAGCATTTTGAATATAGTTTAGTATGATGCTATCATGGTTTCACATGGTAGAAACCACCAAAACATTTTTGCATGATGGAAACACTTTCATTTTTCAGACTTCCCTCCCAAAATATCACACTCGGAAAATTGTTCAAGTTCAGCACAATCTGTGCAAATTACAGAGCTGTGGGACAGTAACATGACCAATAATTGCATCGATGTATATACAATATTTAAAGATTACTCTCTACTAAAATACTAAAAAAAAATATATCAGCCAAATATGAGTAATTTGACTACTTGGCATGGTATGCAGTGTCCCGGATTCCCCCCTTTTCCCTCACAAAAGACAGAGACCACTGTATATTGTTGTGCTCAGATTGGCAATCAATTTATTGTATATCATAATTCCATTTCATCTCATCATCATTTATTATTGTATTTTTCACCATTGCATTTTATTGCATCCATATATCAATCTCTGGTCATCCCTCTTTCTTCCACTTCTCGCTCCCCCAGGTGAAAAACTGGGTGCCTTCTTCTTCTCTTTTCCTGTTAGGTAACGTGAGCACCGAGACCGCTTTTTCTCCATCAGTCTCTTCTTCTTTTCCACTTATTCCTTTTTCTTCCCCCCCTTTTCCCATCAGCCAGTCTCCAGCTTATGTTGGATGACTGGCTTTCCCCTCAATTTAGGGTATTGTAGCCCACACCTTAGGACACTTTCTCCTTTTACGTCTCTCTTTCTTTTTTTTTTCTATATTCCTTTTTATGCATGTCTCCTCCATGCTTCTATAAAGCCCATCATTTATGTATTAAACATATCTATGGCTAGATCTGACAGGTGCACTCCATCTGACCTGTAGAAATATGCTACCCACTCTTCCACCCCTCGTAGTATTACATGCCCCCCTATTTTTCTTATCAGCGTTCCTACCCTTCTATTCATTTTTCTTTTGGCCCTGTCTACGGCTCTATGACTGTGTTCATTCTTTCATACCCTTCTTGGGATCATATCTGACCATGCAAGGCATACCCTTGGCCACCACTGCTGTATTTTCTCCAAGTCCCTCTTAATCTACATGTATGTGTCCACCCATGGTTTTCCCCCAATGTCGTTGCCCCCAAGATGTGCAATGATTAAGTCTGGAACTGGTCACCGCTCCTTCATTTCTTTCAGGGTGGGAAACAGTTGCCCTCATCTCATCCCTCTGATGCCACGCCACACCAACCGTAACTGGCAGATCGATAGCATTCTTTCTCCAACATATTAGTCACTGTTTCTCCTGCTGCAGCCCACTGTGAAGCAGCCCCTATTCGTAGAGAGTGAAATGAATAATTGCATTTGTCCTCCCCCAGAAATTGCATGCCCTTCTTAAGCGTGGCCATGACCTGATAACTTGTGACCTTTTTCCATCTCCATGCACAAATAAACTCCCGGTCCTACCCCCTCACTCTGCGGTGTAAGCCCACAAAGCCTTCACTGGGCACAGTGTGCCATCTACCTGAGCCTTCAGGGTTACCGTACAACCCTGTCCCCCAATCCATCTTTGATTTCTTTATCATGATTTGAATCTCATTTGTCCCCCAGCTTTATGTCCTCCCATTCCAACCACCCTTCTTCATCCATTCTTCCGTGTCCTACTGCTTCACTCACTCTCATGGCCCCAGCAAACATTACCAGATAGATTGTATGGAAGAGCTGGGCTTCGTCTTTCAATCTGCAAATTGCCGGTAATGATCCTTGTAGTCTCGCAAGCCACTGCTCCCCTATTGGTCGCCTATTATCTGCAACTCTTTGTTTTATTCTTCCCCATCCCTGCATCATTCTTCTAATTAACATTGACTTTGTTGGGTCCTTCCATCCCTTCAGGCTGCAGACCAAACTAAACTAAACTAAACTGGATACAGTCATGGTTGGAAAACAGAACTCAACAGGTATCAGTCAAGGGTCACCTGTCTGCGACGGTGTAGTGACTAGTGATGTTCCCCAGGGCTCCGTCCTGGGTCCGATACTGTTTAATATTATGGTCTCTACACTGCCTACTACTGATAAGATATGGGTCGCAAAATATGCTGATGACTGTAAAATGGGTAGTTTGGTAAGCACCTTTCATGATAAATGCTCCATACAAAATCATTTAAACAACCTATCAAACTGGGCAAAGGCTTATGGTATGTTTTTAATGTTGACAAATGTAAAGTCTTACATTTGGGCAAAAAATATCCCTTCAATTATTCCTTAAACAATGTTTATCTAAAAGTATTTTGGAAGAAAAGGATTTGGGTGTCATAATCTCAGATAATTTAACTTTCGAAAAAAATAATATAATTAAAGTTAAAAAATGTAATAAAATAATTGGCTCTATTTTAAGAAATATCAAAAGTAGAGACTCCAAGGTTATTATGCCATTCTACACCAGTCTGGTACGTCCCCACTTGGAATACTGCTCTCAGTTTTGTGCATTAACTTCTATAAGGGGTTTAAAACTCGCTGATGGTGTTCAGCGTAAATTCACTAAAAAGTATCATCTTTACATAGTAATAGTTATGAAGATAGATTAAAAAAACTTAACCTATTTTCTGTAAAATACAGACAAATAAGGGTTGACTTAATATTGGTATATCAAACCTTAAAAAATGATTATTTAAGAACCACAATTGGACTTACTACTGCCTCCAAAGTCAAATCAACTAGGAGTCATGGTTATAAACACATTGGAGAAAAATGTATATCCACTAGAAGGAGTCTATTTTTCACACAGAGAGTTGTAGGTTTGTGGAATAACTTACCTGTAAGTGTCGGTAATAGTGATAATTTAAATACCTTAAAGCAAAGATTGGATAAACATATAGGAAACAAAAAATTTGATTTCCACCCATTTCCTACTTCTTCTAATGTGGCATATGTTACCCTGCTATGCTCTTCACTGATAAAGTCATTCACAGAGTCCCCTTCCGGAAATGACAGATGGTGAATCACCCTGTAATCACCCTGTTGTTTTTTGGGGACCAAACCCAATGGCGAAATTCTCATATTCTGCATTGGGGAGGGGGTGTCAAATGGCCCTTCAACCCTCCCAGCTGCCTTTTCCTTCTCTATTTTCCATCTTAAGATTTCCTCTTTCCCTTTTACTGAACGCAGATTGCTCGCCTCTCTCGCTTGCCTTGGGCCCACACACTGCAATGAAAAACCTGTCTGGAAACCTCTTTTGATCGTCTCTGCTGCCCTTTTATTCGGATACCTCTCCAACCAATTTTCCCATAAGTCTATCCTGATGGGAGTTCTGGCTTCTTCAAAATGATCACCTGCCCGTATTCCTTCCTCTTTCCTTGGAAACCACCCCCATTTCCCCACTGGCCTTGTAGTTCAATAAGTCTGACCCCCCTTCCCTGCATGCCCTCTGCCTTTACCCCATCTATTCCACACCTGTCCTCTATACCCTTGCCGTTCTAGAAAAAACTGCTAACCTGTTCCCTGTGCCCCTAGCCCTTGAGCTCCCTGGGCCAATGGCATTCTGCATCTGCTCGCTGGGTGTGACCCCCCACATTTCAAGCATGTGTGTCAAAAATGGCATTGTGGCCAGGAACAAAAAGCCCTATTGTAACCCCAACAACATCTCTGTGGTGTCCCCCCTTTCCTGACCATTTCCCCTTCTGGCGTGGACTGGTCGGTTACGTAATCCATTCACAGATCTAATTGTTTTGTGTCTCATCTTACATCCCCATACATCGCCATTCTTTGTCAAAAGAATTCATCGCAGTATATCCATCCCACCCCCTGTTAGCCTTCGCCCTTCTTGTTATCAGGGAGAAGGTGATGAGTGGGATGCCCAGCTCTGGCTTCTTCTCCATCACTATCACTGAGTAAGTGGTAAAACCCACAAACCATCCATCCCAAGTTTTCCCTTTTGTGAATTTATCCTCCTTTTTCTTCCCCAACAAGACCATGGCTGCTGCCATTTCACTGTTTCCTATATTCTCCATTTCCTCGTACTTTGCTGCCACTTCTCAGCTCACTAAGGCAAAATATCCACATATTCCCCCTTCCATATTTTCTCCTATGTGGCCAGTGAGACATGTTCCCCCACCCTCATTCCTGGAGCTCCTATTTCCCTTGTCCCCTTCCCCTCACTCTCTATTCTTTTTTCTCCTTCCTTCAGCAACTCTTTGTCTGATCTAAATTCCACCAGCGCTGCCTCCATCTGCCCCAAGCCCCCTGTTCCAAGTTCAAAAACAATCTGGCCTATATATTCTTTTATACTTTCTCCCACTGCCCAGGTACATTACTTGTGATCCTGTCCACTCCTTGTGATCTGTTGTCATGGTGATGCTCTGGGCTACTCCCTTGTGGCTGGGTGGCTGGTTGTAAACCTAGCAGTTGTGGAGGAACTACTGTGCTCAGGGACTCCAGCTTGGATTCCGCTGGGGGAACCACTACCTAGTTCTGGGGAGGTACTAACAGTACCAGGTCAACGGGCTGCAAAGGTACTGGACTAGCCACCCTGGGAGGTACCACCATCGGTGGCTGCACCATGGTTGGGCTGTATGGCCCCCCAGCTGGCCGTTTTCCTCTGCCTCCTTTTCCCTTTCCTGCTTTCCACTTCTCCCCAGATTGCCCTGGCTCCACTCCCTCCACCAGCTGCCACATTCTGTTGGCTTTATCAGCCAGATCCACAATAGCCCTGTAGGCCTCCTCTTTAGAAAGCCTGTTCTTCTTTGGAGCCAGGCATCCTTCTTTCTTGCAAATGAACTGTAAAGACACTGAAACAAAGTGATCCTTTATTAAACTTTAGTTGCACACATCCATTTTTTATGGTGGGGCCCGCTTTCTTAATTTATTCCTGTCCCTGACAGCCAGAACCAGTCCCATTCCCTTCATCAGGCTCCCCTACTGATTACCCCTTCACCTTTTTTTTAGCCCCCCCGAGATTGTCTAGGCCTTCTGTGTAACCTTGCCGCTTTCGGAATCCCTCGCAGTCTCGCACCACTCTGGCCTAAACCCATAATTCCCATTATTGCTGTACTGCCATCCATGCTTAGGCCCCAGCACCCTGGGATGTGGCCCCTCCGATGTTCAGCGCAATAGCAACTGGGTTTCTAAACTATGTTGCATGGCCTGGGTCCCATCTAGGGCCATCCTCCCTATGGCCCCTTTCCATTTCCCTCTCACTGGCAATGGCGTTTTTGACCCTCCCACCTGCCTTTCTGGGCCTGCCTGTGCCTTCTGCTTCCCCCTTTTTTTTATAATCCACCCCTGCCCCCTAACATCCCTTCTCTGTGTCACCTTTTATTGCCACTCCTCCTGGTGTGTGATGTCACGCCACATGGCTAGGCCCTTCTTCCCTGGACTCCGCCTGCTCCTCTTCCTCCTCACTTTGTGGCACCCATCTGTTCTCCCAAACCCTAGCATAGCACTTGATCTTCAGCCCCTGCTGGTCTGCCTGACCCCCTTTTAAAATGGGGACAACAGATACACTGTCCTGTATCCAACAAACAACCCCTTAACCCTTTTCCATCAGGCACCCTTCTCCTGTCTCTGAAAACCTTTTCATCTGCTTGCTTTTTTGCCTGCCCCCCTTGGCGTGTGACATCATGCCACATGGCCGATCATCACCCCCCTGCCACACCTTTACCATAGGTCTCTCCTTGCCATACTAGCTTTCAAAATTTTTGCCTGTCCCCTCTGAAGCGCAAGGCCTTGTAATTTCCACCTGGAGACACAAGGAGGTAGCGGGGACTGGGGGGTTCATTTTAAAGCGCGTGGTAAAACAGGCTTGTGAAATGCTCCATGGACAACTGCTTATCCTCCAAAACAGGAGCATCGAGGGAAGGTTGTTCCCCCCAGACTTGACTATTTTGAAACCTCGTAGGGAAATCAAGCACCAGGACTTTGTATAAGGACAGAGTGATGCTCCGGTGTATCTGCAGCCCCAGGGACTCGTTTTTATCATAAAATCATGGTGCAAAACAGCTGAAAACTTCCAAACAATTTAAAGCTAGAGCATACCAACACTGTGCGGCTTCTAATTTTGTTCCCATTAACTAAAACAGATTCCACACACGCAAGCAATGGTAAAGGTCCATGGAGGCCTAGTCAAGATGGCTTCCTAACCAATCTGCTTTTAAAATAAAACCAATCTCAGGTTTTACTGTATGACCATTCTCTGGCCAAAAACACCTCGCAACAACCTATTTCACTTGAACCTAATCGCTTAGCGATTTAAAGCCAGAGCATCCCAAAACACAGCAAACTTCAAATTGTGTTCCAACCAAATAAAATCAGATTCACTCGAAGAAGCAATGTTAAAAGGCTAGTGGAGGCCTAGTCAAAACAGCTTCCTAGACAATTTTTTGTTTAAATGAAAACTAATCTCAGGTCTTGTCTGTAAATCGCCTCACCAATGTTTAAATGCTCAGCATTTCAGTAACCCTTAACCTTGACTAAAGAATCTTCACACAATGGCCCAGATATTCAAAAGAGTTGAGCCATGCGCAATAGGGTTGTATCTGTGCAAGTCTGAAACTGTGCCATTCTGTGATATTCAGCAGGAGGAAGTTGGGCCCCCCAAATTACGCTGAACAGCAGCGCAGTGCTGATGAATGTATGCGTAACTGAAGGGGGAGGAACCATGCATAAATAGCGCAGTGCGATATTCAACAACATGTGCCATGTGCAATAGGGGAGCAAGGGTAAGTTACGCCATAGCGGGAATGAGCCAAAATAAAAGGGAGCAAGGGAGAGGCACAAGAACGCTACAGGGAAAGCACATGAGGCCGAAGTCTAGCAGGACAAACTGGGCAGCAGGGACACACAGGACAGGCAAGGAAAGGACACCTGGAATCAACAGGCTCCGGGGAAGGTGTGGGGAGCCACAGTGCAGAAGGCAGAAGTACACCACAAAGCAGTGAGGCCAGCACAGGCAGGTGTTCCCGGTTCAGGGGAAGTAGCAGCCAGGACAGTGGGGAGAATACAGAAATAGCTGCTGGGGGGGTGAACACAAGCCAGGGACATGGCCAGTGCCACCAACCAGATGGAGGCAGTAACGAGGTGGGTGAGAAGGTGGGCAGCAGGGGGGCGTGGCTGTGGAAGGGACCATCGGTGGTATTCCCCCAACAGGTAGTACCGAGCCTGCACCAGCTTCAAGCTGTATAGTGATACTGAGATCGTGGGCTGGTACCACCTGAATCCGGCAATTCTGAGGTAGCTCTGTGAGCTGTGCAGTGATGTGATGCAGGCATCCACACGACGGAGCCATGCTCTGTCAGTGGAGACAAAAGTGACAGCTTGCTCACCATGGGTACCTTCCAGAGACCAACTGGGGACACCACAGGCATAACCCGGTCGGCCATGTCATGCCACCTCACCCAATTCCTCAGTGCACTGCTGCCACATGCTGCGGAGTACATCCATTTCCCCAGCACACCGGCAGAGTGCACAGCAAACATACAGGAGATCCACAGGGTAGCACATATGCCAGGCTTGCTAGCGGCAATAGACTGCACCCATGTGGCCATCCACACACCACCTGGCCCCAAGGGGGCCGCATATATAAATTGCAAGGGCTATGCCAGCATCAACTGCCAGGTGGTGTGCGATGCCAGGGGGTGCATAATCAATGTCTGTGCCATGCACCCGGGGAAGCACATGATGCCTTCATCTGGCACCAGTCGGCACTGTGCCATAGATTCAAGAGTGGGGATATCCCCACTGTCCACCTAGTGGATGAGTATGCAAACCACACGGACAATCATAGGGCCTGGGGGGGCATGGCCTGAGGTGGCATGGGTAGTGGCCTACATGGCCCAGGGCAGGGTGACGCTGATTACCAAACTAACCTCCACCCTCTACAGACAGGTGACAGTGGATACCCACTCAGTCCCTGGCTGCTCACACCCTACCGGTGGCCCGTGACCCCATCGCAGCAACTCTACAATGAGGCACACGCCACCACATGTAATGTCATCGAGCAGGTGTTCGGGATGCTGAAGGCACATTTCCGTTGCCTGGACACCTCCGGCAGTGCCCTACAGTACAGCCCCTCAAAGGCCTGCAGGCTATTCCTGGCCTGTTGCATCCTGCACAACATGGCCAACGAATGTGGGATAGCCATACAGGTCAAAGAGGGGGACAGCGATGGGGACGATGAGGTCACCGGTGACAATGGTGATGGGCAGCCCCCCCTTGGGCGACTGGAGCCCCGGCTGCTCCGGCTGGCACAGCTGCACTGGGACACCATCATGGAGGAGCACTTCAGCCAACCAAGGTGAGTCATGGGGCCATGTGCAGTCACCAGTGGCTAAGGCACAACCCACAAACATGCATGGACACACACCAGGGGTGCATGCCATCAAGGGAAGTGGCAGGGCATGGAACCACACACACCACCAGGGATGGGTCAGGTCTAACATGCCATGTGGACACACACACACACACACCAGACATGCACAAAGGATAGGAGGCACACCGACCCAGAATGCCACCCCTAGCCACACACATGTCATCAGACCACCATGCCCACTGCCTGTCCTTGTGCATGTGTCAGATGCTGAGCACCATTGCACATTGGTGTACAGCGCAATGCAGGCATCATCATGACATGCAACTGTGGACAGCAGCCGGGAGGGTGTGCAGATGGACTGTGTGTCCTCATGCAGGACCGGGTACTCACCCGTGCAATGCCCGCTGAATGACACAATGCACACAGGGCAGCACCAGACAGTAGCTGCATTGGGAGACAGGTCAGTCATGTGCCACAGTGCCCTGGCCACCACGGATGCATGGGTGGCCCCTCTGGGACCCGCCAGCACTGACAGGCTGACCACTGGCCTCATGGGGTGGTACCAATGGTCCCACAGGGGTTCCACTGCGTGAACATGACTGTGCTCGCGCAGTGGTCTGCAGCACACCAAACATGCCTGCGCCAGGCGTGCTAGGGATACCCACAGCTGAACCCGGTGTCGACAAGGATGGTGTCGCATGACACCTGGAATGGGGGGTGGACAGTGCACTGTGTGGTATCTGTGATGCATGGGCAAATAACTGTGTGCCCAATGTGGCCATGACAGCAGTGAATGCCTGTGTCTGCCTGTCAATGGCAGCAGTCACATCCTCCAGCAACCGGTCCATCCCTGCCAGGATCAGAGCGGTGTCTCTGCTGTGACGCTCCTCTGCCCGCTCCAGAGCTGCATGCAATGCATCCACCGATGTCGCAAGCCACATCTGCTGATTGACTGAAGCTTGCAGTATGTGGGTGTGCTCATCCAAGAGGTCATCTGCCTCCTCGGCATCCTGTCCCTCAGGGTGTGTGTGGCCGTGATGCTCAGCAACCCTTGAGGGTGGGCGCTGCACACCAGGACCAGGTCTGGGCATGTCCACAGGCGGTGCACTGATGCCGCCCTGACCCTGTACCCACAAGCCCATTGGCTGACTGCTGATGCTGCCCTTCCAGCTGCCGCTCCCCAGGGCTCACTGGTGCTGCCACAGTGGCCACAACAGTTACATTGTCCTGTACACACACCAGTGATGCCCCACTGGTGCTGACAGGCACAGGCTGGGGCTGTGATGACACGCAGGCCTCCACGGCGGCACCACCCACAGCCATGGTCGCGATGTTACCTGCTGTGTGGCCATCCCGTGGCACACACGTGTCACTGCCCATGCCGTTAGCGACATCATCATCGGTGACGGACCTGGCACCAGCCTGAGTCACAGCATGCTGGCATCTGTGGACGCTGGCATGCTGGGACATGGGCAGGGCCTCTTCCACACCTGTTCCAACAACATCAGTCTGGACAGCCAGGCGGGCCCACTGTCACACTGAGCTGCATATACCTGTGGGGGTGGATGGGCCCTCCTCCATCTCCATCTGACTGGCCGCAGTGGACAGGCCCACCACTGCTGACCCATGCAGATGCTCAGGATCTATAAGGGAAAACAAAGTCACGTTACTGCATGTGACCTACCCTGCCCCCAATAGACAGACCATGATCTACCATGCAGTGACGGGCTACCACCCGTCTGGAAGCCACCACCCGGAACAACCTCAATGACACAACGCTGCATGCTGCCAGCAGCCCTCTCCTCCTGTGGGGTCAGGTGTAGCACCTCCGGCTGTCCCTCACCTGTCACAGCTCATGCTGCCCTGATGGCAGCCACCTTCTCCTTTATCCCCCTCCTGTCTGTGCCCATCTTCTTCTTGCGCTCCTGCATGGAGTGCTGGTGGCTGCCATGCAGTTTCACTGCACTCGCCACCTCTTCCCATGCAGCAGCATGGGCCTGTGGTGTTCCCTGCTGTCCACTGAGAAGCTGCTCCTGATCCAGGTAGGCCTCAAACAGAGCATCCGTCTCGGCCTTGGTGAAATTAGGACTCCTCCTCCTCCAACCATTGTGCTCCTCCTCTCCCACAACTCGCTCAGTCATTATTTAGCCTGTGAGAATGAAAGTTGTTACCTGTGACTGTGCAGTCCCATGCATGTCCCAAAATCCACAGTCCACAGTCCCAAACAGCATGCAACTCACCAATAGACTGCAGTAACTGACTATGGCTAGGGCCCCGATTTTTCTGCAGCACATCGGAGCAAAGTTCTGCGGCAGGGTTCTCATTTGCCGCCAGAACTTCATGGCTCAACACACCAATTTCTGCGGCAATTCTACGGCACATTTTACCATAATTTTTTCCTTTTTGTTTTTGCCATATCTGACACAATGCGCTTCATAACATGAGTCATTTTATGGGTGTTTGTCACCAAATTTTCAACATAGCCAGTTTAAAACCTCTGCTCATGAACAGTATCACTGTGATTTTATTAATCTGTCCGGAACATTGATTTCGCACATCCGACTGCGCCATTCTGCGCTACAAGGGTGGAAACACATTTTGGGTGAGATGTGAAAAATGACAGCTGTACTACTCATAAGACAGTGTGGTGAAATGGCAATGTTGAAACTCTGGAGTGAAAATATTGAAATTTCGCGAACTTATGAGCCTGCGTAGGAACTGCGCAACGCACGCTTGTTAAGCAGTCATTTTTTGGAATTGTTTTACCAAATTTTCAACATAGCCATTTCAAGACCTCTGCTCATGAACAGTATCACTGTGATTTTATTAATCTGTCCGGAACATTGATTTCGCACACCCACTGCGCCATTCTGCGCTACAAGGGTGGAAACACATTTTGGGTGAGATGTGAAAAATGACAGCTGTACTACTCATAAGACAGTGTGGTGAAATGGCAATGTTGAAACTCTGGAGTGAAAATATTGAAATTTCGCGAACTTACGAGCCTGCGTAGGAACTGCAACACACGCTCGTTAAACAGTCATTTTTTGGAATTTTGGCACCAAATTTTCAACATGGGGGTTTTGGGCCCCCTTCTCATGAATGATGTCACTGTCATGGTGGTATTCGATTCCCAAGGGTGATTTCACAGTCACTCGCGGTCACTGCGTCGAATCACCGCCGGATAAATAACGCCACGACAGTGACATCATTAGAAGAGTTCCAAAACCCCATGTTGAAAATTTGGTGCAAAAATTCCAAAAATGCCTGAGATATGCAATAAAGTTGAACCTCCTATCTAGCCCATTATACAGCTTACCGGCATTTCCTCAGTTCGCGGTCGCCTTTGAAGAGTGCAGACGTGTTCCCGGTCCACCGAAGATCGTCGCGCCAGAGTCCGGAGGTAAGTATGGGGTGGGGGGTGTGGAGAGGCTGGGTGCGCAGTGGGTGGGTGCGGGTTGTGGGAGGGCTGCGGGAGATGTGCACGTGGGACAGTTTTGTTTTACAGGAAAAAAAAAAAAGACATCGCGGGACCGCTTGCCCGCTCAGGGGTGGGCTCCCAGCGTGGCTTCTTGACTTTGGGGGCGTTCAGCCGACGGGGGATTGGACACCTCCGTCGGCAAAAAAAAAATATGGGCACGTTTGCCACACTGGGGTGGGCTCCCAGCATGGCATATAAGCATTTGGAGGGGGGGACAGTGAAGCCGACGGGGGATTGGGCACCCCAGTCGGCAAATGAAGCAGAAGTTTGTTCCTCGGGTGGCCGAATTCCATGGGTGATGGCAAATTCCGTGGATATTTCCGCGGTTTGCCGCATCCTCGGAATCGCGGAAAACTCGGGGCCCTGACTATGGCCAGTGCAGCCCAATGTCGCACTTTTATAGCGCAACCCATACAAATGAGGCAAGGCACAACTTTAAGTTAATGCAAATTGCAGTGCTGCACCATTGAATGGCTGATTAGCTGATTTGCATATGACGACTGAATATCGCGCTGTTGCACTTTGCGCAATTGTGTTGAACGTGTTGAGCCAAGGGCGCAGTTCTGTGACATGCACAGTACACACCTCACTGCGCATGCCTGGGTTGCTGACACATGCGTCTGCTGCGCTGCTGACGTGCTGTGCACAGGAGGCAATGCAGGGCACGACCACCATTGTGCTAGTGGCGCTACAGTGATGTTCACCTATATGGCACTGGGGCATCATAGGCACACTGGGGCAACAGCGCGGTAGGCCAATACTGGAGGTAGCACACAGGCACCCAATCATGCTACACGCATTGGGTTCCAATGGCGCTGTGCCTGTCTGTGCGCCAGAGACCCTTGACCCTGTGCCTGACCTTTGCCCCCTAGGCACCATGTGTCAGGCATGGGTGCACCACTATCGCACTGTTCGGTGGCAGTGCGATAGGGAATGGCAGCGCTGTACCGCGCAGCATCTGCACGTGATGGAGCCGTGCTGCAGAGCACCATTTTGAACCAACTGAGCAAGTGAGATAGCATGGAGGAGGGCTGCCCAGTGGACCCAAATTGAACTAGCTAACCTGATGGTCATTGTTGAGCCACTTTATGGCCCACTGTTTGGGGCGGCACCCCTGGATAGGTCCAGGAGCCATGTGTGGGAGGAGGTGGCCAATGCCTTGGAGGAGGCCACAGGAAGGGGGCGGATGGCAGAGCAGTGCCACCACAGGTATGGCGACCTGAGGAGGAGGGAACTGGACCTGCTTACCCACCTGCGGACATGTGCAAGGAGGGGCACGGTACCATGGTCAAGTAGGTGTTACATCCACACACTTTTATCTTTCATATGGGTATCATGGTTGCATGTGTCCAGAACATGGGGGGGGACTGTCCAGTGTTAGCTGTGGTGATGTTATCAGGATGTGGGATGGGTGGGTCTGGCTGGGTGGGATTGCACACACATGGGGCAAGGGGGACTTTGCTACAGGATTGTACTGATGTTCCTCTCTCCATGTTTGCACCACAGGGCCAGAAGAGAGGCGGCTGGCCATGGAGCAGAGATGCCAGCAGAAAGACAGGGACAGTAGGAGGGGCGATTGTCCATAGCGCCAGAGGGACCGGCCTGATGATGGTGAGTGCCATACCTTCATGATTCCTATTGCATGCTGTGTAACAGAGTGGGCAGTGGGGCATGGCCACCATCCATTGACACCACTGCCATGCACACAACTTGTTACAGTCAGCACTGTCCAGTGGCACTGCATGTCTGGGAGTGCGTCAATGGTGGTCCATGCATGCACCGGGTACATGGCTGTGCCACTGCCTTCGCACCACATAGCCACACCACTAAACAGCCATGGTGGTGATGTGCAGGACCTGGCATGGCTGTATGTGCCTGGGTGGGCAGGTCTTGTGGACGTGATCACTGTGGGTGGTTGCACACCATCACAGGGGCATGTCCCACAGCCGTATGCCATGCACAGTGGGTGGGCTGTATGGGGCTGTGCATTCACACCTATTGACTGTGCTCCCTTGTCCTAGGTGTCCGCCAGCTGCAGGCTATCCAAGAGGCACTGCAGGAGATTTTAACAGTGGTGTGGGCATCGCTGGACATACTGCGGGGGTTTGAGCAGCTGGGTGTCTGGCAGAGACACAGAAGGTGGAGCAGCCGGAGCGGGGATTGGGGCTCCCAGCGACCATCCCTATTCCCCTGATTTCCCCTACCCCCCTGGACCCAGCCTCACACCCCTCCTTTCCTGTCCCATTTGTTCACCCCTGCCCCTTCCCCACCCCCACCATGTTTGTGGCCCTCCCCAAAACATTTGTACATAGTTTTGTAAATTCTTTTTGATATTTTTGATTACATATCTTTTGATATGAATACTGTGGTGGTCTCTGATTTGCAGCGGGCTGTAGGAGCTCAGCTGCTGTGGTGTGCATTGCATCAGGGGTGGTGCAGTCATGTGTGTGTGTGTGTGTGTGTGTGTGTGTGTGTGTGTGTGTGTCTGTGGGGAAGTGACTATGGTGTGGGAGTAGCTATCAGTCAGTGCCTGTGGTGTGTGTGTTGTTCCCTGTGCACTGGATGACTGTGTGCAGTGGTCCATGGTGCATGCTCTGTGTCCATGGCACACCTGTCAGCCCATCCATGGCCTGTGAAGCTGACACCCTTGCATGTCTGTGACCTGCACGGTCTGCTGGCATGTCAGTGGTGACTGTCCATGCAGGGCAGGCACTGTACCCATCACAATGCTGGGTTGCCTCCTGTCACTGGTGTGGTGCATGTCTGCCTCGGGTGACACTGTGGCCACCAAGGTTGTTGTCCCACCTCCATGCTGTGGTTTATGTGTGTTGGAGGGGATGTGTACCACTGTCTTTGACTTGTGCTCCGGGCAAATGATGGTGGGGTACAGGTCCACAGTGCCTGTGCAGGGTGGCTGGCACTCTTATGCCATGGAGCACTGCTGGCCATGTGTACACGGTTTCCATGGGCCCACGCTGGGGGCTTGGTTGCCCCGCTACTGCATCCCTGTGTTATTGTGCCCTTGGGTATGGGTGGGTGTTTGTCCATGCACTGTGTTGCATCCGGTGTGGTGCATGCTTCCACACAACACTGTGGGTGTCTGCACTGGCTGTTGTGGCCAGTGCTGGGTCAGGGTGTGTCCTTTGGAGGGTGTGTAGGGTGCTGTATCACTGGTGGTGGGGTCCAGGGCATGTCCTGTCACGTGTAGGGTACCTCGTGTGCCGATGCATGGTTGGTCTCTCAGCTGTACCTCAGAGGGGCTGTGCATGGTGGCACTGTGTATGCCATCATTGCATCACTGTGTGCAGCCACCCACTGATGGGTGCTCGTGGTGGGGCTGCTTTGCATGGTTCTGTGGTGCACAGGATTACATTGTCACAGTGGGGGTGATGGCATGCATGGAGTATCCTGCAGTGGTGGACGCTGCTCCTGGGCAGGGTGTCTGGGGGTCACAGTGCAGGGTGTGTTCTGCATTGGTGGGATGGTGTGGCACAGGGTGGTCGGCCCTCCTTGTGTGTCAGTCACAGCTTGCCAGGGGGTGTGATGGGGCACCATGGCCCAGCTGTGGGTTGGTCGCTTGTCTCCATGGGCCATTGGCTATTCCAGCCTTCCCCCAGTTGTGCAGTGCATTTGGTGTGGGGGGATGATGTCTGTTCTGCTGTGTGTTCCTCTGCCCATCTGTGGCATGGGTGGTGGGCCCCTGCATCCCTGGTTGTTCTGTTGCATTGCTGCCCTGCTGCTGGGGGGCATCGCTGGTTGCACTATGGCTCCTCTGGACTGCTCAGCTGAACATCCCTTGTTGCGCTTTGGCACATCAGATCTGCTCAGCTTCCCCTCCCTAGTTGCGCTACGGCGCAGGTGGTGCGATATCAGTCGTCGACTATAGGCGCATCTTGGCCGGCTCAGTTTTTGAATATTGCACATCTTGCACATGGGCGCAATGGACTTGCGCTTGCTCCTGCTATTGCACACATTTTGGGCTCAGTTTGAATATTTGGGCCAATGTTCCTAACAAGCCATCTCCATCCAAGTTTCATTAAATGACTTAATAATATGATTTTACTTATATACTGTATAAATATATTTGTTTTTCTGATCATTCTTGCCTAAACATAGCTGTTAGTTTCTTACCTGCTGTAAGCTAGTGCACAAACCTTCCAAATGATAAGACAATCTGATGTGCTGTCACGACCGCATGGAAAGTTTAAAAAAAAATCCATCCACAGCTGTCCGTTGCTTCCCGCTCACACTGAAAGTGAAAACCGCATTTCCGATCGGCTTCACAGTAGGCATAGCTTTCACACATTCTCCAAACAAGCTTTGTTAGTTTCTAAAAAGGAAAAAACACCTGAAATCAATGCCGTCTTCAGGATTAGCATCACAGCAGTCTCCGGCTCTTTCTCCTGTGCCCGCCTCATTCCCCCAATGTACTAACGCTCGCTCGTCGTTCAACTCATCTTCCTTCTATGTCTTTTTTTTCTTTAAATACATGAATCAATAGCAGGAGAAAAACAGTAAAGAAAGGAACCCAGTATGAGAACACCTAGAGGAGTTGGTGGGGGTGGGGTACACACCTATTAGACACCTGCAAAAGACACACAGAAAAACAGCTCCACCTGCTGTACAAACAGTATAAGGCACTATTTTTCAAATCAGCATCCTTCCACAGTAAAAAAAAACTACAAAAATACAATTAAAACAGTATTTTTTTAACCATTTTTCTACTGTAAGTGTAAACAAGCCATTGTATAATAGGAATAATGCCCTTCAGGGTGGGTGTTATGGTGGGATAACATCCCACCTTGGGTGTTGGATGCCCCAGCATAACACCCACCCTGTCAGGCATTATTTCTTTATTGATTTCCAAGGTGGATTAAAGCACATCTGATCACTATGCACCACTTCTTTTGCACAGTTTAGTCAGCATCTTTTTTTCTCACAACAGCACTTTTCAGAGCCACTTAACTTGGTTACAAAGATAAATTGTATTGCACTCTCACAACAAGATAGTTATTGTGCAATACATTGAATCTATAATATTTAATAAGGAATAAACCATGACCGAGTATGGGTTATGTTGGGATTTACCCACACCTGGTATGGTTTGGTCATGAGGTCACAGGCTGAGTGGCTAAATCCACACCAGAAGTGGATAAATCCCAGCATAACCCACACCCTGGAGTGGTTTTTTGCAATTATACAATGTCCCCCTTGACTTTTTGTAACATGAAATGAAATAAAATTACAGTTGCTTCTTTTGTTTACCATTTAATTTTTTTTTTATTTTATTCATTATTGCACCACGTAAATAGTTCCCTGTTGCTAGACAATAGCCCACCTATGTTTCACAAAAAGAGAAGAGCATATGAGGGTTAATTTTCTTAATTTTTTTAATCCCCCCATTCCCACTAACCAAGTCAGTGTCACAGCCACTACATACTATAGATCTCATTCCAGCCAGTATCTATTTGTGTTTACTGTTTCATTGAGAGACTGACACTGTGGTGCCCCCCCAACATGCACACAAAGCACTGAAGACTCAAGATCCTCGTGCTCGCATGCCACCATCCCCGTTCAGCTAAATATATATTTTCACACTTTGATGATTGCTGAACTGGGGAAAGTGTTTATTTATAAAAAAACAAGTACTAATATTTGCAGAAATCCTAGCCGAAAAGTGGAGTCCTGATACTGAGTGTGAGCTTATACATATGCATGATCACTGGGACATGCATATGTATGAGTGCATGCCTAATATCACAGCTTGGCTCTTCGGACAACATTAAATCTTAGCTGAGCTATTAAAAGACAATTTAAACAAATGATTCACTGACAACAGTACTGATTGTGGAAGTCATCAATAGGTATAGTTCAAACTGTCATTCTAGCCCAGTGAATATTGTGGTCAGTATTTGACTTTTTCAATTTGCACTGTTGGACTATCCATGCTGAAAGCTGGGTTTTGAGCTGAAGGTAGTCAAAAAGAAGTTGCGTGTTACATCTGGTCCACTATCTGAAGTGACAGCAATTAATGAAGCTAGGACACTGACAGTTAGTCTGCACTCTAGTTTAAGCATGCCATAAATGCTATTTTCTGTGAAGGCAAAACATCCCATCTGAATGGCAGTTTGTTCAGGTGACACGAGGTCCGACGGTTTAGGCAACTGTATTTTTTGTTTTGCACGATAGTTACAAAGGTTTCCACTTACTGTTTTTTTGTTTTTTATTGAGAGGGGGATAACAGTGATTGGGAGAACTGATATTTGTGATGGAGGACACCAGGGCATTTGAAAGTATACTGAAGGAGTGTGTAAGTGTGTAGGTCCTGCAATTTGTAAAGCTGTGGAGACTGCAGGAACTTCATCAACACTGCGACTAAACTGGAGGTAGGGATTTTTTTGTGTTGTACAGTGGTCAGCTGGAATGGTTGGAACTTTACCTGTGGATATTGTTGGGATTTACCCATGGGTAAAGACCCCAGCTGACCAATCAGCCTATTTGATTTTGAGACCCCATTGTATAATTGCAGATACACATGTCTTTAATATTGTCAGTAATAACACATTGTTCAATACATTTTTTGTATCAATAAGGCACATTTCTCAAAGAAATGTATACAATAACTGCAGATATACAGTATGAAACCTAGAATAAAAAAAGAACTACAGTACAAAAGTGTTTTATTTATTTTATTTTATTTTTTATTTATTAGATTTTGGATAACACCTTTGAGCCAAGGCTCTTTTGTCAAGGTTCCACATCAATCATTAGATAAAACATAGTGGCAATGTACAAAAAATGAGACAACATAGAAGCAAAATACATACATTGAGACTAAGACAACTTTAGCAGGGAACTACTAAGACTACTTACAGGGTGCTAAGACTACTTACACAAGATAAACAGGGAACAATTAGATTGATTAGAAAAGGAGACTCAGTAGAAAACTGGTGTAGAGGCAGAGGAGATGAGAAAAGCTATCACAGGGTGGAGAAAGAAGGAATGTTGAGAAAGACAGGGTGGAGGGGAGTGAGGGGGTTTCTAGGATGAGGAGGGTGGGGTGGGTGGGAACATGTAGAATGTTGGAAAGTGGGCAGGATTTGTGACAGCAGGGCTAGGGTCAGCAGTCACAGGAGACCATAGCAATGAGATGTTGGCAAAGATCTTGCTTGAAGGAGCCTAGAGATGTGTTGTTAGTAACACTTGGAGGAAGGGAGTTGTACCACTATGGGGCTCTAGATAAGAAAGTGTGTTGCCCTTGTGAAGTCCATCTGTGGGAGACGGAGAAGGAGAGAGGTCGAACTTCTGGTATGGCGTGAGCTACCATGAGGGGCCAGCAAGGCCAAAACTCCAGGGGGTAGTAAGTTCAGCATGGCCTTTTTGGCTATGATGCAAGTTTGGTACCAGAGCCTGCTGGAAAGTTGTAGCCAGTTGCATTGTTCATAGAGATTGCAAGTGTGCAAATGGTGAGGTGCTGCTGTCAGGAGGAGGCAGGCATTGTTTAGCCCCATGCGAATACGTCTGAGTGTAGTGTCAGTGGCCGATCCGTATAGAGGTGATTGAGCTCTGGATTGCGGTCCTTACTGCTTCAGTCGTAAGGCAGTTTCTATGTCAGTACAACACTCCAATCCGGGCGTTAACTGTTTAGGCAATGTTGTTTATGTGTTCAGAGTAGGCTAGAGTTTTGAATGAAAACACACTGAAAGGAAAGAATGTGATATGCAATATGAAGCCATGACATCAAGAAACAATTTTGAAATGAAATGAAATGATGATGTCACAAAACAAAAGCCAAATAAAACAAAACCTTATGAATAATGTATCCAAGAACAAAGCCATGCAACTTGTAATGCAAAAGCTGGCAAATGGTAGCAATGAGAAATAAATTTATTAGGTTGCTTTTGTTTTTCATTTTCAAAATTTGAGAAAATTATGTTGTATGTGTGGTTGTAATCCATAAATATTTCAGAAGTGAATATGTATAGTATTACAGTGATTCTATTATTATAAGTTGTGTAAAGATTAGTGTGTATTTCTCACGATACTGACTTTAGTATTAATTTAGAAAAACAAAAGTCTGCAAATGCACAATACCATTTTGAGATGAGAAGCTAAACCAACACATTCTGTTGTCATGGCAGGATCCATTTGGTGTCATTTTGAAATGTAATATATTGACAATATCATACAATAGGAAAGATAGTTCACAATATAACTTAGAATCAAGGGGTGTTGTTGAGCAGCCATCGGCAACAGACATGTGTTTCATGAGCTCCGTGAACTATGTTTTACAGCTTATTCTTGTAATCTTTTTTTTTTCTGCTTTATGGAGTTCATGTGATTTAAATCTGTTTTGTCGGGTGCAGAAACTTACCTGGCTATGTGATGGGTCCCAGAAAGCAGCAGCAACCTCAGCCTCATGGTGTTAAAGCTTTCTTCTTGGCTGCAACCTTGCACCATGCTTCCAAATCTATGGGGTCTATGCAGCATGGAGGCCCTCATGGAGATTCAAAAATGATGCAGATGTTCACAATATGCAAACAGTTCAGTGTAACGGCAATGAAATTAACTGGAGATTGACTGCCGTGGAGCAGAAGTTGACAGATCTGGATGGTCTCATTACTGAAAATAAAATTGCAATTTCTGGACTACAGCTGGGCATTGAACAGCAGGCCACAGTCAATGAAGCTCTTATTAAAGATGCTGGCTTTCCTATGCTCTAAGGTGGAGTCCCTCAAAAATGCCCAGAGACAGAATTCATTTATTTATTTATTTATTTAGACAGCAGTTTGGAAAACCTTTGAGCCACAGGCTCATTTACAAAGGTACCTTGTCACAGTAAGACAAACGAAAATACACAGTATAACAGTATAACACAGTATAACAGTAACTTAAGACATAGATACAAACAATCTGGTACAGGTAGGATTGATGCAAACAATACCGGAGTTATGTTGTCCTTAGCAGCTTAGTAGTAAGCTTTGTCATTAGTATTGAGTACGGCTTTGACTAGTGGCAATTACAGCTTCAGGTGTTAACAAGGTGGTTCCGTAAGGACGTTTTGAAGCACGATATAGTTGGAGCTTCGGAGATGGAGGGGGGCAGTGTGTTGAACCAGGAGAGGGCCCTAAAGCTGAAGGCTCTTTGGCCATGAGAGGTCCTAGCTCTAGGGATAACAAGAGAGGTTTTCCCAGAGGTCCGAGTATGAACTAGTGGGACAGAGTGGCGGATGGTGGTGGTCAATCCAGGCTGGGATAGCCCAAGGATGGTCTTTTTTGTAAGGGTACAGGTCAGATATTTGAGGCACTCGTCAAGATCAAGTACCAGCGCTTTAGCGTACTGCAGACAGGTGTGTGTTAGCCTAGGTGCCCCAGTAATTAACCTGCAGGCCTTATTCAGAGGAAAGTGAATTTATGGAGTGCGGTCTGATCAGCAGCACCATACACCGGCAGTCCAGTCCACTAGGAACAGGATAGAGGAGGTGACTGCGAAGTCAAAGAGCCCGGGAGGCAGTGTTTATACCGGCGTAAGATGCGCCCAATCGGATATTAGTGCGCTAGGGCAGCGATGTGTCCATGGAAGGAGAGGGAGGGGTCAAAATGGATCCCTAGGTATTTATAGAGCAAACTTGTTCGAGGGAAAGAGGACCCAGAGGAATGAAGAGTTTGAAGTTGCAGGACTTGTTTTGAGGATAAGTGAAGAACATGGTTTTGTTTTTAAGATTTATCACCAATCTATGTTCCTTGAGCCAGCCCTCGGCTTCAGCGAAGGACTTCTGCAGCGAGTCCTGAATGGCAATGGATTACGACTTAAGGCAAAGATGACAGCATCATCAGCGTGAATAGAATGTTCCCTAGCAAGAGGTGAAAGGTGTTAAGGTAAAGGGAGAATAGTAAGGGGCCCAGAATGGAGCCCTGGGGAACCCCAGAAAAGATGGGACAGATGTCTGAGTAGGTCCCATTAATTTTTACACGCTGTGAGCGGTCACACAGATAACTGGTGCACCAGGAGATAGGCCCAGCAGCAAAACCAGAGAGACTAAGTGCATCAAGAAGGAGGGGGTGGGAGACAGTGTCAAAAGCTTTAGAGAGGTCAATGAAGACCGCACCAGCCAGAGAACCAGTGCCTAAGGAGGAGTGGAGAAAGTTGGAGAACTCTAGGAGGGCTGTGTTGGTACTGTGGCCCGCTCGGAAGCCATGCTGCTCAGGACATAGGACATTGTAGGTGGAGAGGTAGTCAGAGATTTGAGAGGCTACCACTTTTTCCAAGGCCTTGGAGAGAGGAGAGAGAATGGAGATTGGCCGATAGTTTCCAGCCACAGTCCTATCACCACCTCTAAATATAGGGGTGACAGTGGTGACTTTCCAGGCAGTTGGAACCTTCCCCAGGCAAAGAGAGTGGTTGATGAGGCACGTGATCTGGGTAAGGACTGTGTCTAAGACCAGCCGTAGGATACACGGATCCAGGGTGTCACTGCCTTACTATTACTCTTGAGGGCAGTGACAAGGTGTGACCTAAGTTCTTGGGCAGAAACACGGCGGAGGAGAAAATAAGGGTGAGAAAGATTTACGGCAGGCGCTGGGGGAGGAGGGTCAAAAAAATTTGTAGGGAGGATAGGGCTAAGGTCAGTGAATGAGGTGTTGAGGTGGTTGGCTATGAGGGCTGGGTCTGAAGAGATCACGCCATTAATGTTGATCTGGGTGGGTGGGGGGTGCACTCCCATTTAACTGTTTAATGTTATCCCAGAAGGTTCTGGGTTCCCCATGAGGCTGTGAGTGAGGACCGATAGTGCTCAGACTTGGCCTTTCTGATGGCCCGAGTGCACTTGTTTGGTGGCAGCATATAACTGCCTGTCACTGGGCCGGCCAGTCTCAATGGCATGGTGCCATAGGTTGTCCCTATGTTTGAGTTGGTGGATCAAAGCTGGGGTTACCAGGGGCATTCTGCCTTTTTGAGCAGTGGTGTGCGACATTGGGGCAAAAGAATATCACAGGCATTATTAAAAGTTCGGGTAAAGAAGGAGAGAGCTGTGTCAATGTCAGGAGTTGCCTGTATAGGAGACCAGTCAATTTGGGACAGAAGTTCCTTAAGTTTTGTCAGACCACCAGGTATTAGATGCTGCCAGCATGTGGACTGTGCTATGGGTTTGGGGACTGAGGATGACCAGTGGAATAGAATGGGGGAGTGATCGCTGAGAGAGTCTGGGAGGACTTGTACATTGGGGATCCGATTGGGGCGGTTGGTGAGTACCACATCAAGCAGGGTACTGGAGCCTCTCTTGGGGTTAGTCCTGGTAGGTTGGGTAACTAGTTGTGTTAGGTCTATTGCAGAAAAGGAGTCACGGTAGAGGAGGAGGAGGGGCTGAGCCAGTTGACATTTAGGTCACCCACCAGAATTTGATCAGCGGAAGGAGGTAGTGAGGAAAGGTATTCTGTAAGAGAGGCAATGGCCTGCATTTGGTCCCAGGGGGACACGTATGCAGTAGTCAGATAAAGGGGTCCCTTTAAAGGGTCAGGAGTTAGTTTCAGCGTAAGCGCCTGGGCCCTGGAGTCAAGGATTGGAGTAGGCAGGGCTAGTACAGGGAGAGATTCCTTGACATAAATAGCGCAGCCGCCGACCCGTCTCCCAACACGGTCAGACCGGAAGAGGGTGAAACCAGGAAGGGAGACCAACCAAGGAGTCAGGGGAGGATTTCGACTGCCAAGTCTCAACCAGAGCGATGACATCAGGGTTAATTGATGTGACCAGGCATTGTAGTGAGTCAAACTTTTTTAGGAGGCTACAGATATTCATGGAGACCATGCATAGGCCTGTGGTGCTAGTCGGGGAGCTCCTGGAAACTGGGCCAGGGTTTGGATGAATGTTCCCTGACAGGAGTAGTAGCATGACTAACACCCTGGCTTGGAGATGGTAAGAGGTTTTCCTACGATTGATATGGGGGGGGATGTTAAGGGAGCAGGGGGTGGGCAGGGTGGTACAGGAAGGGAAGGCAAGAATAAGAAGACACCCAGATGTGCCTGAGGCAAGGAGGAAGCTAGGGGGAGGGCAGGGAGGACCGAGACACACAGAGGTCCCAAGGGGCAAGAGAGCAGGTTCAGGAGCAAGGGGAGGGAGAGGTGCCAGGGCACAGTGCAGAGTAGCAGATGGGTAAGTGGGTAAGTGCATCAGGGTGGTTGGCTTCCCCCCTCAGTTGGCTGGCTGTGGGGAGCTGCTTGCAGCACTAGATCGCCCTTCATTTACAGACCTATCTCTGATCTCCCATGACTCTGGAATCTCTGTTGGAAAGGCTTTTGTCATACCAATCCATGGTCAGCCGAAGGAGGGGGTGGCTCATAGGCCGCTGACAGCCATTGTTAAACTGTCATCTCCCAATGCAAGGATTTCTCTCAACCAAGCAGCTCAGACTCAAGGAGATATAGTGTGGGAAGAGGCTTTTTTCTGGACATCTCTGACCAGACTCAGGACAGAAAGAGACAGCTCTAAGTTGTCAAAAAAATCCTTGCTGGAGAGAGGGGTTAAGGCACAGTTTCTATTTCCTGCATGGCTTCAGGTTCAGCACAGAAATAAAATAAATATGTTCACAGATCCTGAGTTAGCTCAGAAGTTTGTTGAGCATATAGTTTCCTTGTCGCAGGATAATCCTGATTGGAGGTCTCCTGATGAAGACAACGGCTGAACTGTCTGCAGTTGCTCTTCTTCTGGACATTGTGGTTTACACACTCACTTCTTATCAATGTGGCCGATGTTGTTCATTGTTAATGGAGTTTTCAAATTGTTCTTTTTCCCCTGCCTGTACTGCATGTTAAATGATTGCATGCAGTGTCATATGACTCAGTTCGTGAACTACCAAGTCCTATATGTTCTGATTTCCTGTACTCAGGAAGATATCCTTTTAGATGCCATTAGGTGTGTGTGGGGTGGTGTTTAATGTTAACTTAACTGAGTCCAGATGATCTATACCTTGTTTTGCAGTACTGGGATGGAGTACTTGATCCATCCACATATACCTGAAAGGAGTGGGTGTACCAATAAAAATACTTATCTTTTTCTGGTTATTTCCTGAGGTAAGAGTGCAATTTTCTATGGACACACCTGTCTGGACTTTAAACACCTGCATATTGAATTATGACTAAACACAAAAGCCAAGTGTATTGCCCTTTATATACTCTCTGATATATTCTGTATGTCTTTTTTTAAGTCTTTTGATGTTTTGCCTTTTTTGTACTTGCTTGTCATATACAGTAAAAAAAAATATGACTTAGAATCATTCTAGTGAGTCACAGAAAATGAAAGCTAATTCACAAAAATGAAAGCTATAGTAAGTAGCAAAATGGTTTCCTTTTCAAGAAAAATATACCTGATTGGATAAATCAAATATAAGCATGTCTGTTAACCAACTGGAAGTCAGCATTGTTCAAAAAAATGTCACTCACACACACACACACACACACACACACACACACACTCTTACAGTTTCTGTTACAGTCACTTGCAGAGACACACTTTGCTGATTAGACAGGGAGGATAGCTGCAGGGGGCAGATAGCAGAGTAGAGAAACAGAGGAAGAAAATAATTGTACATTTTAGATAGTAGTTTATTTTAAACACCTACACTCCACTTTTGTGGCTCACTTTGTATTGAGTTCTATTTAATTCAGGTGTGAAGGGGTTTTAAATATATTGTAAGTTAATATTTTTGTTCTGCTTGTTGTTTGTTTTCTATTTTAGACCATTTTGTTTTTCTTTGTTTTGGTTTTTTCACTTTTTCCAATTTTGTTTTAATTCTTTGGTAACTGAGTAAGGCCCACTGGGCACAGACCATGTTTTTAGGGGTGACCCTGTAGCACTGGGGAGGTCAAGTGACTTATTCAGTGTCAAACAGTATGCAGGTGGAGGTTATGGGACTCAAACCAAGATCTGCTGGCTGTACCAAGCTCATTCACAGCTCATTACTCTATCCTCTAGGCTATACTTCCAGCCACTTTTACTTTTGTTGTGGACATAGTAACAGATTCAGGCAGCTCCTGGAGCTCACCAGCTATGCCCACAATTACATACAATCCTAGATGCATTCCATGTCTGAATATGTCTGAATGTAACAGAACAGGCAGGGGTTTGTGGTGGTCCTTAGGGAAATTGGGAACCTTAAGGTGCTCGTATGCACCACAAACAAGCATTTCACATGCTTCTGCTGTGAAGTTTCTGAGATACTGACTATGATGGGTGCCAATTTGGCTGTTACTAGAGTACAACTAGACTAAACTAAAGTGCAGAAAGTAATGAAGGGTGTAGAGGCAAACATTTTTTTCTAAACCACAGGTGAAAGAGAACAACCCATAGGTGTACTCAGTGGTTTTCTGTTTTGGAAAGTATATGTGAGGATGCTGGCCAGCCACATTTCAAAGTGTCAGAGTAGTGTTTTTGAAGGAGTTGTTTTTTTTTATAGCTGGGTTGAGTGGAAGGGCGTGATACTGGCTTCAGGATTGAGCACTCACTGCTGTGCCAATAAGTATGCAGCTGGTTCGGGGGTTGGGGGTGATACTGGTGACAGGTTAAGCACCCACTGATGATAAAACAATTGTTGTGAACAGTGGATGTTGACATGTTGACCACAGGCAGGAAGAGTCTGTGGCCATCATTGCCATCTCTAAGCACTGGATAGCACCAGTGAAGCAAAGCAAACCACAAAGGAAATATTGGTTATAGGAAGTACAAGCCAATCAAGAAAACCCACTTCCACCTTGCATTTTCCAGCCTTGTGATTGTTCAAATACTTCAAAGAAAAAGCAGCAGAAAGGCAGAGAGTGGGTGCAGAAAAGTGGAGAGGTGGTGGAACTGGAAATGAGAACAGATATTGTGAAGCTGTGATAGGTGAAGGAAGGGCATACCCCCGAAATCCATTTCAGAGATCAGACAGATTGCAATACGTTCACTAGTCTTTGGCAAGCAAACATAAAAAGAGTGGAGAGGAAGGCGTTGGAGCCAACAAGGCCACTAGACCAGTACAACAAGCTCCATTTTTAGAGATTTCACTATTTCTTCCTGAAATAAATGGCTTACTAAGCTAAAGCTGATTAAAACAAACTACTCCACTCCAGTCAGTTTTGTGGCAAATATTTTGCAGAACAGAGGGAGGGGGACTGGACTTTTTTTTTTCTTATGGTGATAAACCTAGCTTCTCTCTGTAGTGTATTAGATTAAAAAAAAAGTACTATTTTTGTGCCAGGGCATGTGTTATAGCAAAGTGGTGAATAGAGGGAAGAAGTCTAGGTAACACATACAGTCACCTCTCTGTGTCCAGGGCTGCATAGTGCTATGTGCAGTATCAAGCTATGCCTTTTGCCTTGGATTAAAAATGATATTATTTTAACCTTCCCTTAACAGTCCCAAGTTTGTCACCTAAAATTCTCACTGCCTTCACCTGTTTCAGGTCTGCCCTTCTTCCTAGCCAGATTATGTGTGCTGATTTTAGTTTGCATCATTCCTGAGATTCCATCCTGAATTCCTGATGGGTCCGACAGATTCCTGCTCTGCTGTCTTCTTTTCATGTTGCTCCTTGGCTATGCTGCCTGTCCCTTGCTTCTCTCATTTGTGGCAGCTGTCTTTAGCTGCATTTTCTTATGTACTCTTTAAAATTCAGAGCATCTGATCAGTTTCAATCTGTTTATGCATTTTGTTCTGACACTAGTCAAAATAATTAGAGATATGCAGTTATTTTATGGTAAGTGTCCCCTAAATAAATCTATGGTATACGCTATCATCCACTTGAGAGCTAATAAAAACCATCAACTTTGTGTCATCATTAATGAGTTGAACTGTGGATGGGACTCTTTTTTTTTTTTTTTTTTTGATAAGACAAGCCTGAGACATCCACTTTTTCAAGACCTTGCCATATGTTACAGAAAATAACTACATGACCTCTTATTGCCAATTTCCTATTACATTTGTGGGATAAGCTCTCAGTTTTCATTTCCTGTAGTGCTGTTCACAATTCCACATATGAATGTAATACATTCCTGTGCTGTTTTATGCAAATATATTTCATTTTAGTTCACTTTCTTAAGCATAGACCATTGAGCAGTGGCTCAGTTACAGTGGTATTCTGTTTGGCATAGAAGCTTTTATGTACAGAATTACAAATACAAACAAATTCCTCAAGTTCAAAATAGAGTAGACTATGAAATAATAGAGAACCAACAATTAAATAGTAAAAATATATGATCAACGGGGTCCACTTATGGTTATTTATATTTCCCCCCATTTTGCAGAAGAACTAATCAGTGCTTGGGTCAGGATCTGAATTCTGATAACAAGGGTCAAGATCTTTTTGGGTATCTCCATCCCTACATCACTGCCCTCCCTTGTGGCCCATCACCTTTTTCAATGTCCTACCTTGCTGGTTAATACTGACTTGCCACTTTTCCTCCTTACCTTTCAGCTCTCCTTACTCCCGCTTTAGAAACATAGAAACATAGACTTTGACAGCAGATAAGGATCGCTTGGCCCACCTAGTCTGCCCATTTCCCTACCTAGAGGATAAACTGCAGATCCTATTTAACTAACAGCCTATTTCTTCCTACCCCCACTTCCTCTTACTCCCTCCACTCATCTGAGGCTTACTCCATTCATATCCCTGGCTGCAAATCTTTAAACAGTCAGTATACCTTCTCCATCCACCTTCCTGCCCCTGTAAAATAATCTTCCTCTCTCTATTTGCAGACTGCAGTCCACAGGAGACTCTGCATGTGAGACCCAAGATAAAGGTAGGAGGTAACATATAATCTATTTACTGCATACTTAGATAACCAGCTAGGCAGCAAGTAAGTACAGATTGTAAGAACTCGAATAAAACCACCCCATGGCTAAGTGTGCTAAAGGAAACACTGCATCCAAGTAATCACCACCCACCACTGAGAGACAGCGGACAAAGAAATGTTGTATTAATGTAGTTTATTGTGGCAGCAAAATTAAAGTGCAAAACTCACCCTATACAAGGTGCAGACTTGGAGGCAATCCAGCAGGGCCCACCGACTTACATAGAAAAATAGACTTTGATGGCAGAGAAGGACCACTTGGCCCACCTAGTCCGCCCATTTCCCTAGCTACAGGATTAACTGCAGATCCTATTTAACCAACAGCCTATTTCTTCCTACCCCCCCAAAAAAATTGCCTTATGTCTGTGCCATGCATTCTTGAATTCTCCCATAGTTTTAGACACCGCAACCTCCTCAGGAAGGCTGTTCAATGCGTCCAACACCCTCTCTGTGAAAAAATACTTCCTCACATTGCCCCTGAGCTGTCCCCCTCTGTCTTCAAATTGTGTCACCTTGTTCTTGCACATCTCTTTTTCTGAAAGATGCTACCCTCTTGGACTTTGTTGATTCCACTGAGGTACTTAAAAGTTTCTATCATGTCCCCCTCTCCCTCCTTTCCTCAATGGTATACATATTAAGCTCCTTCAGTCTGTCTCCTAGTATGGCTTGTCTTGCAGACTTCTACTGGTTTTGCTGAAATGTCATTAGGAAGTATACACTAGTGGGTGCACCCAGACTTTTTAACCTCACATATCAAAGGTACAGACACTCATTTTTAATAAACAATTCCTTAGCGATACTTGTAACCTAATATTAATTAAAATCGTGTCTATCCTAAATAATACAGTACATGAAAATTTCAATTTATAATATATAATATGTGGTAAGGAGAACACACTAACAAAAAATAGACAATGATTAAAAATAAACAGAATAATCAGTTACTATGTTAAATACATAATCGTACTACTAATCATGTATGAATCTTAAGGAACTGGAGCCTTTCAGAACCACACCAGTATGATTAATGGTCAAGGACCCAAACACCACTGAGTTAAGGAAGAAAAAGGAAACAAGGAACAAAGATGAAAACATGAAAAGAGGAGGGAGGTTGGGGTGGGAGGTGGAAAAAAGAGGATCAAGAAGGGAAAAAAGGGAGGTTTCATAGGTAAAGAAAAAAGGAAAAAATGGGGTGAAAAAGGAAACAGGGGGTGGTGTCAAAGCTAAACATGCCTGTCTCATAATTGTCATTCCAAAAGAATTAATCCAGATTGATAAAAATTACACATGAACCTTCATGATGCCTAAATATGTATAGAAAATTTTAGGTGAAATGTTCCATGAATTTTGTGCAAAAAAGTGCACTATAGAAATTCCTGAACCTTTGCTCCATATTTCATTTGTACATGGTGAATTGTGCACTTTAATTTTGTTGCCACAATAAACTGCATTAATACTTAGTTTATGTAGTTTACTTAGTTGAATAGGACAAAAGAAGGCCGAAGTCCATCGAGATTGTCCCCCACCACTGTGATGGGAATAGTGCAAATTTTATCCACTTAATTCATATGGTTATTTGACTTGAACTACTGGTCCAAGTTTCTTTTGAATGAAACAATGGACTTACAATCCACCAAGTCTTGAGGAAGACAGTTCCATAGTCTTGGGGATTTTATAGTAAAGTAATTTAATCTTTTGTTTGTTCTTGCTTTAGCTACCACAAGTTATTTATTGTGCAGCCGAGGTGAGGTCTTCCTATCGGTGAACTTTAGGCCAAGCTGGTCCATTAATTTTGAAGACATTAAAATTTTGTATAGAAATAGCAGATTGCCTCTGGAACATCTACTCTGAAGAGTAAATAATCCCGTTTCCTATAATCTATCAGAATATTCCTTATGGGCTAGTCTTGGAACTAATTTAGTAGCCCTTCTCTGAATTTTCTCAATTCTGTCAACATCATGTTTAAGATATGGGTTCCAAAAAGGAGACCATAGTCAGAGTGTGGCCTAACATGTGTTCTAAACAAGGAGAGAATACATTCCTGAGTTCTGGAAATAAATGTTCTTTAAATTTGAGTCAAAAGAGCAATCGACATTTTAGCCACTTTAGTACAGTGGTTAATAGAGGATAAATTATTATTAATAATAATTCCAAGGTCCCTCTCTGATGTTGAAACTTTAAGGGGAGAGTTATTTAAAAAATAACTCTGCTTTAGATTGTTTTTCCCATAATGAAGCACCATGCACTTACTGGCATTCAGATTCATTTTATTGTTAATCACCCATTGTTCAAAGGTTTTAAGATTGTTAGTGAGAATGGACCTTGCAGAAGGCGAGGAAACTTTCCTGCCTAACTTGGTATCATCAGTAAATTAAGTAATATATTATCGGACTAATTTGCAGATCACTGATATATATATATATATATATATATATATATATATATATATATATATATTATATATAAAAATATGGGTCCCAGGACAGATCCTGTGGGACCCCACTGGTAACACTCCTGATATCAGATAAAGATCCATTAACTCTGACTTGTTGGGTTCTATTGGTTAACCAACTAAAAATCCATCTGACCAGAATATGTGAAAATCCCATGCTTAGCATTTTTTCCACCAGTTTACAATGGGGTACCTTATCAAATGCCCTACTAATATCAAGCAAGATAACATCCATTGTTTCCCCCTTATCTAATCCATCACTTATATGGTTGTAAAAAGAAACCAAGTTTGTAGTTCGTGAATATTGAGATCTAAACCCATGTTGAGTATAATCAGTTAGTTTTTTAGAAATAATTTCTTGTTCCAAAAAGAGTTTGATATATTTTTCCACTAATTTACTTATAATGGATGTTAGACTGATAGGACGATAGTTAGCAGGTTTGCTATACAACATTTCTTTGTCTGCTGTCTCTCAGTGGTGGGTAGTGCTGGATTACCAGATATTACTAAATACAGATAGCAGTCAAAGTACAACTGTGTGAGGGGCAGTAGTTTTCCAGAAAAAGGTAGAAACAAGTAGTAGGGTTAAAAAAGAGAAAGCAGGAGACACTCTGTCTAGTAGGAAGGAGGTAGAATGGTACAAGTAGAGCTTTTAGGCATTTAGCTAAGAATGGAAAAATTGTGTGAGTGGTGCAGTGCAGTGATTGGGGCAGCAGTCTTTTAGGACACCTTCTAGAGACTGAGGTGCTGCCCCATATGTAATCACCTCTCTGGGATACAGGCAGAGGTTGCATGACACCAAACTTGAAAAAGGCTTTATTTAGTGCTCCAGCCAGCAGCAACAATATTCAGATCAGGAAACTATGACCTCTACTGGTTTTGTAACTAGTACATCATCAGGACCATCCTGAAACCGGTAAAGGTCATAGTTTCTTGATCAGAATATTGTTGCTGCAGGCTGAAGCACTAAATAAAGCCTTTTTTCATGGATGGTGGTGTGATTGTTTGCCCTTTTCTTGGATATATTGCTGTACCAGCACACCGTGACAGTGGAGCAGGATTTGCTTTGCTTGTTATGACACCAAACTGAATGGGCAAGGGTACAGAGAACTTTCTGCCCTACCTATGCTCCTGCAAAGGATGCCTAGGTAGAGGCAGAGTGGATGGACTAAGGAGGGCTCTGGGAGGGTGGTAAATGATGGTAAGGGTGCACTTTCCTCACCCTAGACCACTTGAGAACCACTTCACCATACAGGTGGAACAGAGCAACTGAAAGTAGGCATTCATCACAGTGAAAAGGGAGAAAATTGGGATTTTCAGAAAAGGAGGCCTCTAAGAGAGAGAGGAAGAGGCCCCCAGCTGAGGAGGAAGCAGCTGCTGGTGGGGGATCCTATAGTTATGGAATAGATTTGGGTGTGGGGGAGGAAAGGATAGGTAGGTGGTGTGCCTGAGAAGAGCTTCCACTTTGGGGAATGGAGAGTGTATCCAGAGTATTGCTAGGGCAGCAGGAGTTGAGAGGGAGATAGATGCCATTGTCCATCTTGAGAAAAATCACCTGGTAAGGACAAGGTAAGAATAGTACAGGGCAATTTCAAGGAGCTGGGGAGGGGCCTCAAGCAGGTACAGTAGCATGCATGGGGGCTTTTGCCAAGCTGTTACCTTTATGTGGCTCTGGAAAGGCAAGGGTATTTCACACCAGGATATTTTAACAGCTGGTTGAAGGCATGGTGCATGGAGGAGGGCCTCAGCTATATTTGGGGGCAACCTTGGTGAATATGGGCCTTTCATATGGGAAATGGCCTGTATGTTTCTAGGAAGGGGACCACAGTCCCTGGTGAAGGGTTTAAATACTACTTGGATGAGCATGTAAACTAACTGGTTGGTGGGGTGCTGTAATAGCAAGGGAGGCAAACATCCCCCCCTCCCCCGATGATGGAGCTTCAGAGAGAAAGAGGGCCCAAGGGGAATAAACTCCCCACAAGCAGGAGTGCAAGATGGCAGGGGTGGAGACCAAACAGAGAATAAATAAGTATAAATCAGGTAAGCAAGGGTAAAAGATTGAAGGAGACATGAAATGGCAATGGTAAAAAGTGAAGAGGTGGGTCAGGGAGAAATTCAGGGAACAGCACAGGCAGGAAGAGGGAAGCAGAAATGGGGAAGTAAGATGTGGAGGGCCATGTGCACTAGTGCATGGAGTCTTGGAAACAAAATTCCAGACCTGGAAGTCATAATGCCAGAGACTGGTCTGGTTTTGGTGACCATAATAGAGTTGTGGTGCACTGAGCATCAGGAATGAAACATGGTAATACCAGGCAACTGTCTGTTCTGGAGAGAAATGGCAGGAAGGAGGGAAGGGGGGCTGTATTATATATGGACGGGGGGGGAGTTCAACACCAATGAAGTAAATATAGGAGCAAACAGAGGATCAGAAATAGCTTGAGGTGCTGTAGGTCATCCTGGAGATATGATCTGGGGCTCCTAGCCATACCTGGGTAGTGTACAGACTATCAACACAGGCAGATTAGATGAATAAGGTACCTGGGGAAGCCCTCATCAGAATAGCAAGTAAGAAGAAGGTGCTGCTAGTTGGTGACTTCAGTCTGCAAGATGTAGAGTGGAGTCTTCCAACAGTGGCTTCAACAAGGAGCAAGGCCATCCTTGACTTCCTACAAGGGGCTTTTCTTAGGCATATAGTCAAAGAAGGATTTATGTGATAAGGGTGAGTACTTTTACTTGCCAACCACAAAGACCAACAACAAAACTGCCCCACATCAAAAGGGCAACTAATAATACAGCAGCCATTGCAAATAGCGATGGCCACTCAGTCTGATAAAACAAAAAACAGCCACCCTATGTATTTTTATGTGCGGGGCTATGCCCCCACACTCTCATTTACAGGGGGCAAGCCGTCTGTGCCCCAAAACTAAATATAATTAACTACACACAGGGCACAGACATAGGGGATAGGAGCAACAAAAAAATCACAAAAATGTCTTCTAGTGCTAGACCCAAACCCTGCTCTGCTGGCTTCAGGGCCGGTAGCTTACACCCCTGTGGTAAATGGCCAGCTCAGCAGGGCTTGGCCAATCAACATCCCATATCTTGCTATAGTGATTGTAGCTCCATGCTACACTTGCTCTGCAGGATATAGCACTATCTTTCTCCACCCGCTATAACTATGAGCGGTATTATTGAGTCGCTCATATTGAGCTGCTCAGTAATACTCACTCATGTTACATGATACCTCAAAGAATCTGCTAGGGATAGGGCAGTGCTGGAACTGGTGCTTACAAAAAGGAACTGCATTGCAGACGTCACAGTGGGAAATCCACTGGATACCAGTGATAACCATTTAGTGTGGTTTAACATAAAGACAGGAACAGAGGCAAACCACATGGGGATGAGTTCTTGAGGTCAGGAGTGAGGATCTTAAAGAAATGGGAGACTAGCTCAGAAACTGCCTGATGGTGGGGGAGGGATCACCAGGAATGGGGAGAGACACAGTGGGGAGAATAAGTGAGGGCATATTTAAAATGAGCAGTCTCTATCTGAGGGAAGTGTGTAAAAGCAGATAGAAAAAGAGACCATCATGGTTCTTTAAGGAAGAGGCCAAGGTGGTGAAGGAGAAGGATGTAATTCAGGAGGAAAAAGGGAACACTGAGTGAGGATAACAGGGAGGTATATCAAGTAAAACAAAGTGAAGCAGGAAATGCAGTGAGGGGATGAAAGGTGCAAACAAGAAAGGATGGCCAAATAAGTTAATAACGGGGATAAAGCCTTCTTTGGCTACATACAGTAAGAGAGAAGAAGAAAGCAAAGGGGGATACTAAGGATTAGGAGGTTTGAATGGGAAGACTGCACAGAGCAGGACAAAGAAAATCTGCTAACCTGAACAGGTTACTTCTTCTTAGTCTTCATAGTGGAAGGTGGGGGGGGACACATCACCAGTGAGTAGCAGGATAGATGGGGTGGTAGACACAAATCCGTTTTCAGAGGAAACAGTCCTGTAAAGACTTACAGCTCTGAACTTGGACAAGGCTATGGGACTGAACTGGATATACCTAAGGGTATTGAAAGAATTTAGCTGCACCACTGAAACCCTTGTTAAACTGCCCCTTAGAAACAGGTGTGGTTCCAGATGACTGTAGAAGACCTGACATGGCCCCTCTACATAATAGCCACAACAAAAATAAGGCTAGCTACTATAGGCTGGTCACTCTTAATTTAGTGGTGGGGAAATTAATAGAAACCATAATGAAAGAAAGGCTTATAAAATATCTGGAATCCAGTTGGCTGAAAGACAATAGGCAGCATGGATTTATAGAAATATGGAGACATAGACTATTTACTATGACTATTTATTGTCTTTGGAGGACCTTTGAGCTCAAGACCCCTTTTTCAAAGGTGTGAAAGTCTATCAAGTTATATACAACAGAAGAATAATTTTACATTCAGCAGCAGACCAATACAATATATTACACAGGAGGTATAACAATAATTATCATTAAAAGGAGCAGTACAGTTAACAGCATCCTTCCACAATTGCAGGAGGCATCAACAAGGGGTGCAAGCTAGTGCAACTAGCAGATACTGTTTTGGTACACATGCAGTGGATAGAATTTGTTGGCAGAATAGGATCTCTTGGCCCACCCAGTCTGCCCAGATGTTCCCTGCCTAATTTGACTCTGCAGACCCTAATTTGTCTCCAGCAAGCCTCTCTATTCCCCTGACTATTTACTAACATAATCCCATGTGTATGCTATACATGCTTGAACCCCCTGCTGTTTTCACCTCCACCACTTCTGCTGGCAGTCTGTTCCAGGTTTCTACCACCCTTTCATTGAAGTAGTACTTCCTTACACCCCTCTTAAATTACTCCCCCTTCATTGCATGACCCCTGGTCCTGGTGCTCTTTCTCCTTTGAAAGAGAGTCCCCTCAAGCTTGTCAAGTGGTGGGGAGGGCTGAGGCACTAAAAGTGCTTTACTTCCTGCCATGTCAGTGACCTGTGTTGAGAAATGGACACAGGTTGCCAACAGTTGGCCATGGGAGGGATGACTGTGCATCTGGAGGACAACTCTCATACCTTTGAGAGGGGCATGTCTGTGACCTGCCATTCAATCAACACCTGGAGGAATCCAAGTTGAGGCATGTGTGTGGCAAGCCGTGTAAGAAGGCTCCACATCCAGAGCACCAGGGATGTCTCCACGGAGGTGGAGCTCACACAACATGCCCATTGCATGTCTGTGGTAGCCAAGGAGAGAAAAACAGAAACAATGGAGGATGGGCTTCATGAATCCCTATCAGGTGTGCTGTGACCCACTCCACCACTCTTATCCAAGGATCCAAGGGGCCAAATCTGGATGTGTAACTGGGGGGGGGAGGACAGTCCTCCCCCTCTGCCCCTGCCATGGGGAGACAACTTATGGGGGATTCAGGTGCTGGGAGGTTGGAGAAACAGTGGTGGCTGCCAGAACATGGCTAATGTCAGCTTTTCTGACATAGGAGGATAAAAATATCTTTAAAAAAAGAGACTCCCCTTTTGAATCACCCTGTTCACCCCTGTAAGGTACATTTAGGTCTCTATCAATTTCCCCACTTGCTCTCCTCTCTTCTACAGTGTACATGTTATGATCTCTCTGTATCTCCTCTTAGAACTTCTCATGTGACCCCTGCGCCATTTTAGCTGCCCTCCTCTGGAATGCCTCCTCCCTGTCTATGTCCATTCTAAGGTATGGTCTTCAAAACTGGACACAGTACTCCAGGTGAGGTCTCACCAGTGAGTGACCCAGTGGTAGCACCATCTTTTTCCTCCTGCTAGAGATACCCCTCTCTATGAACTCCAGCATCACTCTAGCCCTACCCACTGTCTTGTCCTGTCATTTCCTTGCCACTTTGAGGTAATCAGTTACGATAACCCCAAGGACTCTCTCCTGCTTAGTGACTGTCAGTACCTCGCCCATCCAATATTTACCTTCTGGGTTTCTGTGCACAAGGTGCATGATTTTTCACTTTTTTGGAATTGAACACCAGTTCACGGGGGGGGGGGGCAAGCCAAACAACTCTGAAATATTTATTTGACTAAATCAGGGGAGTGCAGCGGACATTGCATATCTGGACTTCGGCAAGGCCTTTGACATGTGCTTAAATGGAGGCAGATAAAGAAACTGAGCAGCTTAGGGGTGGGATCCAAAGAGGTATATTA
The DNA here is from genome assembly GCA_016271365.2 of Neoceratodus forsteri. Taxonomy (NCBI): domain Eukaryota; kingdom Metazoa; phylum Chordata; order Ceratodontiformes; family Ceratodontidae; genus Neoceratodus; species Neoceratodus forsteri. The sequence continues at coordinate 189,092,901 of CM028137.1, read as the reverse complement.
GGTTAGAAGTTGGTTAATGGATAGAAGACTAAGGGTGGTGGTTAACAGCACTCATGCTAATGGTGAAAGAGTGGTGAGCTGCGCGTCACATGGCTTAATATTGGGATCACTCCTCTTCAATGTCTTCATAAGTGGCATTGCAAAAGAACTTGAAGGAAAAGTATGCCTTTTTTCAGATTATATCAAAATCTTGAATACAGTGGACACTTAAGAGAGGTTTAAGAATGTGCAGCAATCTTAGGAAACATGAGGAGTGATCATGAGCATGACAGTTGGGGTTCAATGCCAAAAAGTGCAGAATCATGCAATTAGGGCATAGGAATACAAGAGCTCAGTATAGGGTGGGGGAGGTAGTAATAGTCACTAAACAAACAAAGTCTAGCCAAAGCCAATACAGCTGTGGCTAGCTTGTAAAGTTCTGGACAAGAAGCATCATCAAGTGATATCTCTAAGAAGGCAGTGGCGATGCAGCTGTGCATGCACAGCACTCGTGCATGTGTAGTAGCAGTGCATGACATTCTGCTATTCCCATGATGGCAGTGCTGGTGGAACTGTGCATGCACATAATGCATGCATGAGCAGGTCTTGTCCCAGAATGTGGTAGTAACAGCTGAAATAGTGCAGCTGTTACTTCATAGCGATTGCCCGTGGTGGACTGTCCCAGGCTCTGTTGGACATTTGGAAGGATACTTCCAAAAGTCCAATGGAAACATGCCAAGGATGGCCATTTTAAGACCAAAGGCATAATGGCTGTAGGCTCCACCCACAGCCGTAAAAAGGGACTCTGGGGTTATCATATCTGATGATCTCAAAGTGGCAAGGCAGAATGAAAAACAGTGGCTAGGGCTAGTGGAATGCTGAGGTGCATGGGAGGGATCTCCAGCAGGAGGAGGGAGTTGGTGTTGCCACTGCATCACCCACTGGTGGGACTCGACCTGGAGTGCTGTGTACAATTTTGGAAGCTTCATTTCAATAAAAGCATAGACAGTGTGAAGATACTTCAGAGGGGGACAACTAAAATGGTGCAGGGACTACATGAAAAACCATATGAGGAGAGACTCTGGGGTCTCAGCATATACACCCTGGAAGAGAAGAGAGAAAGAGATGACATGATAGAGACTTACAAGAACCTCACAGGCATGAACAGGGTGCAGGAGTAGAGTTTCTTTCAAATCAGTAAGAGCACCAGGACCAGGGGCATGTGATGAAGCTGGAAGAGGTTATGTTTAAAAGAGGTGTGAAGAAATACTTCTTCACTGAAAGGGTGGTACACACAGGAAAAGACTGTCAGCTGAAGTGGTGGAGGTGAAAACAGTGGGGGGCTTCAAGCATGCATGGGACAAACATAGTGGTATATTAGCAATTAGGAAGGGATGGAGGAGGAGGATTGCTTGGGACCAGTTAGGGCCTGTGGAACAAGCTGAGGCAGGGAACATCTAGGTAGACTGGGTGGGTCAAGTGGTCTTTTTCTGCAACTAATTCTATGTTTCTATTTATCTAATGTATTTGATTCTCATTCTCTTTCCACTCATACCTCTCTTGCTAACATACTTCTTTTCCTCATGCACCTGCAGCTAATCAGAACCTGGCATACCCCTGGTACTCCATATCCTATTATTATGACTCCAGACATAACCAAACTTACCTTTGCAGTCACTATTCATTATGGCTGTGGGTGGAGCCATCTTGTTTTAGCTAGAAAAATGGCATACTGTAGAACACATTTTTGGACTTTTCAGTGTATCCTTCCATAAGTGCAAATCACTATGGCAGTTAAAGAAATACTCCCTTCTTTCTGTTTAGAATGTTAGACATAGAACTCCAAGCTGTTTTTCTCTGAGAGCAAATGTGCACACATTCCAAACAAATCTATATATATTTAAAACTATTTAAGGTGCACAAAAACAACCAGCAGTCACTATTCATTATGGCTTTAGGTGAAGCCTACAGTCATCTTACTTTAGCTGGAAAAAAATGGCATACCATGGAACATATTTTTGGATTTTTTAGTGTATCCTTCCATTAGTGAAAATCACTATGGCAGTTAAATAAATACTCCTTTCTTTCTGTTTAGAATGTTGGAAACAGAACTCCAAGCTGTTTTTCTCTGAGAGCAAATGTGCACACATTCCAAACAAATCTAAATATCTTTAAAACTATTCAAGGTGCACAAAAATAACCAGTGTGAAAGTTGTTCAGGAAAAAAAGATCTTTCACTTGAGGGTAGTCACTAATCTGAATGGTTGTAGGAGGGCAGCAGCCAAGGCCAACAGGATGCTGGGATGCATCGCTAGGGGGATCACCTCCAGAAGGAGGGAAGTGATACTCCCTCTGTATAACTGCTTGGTGAGGCCGCACCTGGAGTACTGTGTGCAGTTTTGGAGGCCACACTTAAAGAGGGACATTAACCTCCTGGAGAGGGTCCAGAGGAGGGCAATCAAAATGATTTGGGGCTTGGGGGACAGGACCTATCAGGAGAGGCTCGAAGAGCTAAATATGTACACATTGCAAGAGAGAAGGGACTGGGGGGACATGATAGAGGTCTTCAGGTACATGAAGAGGGTAAATGGGGAGGAACAGTCAGGGTGCTTCGAAGGAAGGAGGAAGGGGCCACTAGAGGGCATGGGTGGAAGCTGGAGGGGGGAAGATTCAGGGGAGAAAGGAGGAGGTGCTACTTCACTGAGAGGGTGGTGGAGCCATGGAATGCACTACCTAGGGGGCTGGTGGAGGCAGAGACAGTGGAGGGGTTCAAGAGGGGGTGGGACAGGTACAGGGGAAGGGTTCTGGAAGCAAAATCCAATGCAGAAAGAATATCCAGAACTGGGAAGGGAGAAGCCAGAGAAGGCGAGGGGGACAGCAAGGTCAGCACCCAGGGTGGGGGCTGACCAAATGAGCAGACACGAAAGACCATTAGGCCTATTCTGCTGGCATTTTAGTATGTTAGTATTTATATTTTGTAAAATATGGTCTTCCAAACAACCTCATTTTTTTTCTCTCTGGGTGAACACAGTCGGAGTCATGCCAAACAAATGTAAATACAAGTTACCAATACATGCCCAACATGAAAGTTGTTCAGGACAAAAAACAGCCTTTCAAATAAAGGTAGTCACTAATCTGAATGTATTATATTTGTTTGAATATAGCCATCAGAAAGGTGAAAATTGTGAAGAAAAATGAAAATTCAGGCAATCAGATGGCCATAGTTTAAAAGATATAATCAGTAAAGCCTAATGAATAGGCTCACTGCAAAGGTCTTTTTGTCCTGAACAACTATCATACTGGTTGTTTATGTGTAACACATATACTTTCAGAGAGATTTAAATTTGTTTGGCATAACTCCTATTACATTTTTAAAAAGCCTCATTTTTGCAAACCACTCCACCAGTTAAGTGAAATACTAGACCACCTTGTTTATCTCTTGTCATGCCTAATTTAACAGCAGATCCTGATGCTGACCAGATAAGGGGTAGAAGCAAGACAGAGAAGAAAACAATGCTCACACACAGAAGGAAGACATGGTGCACAAACAAGGATGTCTGTGAAACTTTTAGGCATCTATGCTGCAGCACTGATTTTTCTTTTATTATGTCCTCTTTGGTAACTTCTATTATTAAAAGGCATCAGGGCCTGGATATTCAGACTGCACCAGGCTGTGGCGCAAGCTTGGGAGCAGCGCAACTTGGCTGTGCAGGGGCATTGACAGGGTGATATTCAATGGAGCTGCGCCATGGCACAGCAGCATTGAATATCACACCCTGGCCACCCACAGTGCACATGGCTCAGTGGAACTATGCCAGCGCAAGTGGCCAGAGTGGAGCAGTGGGATACACTAGTGAAACTTCCGTTGCACTAGGCACAACAACTGCGATATTCAAAAGTGCACATGCAAATGGGGCCATAATGCATGCAAGGCACAAATGGGGCCATTTACATGTCATTATGGCCCCATTTGCATGCAGGTGCCTGGCGACTTGAACCTGGCGCCCTGCAGCCATCGGAGACCGACCCCCCCCCCGCACATCATGGCAACGTGCCCCACTGTCCGATCATGGGCATATGTAGAATAACATAACCTTCTGATATCCCTGGTGGTCCAGTGGACTGCTTGCAGCCCAATCGCTGGCATCTGTGTAAAAAGTGAAGCCCAATATCCCTGGTGCACAAACAAAGCGATCTGTGAAACGTTTAGGCATCTATGCTGCAACACTGATTTTTCTTTTATTATGTCCTCTTTGGCAACTTCTTTTATTAAAACACATTAAATGTATAGTTTACTAAATCTTGACCTTGAGATAGCTCTTGAATAACTCCCAAATAAGTTTTAAGTTATTCCCTTTACGGAAGGGCAAGACCTGTGCAAAAGGCCAAGTGTTATTTTTTCATACCTTTTTATAAATTTTCAAAGTAAAATTATGGAGAAATACAAAAGCATGTACAACTAATCTCCTATGCATTTTCAGCTTGGAGAGAAGCTAATATTTGCACAAAATCAAATCCAAAATGTATGCAGTTTTGTTCTAAAGTTATTTTACTCAAAATTGTATTGGACTGTTGACTGTTATTTTTTTCACATTTATTTACAAATTTCCAAAGTAAAAGTGTGGAGAAATATAAAAATATGTACAAATAATCTCCTATACATTTTTAAGTCAGAGAGAAGTTAATATTTGTACAAAATCAAACCCAAAGTCTATGCAGTTTTGTTCTAAAGTTATTTTATTCTAAATCTTATTGGACTATTGATAAACCGATCAAAGAAATTTTTAAAAGGGAAACCAATTAATAACTCCAGGATTAGGAGGTCATTAAAATTGCAAATGGTCAAATTATGAAACCTTAAATGAACTCATTAAGATCATTCTTCTTAGTGTGTAATTATAATGAATTAAAGAAATTTGAAAGGATAGTGACAAAAAGGTACATTTGTTACGAATATAGATCTGCAGTTAAACAACCAATGTGATGTATATTTTTAGGATCAGAGGAACTGCTTCAGTGCTTCAGAGTGTGCGTATCAAACCAAAAAGAGCCATAATAAAAGATTCTATTTTCTCAAAAAAAAATATATATTTTATCATATTTTATTTAACCTGAAAATACAAAATAGCAATAAGGAAGTAAAACAATCAACATGAGATTTCAGCGTTCTCCAGCCATACATTGATGCCGAGCCATAATAAAGGCTTTTATCTTCTTCAAAGCAGTTATATTTTATTTTGATATATTTAATATTCTGTATCTAAGTAGACTCTAGAAAAAAGTTTAGCGGATGTTTGGAAATAGGCAAATGCAACCAGACACAGAAGGAAGTCAAAAGAGAGTATCGGTTGGGGGGCTAGTAACAAGTCTGGTAGCTCGCTTGACCACTTCAATGGGGGCCACCCACTGACACTACTTGACTGCTGTTGGGCACCGGTAGTAGAGAAGGAGCTGGGCAAGTGCTGCAAGCAGTCAGTGTAGGAGGAGGAGGAGGGAGATGGCAGGCTGCCTGCCATAGTCCAGCTCTTGTTTTAAATCCCTGTCAGTGCCTGACTGGCTGTAACAAATCATCTGTACAGTAGCCCTCCACCTGTAGGGATTAAGGGGACTCAGCTTAGCTGTCTTGTTGTATTCAGGCAGGCTCGAGCTCCACTAGACTCATCCCTGACACACCTCTGAAATGTCGTTCTACCTCAAGATGTTTCTTGTGCATGCACAAGGAAATATAAAAAACTATAAAGAATTTAGATTAGTGACTACCCTCATTTGAAAGGCCTTTTTATCCTGAACACAAAAATGTAAAATTAGGCTTGCACCTAAAAGGCAGGCCAGGTTGTCCTGGGACTCAACCAGGATGAAGGCCAGGGGCAGAGGGGACAGAAAGAGGAAGGGGAGCTGCAGAAAGTGGGGGACCTGGTATGTCATGATGACATATTGGAAGGGAAGGGGGGTGCTCGATGACAATTGGCCAAGGGGAGGGGCCAACAAGGGCCAAGGGAAGGCTCTTATAAAAGGTATATAAAGCCATGTAATCCCTCTAGGAGCCCCTTTGTTGCTGTACGATTTTCCTACAGCACATTCGTGGCAAGTGGAGGTAAGGACGAGAGGGCTAAGGCCTTTAAGTTTGTTCAAATAGGTACTGTTTAGTATGTTTACAGTTACGAATGCAGAAATGGTCCAGAATTGCATTATGCCATTTAGTTTTAGAAGCCTTGTCAGCTGTGCAAGGTCAGCAGGTCCGTGATACGTGGTACTTGCGGAAAGTTCCGAGAAGGGATGCCGAGACTGGTCGAGGTGCCGTGTGAAGCACAAGATGGTGTTTTTAAACTTGTAGAAAACACTAGTGGTCAGGGAGAAGGCCAGGCCAGCAAGCACAGACAGTTTGGATGAAGGCGCTACAGTTGTCTGGGAGTGACGGTCCATGATCTGAATGATAGATCCGATGGCCAGTAGGGGATGGGGGGTGTGAGTCAGTAGCGTGCAGTGTGGCGAACGAGTGGTGGTCACGGGAAGGGAGGGGAGGGCAAGCACATTTCTTTACTGCCCTCACAAAAGCTAGCATTATGCCTGAGGCTGGGGGGCTCTATACAGGCTGAAGTGCTAGCAGTTGGCCGTGTGATGGTGGAGGGACACTTGGCAATGAGGAAGGGCATTTTTTTCCTCAGCCACAGCAGCATGGGGTTAAAGGCGGGTGCTTCCTAAGACTACGGACGGGTAGGAAGTTTTTCGGCCCCATAGCGTGGGGTAGTTGGCAGTCGAGCAGAACTCGGGGCCGAGCCCAGCATGGAGGAATAGGCTGCTGAAGTAGCATAGAAGTAGGGAACAAGCTGGAATGGACATTGGTACCGGCAGGGGTGAAAAATCCCCAGATGAGGAAGCACAGGGAGGATCAAGGGGATGAATGGAAAATGGTGAGTGAAAGAGAGAGGTTTGCGTGGAGTTATCAGCATGATTGGGGTGTTTTTGTCTTGGGGGAGGGGGGACGCTCACCCTGGTGCTGTTGGGGCCAGCTAGAGGCAAGGGCCAGGCCGAGCGGACTCCCACTCTTCTCGTTAAGCTTGCCGGTATGTTTAAGGTGGCACTAGGTGTATATCGGCCTCGCAGTTGGAAAGAGTGACGGGCAGAGGCTGGATACATGTCCCCTTTTTGTAGCAGGTGGCCACGCTAAAAAAAAAAAAAAAAGCTAATAGAAAGGCGTAGGCACTGGGGTCGGGATTGTCTTTCTTCTCTGGTCTCATTCATGATCAGTGGGTTAGTGTGCTTTTCCCATGGTGCAGTGGATAAGGCATGGTGCTGGGATATTTAAGGGTTGTGGGTTCAAACCCAGCTTTTGTGCAGGCAGCCAGTAAGGGCAAAGTCGGGCATGCATAGAGCAGAGAGTGCAACAAAATGCTATTGACTGAGCTCTGCCCCCTTTTGGTTTTGTGTCGACTATCCCTACTGAATAAGTAAGAGAAACTGGAAGGCATCCAGCTTAATGAAGCCTCATGTCATTCTACTGTTATGTAAGCTAAGAAGATGAGCTACAGGCCCATCCCACATCCTCTAAAGGTCAGGAATGAAACATAAGAGTGTAAACTTATAGGTGTATTTTATGGGGAAGGAGCACAGCATTTATTAAGTTGTGTGCAACCTAATTTTGGGGACGACAGGGCAGCGACCTAACTCGGGCAGGCACAAGGGGGACACGTCTCCATCCTTGGGGATGGGGCCTGGGGCAGGAAGGGATGAGGGGATAGAGCAAAGGGAGTGCAGGAGTAAGTGCTAATGACAAAGGTATGTTGCAGTATGATGGTGTCCCTGCTTGTGCAGTTTTAATGCAGCAGATAGGATGCCACCCAGAAGACACGCTGTGTCCAGTGCTTCCATGTTGGCTGATGCAGCGAAGTTAATGAAGTAGATGACAGACTTGGATGAAGCAGCGAAGAAGAGGGAGGCAGAAGAAGAGACCCAGAGAAAGTGGAAAGAGACCGAGGAAAGGGAGGGAGCCGGGACAAGAAACAAATGACAAAAGAGGGCGGCGCCCGACCTGCCGGCGGCGCCAATCCCAGTCCCAGCAGGACCCTAGCCGAGCGGGGGTAGGGAGTAGATATGAGTAATGAATCAGACTTGAAAAAATTTATTGAGGACTTAATAGGGGATATGGGGGAGCAAGGGGTTTCAAAATTGGAGTGGGCCCTGCTGTCCATCAAGAAAAATGGCAAGCAGGGTAAGGGCAGTTCAGGCTATGGGGGTGGAGATAAGAAGCCATATGAGGGGCCACCTAGTTTCACATTGGGCGACCATGTGCCGGCCTCCATTAAGGAGAAAATTTGGAAGGGCAAGGATGTAGATATATTCGGTCTGGTAGATGAAGAGACAGCCAAAAGATACGAGCAGCGGGAATCGGTGGGCAAATCAGAGATGGCAGTAGCGCTGGCAGTGGTGGGGCACAAAGCAGAAGAAGCTAGGTTGAAATGGAAGAATACTGACACATGTCAAGCGGGTTTCTTGATTTACAGTGCCTTGGTGCTGCAGAAACAGCCAGACTTGGTGATCCCATTATTGACGTACATGGCAAATATTAGGGATGCGTACAAGGCGAAGCTGGGTTTGAGATGGCTAAAGTATGATGAGGCTTTTCGGAGGAGGATGGCAGCTAAGGGACAGCTAAGATGGGATTGCACCCATGCGGAGTTGTGAATGCGGACACTGTCGGGCCCAGCTGCAGGATAGGCGGCGGAACAGTTGAGGCGGGTTTCACCCGTCCGGGCAACAAATACCTGCTGCGCTTTCAATAGGGCATCCTGCTCATGGCCGAGCTGCAAGTTCAGGCATGTATGCTCATGGTGCGGGGGGCACACCCGGCGACGGGGTGCCGGCAAGGGGTACAGAGGTTAGTCAGGCAGGGAGCAACCCCCGAAGCAACCTTTTCGTAATGGGCGGGGAGGACCCAACAGGGGATGGGGGGGCCATGGGATGGGAGGACAAGCAACCACCCACAGGTGGAGCTAAAGGGGAACAAGGAGGGGGGAGGTGGGGGAATGCCCTAGGCTGCACCCCCGTAAAACTGGGGAATGTGGAAGCCTGGATGGCAGGCTATCCAGACAAGGCAGGCACAGAGTTGCTAAGGTTGGGATTTAAGAGCGGTTTTCTGCTGGGTTTCGAGGGGAAGTGGGTGGGGATGAGGGTGAAGAATTTGGGTTCAGTGAAGGGGAAGGAGGATGTAGTATGAAGGAAGATCCAAAAGGAAATCAAAGCGGGGAGGGTGGAGGGGCCAATACTAGAACCCCCTTGTGACCGGTTTAGGCTATCCCCGCTGGGGGTGGTACCTAAGAAGCAGGCAGGGGAGTTCAGGCTCATACACCACCTGTCCTACCCCGACAGTGAATCAGTGTATGGGGGGATACCAGAAGGTTTGAGGGCAGTGTCTTATGCCTCCCTGGATCAGGCAGTAGAATTAGTGAGGGCAACGGGGGGGCATGGTTGGCTAACACGGACATTGAGTCTGCTTTCCAGTTGCTGCCAGTAGACCCCACAGATTGGGACCTGCTAGGTTTCCAATTTGATGGGGGACTGTATTTAGACAAGGCGATGCCCATGGGTTGCTCGGTGGCATGCTCCACTTTTAAGGCTTTCAGCTTGTGGGTGCAGTGGGTGTTCAGGTCACAGTACGGGCATAGAAGAGTGGTCCACTACCTGGACGATTTCCAGCCGGGAGAAGACGCAGGCAATGTTGAGGGATTTTCAAGACATGTGTGCCAGGATAGGGATCCCTCTGGCAGCAGGAAAAAAGGAGGAACAGGCCTGCAAGTTAGAGTTTCTGGGGACTGAGATGGATGCGGAATGAGAGTGCTTCCATTTACCGGGGCATAAGGTAGCGAGGCTGTGGGGGTTACTTACACTAGAGGGGAGGAGGAGGAGGGTGCCGCTGGTACAGGTACCGCAACTACTGGGGCACTTTAAATTCACCTGCAAAGCCATAAGCCTGGGCAGAGCTTTCACGAGAAGATTGGGTAGGGTCACAGGTAAGGCAAGGCAGCCGCATCACTGGGTGGACATAAACAAGGGCATAAAAGATGACCTTTGGGTATGGGAAGAATTCCTGGAGTCCTACAGTGGGATAACTTTTTGGCAGGAAGAATGGGCCTGCAGCAGCGATATGGAGTTATACACGGATGCAGCTGGAGACTACGGGTTGGGTGCCTATTTCAAGGGGGATTGGATATCGGAGGCGTGGCCGGACAGCTGGCAGGAGGCTGGATGGACCAAGGACATCACCTTCCTTGAAATATTTCCCATATTGGTGGCACTGGAGGCATGGGGTGCATGCATGGAGGGGTGAAAGACAATATTCTGGTGCGACAACAAGAGTGTAGTTGAAGTGATCAACAGGCAGAGTGGGTGGACAGAATCTGTGGGGTGGGTCCTACGGCACATGGTACTGCTGGGGCTGTATTTGAACCTGTCTTTCAGGGCGTAGCACATCGAGGGCATGCGGAATGAAGTGGCTGATAGTATCTCTCATTTTCAGATGGAACGATTCCCCGAGCTGGTCCCGGAGGCCGCGCCTACCCGGACCAGGGTGCCGGAGTGGATGTGGGAGATTGGAGGGTGAGAACCAGTTTGCTATACAGAGGGTCATGGGCAGCCAACACCCTGAAGGCTTACGAGGGGGTGTGGGCCAGTTTCAAGGTATTCAGAGCCCAGCAGGGATGGGATACGTGTGACACAGTGCTGGAGGAGCAAGTCATACAGTACATGGTGTTGAAATGGGATGAGGGCATCACCCCCTCCACCATGGGGGTCCAGCTGGCAGGGATCAGCTGTATGTGTCAGGATAGAGGATGGGAAGACTCCATGGGCATCCGCACCATCAAGAGGATGGCACTGGGGTAACAGAGAGGGCAGGGCACCAGACAGGATAGGAGAAAACCCATCATGGGGCCTCTCCTTGCGAGGGTAGTGGGGGCATTGTTACATGTTTGTACATCAGGAAGCGAGGCTTGTCTGTTCTGTACTATATTTGTGGTCATGGCAAAGGGGGCTTTCAGGGTAGGGGAGATGGTGGCCCCCAGGAAACTGGTGGCTGCAGAGGGTCTCCAGAAGGAGAATGTGAGCCTGGAGGATGGGAAGGTGGTCATAGGGCTGCAGAGGTCTAAAACAGACCAGCAAGGAAAGTGCGGCATGGTGGTGATCCATAGGCAGGTGGGCAATTGTGTTTGTGCAGTCCAGGCCATGTGGGTTTACAGCATGATGCAAGGCCCTGGGCCCAGGGCCTGGTTTGCACACTTAAATGGGGAACCAGCTACGGGTTTCCAGGTGGGGGCGGAATTAAAGAAGGCGGTGGCATTCATGGGGGAGAACTCAGATGAGTTTGCACCACACTCTTTCAGGATCTGGGCAGCATTGGAGGCAGCTGCAGTTGGGAAGGGGGAAGGGGAGGTCCAGAGGGTGGGCATCAAAATGTTATAAGAGGTATGTGCAGTGTTGACAACTGCTAACCGATGCCCCCTTTTCTCTCCCCACAGTAGGCATGAAAGGACTGGTGTGGATAGTGGGACACTTGTTCATCTATTGGGCAGAGAGGTTTGCAGCCACCACAAGATTAGGGATGCAGCTGCACCCGGCAACGGAACACACCAAAGTGTGGAGGAAGTGCCTGAGAGGCATGAGGTGGGCGCAACTGCTCTCCCTGCTGGATGAGCTGTGGGTGCACTGGGCAGCACCAGATGGAGTTATTATCCACCTAGGGGGGAACGATTTGGGATCAGTGCCATGGGGGTCCTTGTTGAAGGATATCTTGAGGGATCTAAAGAAGGTGAAGAGTTGGTGGCCGCGAGTAGTCATAGGTTGGTCAGAAGTCACATCCAGGAGGGTATGGAAGGGAGAAAAAGGGCCAAAGACAATAGAAGTTGCTAGGAAGTGACTAAACAGGAAGGTGACCAGAGCAGTAATAGAAATGGGAGGGGTACACATTCAGCATAGGGACATATCGTTTGAGCATGAGGCAGTCTACAGGTCAGATGGGGTCCACCTGACTGAATTCAGCATGGGCCTGTTCCTCCAGCCTTTTGGGGAGTTGGTAGGGGATATTAATAAGAATGGGTGGAGGGGTTGACTCGCATAGGGGGGAGTCCCATCTTCCAGCACAAGCTGGAGATGGGTCAGTGGAAGGGGTCATTTGGGAGCAAGGGAAAAGGGGCAGGTAAGGGAGGGGTGCAGTTACTGTGGGCTGGGGACAAAGGAACCCAGGTGTGGAAGTTACGGGAAGGGGGGAGGGATATAAATCTAGTGGGTGGATCCCTGTGTCTGCACCTAGTGGGGGAGAGTGGTCCAGGTAGGTGTGGTACTCGATTGGTGATTGGAAGGGGGGGCTGGATACTGGTGTCTGGAGCCCAAGAAGAGAGGAGGAGGAGGAATATGAAGAAAAGCTGGAGAAGGACCATGAGGGGGAAGACAGGACTGCTAGGTCCTTTAAAGAAATGGGACTGTTATGTCCACTGTGTAAAAATTGACGTTGTAAATGATATGGTGAAATATGTTGTAAATACAAATTATGTCCTTTTAATAAATACTGCCAACGAGCATTCAAAGCAAGAAGTGGTGGTCTCAGTCATTTCTGGGTGGGGATCCAGGGACAATGCACTCGGCACAGAAATCCAGGGGCAGAGTACAAATAGGTGAAGTGGTATTGGCAACTTTAAGAAAGCACTCATTCAAAAAAAACAAAAAACAAGCTTTTACATACAGTTGATTAACTGTTTAATAATATTATGTATCTATGGTTGCCACTATACATGTGATGCAAACCTATAATCACGTTCCTCACTTGAAGTGAAAAGGGGGGGTGAAGGCCATTATTTTTGTGTTAAAGGGGTCAGTTTTTTACAGCAAGGAAAGAGGTCATTTCTAAAATGTGCAGATAAGCATGGGGACCACTTTTTTCAGAGCATGCACCACCGGCAGCTACCACTTCATACTGCTACTACCCCTACCTAATACAATCAAGAGAAAATCAGAAGTAGTCTACCAGCACTGAGATCAATATGGTTAAGGCACATTTACCAGAAATTACTTGCTTAGAAAAGAATGAGAAAGTGACTGTGATGATGAGCAAGTCCCAGACCAGATCTCTAGTTTAATTGACTCTCCCTGAGTTAGATTTTTACGGCTGCATGAGCCAAGCTCCATGGATGTTATGTCAGCATCAGATTTGCATAAAAGCACTATGGAAGCTCATAACCGGACCACTGTCTGATGTGCTGCCACAGTGCTCTGGCATAGTTTCCAGTGATTCTGTTTATACAGCCCTTCCTGTCCAGGGGCCACATAAACATACCAACTTCCCAGTGCACTACTTTTCCTTTCAGCAACTGCAGAAGTGATGGCCACCATGTACAATATGGTGGCACTGACTTAAACTGCTCATGCTTGACTATCGTGCATACATAGTTAAGTCAGCACTGCCATATTGCGCGTGGCTGACTCTGGTGCAAACTGCACATGTGCAAGTATCATGCATGTGCTGTACTTTAATCACTGCAGTATTACTTATGGCTGATTCTGGTGCAGCAAGTGCACCACATATTCTTTTCAATTCTCCGGCCACTCCTAAAAGCTCTCCACTGCCATATCGGCTCTGACCAGAGTTTGTTTTCTACCTGATGCTTGTTCTCCTTAGCACTCCTTTTTTCCATTTTTTCTTTGACTTGGTATGGGTGACTTAGCAACCCAGTCCCCTACCTCATCCAAATGACAACCACTTCTCTGGGACTTTCATCACCTGACACTTCCCCTTGAATTCCCTCAAGCTGGAGCCAGGTGAGACAGGACCATCCTCCCCCCAACCCAGTTAACACATTCAGAAAGGGTGGACTTTTCTTGGTGGTGCTGTGGAGCAAGTTCAGGCAGGCGAGACTGCTCAGAGACAAGGCAACTTTTCTGTTTTCTTCCTGATTCCCTACTGCAACATGGACAACAGGAGATGCAGTATGGAGGTACACACATCCTATGTCAAACCTGTGGCACCCTCCCTACTGTGTCACCCATGTTTACTTTGTCACCGAGACTCTACTTGCTGACAGCTTACAGCAGGATGGCAAAACACCCCTCCCCAGGAGAGGAGAACTGTCATCTAGACACTTAATCCTGCTCCCCCTGCTGATTCCTAGCAACCCAAGTCGGCTCCCAAACCTGGATTGCTGGCATGGCAGCAGCCGAGGTGGTCCGGACTTCTGCCCTCGGTGTCACTGGGCCATTTTATCTGCAACACTCCAGTCAAGTACAGTAACTCCACATACTGACTACTTTTTCCAACAGTCCATTACACTGTCAGCTGTGTAGACATACAAGAATCATATTCCAGTTGTCCCAACAGCCGGTTCATTTGTGACTTAAGTGGAGGAGAGACAAGGCCAGTTCAAACGTGGGGTCATTGAACTGAATAGTAACTAGCTCAACTATTTTTTTCCCTGTCTGTTGCTTGCACTCTCCAGCACATAGTGTGCACTTCCTATCTTTGCACCATCTATGCCAGCAAAGTTTTATTTCACAACATTTCTACTGCCAGCCAATGTTTAATGAAAAACAAACCATAATTTGAAAAAGATTACAGTTATGAGAATGTTTTGGAACACTCAGCGTAAAATGAGCCAACCTAATAAACAAGGTATTTTGTAAGGCACTAGGCACCTTTGTGTATACAAAATTTGCTTAAAGAGCAACTCTCTATTATAACACAAAATCTCAAAAACACTAGATTTATACTAATTACATTTTATCTTTATTGTTTTCTAGTTATTTATTAATATATTTACTTTCCCCTGCTGTTGGCCTACTAAACATTATAGATAATGCTGGCATTACTTCACTGAGTCTTTCCAAATGTATCTGGCTCTCCCCTGCTAACCACACAATTGATGTTTGTGACATTACAGTCTGTTGTCATGGACAGTATTATGTTCTCATAAAAGGAATGCACTGTGAGGTTAACGGGGGGGGGATGTTTTCAAATGTTTTCTGTACAATCTTTTTAGATGGACTACCACAATGTGCTGTAAATCTTGGAAAAGAACATTGAAAATAAAAAATGTATTCTCTAGTAAGTAGTAACAATAGAAATATTTCATTTAAGAAAGGACATGCTGAAACATAGAGTTGCTCTTTAAGTGAGGAGCAGTACAACAAGCACATTTGCAATTTGAAGTTAAAGTATAGCAATTCTCACTTTTATTTTTTTTACACTCAGAAGTGATATGGACATCATCTCAACACAGAGACAAGCCAAACACCAAGGTATTTTTATGATGAAACAGATTTAAGTGTTCTACTATTAAGTATTTTAATCATTAATATATTAGACCTTACAGATAATTTTTTGAAGCAATTAGCATGCATTGGTTGTTCCTATATTTAATGCCAAATGATTCAATGAAGTAAAGCACAGTAATTAAAAATATTCATTTGAAATGTGCTGTAAATCTCTGTGGCATTAGAGTTAAAAGTCTAAACCACGGTGTTGTCAGCATGCAAATGTAGTGAAACTCCCTTCAAATGTTTTTCAGTATCGTTAATGTATAATGAAAAGTGTAATGAGCCAAAGATTGAAGCATGGGGACACATGTTATGATAGGTATGGGAACAGATCTTATTCTAAAAAGCAGGACCATTTCAGTTATTTCAAAAAGATCACTGCTAAACCGGTCATAAGCCTGATTGTCAAAACCAAAGTCCATTGATTTTGAAAGCAATGCATTCTGATTTTTTGTACCAAATGTTTTTGAAAAATCAATAAAAATTGCCCATGAGTACAAACCTCAGTCCGTGGAAGTCCTGCAACTTTGACAAGTGTAGCAGGTGTACTATCATTTGGTCTGAAACTAGGTTAATTAATATTCATTAATTCATGTATGGTTGAGTAAAGAGTCCATTGAGATGCCACCACTTTCTCAAG
Organism: Neoceratodus forsteri; assembly: GCA_016271365.2. Classification (NCBI taxonomy): domain Eukaryota; kingdom Metazoa; phylum Chordata; order Ceratodontiformes; family Ceratodontidae; genus Neoceratodus; species Neoceratodus forsteri. The sequence continues at coordinate 189,076,988 of CM028137.1, read as the reverse complement.
AATTTTAGCAACAGATGTCAAAGTGAAATATGACAAAATTAGACACTTGTTTGTTATGAATAGCTTTTCATTTATGGACAACAAAAGTAGACTTCCAGTGAGTGGGGTGAGACCCTGTAGCCAGAGATAAACTGTACAGAGAAGTTAAAAGATAACAGAGCATGAGTACTGTATAGCACAGCATGGCAGTCAATTATTAAAGCCATCTACTGTAGTTCAGCTGACTTGGATGAATCCAGAACTAAATGATCCTCCAAACCTGAAAAGAACTAACTGATTGTAACTTAAAGCTTCTATCCAAGCATACAGTAAACTTATTTAGAGGAGTATGCCAACTTCATCAACAGAGAATTACAATGGTTTCCACATTAACAGAGTATATAACTCATGTTATTCTACACAGATCCAAATTGAGACACAATTAATGTTCATTGCCTTAGGTAGAGAAGAATTTTGAAAATGTACCAAGTTGATTAAATATTTTCCCAAAAGCTCTAGGATAATTACCTTCAGAGTCTTCTGTTTCCATCAGCAAATAAGAGGCATTTGCTAAGAAATGGAAACAAGATACTTATGAACAAAAACTAAATAAAATTTATAAATGTCTTAAAGTGACACTGTCAACCTCCTTAGGACTCAAATTTTCCAGAGCTTAAGCAGCACGGGCTAGCTAGTCAGACTGCGCCGGGCTGTGGTGCAAGCCTGTGTGTAGTGCAACTGGGCTGCACTAGGGCATGGACTGATCGATATTCAATGGTGCTGCACCATGGCTCAGCACCATTGAATATGGCACAGAGAGCACACACACACTGCGCATGACACAGTGGCACTGCACCAGCGCAAGACACAGAACAGGAGCAGGGGGATGTGCCAGCACAAGTGCAGTTGCGCTAGGCGCATGACCCATGATATTCTGCAAGGGACATGCAAATGAGGCCATTATGCATACAAGGTGCAAATGGGTACATGTGCATGTCATTATGGCCTCATTTGCATGCGAGGCACTAATCTAGGGCAACTTGCACCTGGCATACTCCCAGGCTGCAGTCATTGAGGAATGACACCCTGCATTCCCATTGTGGTCCCCCTGCTCCTGTACACCCGATCGCGGGCATAGGTATAATTAATATCCCCAGTGATCCAGTGGTAACCCTCCCATTGCCCGATTGTGGGCATAAGTATAATTAAGATCCCTGCTGGTCCAGTGGTAACCCTCCCCATTGCCCAATTGTGGGCATAAGTATAATTAAGAGACCTGTGTGTCCAGTAGAACCCCCCACCCACCCACAGAGGTTCCCCTCCACCCAACACCCACCCTGTCATTGGAGGGTGGCAGCACCCCACCCACATGCCACCCAGCTGCCCGCCCAATGACAATGTACTGTACAGTCTGTACACCTATTGTTCCACTGTGTGAACCAATGGAAGTGCAGACCATACTGTACTACACAGGCCTGATATGTGAATGAATGCGCTAATTCACATATTGGGCCTGTGTAGTACAGTATGGTGTTCATGCCCATTGGTCCACGCAGTGGACCAATAGGCGTACAGACCATACTGTATGCTGTCATTCGGTCGGCAGCCAGGAGGCATGCAGGCTGGGTGCTGTTGCCCGTCGATGATGGGGGGTGCTGGGTGGCAGGGGACCTCTGTGAGCAGGTGGGAAGGGGGGTTCCACTGGACCACCAGGAATTTAATTACACTTGTACACATGATCGGGCAATGGGGGGGTTACCATTGGACCACCAAGGGGAAATGTGTGTGGCACTGGTGTTCTGGGTGGGCGGGTGGTCACCCACAGCAGGTGACTGCTGTGTTGCACCCTGCACTATAGCAGCCTGCCTGTGGGTGTCCCCGACTTGTTCCCTGTTTTTATGGGCACAACTGCACGCCCCCTCTGTGCGGTGCAATGCAGGGGTGTTCCAGCTTATGTGCTGCACATCCCAGGATGAATATCGGGATATGCCACATATGCATGGGCAAGCCCCCTGTATTTGCACCGCATACATTACCTATGTGTCCCTGCACATTGGCAGTTGTGCATTGCACCTTATCCCTTTGAATATTGTACTGGGGCACATTGGTGGGTTGTGCATGGTGCAACAGACACTCAAGATTCAATAGGAAGAGGGGATATTATTGCATCCAGAGTAACTGCAATGTTTAGGGGTGTTTGTCATGTTCAGGTAGTATGCAGTAAGAGTAGATCAAGGATTTGAAATAAAATAAGGTTGAGTGTATTTACACCATTTGCATGCATTCCAGTTCTACTAAGAAAGTAAGAAGCTAAAACACCCAGAAACATCAATGCATTTTAGAGAAGGTAAGCAACCATAAAATGTGGGCTTTCAACTAGGAATAGTATAACACAAAAAAGGTTGACACTGTTCCTTTAAACAATGATAATGATCCCAGTTCCTTTTACAATTTGCCTTTGGGATTCTCCAGGATCTATTTCACATTTTTGCTGTTGAACATGTTTTAATGAATACGAAGGAAAAATTGAAGGTTTTAACTTCCTTTACAAAAAGGAACATGTTGATTACAGATGGTTAAAAACTTGTGGCATAAAAATAATATATTTTTTTATTTTCTTCTATAGGTGAGTATCCTGTTAAGGACATCAAATCAGTCAGCTTTACAGTGGAGTTACAGAAAGAATGTATACAAGACAGATTTGTTTTGTACTATGCAAAACAGTATCAGAAGAAAGTCTAAGGAGAGTGCCATCAGTATTCATTCAATTGTCAGTTTTACTTGTTTCAATACAATAAACCTTTTGAAACTACAAAAAGAGTATGTGGAATTGCTTCATATTGTTCCTATAATAAGAATTGCATCTGAAGTTTGTAATCATATCAGCCTGCTGTCAAATGACAAAAGTGAAATAGTGTCTGAAAGGAGACAGGACATGAAGAATGACATATGACAGACAGGCAACATTGTATTTCTCTCCTTCACTGTTCTTCTACATGCACAGTACTATCATTGTGATCATTATCATGACTGTCTGAGCATTACTTTAAATGTGTTTCCACATACACAGTAAATAAATGATGGTTAACTATAATAAAACTTAGCTTTCTTAACATTTGGGGGGGGAGGGGGGTTCTCCTCCTATTACCAGCAACATAAAATGCATTACTTATTCTTTCTGAAAAGATACTTAATGGTTGGTAACTTATTTAATGGAGTACATCAATTTTGAGATCCAAGTACTATACTGGTTTGCATGTTAACAAAACAATTATTTTTCTAATGGGACATTCTACACAGGTAAACATGGAAACATCTTTAATGTCAAATGCCTTCGATATAGACACATTTTGAAACTTCTCAAGTGAACTGACTATTAAAAAAAAAACTTCTGGAATTATTACCATTAGAGTCATCAGTTTTTTCCCCAAAAAATAGGCCTTTGCTAAGAAACAGCAGAAAGATACTTCTTTCTTAAACAATGATAATTGACACAGTCCCAATTGTAATTTATTGCCTTTACTTTAGCCCAGACTCTATTTCTAATTTTTGTTGTTTAACACATTTTAATGAATGCCAAGGAGAATTTGAGTTTTCCACCTTCTTTCTTTAAAAAGGAGCATGTAGGTTTCAGATAGTTGACACATATTTGTCAATGCCGGTCAGTCACTTGCAGGTTTGTGCTGTGCAGGTATTTGAAACTGATAATGAAGTGCAGCATGGGATATACAGTATAAGTGGAAATACTGTGCACTTTCAAATACAGCATGAGGAATAAAAGGGGAATACTGTACTTTGTGGAACAAAAGTGAGTACACAACTGCTCTCTTTCTCTCTCTCTCTCTCTCTCTCTCTCTCTCTCTCTCTCACACATGAGCTCTGAAGATACACAGAGCCAGAAAGACAGGCACAGCTATATAGAGAGACAGAGAGAGTGAACGGAACACCATGCTAGTGCTGCACCAATCAGGTGACAGCACTTCACAGACAACTGTTCTCTATCTGTCACATGTCACCAGCCACCAGGATGAATGATGGACTATCTCTGTACCTGATGAAGCTCTTACATACTCTGTGCTGTGACTCTCACTCCCAATGTTTGTCTCTCCTCATGGTGCACTTTTCCCAGTCTCCTTTTGCTCACCTGACCCTCTACACTCTTTTTGTAACAGACCTAGGAGGGTTGTCTGTTTGCTGCTTGTATGGAGGTCTGCAGAGTGGGTGGATGGGTACAGACAACACCGCATTGGCAACAGCTGGAATGGTGTTGGGGAGTAACTGCTGGGGGGGCAGGGAAGAATGGAGACTCACTGTCTGCCTGATGAGGCTTTTATACACTCTATTGCCCTGTATCTCATTACCAATGTCTGTCTGTCCCTGAGCAGCACTGTGCCCAGTCACCTGCCACCCACACAGACCACCCTGCACACAAAAATGAGCCACTTTCCAGTCAACACTTTTTTTACAACACACAGATGATGCTTCACTGTGCGGTGCTTGCATGGATGTCTGTTGGGCCAGTAAGCGGGTACAAACAAATCAACATTGACACTACCTGGAAGGCTGTTGGGCATTGACTCCAAGGGGGCAGGGAATGACAGAGACTTGCTCTGTGTGTCTGCTGGGGTGTTACACAGTCCTGTGCTCTGTCACTCCTGATGTTGGTCTGTCCTTCAGGTGCACTGTGCCTGCAAATGTCACCTACCTGGACCACAGCACACAGAACTTTGCAGAATTTCAAACAGCACTACTGTGTGTCACTCACATATGTCTGTTCAGTATGCCTAACCCAAACGGTCCACAATGGGAGTGTATTTATTTCTTTCGCTGTGCACTGGCACTTGGTTTGTGTTGATGCTGGGGCTCAAGGGGCTGGGATCAGTACTGGGATGGTCATGGAGTGGAGTCAGTGTGGTGGGGCCTGGAAGAACGTAGACACAAGCAGCAGCACTGGATGGTGCAATTTAAGAAAAAAAAAAGTAAGTTTAGCAATTTAAATACTGTGAGAGACTGCGGGCTGTATTTTTCTTATTCAGGACTCTAGTTGAAAGATTCAGTGTTCAAGCCCCAAATACCCACCTATAGTGATGCCCCACTGGGAGAATGATCCATGAGTTATGCAAATGAAAGAAATGAAGCACTCATTGGAGTGGTTCATTTCTTTCAACTAGGCAAAGTGCCATGTCAGCAAGCATACCTAGTGTCATGACCAAAGTGCCTGGTCATTGGTCTACACTGCCAAGTCCATTGCAGTTTCAGCTGTAATTGGCTCTGCAGTGACACACCTCTGAAATGTCATTTGTAGCAAGACATTCCTTGCTCAAGTGCAAGTGAACATAAAATCTTGTGGGATAAAAATAAATATTTTTGATTTTTTTCTGTAGATGAGTATTTTGTCAAACATACCGGATCAGTCAGCAGTACAATGGATTTATAGCAAAGGTGTATCCAGGACAGATTTTTCGTAGGCTACAAAACAGTGTCAGAAGAAAGTCTAATGACAGTGCCATCACTATTCATTTCATTTATCAATTTTACTTATTTTTGCAATACAATAAACCTTTTGAAATTACAGAAGTGTGTGGAATTGTTTCATATAGGGTCCTAGAAAGGAGCTGCTCCTGGGTTTTGTAGTCTTGTCAGCCTGTTGTCCACTGACAGAAGTGAAATGGTAACTAACAGGGTACAGGATATGCTGAATGACTGGAAACAGGCAGGCAACATCTTATGTTTCTTCATCACTATCCTTCAACATCTGCAGCTCTGTCATTATGATCATTATCACTATTGTCTGAACATTGCTTTGGAAGTGTTCCTGAGTACACAATAAATGTACCATAGTTACACTGATGAAAGTTCTCTTTTTAACATTTTTGGGGAGCAACTTTCTCCTCCCATCACAGGCAATATGCATGAGTGCTTATTCTTTCTGTTGGTGAGAAACTTAAATACAAAAGTCACTTTTTTGCAATGCTGGCCAGATTGTGCTCTTTTCACACAATAGTTAAGTTGACCATCTCAAACATTTGTTTTTCTGTGGCACTTTAAGAACTCATCCACCATATTGCTGTGTAAGTAGTTTGTAATAGAGAAGGAGCAGCACTGTCTTTCTCTATGTCATCCATTCCTGCCTAAACATTGCCCTTTGATGAACCAGAGTTTATACAAATTGTGTCCAGGCTACCTTCACTTCTTCTTTTTTTTTTTTTTGTTTAGTTGTTTAACCAGGAGTAGCACACTAAGCTGAAAGCTTTTTTACAGGAGCAACCTGGGAGTACAGGGAAGTTAAATGACTTGCTCAGGGTCACACAGTATGCAAGTGGAATCTGTGGGATTCAAACCCAGGTCTGGTCTGCTGGATGTCACCAGATTTGTAGCTCAGAGCCTTAAACCAATGCACTATACTGCCTCCCTACTGAAGTGCTTTAAAGTCTTAGTCTGGGTCATCCAAATGACAAAATCATAACATGAGCAGGAAAACAGAATGAAGGCAACTCAAACAATTCAATTCTTTCAGTCATTAAATTTCCATCTTACGCATAATTAATGGACATTATTAAATCACCAAAATGCCATATCGCGAGGCTCTATATCTGCTATGGAATTTAATGTACAGTCTCTTTAGTGTCATGCTGTGTATAGCTTTAATCCTCTCTTTTATCAAAACCTTAAAGAGTCATATTCTTTATAAGGCAACAGAAAAACACCCCTCTCTGAAATCGAGTGCCTCACTTGTTAGAGCAATGCTGAGGAACTTGCACTGTCCTTTGGCCATCATCCATGGAAAAAAAGGAGTTCATTAATTATGTATATGATGAAAAATTAAAGACTGAAAGAATGTATTTGAGTGGCATTCATCCTTGCTTCCTGCTCATTTTATATGCACAAAACCAATTTCTCATGATGTTTGATTTCTAATGCAAGGTTTTTTTTATGGGATTGTTTCAAGCCTTACTGGGATCTGTTTCTTGCAAAGGAGCATGGTAATTGTCATGTTCAGCAGCTGCGACAGTGTTTTTTTCAGTCAGTGTTTTCATTTCATTTACTGTCAGTGACTCAGTAGGTAGCAAACGCACCTCTGGGGCTAGAAGATCAGAAGGTTGTGGGTTTTAGCACCACTCCAGGCACTTGGGATAATACTCATAACTGACACTGTAGTGCAGTGCAAGGGGAGCGGGTGCTGCACTGTTGAGGACCATCTTTTGGATGAGACATTGAACTGAGGCCCTTTCTGCCCATCTCTTATTACTGCCCTTGTGGAAGCAAAAGATCAAATGGTACTTATCAATAAGGGAAGAGGATTTTTATTTTATTAAAACAGAAACAATAGAAAAGTAATACAAAGAAACCTTAGTTACATAAATAATCCCATGAACCTAAATACTGTATATACAAACATCTATAAATTAGTTAAAGAAATCAAATATTTCTTAGGCAAAAAGCAAATAAAAACAAGCATTTGTCAATGCCGAACGTTCATTTGCAGGTATGTGCAATGGTGTTTGGCATTTGTGCAGGCCCTCCTCCCAAGTTGTATCCATGTCCCTTTAGCATTCATATTCCAACAGAGTGCCTCTCTGCAATTCCTCTTGCATCAGATCAATATCTCACCCTCATTCTTCTTAAGTGTCTGTCTTAGAAACCCCAACACCCTTGGCGTGCTCAAGGGTATGAGCCTGTGTGGAAACTGAGCAACCTGTATTTGTAACACAGTCATTCAGTGGAATTATTTCACCAAATTTTCAACAGAGGCATTTTGTCACCTCTGGTAATGAACACTGTCACTATGATTTTCTTATTGTGTAACGAGCAATGATTTCCCACAGCGACCGGCGCTATTCTGCGCCAGAAGTGTAAAAACACATTTCAGCCAGGATGTGAAAAATGATAGCTATACTGTTCACAAGGAGGTGTGGGAAAATGCAAATGTTAAAAATCTGGAGTGAAAATATGACAAATTCGCGAAGTTACAAGCGAGCATGGAAACTGTGCAATGCACGCTCATAAAACAGTTATGTTTCGGAATTTTTGCACTGAATTTTCAACATAGGCATTTTAGGATGTCTGCTCATGAACAGTGTCACTGTGATTTTATTACTCTGTACCAAACATGATTTCTCAGAGTGGCCGCACTATTGTACACCGGAAGTGTGAAAACACATTTCAGCCAGGATGTGAAAAAATGACAGCTGTACTGGTCATAAGGAGATGTGGGAAAATGCCTATGTTGAAACTCTAGAGTGGAAATATGACAAATTCACAAACTTACGAGTGTGCATAGAAACTACGCAACACACGCTCGTAACACAGCCCTTTTATAGACTTTTGCCACCAAATTTTCAATATGGTCATTTTAGGACCTCTGCTCATGAACAGTGTCATTGTGATTTCTTACTTTGTAGTGAAAATTGATTTCCAACAGGGACAATGCTATTTTACGCCAGAAGCACGATAACACATTTCGGCCAGGATGTGAAAAATGACAGCTGCACTGTTCATAAGGAGGTGTGGAAATATGCCTATATTGAAAATCTGGAGTGAAAATGCTACAAATTTACGAACTTATGAGTGTGCGTGGAAACTGCACAATGTACGCTCGTAAAACAGTCATTTTTTGGAATTTTTTCACCAAATTTGCAACATAGGCTTTATTGGAGCCCACCTCATGAACAACAACACTGTCATTTCATTAATTGGTCCCAAAAGGTGATTCCACACAGTGACCACAAAATCATATTTTGGGACTAGATAATGCCATGACAGTGACTGCATTCATGAGAAGGGGTGTCAAGAACCCCATGTGAAAAAGTTGGTGCCAAAAGTCAAAAAAATGGCTGAGATATCCACCTAAGTTGGAAACCCCCTATTTATGCCATTATACAGCTTACCTGCATTTCTTCAGTTCGCGTTTGGCTTAGAAGCATGCAGACATATTCCTGCTCCACCAAAGATTATCACGCCGGGCTCTGGGGGAAAGTATGGGGTGAGGAGGGTGTTAGGAGGTGGGGACACAGAGGGTGGGACCGGGTTGGCTGGGGGCCGGGGACTCACTGAGGGACCACTTTCTTCTTTCACAGGGAATTGTAAAAAAAAAAGAGGAATGGATGCTTTTGGCATGCTAGGGTGGGCTCCCAGTGTGCCACCTAGGTGTTTTTGGGGTGGGGGCAGGGACTCCCCAAGGGACTGTTTTCTTCTTTCACAGGGAATTGTAAAAAAAAAAAAAAAAGGAACAGACACTTTTGGCACACTTGGGTGGGTCCCAGCGTGCCACCTATGAGTTTGTTGGGGTGGGGGGCCTGAGCCGGCAGGGATTGGGCACCCCCTCCAGCCATAGAGTGGGGGAGGCATTAACACACTGTGGTGGGCTCCCAGCATGCCAACTGGTTGTTTGTTTTGAGGGGGCTGCAGCTGATGGGGATTGGGCACCCCCATCGGCCACACAGTGTGCCTGGGAGGTGCATGAGCCGAGAGAGATTGGGCACCCCCCTCGGCACACAATGTGGGGGCCAGGGAGAACAGTAATGAGGGAGGGGAGGATATTAGCAGAGGGAGGATGCAGGAGGGATTTCATGCCGAGCTGTGCATGACAGCAGTTCAGCTGAGGTAAATATGCTAATTGCATACACGCTTCCACCACTGATTGCAGCAGACCTTTTCTTAGAAGTGAAGACCAACACAACCAAACTGCTTTCATACACAACTCAGCATGTATTGATCCTCTAGCATTGCACCTGCTACACTGAGCACTACATTGGTGAGGAGGGTCACACACCTCCAAAAGTAGAACTGTCGCAAGACGTTCCTTGCACATGCACGCAAGCAAACGTTAAAAAATGAAATCAGAGTTTTCTTTGCTGTCCTTCTTAGTTTCAGCGTGGTATCCAGTGCTCATTTTCCCAATGTATTTCCATGTCTATATTAACGGAATTAATCATATCTTTGCCATGCATCTCACTTACATCTTGAGATATTTTCTACATTAAGTCTAGTAACTGAACCACCTGTTGTTGCAAAAAGAAAACAAATGGCATCTAACTTCCCATACACACCTTTATATGCAGCAATTGGACCACTGACAGATCATGTGCTTAACTTCTTTTTAATAAGTGATTGCAAAACACCTCCAGAACAAAAAAGACACACTTCTGCCTTCATTAAAAAAAATAATAATTACATTTCAAAGTCCAAATGCAAAGACTCACTGTTAACAGTGAGCTCTCTTCCCAACACTTTGGCTGAAACCCAAGTCTTCCTCAGAGGGCGTGGCTCAAGCATTGCAGCATTGTAGCTTATATTCCAGTCCCTTAGCCATGTTAGAATCACAAATTAGGGTTTTTAATAGTTTAAAGCAATTCTGTGTAAAGGCTAAGATTCTCTCATCATACAATTTTTGGAAATATACATAGCACTGAGCATTATTATAACAGCATGATCACAATTCTCTTAGCCACATCGGTGTTAGTTCATAAGGTAGCTGAATGGTTCAATTAATATTGTTCTCTTAGCCGCATCAGTGTTGCTATTTAAGGAAGCTAAATAGTTTGGATCAGCACAATGTGAAATATACAAGTTTTGCCTTGCACTTACAATTTTATATATTTCTCTTGTAGTCATTTACTTGTCTTTAGCCAACAGTACCCAATTCAATAGTTGTGCTCATCCAAACTGATACATCTAATATTCCAACGCCCTAGTGTAAAAAATTTAAATTACAAGAAACTAGTAACAGATTCCATTATCGCAAGATGAATGCTTATGTAATACATTATTGAACTACTTCCTAAGTGGAAGCAAAAGCTAAAAACCCAAAAAGAGAATCTGGACACATGTCATGTGACCACCCGTTTGGCAAGTGCCTTTTGCTCACTGCTCATTTCAAATGGGGATCCACACTGACAGATGAACCAGATTGAATAAATGAAGGTGGGTGGAAAAGCCAGAAAAGGAATAAAACAGGAGACTGAGGATTCAAAATCCAGACAATCAAATCAAAACAAAACACAATAGTTCATCCTGTCAGAGAACATACTTACAGTACATAACTCATTACAGTGGTTGACTGATCAATTTTAACAGAAGTTAATTTAATTAACCAGAAAAGGTTTAAGGTCTCATTGTTCATTAAGACCCCCAGTATAGTACTTACCAAATTGTAAATCCATGTACTTTCCTTTTTCAGGAGCAAATTTTCTCTATCTCCCCCACATCTTAGTGTTGATACCATTCCAAGTCTTTTCCGGTACCTTGATTGAACAAGTTAAACAATTTAAGTACCTGGGCTTATTGATAGATGAGAATCTTTCCTATGAACCCCATATTCTCCATATGGTAAAGGTGACTCACCAGCATCTAGGGGCCTTATATAGGTTATCTCCTTTACTCACTGATACTACACGTCATCTGTTGGCTCAAAGTTTTTTTACTACCATTAATTGATTTGGGGGTTTTGTTTTACTATTTTGCAAAGGAGGGTTTGTTATCCATGGTAAAAGTGTTACTTAATTCAGTTGCTAGATATGTAGTGAAATCCCCATTAAGGGTCCATCATTGTAATCTCTTAGAGCATGTGGGATGGCTTCCTTTGGATGGTAGATATAAACTTCAGTTGGGTATTTGTGCAAAAAAGGTGATACTTAATAGAGTCCCTGATTGCTTCTCTCTATTTTTTAAAAAGCAGAATTCTCGGGCAAATACTTGGTCAACAGTTACATTTTCTCTTTGCATTCCAAACATGCTTACTTCCCTTGGACATAGGGCTATATCTTATATGTTACCCATCTTTCTTAATACAATACAATCAGCTTTTGACTCTATGAATCTTTCCCTTTGTTCTTTTAAGCATAAGCTGAAAGAGTACCTTTTTACAGAATGTAAGTGTAAATGTTATTGAATGACAATATTATGATATATCAATTTGTACCTGTCTCTATTTAAGTTGTATGTATTTATATTGTATGTAATTGTTATTTGTACACTGATCACCCATGAAATTGGGTCTATTTTGGCACATGGTCCTATTAGTATAAATAAATAAAACAAAACAAACAAGTCCCATAAATCTAAGGCATTTAGGTTCAGAGGTATGTGTATCTACAAAGTGTGCCCCTACAGGAGTATGAGTTATTCTGTTATCCACAGAGCAGACATGTTCTTGAATTCTTAGTTTCAAATTTCTTACAGTTTTACTCACATATATGAGTCCAAATGAGCACCAAGGCACATAAACAACAAAGTTAGTACTACAATTAATATATTCCCTCATCTCAACCACTTTCTTGGTGGTAGGGTGAGTAAATTGCTTTTCTTGGGCTGTATACATACAGATGTTACAATTACCACCTTTAACTCCTGGCTTAGATTTTTTTGGCAGCCATGTATCAGTCTTTGAATCGTCCACTGTACTGAACTGGTTATTTACCAGTATATCTCATAGGCTGGTGCCTTCCTTAATGTAACATGTGCTTTCTCACCCACTGCTCTGCCCACTTCCTCATCACTCATCAGTATGGGCCAAATTATGTGAATAGCCCTACCCATTTGGTCTGCTAGATTATTATATTCTGTAACAAATGTAATGGGGCCATATTCTTTACCCATTTTAACTGACCCTTTTAGTAATTCTTGTCTGTCTATATTCCTTGCCTTTTCCTTAGATCTAGCCAATAACTTGCTATCATATCCTCTATGTAAAAAACACTTTTCTACATCAGAGGTTTGTTTCTCAAAGCACTTCACAGAATTGCAATTGCCCCTAAGTCTCAAAAACTGGCTGAATGGTATGGAGTCCTATAGTGCCATGGGTGTGCACTAGAAGCTTGTAAAAGGTCATTAGTAGCAGTCACTTTTCTAAAACCATTTGTTTCAACCCTTTTATCAGTATTGCTATATATGGTAATGTCCAGGAAGTTCAGGGTACTAGAGTCAGTGGGAAGTGTGAAGCTGAGATTATATTCATTCTCTGAAAGCCATTGCATGAATGATTTCATCTACTGGGTGTCCCCATCCCATGCATACACCACGTCATCAACAAAACAGTACTAAGACTTTATTTTACTGTGGAGAGGATTCACCTTTTTGTCTAATATGAGCTGTTCTCCCCCAAAGCCTAGAAATAGATTGGCATAAAATGGTGCCATCGCTGCCCCCATTGCCATACCACACACCCTCATAAAATGGCTATTTTCAAATTCAAAATAATTATGTTCTGTGATAAATTACAGGGTTTGAAGAATGAAGTCTACTGGAATTTGAACCCACTGGGTAAGTTTCAAGAGAAAATGTTTGCAAACTGAGATCCCTTGCCTATGCTGAATTAAGGTATGCAGTACCTCTACATCAACTCCAACCCATTGACAGGTATCTTTCCATTAAAAATCTTCAAATTTTTGTAAAACATCCCCTGTGTCTTTAAGATAGGATGGTATTAGTGGGACATACTGTTTCAGAAAAAAAAAATCAACTAATTTCCCTAGATTTTCCATTAATGAATTTACACTTGACACTATAGGTCTCCCTATTTTTTTTTTTTTTACATCCTTGTCAACATTTGGAATAATATAAAATGTAGGTGTTGTAGGATGTTCCTTCCAAATATATTTAAACTCAGTATCAGAGATCTCATTATTCCAACATCCATCTTACAACAGTTTGAATAACTTCTTTTTAAATGTAAATGTTGAATTCGGTGGGATCTCCCTGTAATTGTCAACGTTTTCTAGAAGGGAAAGGACAATACATCTATAATGTTCTCTGTTTAGAATCACTATGTTACCCCCCCCCATCTGCTGGTTTGGTAATACTGGGGCCTATTTTCTTAGTCATGTAAACTGCGTGCAAAAGTGATGTAACCAAGCTGTATGCCTATGCACCATGCAAGCATCACTGATGGTGCCACATTCATGAACATGCGCATGAGGTGGGGTGGAGAAGGAGGCAGGGAGGACAGATGTGCAGAGGGATGTGCAGGGGTGGTCCCAACAGCTGCATGGCATGTGGACACACCCCATGACCCCATCATATATGATGAAATGCATCCCTTTCATGGATGCTCATAAGGAAATATACAGTCAAAATGGCCGACCAAGCAGCTCAGGGGGAACAGAGTGTCAGGCTGTGGTCAGTGGACTGGCATCTGTAGCCACCAAAGGGTGGTGGGCATGTGGCACCAGGCATGGGTGAGCACCCAGAGGGCACCAAGAAGTTGAGGTCCATCAATTTCACCCTCATGCAGGTGTAGGAGTTAGTCTCTGATAATCAGATGAACTATGACTTCTTGTATGGGGCACAGGTCCTAATCTCAGGACACCAAGCAGAGGATCTGGTTGGACATACAGGCAGCCATCAATACCACTGTTCAGTAGGCACAGACACTCTCCGCCATCAAACACAAGTGGCATGACCTCCTGTCCACCATAAAGCATAAGCTGTCTGCTGCCAACAGGGCCATCATGGTTACTGGTGGGGGTCCCCCATCACCAGAATACATGCTGAGCCCCCTGTGGAGACCATCATGGAAATCTCTTTGCAGGGGGGTGTTAATGCACTGCCAGGTATGTTGAGTCCATGAAGTGATGATCAGGATGGATGAGTGTGGGTCTGGTTTGTGACACTGCTAGCTTGACTGACATATGTCCCACAGTGCCATCCACGAGCAACCACCCGGGGGATCATAGCCATGGTATAATGGGACACAGCAGTGCAGGTGTCCATGGAAGGTAAGTATGAGGCACCACTCCACCTGCTGGACAGTGCCACATGTGCCTAGGCTGAATAGAGTGACAAAACACATGTCAATGCATCCATTGAAAGGTATCACCCAGGATATGTCAGCAACAGAGGAGGCTGACATGAAAAGGTACAAGGCAGGCACCTGTGCAATGGAGGCCATGGAAGAGGGGACATTGCGCATGACCACAATGACAGATGCATGCAGGGAGGCAACACGCCACACTGCCACTGTGCCACTGACACTGCACACTGTACCCAGAACCATGGCCATCCCAGGAAGGGTTGGTGAGAGGGATACATCTGCAAACAGAGCCCCCCAGGATGAGACCCCCCCAACAGCTGCACTCGTACATGAGGCCCCCACAAGCACCAGTGGTGGAGCACTTGACAGTCATGGTAGAGACAGTCAGTGATGTGACAGGAGGGCATCTGCCATGGGTGTCCTGCAGAAACACTACCTAGAGCTGTGCCATCTTGATCGGGACAGGCTTACAGCCCAGTGTGAGAAAATGGAGGCACTGCAGCACCTCACTAAGTTGGTGGAAGGCATGGTTTGGGGTATTGACCACATTGGTGATATGCTGGAGTGGGTAGCAGAATGTATGCTGGCAGGGGCATCCACCACTGTGCCATCACCCACACCATCCCACACCACTGGACTCACACCCACCATCACTGCATCATCCCACAACACCACCATCCCTGCTCCCATCACCACACCCTTTATCACCAACACCTCTGACAACCCCACTACCACTACCGGTCAACAGGGAGCCATAAAGTCCCCATCTGGGTCCACACCATGTCTACGTGCAGCAAGGGCACAGAGGGGTGCCCCCCTGAGTGCCCTGCTGCAGCTTCTGGGTGTATGTGTGATCTCCATCTATGGCCACTCACAGTCATAATGGCACATGGTATGAAGCAGGACAGTGCACAGTCACTGTTGCACACATGGTGACACCCCCACACAGTAACATACAGACCACACAACCCACCACACACATGGGTGCCAAACCATGCACACACACCACAATGAGACCCCCAGGTGGTGCTGTGGCCCAGCCCCTGCCCTCCTGGTGACCACACCATCACCAGGGAACCGATTATGCACAGGCCATGGGACACGTGGCCCTGTTATGGGTGGTGGTGGGCCACATGGGCACATGGACACTCAGATCTGTAGGTATTTATGGTGCTTAGGGGCCATACACCTATCTACCAAATGAACCACGTGCCATGGCATGTCGGATTGTATGGCTGGAGGGCATGTTCTGTGTGGGCTTGGGCTCCAGAGGCCCATCACAAGGGTGCTGGGTGCATTGCTGTATGAATGGAGCTGGTAGTTGGCGGTGCTCACAGATGTTATGCAGCGTGGCACACACGGTGAGCACTCTGCATGCCATCCCTGGGGCAAGCATCATTGTGCCACCTGTTTGATCAAGGCATTGGAACTGCATCTTCAGTACACCAATGGTCCTCTCAATGAGGGAATATGTCCTCCTATGTACCTCATTGTATGTCTTCTCTGCCTGTCTCTGAGGTGCCAGGTACAGCGTCAACAGGTATAGGCATAGTGGATAGCCACTGCCACCTGTAGATGGAGAAATGGTGCACCATGGCTCACCTCCACCCCTGTACCCACCATCACATATAACTACCTAGCAGCCACTCATCCAAACTTCCACATGCTGTGAGATATGCACCTAAGCCTGAGTTTTTGAGGACATATGTGTCATGGTACAAACCAGGGCACCTCACACACACATTGGTAATGATGCCATGTGCATCGCAAATGTCTTGACAATTTATGCTCTGGAATCCCTTCCAATTCCTGCATGCCACCTCGTTCATGTACAGGGACAGGATCACCACATGAGTGCCATCAATGATGCCCATGGTATTGGGCATGTCATGCATGGCATAGAACACCTCCTTGGTCACCTGTATCTCCTGCAAGGACATTGGGAACCATATGTGTTACCTTACATCTTGAAGCAATTCATCTATCACCTGATGCACAGCATGGGACACAGAGGACTGGATTACACCCATCACATGGCCACACACACATGCTGAAATGAACCTGTGGCATAGTATGATAAAGCACACAGCACCTTCAACTCCACTATCATGGCCTGTGACTGGAGTGTCTATGACCATACGGGGAACCTATCCAGGCATTGGGTGTCCTGTAGCTAGGCAGCCTGCAGACATGTGCAGTACACATGTAGGTGATTCTGTGCTTGTCTGTCATGTCTCTGCACCATCCTGGCATCCAGCAGGACAGCGTGTAGCAGTAGTCACAGGCACATTGCCTTGCTGATCCATAGCAGTGTATTCATCCTGCGGGGCAAGCACAGACTGTGTTGTAAAGCTGCTTCAGGTGCACAGGCCTGCTATGCACAGCTTCCTGTTGCACAGTGCTGCATGGACCCAAGGTGTCATCCTGCATTGGGAGTATACGAAAGTCACTGTCACAGATTGATATGGCTGCTGTGGATGGCCGTGTTTTGCTGGTAGATTGACTCATGGGCTATCTTGACAAGCTGTGGAGGATATCTTCCCATTGCTATTAGGAGATGCTGGAGATTGATGCCGTATGGTGGGTCATGGAGCCAGCTGAGATAGGTAGGTATCAGGTGCTGAGGGGCACCACTGGTTGGGTGTTTGCCATTTGCTCCCTACTTATGTTATGTCTATGCTTGTGTCTCCACAGGACTTTAATGGCTGCCCAGAGGAGTTCACTCTGAAACTCTATGACCTAGGGGAAGGGGCCACTGGGCAGCTGGTGGCGGATCAGCAGCACTGACATCTACTACAAGGATGATTGGGGGGCCTCAAAGGTGGTACCACTGAGCTATGCATCACATGGTGTTAAGTGCTGCTGTCATACATCTGCATGCCACTTATGTGCCTCTGTCTGTGTTTTCTGCCATTCCGGGGCACAAAGGCTCGCTTCAGCGGTTAGTGCTGGTACAGCAGCACTACAGTGACAGTACCCCATGAGCTCCTCAGAGAACTCGGAGGAGGCCAAGTGACATTCGGAATGAGGAAAGGGCAACAGAGATGGCTTGATGCTGGGGGGCCTGTTATCACATCATGGTGCACTACAACAGTTGCTTCAGTCAGAGTAAATAAATACATTTGTGCCAACTTACCATGTGTCTGTGCTTTCCTTTGTGTGTGACCTGGCCTTCAGGCTGTGTGTGTGTGTCTCTTTGGGGGGGCATTGTGGGGGCATCAGCCCTGCTACTTGGACCAGCATGGCTGGCCACAATTGCTGCAGATGTGCCTCACCATGTGTGTTGCACAGCCTGTGCCAGCAGCCTCTTCCATCTGTGTGGCTGCCCCGGTCACTGGGTCAGTGTGGGCATGTCACGCAAGCAGGGTGTGATGTGCTGACCTATACAACCAGGTGGGGTGGTGTGTTCCTGGGATATACTGCCCCTCCCACAGTTTCCCACATTAAACATCATTGCAAGGGGTTGTGCCTGCAGGGTCTAGGCCTGCTACTACCTCAGGCAGCAGCACCCTGACACTCATGACTATCCACTGGTGTGACCCACAGCCTAGTCCACCTGTTGGGGGTGTCAGTCTGGGCCATGCTGTTGGATATGTGCAGGGCCCATATCCAACCTCCAATGGTGGCATGTACTCGCACCCCCATGGAGGCATAGCCTTTGGTAGTGTGCATCCACTGGCCATTGTGCCACACCTGTGTCATGCTGCTGTGCCTGTCTGTCACTGTGCACCATGTATGGGTCCTTTATAGCTGTTTCTGCTGGGCTTATCAGCACCCCCATTTCTGCACATGAATTGCCGATGTAACTGGTGTTGTGCATGCACATGCCTGTGGGCTGTGGAGTCTGCTGTGCAGGAACGCCCCTATGCCTGTGCGGTGCTTACATGCTGTGCTGGTCCATTGGGGGCACATGCCCACAGTGTTGCATGCCTGTTGTGCATTCTGCAAATGCGGTGTTCAAATGCCTTTCATGTGTATCTGCAGGAATGTGGTGGTTACGCGCGGCATGTACCTTGAAGGATAGGCCCCAATATCATTATTTCCTGCAAGCCCATTGAGTGCAGCTCTCTGTGCATTTGTTAAGTTTTGTTTTGTGTGCCCAAATTTGCATTTTTAATAATGTCTTCCACTTGTTTTGTAACTATCTTTTCTAAAACAGTTAATAACACTGCTATTACTATAGGGGCACAACACAAATTTTTCATTAAATACGCTTTTCCTTTCTGAAATGATGTCTCCCCCAGAACCCCCAGCATCAACATTATTACCTAATATCCCAAAGTCCACATTAGATGTCTGGGCTTCTAGTAGGTCTTCAAGAAGTCCCAAATTCCAAAGATCTTGCAAAGACATAACCTCCTCCAGCACTGGTTCACCTCCATCAGGGGGCATGTTCATTGAAGTAGAGCCAATTTCAAATAAAAAATCCAAGTCCTCTTCCTAATTTGGTAAATCCACACTTCTTGTTTAAGTCCCATATTTGTGGATGGTCCTTTATTTTCAAAAAGGTGCTTTAATCTGATTTTTCAGAAGAATTTTAATAGATCCACTTGTATCTGAAATGCATTAGGTTTTGGGGATATAGGCAATACTTAATCCTGTTTGTAATACAGTAAACTCTTCTTCTTCTTTCAGTATTGTGCTAGATAGATTATTTATTTTCAGTTTTGCATTTTCTTCCCCCTCAGGACTAACTGTATTTTTATCTCTCTTCCTCCCTCCCTCTTCCCTCTCCATGTTTTTCTTTTTTTCTTTCCAGTGTTTGTTTCTGATTCTTTCTTGTCCCAAAAATATTTTAGCGTTGCTGGTATGTCTTCACTCCCTGATGCTCTCACTCGGGATCTGCTGTTTCTTCCATTGCTACTGGCAAACCACACCTTGGATCAACTTCTACTTCTTCTTCTTCTTCTTCTTCTTGAGTCCCAAGCAAAAATATGGTTGTTGTTATCATCTCCCTGGTCTCTAAATAACGTATTCTGTTTTCTCTAAATTAATTCAGTTTCATGTTTTTTTTTTTATCTGCTTTACAATGATGTCTCATGCTTTTTAAAATCTTTGTGGACTTGAATTTTAAAATAGAGCATTTTACTGATTTAATCTCTTCTGACAAAGCCTTCTATTTATCAATGTGTTCCTTATTAGTTCAGTGAATGTTCCAGAATAAGCAGCTGCTGCTGTCATCCATTCTTCCCTATGTTTTAAATGATCAAGTTCATATGATGTTGAGACTAGTACTCTGAAGTCTCTAGGCACTTGTTCCTTTTC
The DNA here is from genome assembly GCA_016271365.2 of Neoceratodus forsteri. NCBI lineage: Eukaryota > Metazoa > Chordata > Ceratodontiformes > Ceratodontidae > Neoceratodus > Neoceratodus forsteri. The sequence goes on along the minus strand of CM028137.1, from coordinate 189,056,995 downwards.
AAAATACTTTTCCGAAGTTATAATGTTATAAATAAGATCTAATTCTTTGCACAACAGTTTCTCTAATTTAAAGAGCAGAGACTTATTATCACAGTCAGTATTCTGAGGTTCCTCTGTATTTAAAAGTTTACTTCTTGCCTTTTGTTATTTATTAACCAGTCATCCCAGCTGGATCCACCAGGATATTTTAGAGGAAAAACAGTTTGTAAAAGCAGTGAGTAATTAGCAAAAGCCCACAATGTTTGTAAAAGATGGCTGAATTCTGCAGCTCCAAATGCTGGCTCAAACACACCCACAACAGGTGCTGTGAATACTGGTGCAGAGCTTTGTGCTACAACAGGGCTGGCTAGCCCAATAGATCCAATCTGTCCCAAACAGAAGCACTCCTTGTAATAAAAGCAATCAGATCACTGACAGATCGTGTGCTTCACTTCTTTTTAATGAGTGAGTACAAAACACATTCACAATAAAAAAAAGCACACTTCTGCCTGCATTCACAGAATTACTAATTATGTTTCAAAGTCCGATTGTAAAGACTCACTGCTAATAATGAGTTTTCTCCCCAGTGCTTTGACTCAGACCCGACTATTTCTTGGGGGGGGGGGGGCATGGCTCAACCTTGGCACCATTGTAGCTTATGTACCACTCCCTTAGCCACATCAGCTTTGCTAAGTTAGGTTGCTAATGGAATTAAAGAAATTCTGTGCCCCATTCTAAGATGTATGGCACAACCCACTGGCGTATGCAAGTTGCACCATATGATGCTATGCCCAGGGACCCTGCTCTAGATTACAGAACAGGCAGGGTCCCCGGCGACTATGACCTGCAACTTGCAGTACCTCCAGCATTGTGCCACAGGAAGGGTGCACCCAAACCTGGTGTTGCAAGCTGCATTACCACTCTCTGACAGGGTGCAGAATGCATGGCACAGACCCCCGCCCCACACACTGACACCAAGGAAATACCATGCAGGACTGGTGGGGGACCAGTGGACCTCCATGGTGTGCATGGCATGGTGGTGCACTGGGCTGCAAACTACCCTGTGGGGCACTGCACAGGAATGGGGGCGTGGGGGTGCCAGCAGCCCACAGTGGGCTACCCAGCCTGTAGGGGATGGGTGGGGGCCTCAGTGAGACTGGGGGGGTGGCTGGTGGGACACCGGGCACAGAGGTGCACCCACCATGACCGTAGTGTAAGGTTAGACCAACTATTAACTGGTCTAACTGTATCTAGACCACTGTCTTCCATGGACATCTTGGAATAGCAATTTGCTGTTCTGGCAGCTACCATCCTGGAATCAGGCCATTACTACTGCCGGAAACCCCACTGCACCATGTTGCAGCAGGTTTCTGGCATAGCCAGAGGTGTAACCTTTGGCACAGGCAGCCTGCACCATGTTGCAGATTGCTTTTCAGAATAGACGGCAGTGTAACACATGTTGCAAGGTGCGACTTGAGCCATTTGGTTTGGCACAAGTCACCTTACGCCATGTATAACCCATTCTGGAATTGGGCCCCTATGTAAAGGCTAAGATTCTCTCATCATATCATTCTCTTAGCCACATCAGCATTGCTATTTAATGTAGCCAAATAGTTTGGATCAGCACATTGTGAAATATACACGTTTTGCCTTGCACTTACAATTTCTTATCTTTCTCCAGTAGTCATTTACTTGGCTTCAGCCAATAGTGTCCAATTCAATAGTCGTGCTCATCCACACTGGTACATCTAATATCCTAACACATAAGTGTTAAAAATGATAAGAAACTAATAACAGATTCCATCAGTGCTAGATGAATGCTTATGTAATACATTACTGAACTACTAAGTGGATGCAAAAGCTAAAAACCCAAAAGGAGAAACTGGAGACATGTCATGTGATTGCCTGATTGGAAAGTACCCTTTGTTGATTGATCATTTCAAATGGGGATCCACACTGGCAGGCGAACCAGCTTGGATAACGGAAGATGAATGAAAAAGATTGAAAGGGAATAACTGAGGATTTGAAATACTGAAGATCCATTTTAGAAGCAAGAAACTATAGGAGAAAGAGGGAAGTATTGGTTTCTACTGTTTAATTTTCTGTGTTAATCATTATACTGTTCTATTTTCTTTTTTGGGGTTGGGGTAATATTTGGTGACCTATTCTTTTGTTTGCTGGTATTTCAAGTTAAGTTTGCTGGTATTTTAAGTTAGCTACAGGTTGCTGGTAATTTTTTTGCTGGTGTTTGTATTCTGAATGGGGAAGGGGAACTATTAGGAGCCATCTTAATCACTTGGAGCTAATCTGAATCATTTAGAAGCAAGAAACCCCAGGAGAAACAGGGAAGTGTTTGTTTCTAATGTTTAATTTGGTGTTTAATTCATTATACTGTTCTAGTTTCTTTTTTGGTGCAGAGGTAATATTTAGTGACCTTTTCTTTTGTTTGCTGGTATTTAAAGTTAGCTATGGGTTGCTGGTATTTTAAGTGAGCAAGTGTTTGCTGGTAGTTTTCCCAGCCTCCGAACCCCTGTCTTAGCACATTGTTAAATGCCCAGTTGAATCTGAGTGACAGGAGCAAGAAACAGTGAATAGCAGGTACAGCAGAGTGGGAGGAGCATAGAGGGGAACTAAGTCAACCCTCAGCACAGAAGTGTGTTCTCTAACCCGGGAAAACTATCTGACAAAGCAAGGACAGGATGTGAGGGTCAGAGGCTTCTGAGTGTCTCACTGATTTATCTGGGGGATTGAGCTACTCAGGGTAACTAGGGCCCCTAAACATTTTAGGGACTTAGATAAAAAAAAAATTATGTTATAGGAAGAGAGAAAAGTAAGTTAAAAAAAAAACAGAAGGCAGTAGGGCCATATTAAAGTGTATGAAGGATGATGTAAGGAGTGATGCAGTGAAATGGGTGCAGAGCAGCAGTGTTTAGGATCACTTTCTGGAAACTGCGGTGCTGCCTCATTTGCAGGCACCTCTCAGGGCTGAAGGAGGAGGATGCTATGCTCCGAGCACAGTTGGCAGGAGTACTGGGGTCCTCTGTCCCCACCCAGGGACCACCACAACACCAGCCACTGCTGCAGAGGCTACTCTAACAGAGGACTGAATGGATTACAGTGGGCTCAGGGAGATTAAGGAAGGTGGAGATCAGGCACACCCCCACCTGCTACAACTAAGGAACTGATATGATGTTCTCAAGGAGGGGGCTATCCCTGAAAGGGAACCCAAGGTTGTGATGGGGGGAAGGGCAGACCCACTGGAAGGGTACACAGGGGAGGGGGCCAGAGAACCTAAAGAGAGAAGGAAGATTCTCCTGGTGGGGGACTCAATAGTTCACGGTATGAATATAGGATCAGACATCAGGAGAGAGAGAGAGGTCATGTACCTCCCAGGAGGCATGGCCTGGAGAGATGGGGAGTAGATCCAGAGGACTGCAAAGGCCGTTGCTAAGGGGGGGGTGCTGAACATCATTGTCCATCTGGGGACAAACAACCTAACAAAAGAAAGGGTGAGTCTGGAGGAGGGTCAGAAGAATATTAGGAAGTTGGGAAGGAGCTTGGGGAGGGTGGCAAACTCTGTAACTTTCTCAGAGGTGCTACCAGTCAGGGGAAGGAACCACCACATCTGCACCTTCAATAAATGGTTGAAGAATTCATGCAACGGCAACAAATTTGGATTCATTGGGGACTGGGATGCCACCTGGGAGGATGCATGCTTCTACAAGAAGTAAGGCCTGCAACCTTCTGTGGAGGGCACATCTGTCCTTAATGAGAGGTTTACATGCTTCCTGCACAAGTATTTAAACTAGTCTCTGGGGAAGGGAGAGCGGTCAGGTGCAGGGAGATCCAGGCAGCACACCCCCTCAGGTTAGTGCACACATAAAGCAAGACTAGGATGTCAACCCAGGGGCAGATATGCAGGGAGGGATAGGCTATGCTCAGGCCATAATAATATCACCACCAAGAGTTGGCCCTGAACCTCAAGCATACAGTAGCATAATAAATAGGAGGCAAAACGTAAAACACTCTGGAAAAAGTAGGATGAAGCAGGGAATGACGCATAAGGAGGAATAAAAAAATGCCATTCTTCATAGAAGATCATGTACACAAATGCCTGCAGTCTGGGAAACAAGGTCCCTGACCTGGGGGCAGTAATGGCGGAGGCTGATCTGGACGTAGAGGCAATAACCAAAACATGGTACACCAGCAATCACAGTTGGGACATAAGTGTACTGGGTTATGCCCTGTTCAGAAAAAGATAGGGAAGGTAAAAGAGGGGGAGTGGTAGCCCTTTACATCAGAGAAAGCATAAGGGTGACTTAAATTCTAAACAGGCATCAGCAAACAGAGAAAATATGGATCACCCTCAAGCCAGGCAGTGGAACTGCCATATGCACTAGGGTTGTTTACAGACTCCTGGCTCAAGCCAATGAAACTGACAAGCAGCTGCTAGAAAACATGCATGACATGGCAGCAAAGGGGAAGGTACTGCTAATGGGTGACTATAACATGCCTGAAATGGACTTGTCGATCTCTGCAGGGGCCTAAGCAAGGACACAAGACTTTATGGACTCTCTTGAGGAGGCTGTAATTACACAGCTCATTCAGGAACCTACCAGGGACCGAGCAGTCCTGGATCTGGTGCTGACCAATAGGGACAGGGTATCAGATCTTAGGGTAGAAGGACAATTAGGGTCCAGCGATTACAATATGGTGTCATTCAAGGTGGACATGGAGATTCAGTTAACCCATACAATAACAAGAGTCTTAGACTTTAGAAGGGAGGACTTTAACAGAGTGGGACTTCAGTTAAAGGAAACCCAGCAAATGAGAGGGGTAGGTGGGAATGTAGAGGAAAAATGGGTACACATCAAACAGGCTACAGTGGGGGTAACACAACAATATATCAGGTCTACAGAAAAGAGTAAAAGGAGAAGAAAGCCTCTTTGGTTCTCAGGGGATTGGCAGAAAAAGTAAGGGCCAAGAGGCTAGCCTTCAGGAAGTATAAGGAGACATGTCAAGGAGAGGTACTATAAGTGCCTGAGAGAGGCGGAAAAGGCAGTAAGGAGTGCTAAATCACAAATAGAGCATAGAATAGCTCAGTCGGTTAAGGGGGGGACAAGGCATTTTTCCAGTATATCAGCAAGAAAAGGAAGGCAAGGGAGGGAATTGCAAAGCTTAGACGGGCCAAGGAGGAGATAGGGAAGGAGACAGGGGAAAAAGCAGCAATCCTAAATGAATATTTCTGTTCAGTCTTCACTGTGAAAAGGAATGGGCAAGGCCCACAGTTAGACTTCAGGGAAGGTATTCATTTTACTTTTTTACTTACTGTTTATGACCCATCTCTCCACTCCTGCTCCCTTCCCTCCAGGACACCCTAGGCATTCGACTAGGCTGCACCAGATATCAGTGGGCTATCCACTCCTTCATGTGTCCTCCTTTCTTCAGCCCTTGGATTACCCCCCCCGAGCGAGCGGGATGAAGGGGTGGACCCATACCTCTCCATCCTACATCCAATGGTGGTGGACATACTGCAGAGCTTCTCTGCCGATACCCAGTCACTGGTGCTGGGGCCCATTGCTGGGAGCAAAAGTGTTTTTTTTTTCATTTTCCCTACGAACATGATGTGTGCCTCGATGTCAAGGCATAACTGCTGATGTCCATCACGTCCCCCCTCTACAATGTGGCTAAGCGTGTGTTGTACCCCACACCTCCACTTGGGGTCAGTCAAGCACCGAGCCTCAGCCCCCTTCCCTCCGGGAGAAGGTGAGCAGTCCCTGGGATGCTAAGCCATCTCCTCCCGGCTGGCCTTCCGATTCCCCAAGCTCATTCCTGAACCCGGGTCATCAGTCTCACAAGCAGTAGCACTACCACTGTGCTGGTGGGCCAGCCTTCAGAGGAGTTAAAGATATTAGGGAGGTAAACACCAGTCCATTCACAGAAGAGAGGGTCCAAGAGGAACTGGCAAAGCTAAAGGTTGACAAAGCCATGGGTCCAGATGGCATACATCTCAGGGTCCTAAAGAAGCTGAGGTGTGAACTGGAAGCCCCTTTGGCTGCCCTGTTCAGTGAGTTCATAGACACTGGAGTGGACCCAGAGGACTGGAGAAGGACAAACATCATCCCTGTCCACAAGAGTGGTAGTAGGGAAGAAGCGGAGAACTACAGGCCAGTTAGTCTAACCTCTACAGTTGGGAAGATAATATAGGCACTCCTGAAGAAAAGAATTATGGAACACCTGGTAGCCAATGGGCTGGTGGATCTCAGGCAATATGGGTTCTCTGCAGGACAATCCTGTCAAACAAATCTGATAGATTTCTTTGACTGAGTGACAAAAGTGGTAGACCAAGGGGGGGGAGAGTAGATATTGCCTACCTCGACTTTAGCAAAGCCTTTGACATGGTCCCATATAGGAGACTGGTCAACAAGCTAGCCAGCCTGGGGGTGGGACACAAAGTGGCGAACTGGATTGGCAACTGGTTAAAAGACAGAAAACAGAGAGTAATGGTAAGTAGGACCTAATCAGAGGAAAGGAAGGTGACCAGTGTGGTACCTCAGGGTTCAGTACTGGGGACAGTCCTCTTCAGTGTCTTCATCGGTGATGTAGTAGACTGGCTGGAGGGAAAGGTCTGTCTGTTTCTGGATGACACCAAGATCTGCAATAGGGTGGATAACCCAGAAGGGGTGGAAAGGATGAGATTAGACCTGGAATGGTTGGAGGGATGGTTAGGGGCATGGCAGCTAAGATTCAATGCTAAGAAATGCAAAATCTTGCATGTGGGGAGCAGGAACCCTATAGCATGCTACAGGGTGGGGAGCTGCTGACAGTAACTAAGGAGGGGAGAGAGAGACTTGGGGAGTCATAATCACAGATGACTTGAAAGCCACTAGGCAGTCTGCCAAGGTGGTGGGAAAGGCCAGTGGGATGTTGAAATGTATTGGAAAGGGAATCACAAGCAGAAGAAGGGAGGTAATTGTTCCACTGTACAAGACCATGGTGAGACCTCACCTTGAATACTGTGTACAGTTCTGGAGACCACACCTTCAAAGGACAGTGACAAAATAGAGATGGTGCAGAGGAAGGTAACCAACATGGTGAATGGATTACATTGTGATCCTTATCAGGAGAGAGTGAGGGACTTACATTTTTACATGCTGGAACAGAGTAGGGAGAGAGGTGACCTGATAGAAACATTCAAGTACATCAAGGGCATAAACAAGGTGGAAGGGGACAACATATTTTAGTTCAACAGTAGTGCCAGGACCAGACAAGAGGGCATGACATGAGATTGAAGGGTGGCCACATAACAGGAAATATTAAGTTCTTCTTCATGGAAAGGCTGATGGATGCATGGAATAGCCTGCCCCAGGAGATGGTGACAGCCCATACTGTGGTGGGTTTTAAACATGCATGGGACAGAAACAAAGAAATAATAGATGTAGGAAGAAAAAGCTACACCATTGACCAATAAGGTTCACTAGTTGCTTTGTGAGCTAACATAAATGGGCAGACTGGATGGGCCTGGTGGTCCTTACTTGCTGACAAAATCTATAAAACTATGAATTCAAAAATGCAACACAATAGTTTATCCTATCAGACAACATACATAAGTCATTACAGTGGTTGATTGATCAATTTTAACAGATGTTAATTTAGTTAACCAGAAAATGTTTAAGGTCCCATTGTTCATTAGGACCCCCTGGTTTAGTATTTCCCAAATTATAAATCCATGTTTCATTTCATTTAGTTTTTATTTTATGCTGAACAGCCCATGAGCAAGAATGACCATTTTCACAAACATCCAAAAATGATCAAACACACTTACAATTACAGTAGTAAAGAAACAACATCAATAACAAACATTCAAATACAAAAACAAAAATTAAATCAATTAAAACACTTATAAACAGAACTAGTCAGTAAGTAGTTTTTTAAGGGCCTCTTAAAAGTTGATATCTTTGTGCAATTGAATATATAGCTTGGTAACTTATTGAAAAGTTTTATGGCCATGAAATTCATTGAGTTTTGAGCAAATGATGTGTGGAACAGAGGAACTTGAAAATAATTTCTACTTGTAGTCTTGTGTTAACAGTACTAGCATTTTTAGAAAATAACCTGATAATACAGACAGGTAAATTACCTAAGTAAACCTTGTGCAGAAAAATAAGTGATTTAAAACTAAATGTTTCAGACACAGGCAAGCAACCAAAAGCCTATAGAGTTGACACTGGTGAGTCATTCATAGAAGACTGGTAGCAAAGTGAACAATGTTATTTAATGTGGACCTAAGTTTGTTAAAGCATTCTTTTGGATGAATAAGAATATATTATTGAACAATAATCCATCATTGAAATTGATAAACTATGAGTAAGGATTAGCCTGGTTTCAGTGGTAAGATATTTGTTAATTCAATGAAACAACCCCAACCTTTTATGTAGCTTACCAATTAAATGTAGTATATGTTGTTCAAAAGTCAAATGAGAGTCAAGGATCAGGCCTAGATATTTAAATTCAGTGACATGTTCAATTTGATTTCTAGTATTAGCAAATAGTGCAAAGTCACGAATAGGAATTTTTCTTAAATTTGAAAAAAACACTGATTTTGTTATAAGAAAATTCAAAAACAGTTTATGAGTATCAAACCAAGTATGTAGAGAACTAAAATCCTTTTGTAAAATTGTTTGAAGGTTTGAAATGTTATTCCCTGAACAAAACAAAAGAGCATCGTCTGCATACAATATAAGTTCAGTATGCTGACAAATATTTGAGAGAGAGTTAACAAAGATTGAAAAGATGGGTCCAACAATGGACTCCTGTGGGACTCCACATCTCAAAAAAAGACTCTTTGGAAGATTGACCATCAATTCAAATTCTTTGTGACCTATTTTATAAATAATGTTCAAACCATGTAATGACTTCATCTGATATGTAAACATTAGACAGCATCTTTAATAGCTCCCCATGATACACCCAATCAAATACATTGGTGAGGTCCACAAAAGTCGAAGCAACATATTTGCCATCATCCAAGGCTGTATATGTTTGGATAGTGAACCTCACCAAGGCAGTTTCAGTGTTATGTTTGGATCTAAAGCAGTGTTGAGAATCTGTTCAAAGATTGTACTTGTCAAGATGTTTGGTAAACTGATCAGATACCACTTTCTCCACAATTTATAATAATGGCTCTAAAAGGGAGATAGGACAATGATTATTCAAATTAAACCTTGTACCTGATTTAAAAATTGGCCTGACTATGACACATTTTTACTTTGTTGGAAAAACACTGTAACAAACAGAATGGCTAATAATTTTGATAATGGTAAAGAAATTGAGTTGCTAACTCTTTTAAGAATTCTTAAATCAATATTATCACGGATAATATACAGTCTGGGATTTATTCTGATAATTTACTGAGATACATCATTGGAGGAGAGAGCACGAAAGTGAAATTTAGGTACTCCAGAAGCTGTAGGGTTAGAAAGAAAATGTTCCTGTACTGAGTCTTATATATCTTTAAGAACATCAGAGGGAATTTGTGTCATAATTCTATATTTATCTAAATTAGAAAAATGTAAGTTAAAAGTGTCAGCAACTTTAATGGGATCATTACTAAGAGATCCTTCAAAACCAATCAAAAATGATTCAGAATTTTTTGATTTTCCCATAAGCAAATTCAGATTCCTCCAAGTTGCTTTTGAACTCCCTCTTTTTTCATTCAGTTTCTTTTAAAAAAAATCCATTTAGGTGTTCTAATTGCAGATTTTCATTTATTACATATGTTTTTATACTCAAATAAATATGACTTAAGATTGGTTTTCCTGGATTTGCTCCATAGTTTATTTCTGGATCTGATTAATTTAAGCAGTTTGGGTGTGATCCATTTAATAGTATCACCTCTGACTCTTGCTCTCTTTGAGGGCAGTAACTTATCACAGATTGGTAGAAACTGAGAGCCGAAGGAGTTAAAGGCTTCATCCATGTTACATATTCTATCCAAAAAATGACCAATCCGTTGTTAATATTTCCTCAGTAAATCTCTGTACATCCAAATCCTTTAAACTATGATATGTTGTAATCTAGGGTTCCTTCCTATTCAATTTAGAAGACCAATCACAAAGTTCTGTGCAGTGATCGCTAACACAATCTGATAAAACACCAGACAAAACAATGTGGGATGAATTATTAGTGATCACCCATTCCAGAATTGATTGATACCCAGTTCTGTAGTTGATACAAGTTATATCAGAAATTGATTGATGAAGCCTAGGTCAGTGATTAGATTCTTAGATTCAGTAGCTTGAGGTGTAATCCAATTTGTGTTAAAGTCGCCAACAATTATCAGTTCTCTATAAGATGGGAAAGAGTGGACATTCTGAAAAAAATAAATCTATACCCTGTTTAGTATCACCTGGAGAAATATAAACATTGTTAATGGTTAGAATTTTGTTATTACTCAAAATAATATTGATAGTAAGAGACTCAAACAGTACACTTTCCTGAATATTAGATTGTTCTGAGGATAAATGATCAGCAACATACTGTAGAATAGGCATCCACTCTCTACTACCTTTTCTGTCCTCCCTGAATATTGAATACCCCTGTAAATAAATGTCCTCATCAGACATCTTATCAGAAAGCTATGTTTCCATTAAAGCTATAAAATCAAACTTATTTTCAGTTACCCAGCATTCAAACTGATTCTTTTTTGCTAATAAGCTTTGAATGTTAATTTGAACTATCCTAAGAGTTGATGTAGATCTGAGAGGATGTCATTTGTTACAGAATTCCCAGGGCAGGGGCCTGTACTTTCCTTTTTCAGGAGCAACTTTTCTCTATTCCCCCCATGTTTTGGTGCTGATACCATTTCAAGTCCCATAAATCTGAGGCATTTGGGTCAGAGGTATGTGTGGCTACAATGTGTGCCCCTACAGGGGTGTCTGTTCTTCTGTTAGCAATAGAACTTCCCACCTCCCCACACAGTCCACATTTAACCTTCTTGCAGGCACTGTTCAAATATAATCTAGAACCACAACAAAAGCAAGTCTTCAGCTGGCATGAATGAAAAACAAACCCTCTTTCCATTCCCAAGTAGAAACAGTTTAGAAAATACTGTAGCCTACTGTCTGGGGCAAATAGACCTGCATTCTTGACTCTCCTGTCCACAAGTTCTTTGACACCATAATTGGTTCAGCAGACCCTAGGACTGTGCACCTTGGGGCTGATTTTCAAAGGTAGATACAAGGTTTGCAGCAAGCCCTGCGTGTGACAAAACAGAGGTTGCAGATGCACCAAACACTGTGGACACAGCACAGTCCAATATTACAAGGTGTGGTGCAGTTTGCAACAGTCAGCCCTTTTTATGGCACATTAAGCCCAATCCATGCTGCAAGTCCCATTGAAGAGGTCACAAGGGATTCAAAGTTATGGGAGGGATGAGCTGCTACAAGGGGCTTGCATCTGGGAGTTAAGGCTGCCAATGTTCTAATATTGCAAACTCCTTAGTGTTTGACGCAAATCACCACTTGCATCAAACTCCAAGCCACAAGTCTCTTGTGGTGTTCAAATGGGTTTTGAAAATTGGGCCTTTTGTTTTCAGCCAATACAAAATGTCAGCTATATTTTCCCCCTCATTCTTGAAATAATTGTTGCAGTTTAGACAATGCTTTGTGAGGGGTATAACAAAAAATAGTTTCCACAATGGAGTATGCTTGACTTTGTGAAATCTTTTCCATAGTCTTTCTAGTCCACTGGCTGTGTTGAAACTCATCAATAAAGTGGTAAGGAGCTGAAAAACCATTTTCCCACGAATAGCTCCTGAGATTCATGTATAATATGTAACCAATAAGACATGAGGGGGTGTACATGGAACAGATTTCACCACATGCCCAGTGGCATAATAAGGCACGAGGCTACAGGCTGAGTGCCTTTAACCCTTGGAACTGTGTTAAAATCTCTATCATGTAAACCCCAGAGTGTCTATTTGTGCTTATAAAATGGGCCCCTTTTTGTACAAGTTTTTTAGTTAGAAAATTCATTTTTGCATGTGGTAAATAGGATTTGCTTATGTTGATTTAACATAAAATAGTTCTTCTGCCTACCACATAATGACATCATCAGCATGTCATTATGTCTTTGCTGGGCAAAGTAATGCAGGAACATTACCTCCATGTAGTGTTGCAGATTATTTTTTTCACATTTACTGTTGTGTGTGTGTGTGTTGTTTTTTTTTTTTGTTTAATAAGTAAGGAATCCTGGGACATTAGAGAAAGAGAGAGTCAAATGTGTTATTTTCACCCCCCAAAGCAGCAGCAAGCAACACACATACACACGCATGCACATGCACACACACACACACACACACACACACACACACACACACACACACCAGTGCTAGCTGCCGTCCCCCCTCCCCCCCAACAAAACAAAGCGGTCATAACAGAGTGAGCCCTGCACTTCACCCTCCTCATCCCAAAAGTCCAAGGAGCTCAGTGAACATTTACAAAAATACAAGTAGCACTTTTTCCTTTTCTGGAGTGGCAGCTTGATTGGGAACACAGAGTACAGTATACCTGAACTTGGGAGACAGAACAGGTGCAAAGTATGAGAATGCCATACTACATTTAATTTGACACCTCAGAAATGTGAAGGGCTTATATAATGTGTAAACCTTTAACAAATGTGATCACTGCAAGCTTCTCTATTTAACAGTTTTAAGTAAGGATTTCATCACTAAGACTGGAAAACTGAGTGCTGCATTTTAAAGATCAGCATTCAAATGGCACACATTTTTTTTCTTTCTGCTGTGGTCCTGCTTTTCAGTCAGGAAATCAAAAAATCCAGTAAGGTAAGAAAGGGAGCAAAATGTTTGATGGACTACTGTAATAGCATTTTTTTTATTTGCTGAAAATCAAACCAGTGTGCCAGTGAAATGATAAATGATTGAATGGGAGGCAACAGTGACACAGATTTGCAATACAGTATTTCTGTTTGCAGTGAGCCAGTGAGTGGCTGGTACTTGTGACTGGCGAGAGGGTACAGCATTTATTATGAGGAGCAGGCACTGGGCATGTCAGGAGTATTTTTTTGTTGCATAAATAAAAGTAAAGAAAAGTGTTCCAGTGTCATGCTGATTTTTCTTTTTGTTTTTAAACTGTGGTTTTCTCTTTTTTTTCATACTGTGTAATGATCAGTATTGGGTACAAATTAGAGAATGGAGAGCCACGTTAGTAAGGAATAAAAAAGGTGGCATTTCAAAAACTAGTGTTCTGCTGGCACACTGATTCCTGTATTCACAGTGCGGTCCTGCTTTCCTGAACATGTTATTTCCTGTTCATGGAACAGATTTCATGCAGCGCGATTCTTGCCATGCAGCATATCTTTTTCTGTGAGGGGCTCCTTCCCCCTACACACACCCATTACAGGGGGTTGTGCCTCCAACCCCTCCCCATAAATATTTTCAGCTCCAGGGGGTGTTCAGCTCAGGGGAGCACACAAGTAAAAAAAATAAAAGTTTCTGGGACTGGGAATCAAACCCGGTAACAGATGCAGTGCTTTGCTTCCTGCTGCTGTGGCTCAGTCCTGAGAGCCACTGCAGCTGCTTGATAGAACCCACTCCCAGCAGAGGTCTTATCCTCTGCCTGGGAAAGCACTAATGGTACAATACTACGTACAGCAGTATAGGTGGTATTGCACCAATAGCAGTTGCATACTGTGCTATTTCGGGTTTGGCATAATGTTGTACACTATTAAGCATATGCCATTATGACCAGGTAGGTAGCCAATAGCATGCAGAAGAGGAAAAACACCCTTAGGGGAAACGTCTGAGGACCCATGGCTACTGACCTACCCATCCTGTGGCATATAAAAAGGACAATAGTCTTAAATGTGGATAAGGTTTTAATTATGGTTATGTCCAAGGATTCAGTCTGAATTGCTGGTTGATGCATCCTGTTTGGATGTCAGTGATGAGCAGGAAGTCAATCCTGAAGATGAAGGTTCCAGCAGAAGAAAAAAATCCAACTTGGAGTGATATCCGGATGGATAGGCTATAGTTAGTCCATGTCCAAGGTAGCTGGGTGAAGCAGATGTAAAGTGTACACGTGCAGTCAGTATGGCTGAGGTCTGTCTGCCAAGTTGCAATTTTAGAGATGTAGAGATCATAGATGATGAAATGGTCGGGAACGTTTCATGGCTAGGAACAATGATAAGTAGGAGTGTAGAATAGCTGGGAAGCTTGCAGGCCTGTTGTACATCCATTGAAGCATTAGTGTATAATCAAGTATTATGTCAGAAAGGAGTAATTGTCCTAAGATGACCAAGGAATTGAGGTGCACTCAAAGGAAATGACTGGTATAGAAACTAGGCTAGCACCAACATTGAGCAAGAAGTAATGTCCATTGTGGGCATGTTTATGTTGGGATGGCTAGACCTTCCCACACATCTGCCATTGCTGTAGTATGACGTGATCCATAATAAGAATGGCAAGATCCTTTGTTGGGATGGCGGGACACCTCACTGCCCACCAGTGCTGTAGTCTTCAATAGTTCAAGGTAAGAGGATGAGACTCTCATGTATGTCTGCTTGTAGTGACATAGAAATGCAAATAAGGCCCCTCGTGGAGCATGGGTGATTGGGATGGCAGGACCCCATGTGGTCCACAATTGCCATAGTATGGAAAGTCCAAAGTAAGGGAGGCAAAGACCCCACTGAGTCTGTAGCAACTGGCAATACTAGTGGGCTATGAGTAGGTCCCCTTGAGGGGCGTGTATGTTTGAGATGGAAGGACCTCACGAGGTCAGTCATAGTATTGCACTGATTGAGCTAAGGATGGCAAGACCCCTCATGGTCTGCCATTGCAGTATTAGCACATAGTCCAGTGTAGGAGGATGAGATCCCAAATGAGGCCACCTGTAGGAAATGTAATTCAGGTTTGGCAAAGAGTAGATGTCCCATCATGGGCTCTGTTGGTTGGGATGGTGGGACTCCACATGGTCTGCCATCACTGTAACACAGAGTAGAGCATGATTGGGATGGTGGGACCCCTTGTGGTCCACAATTGCCATAGTATGGAGTAGAGTATGTTTGGGATGGTGGAACCCCAATGGTCCACCATCACCATAGCATGACTTGTGTAAGGTAAGGATGACAGGATCCCCCATGGTCCATCATCACAGTACTAGCATAGTTCCAGTAAGGAGGATGAGACCCCAAGTTAGTCCACCTGCAGTAAAATGGAAGTGAGACTGAGCAATGAGGAGAGTCCCTTTGTGGCATGTTAATCGGGATGGCAGGACTCCATGTGGTCTGCCATCACCTGTTCCATTGAGTAGTGCATGATAGGGATGGTGGGACCCCACGTGGTCCACCATCGCCATATCACTGAGCAGTGTGTGATTGGGATGGCAAGACACCACATGGTCAGCCATCGCCAAGGTATGGAGTCGAGTATGTTTGGGATGGTGGGACCATACATGGTCCACCATCAGCATAGTATTGCTGAGGCATGGTGCTTCAAGATGGCAGGATCCTCACGTGGGTCTGCCACCACCTGTGAATGAATGGTCCAAGATAAGGATGGCAAGACCCCTATGAAGGTCTGCAGAAGGAAGGAAGGAAGACTATCAGCACAGCAAGAGCAGTATTTCTGTTGTCCAAATGCCAGTGTAGATAAGCATAAGACAGACAGGGCAGTCGCAGGGGCTGGCAAACAAGGAGTTGAAGGAGTCTGAGTGCGCTATTGACTGAAAGTCAGAAAAGTGTGCCCCAAACAGATAGCGGACCAGACAGTGCTAAAACAGGGCAATGGCTGAAACCCTGGCAATCCCAGCCACAGTGGGCTGCAACACATGCAGAGCACAGCCCAGGCCCCGGAAGCAAAGGAAAGCCAAATTGTGGCAGTAAGTTGATGTGCTGTGCAACAGTTTGCAGGTGTAGCCAGCAGGGCTCCAGCAGTGCATAATGCAGCAGAAATCTTCTGGGAAGGTAGAAGGAAACACAAGTCAGTCAGTAGTATGAGTAGTAGCCAGACAATTATTAAAGTCAGGTATAATATAGCTAAGCAGCTCAGAATGGGAGAAGATGGTCATGAGAAGTTGGAAGAGTGGAATCCAGAAGAACCCCACTGCAGATGGATGTATCTCCAGCTTGGGTCTGCCAGTACAAAGCACAGAGATATGTCCCCTGTAAACAACAAGGCCCCCAAAAAGTCCCAGGTGGAAGTACAGTCAGAATAGGTACACACACTTCTTCACAGAAATAGGTGAGGAAATGGAATCCAAAAATATGCTCGCCAAGCAGTAATCACAATCATCCACAGCAGAAATGGAAAAAGCTGTGAGGTGGTGCCACAAACAAGAAGCAGGTAGAAAGGAGCCAGGCACTTGAGGCTGCAGTCCAGAATGCGAGGAGTGGCAGTGGGACATTAGAACTCTGAATGAGGCAGAACAGTGAAACCCTTGGGAGAAAGTCCGATCTGAGGAGGCAGTGGCAGAGGTAATCTAGAGTGCCAAGCAATCAGAAGAGGCACAGGAAGCCAGCAGGGATGGAGAGGTTGCTCAGAAGGAGAGGAAGGATTAAAATCCCAAAAAGCAAAACAAGCAAACAGGGAGACAATGGAAAGAAAGAGGTACCAGGCAAAAAGAAGCACAAAGAACAGTGAGGGGAACGAAAGGGGGGGCAAACAAAGAAGAGAATGTGGAGACAACACAGGGGGACAGAGACAGGTGACAGCGGGTGCAGAGGCAAAGAAGAGAGGGTGAGGAGAAGAAGGAGGAGAGATTGAGAGGGGAAGAAAGGAGCAGCCGCAGGCCCACGCAGCTGCCCAAGTGGTTAGAAATGCTCAATGCTGAGTGAGCGGAAGCCTGAGGTTTAAAAGGGGGATGTGGGAGGAGCTATTCTCCCCCATTGAACCTCAGGCTAAAGTCTTCCAAGAACGTAGAAGAAATAAGTGCCTTATCTGGGATTTGAACCCAAGCCACACCTAGAATACCATTCTAATTGTGCTACCAGCTTTGGCAACAAGGCAACTAGAAAATTAGGACTACCAGAATCACCTTACTCTTTCTGTGATGCACAACCTGGTGCTGTACAGACATCTAATTTTTTTTTTATTTACAAGTCTGCAGTGTGCATATACTGTATATGGAATCCAAACAAAGAGAAGACAGATAGAAATAAGTGTGCTCAGTACCGCTCGCAGCTCCTACTCACTACTTCCCTCTACAGAACCATATACTATAAAAATTAAATATGGGTAGTTATACACAACTGAACTTGTGTTTCCATCTCAGGGTTGAGAGAGAAGTATGGACCTCTTTAGCTTAGCTCTTGAAGTTCATGTGCTGTTATTTCTACCGTTTGATGGAAATTCAGGCTTGTTGTGTATGGTCATTATACCTTACTCTGTATATGCTGTTATCAGACCTTGCTGTGAGAGTTTCAAAGTGAATGATTCTGGAAGTAGCAAGTAAGATTCTGTTATAATATCACTGGCCCGATCACTTATTTTTCAATGATGTTGTTTTGCATACTATATCTATGTTTAGAACACATTCCCAAAAATAAGCCATTGCAAGGATAGATATTCATCTTAATTAATTAATTCTTATTAAATGGTTTACAGTATATAACAGTAGTAATTATATGTTGTGGTTATGTAATAAATCTATACTATCATCCGATCATGTTGTGACTTTTTTCAAGACTGTTTATAAATTTGTTGAACTGGGTGCCATTACTGCTGTTGCTGTTGGTAATCTGGGTTCTGCTGTGATCTTGTTTTCTTTGGGATGGGTGTGTTTGGGGGCAGGTGGGGAAAGGAATTGTTATTCATCTAGAGATGGTTACTCAGGAAACACTTGTCACACAAACATCACCTGGTTGATGATTGCAGGTGATGCGAGCAGAATGGTAAAGAGACTAGTGGATATTTTCTATGGAGAAGGTCACAATTTTTTGCATGTAGTGTCATGTTGAGCACTCCATATGATGTCCATCTGTGGTTGAATGGTTTAGAGGAGAAATAAAATGTAAAAAATGTGTATACATTTTAGTATATAGACTGTACACTGTAAAGAATAACAGATAAACAGATTTAATTTAATAGACTGTAGTTGTGTAATTTACTATATCTTATTATTTAAGCAATAAGGCACGACAAGGTGTGTGTTATCACGTAAAAACGTCACTTCTGGGGTGGGTTGAGGTGAAGCCGAGTGCTTCCACCACCCCAGGAGTGACGTTATTACACGACAACACACACCTTGGAGTGCCTTATTGCAATTATACAATGGCTCGATGTTATACAAAATAAACAAAACATTAAAAATATTTTTAGTAGATTTTTTGTGTTTTTGAAGAGAAAAAAAGTGCTCAATGAAATGCTCCATATGCTCAAGTAAATTCATACAGTGATACTATTGTGTAATAACATCACTGTCTCAGGCACCCACTGACCAATCAGAATACCGGAAATTTCCTTGCCATTGTATAATCAATAATAACAATGTTGCCCTGCACAGGGACATATTCCTCTTGCATTGGCTAACTAGGATCTGCAGCTTATCCTGCAGGTAGGGAAATGGGCAGACTAGGCAGGCCATGCGGTCCTTATCTGCCATCAAATTCTATGTTTCTATGTCTATCAGTTCCTCAGGGACTAGTTCCAAACAAGCCCTTCCTGCTACAATGGCATGGAAGTCAGGATGGACTGAAAAAAGAAAGAATAATGTAAGAAAAAAATAATGTATGTGTTGTGGCTCAAATTAATTTCTTTGCCAAGAAGAAGTGTCATACTTGTAGTTTGATTCTTTTTAATAATTAAAATGTAACAACTCTTATAATGTAATAGCTGCTATTATATTGTGATTTTTAATGTAATTATGACATAATAACTGGTGATTGTTTTTTCCCTAAGGAAAACACAGTTATATTATGCCGTTATAACCAGCCATTTATAATGACAAACAAGCACCAGGTTTCCCTCTTTCTGTGCACACGCCAGCTGCAGCTCTTCTTTTCCTATGTGGCAGTCACTACTCTTCAATGCTGAACAATTCAAGGCCACTCAGAGTCAGTGGTAAGCATGTAAAAAAATGTTTCTTTAACTTGTATACCAGGATGCTTTAAACAAAAACAAAACAAAAGTAATAAATATTTATTTCAAGAGCCTACAGACTGCATTGAAACCCCACCAGTCCACGGCTCCATAGGAATGTCTGTTTATTGTACATTTTTGCGGTGGTTAAAAAAACAGTCCCCAGCAATTATATAAATAAAGGCTGGGTGGGTGAGTGAAACTCACATTTTACACACCCACCCTCAGTGTGGGGATGCCTTTAAAATACCCTCGAGCTTCACCCTCGGGTTTATGTGGAATCCTACACCTTGTGTGTGTGTGTAAAATTCTTGTGGTAACTTGGGGACATTTTTTTCTCATAGGAGAAGTGAATTATAATTCACTGTTATAACCCACAGATTATAATGGGCAAACACGCACCCATTTCTCCTCAGCCCCGCTTGCACTGACTGCGCTCTCATGCTCTCACAAAAACAGTCTGCCAAAACACTGCTGTAACTAAAACATCTTCACAGAAATAAAAAAGTGGAAAAACAAGAATCTCTAACCTTTCTGACCAGTATGGGGCAGCTTAGAGTCTTTCAGAGATCAGCTTCTCCTCTGCCCCGCTTGCACTTAGGCAAGCTGTGCTAGTCTTTTAATATAAGCACTCAGTCCTCAGCAGTTTCTGGACTCAAAATGTAGAAACCATTAAGCCCCCACCAAAAAAAAAAGAAGCAAAAAAAAAATCTCCCAAATCTGTTTTCTTCACAAATTTCAAATTATTTTTTCAAGTACAGTTCATAGTTGTCATGGCGATAGGCAAGTAAGCAAAGACACAACTCTGAACACGGAACTCTGAGCCTCATTTGTATATCACCATGACAACTACCACCCAGATCTAAACACAATCTTCAAAATATGAACTAAAAATACTTGTCAGCAAAATTTTAAAAGTAGTTTTCATAACATTTTAACCCCCAGCAATAACAATTAAGTATTTTCTGCTGTTGCATAAACTATTTTAATACAAAAAAGGCAGACACAAAGTTTATGAAAAAACAAGATTTATTTCACTAAATCTGGTTGGAGAGAAAATGTCCCCTGGCAATTATATTAAACAACACGTGGGGGAGAGTGCACAACTCGAATTTAATGCACACCTGAGTGTGGGATGCTTTGATATACCTCTTACGCTTCACTCGCGGGGTTTATGTAGCATCCCACACCTTAGGAGTGCATTAAATTCTCATATGCACTCCCCCATATATTATTCTATATGTTATGAACCCTTATCCAGCCATTATTCTATATATGCTGTAATAGCATCCCTTTGTAATTATTCCTACAGGAACTTTTTTTTCAATCAGTATGAGGCATCAGTTTCAGATAATTCCTTATTCAGTTTAAGTTTTGTTTATGTTTAATGAATTTAACATGATAACAATTTAGCACAGTCTGTAGCCACATACAGTGAAGCCCACCAGGATGAAGCACAGGTTTCCTGCATGACAAACGGGATTAACTCCCATTGAAATTGCATTGTTTGATGCAGTAACTCTACTGCGGAATTCTGCAGTGCTGCATTTCATCCTGGTGGGCTTCACTATTAGAATAGTGTCACAGATGCTACACAGGTTCTTTTCACTACATAATAAAGCTTTAAGATTTTTTTTTTTATTTTAGAAGTTGACATTACAGAAAAAACAGCAACACATTGAATAAGTAGTATGAGACTGTCACCAGCTCTCAAGTGTTGCTCCCTACCACCCAGTTCACTGAAAGGAAACACAGCAGCTGAAATAGCCATGGATGTCCATTTTCTGTAACAGGAAATACAGTATGTTATGCACTGAATTCCATGCTTGCAATATATTGGTTTCTCTGCAGTAATGACAGCACTATGTTGTTGTGCTGCTGTAATGATGTGAATACAGCAGCAAAACAATTCACAATGCTTCCACAAAGGTACTTTCAACAAATTAAGGTGAAATAAAAAAAAAAGTTTAACATACAGAAAATGTTATAACACACTGAACCAGTACTTTGAGATCACCAGCAACTCTCCGGTGTCTACAACTCCTCCACCTCACACAACCCCACCAGTTCACTAAAAGGAAGCTTAATGTCTGAAATGGCAATGGAAGTCCATTCTCTGATGTGAGTACTGCAGCACAACAACTTAGAATGCTTCCACAAAGGTACTTTCCTCTATCAAATAAAGATGGAAAATGGAAAAAAATATCAAAATAAATAAAAATGTTACAACACATTGAATCAGTACTTTGATACTGCGAGCAAGTCTGAAGTGCCCTCCCCTCACATAACCCCACAGTCCACAGAAAGGAACCACAGTGACTGAAATGGCAATAGATGGCTATAGATGCCTATTCCCTTTAAATGATAATATAATATCTATGTAATTTGATGTCTGGAATGTTCGTGTTGTACTGCTGAAGTGACAACATATGTTACTGAGCTGCACTACGGATGTGTCTACTGTAGCACAACAACTTAGAATGCTGTCACACAGGTACTTTTCTTTGAACAATTTAGCCAGTACCTAGTTTCTTAAGTTGAACTTATAGAAAAAGTTGTAACAAAAAGAATTAGTTCTTTTTGCCCACCACCAAACCTCAAGTTTCTGCTGGCTGCTCTGCTTAACGCCACGCTACCCAAGTGCTCCTCATCATACTAAAGATCTTCGTATTTTATCTAAAATCTCAGCTTTATTTTAAACCTATGAATGAAACTAGTGCTATTTTTTAATCAGAGATAAGTGAGGACTTTGGAAATGGCTTTAGCTGTAGAGCAATGTCGTTTGGTCGATGTCTCGTTGGAATGGTTGCTTTTCTTTTGAGTGTTCGGTCAATATTAGGAGTGCAGAGCATCAAGTAATATAGCTCTTCTCTCCTTCAGCAAACGACATTAGTAATACTCTCATGGAGAGTCTGTTAAATAAATTAGGCAACCCAAGTCCTTAAGCTGACAGATTTGGTGTTTGGCATTTAGGAAACTAGAAACGCTGGTGGAACTTATGGAGCAAGAAGGTTTTGCCTCACTCTAGCTGAAAGAGCTGGGGTTGAAATTTTATTGATTTTATGACTGAAAATAGCATTAATCTAACTGGCAGCTATTTGATTCCATGAATGAAAATGGAAAGAATGGACTTCTCTTGAGTCTGTTTATGGGGATGTGACCCAGCGGCATTGAGAGGAGGAGAATAAGGAGAATGGAATAGCATTTATGCTGATATGCCCGATATTGGCTTGCTAAAGGTATGCCAATATTACCTAGGGAGAGGATTGTCATAATTTTTTACCTTGTCTACCCCAAGGTTATTACACTCTGTGGAGCATTTTTCTTTTGTTTAATTTGCAGGTGTGGCCATGGAACGGTTAAGATGGGAGAAAGGAGACAGAAGAACACTTCAAGTGCATGTTCAAGTGGAATTATTTAATTCTATGATGCCTGAAAAAAGGAGCCAGTCTGTTCTTAAGAGGACAAGGAGTAATTTATTTCATCAAATAAACACAGAGGGAAAATTTCATTAGGAGTTCATATACTGCATGAATGGTGAGCTTGGAAATGTATTATGCCCATGGGTGAAGATTAAGGGCAATTTGCCTGTTTGGGTAACTATGGATTGTTTCCAATGTTTATAAATACTGAAACAAGGTAGAAACATTGAAGAAAATATTGCCTCCATTCTTTTTTATAGTCTTTTCACTTTATATTCTATAGGAGCACAGGATCCAAGACAGCATGGGTTTACAAAAGGAAGGTCCTGTCAAACTAATCTCATAGATTACTTTGACTGGGTAACCAGAGTGGTGGACCAAGGGGGAGCAGTTGATGTTGCCTATCTTAACTTCAGCAAAGCTTTCGATACTGTTCCACATAGAAGATTGATTAATAAGCTGGGTAGGCCCGGGGTGGGTCAGACGTTGGTCAACTGGGTGTCAAACTGGTTGACAGGCAGAAAACAGAGAGTGGTGGTAAATGGTATACAGTCAGAAGAGATGCAAGTCACAAGTAGGGTACCTCAGGGATTTGTCCTGGGGCCAGTCCTCTTCAATATCTTCATCAGTGACATTGCAGATGGACTGGAGGGTAAGGTTTGTCTGTTTGCAGATGACACCAAAATCTGCAAAAGAGTCGATGATCCAGATGGAGTGGGCAGAATGACAAGAGATCTGGATAAACTAGCAAAATGGTCGGAAAAGTGGCAACTGGGGTTTAACGAAAAAAGGGTTGCAAGATCATGCACATAGGGAAGAGAAACCCTGAAGCCACCTATAGGCTTGGAGGGGAGTTGCTGGCACTCACAAGGGAAGAAAGAGACTTTGGCGTCATCATCACCGATGATCTGAAATCATCCAAGCAGACCTCTACAGTAGTAGGTAAGGCTAGAGGGATGTTAGGGTGCATTAGTAGGGGTATCACAAGTCGGAAGAGGGAGGTAATAATCCCTCTTTACAAGACACTGGTTAGGCCCCATCTGGAGTACTGCATGCAGTACTGGAGGCCACACCTTCACAAAGACATTACCCAAATTGAGGCAGTCCAGAGAAGGGCAACCAAAATGGTGCAGGCTGCATCAGAAAACATATGAGGACAGATTAACTGAACTCAATATATATACCCTAGAGCAAATGAGGGAGAGGGGTGATATGATTGAAACACTCAAACACCTTAAGGGCATTAACAAGGTGAAAGAGTCTAACATGTTTCAATATAAGAAAAACAGCAGGACAAGAGGACACAGCATGAGATTAGAGGGAGGCCGATTAAGGGGTAATGTGAGGAAGTTCTTTTTCACAGAAAGGGTGGTGGATGCATGAAATGGCCTACTTCAGGAAGTGGTGGATATAAATACAGTGCAGGGCTTCAAACAGGCATGGGATAGGCATAAGGGAGCAATACAGATGAGTATGAATAGATAGGCCATTGACAGAACAAAGGCCTATGGCACATTCATAAGGTAGAAAAAGAAATGGGCAGACTGGATGGGCCTTGCGGTCTTTATCTGACATCAACTTCTATGTTTCTATGTTTCTATATTAATTCAAGATAATTACTGTTCTGACTGCCTTGATTGGACTCCTAATTTAAAGAGCCACATGGAGTAAAAGGTTTGGTTCCTGCTTGTGAATGGCAATTGATATTTATTCACTCCTGATGTGTGTCTAAATAGAAATACTGATGCCTTCCATATGCTCAATGAGCATTTTGATTTACAATTTGGCAGGTTACATGAAACACATACGAGTGGTTTTGTTAGGAGCATAATCTCCGGTATTTTAAAAAGGTGTTTTATTTAATTTTTAGAACTTGTTATAATTTGTATAGAAAGAAAATTGCAGTGCCATTTCATACTTAATAGCATTTTTAATGTGTAGCAGCTAGGGTTACCACCTGTCCTGATTTTTGCAGGACAGTCCTGATTTGGGCAGTTGTATCCTGCAAAAAAACATGAAAAATACTGCATGTCCTGACTTTATGGTAGAAAAAATATTTTCCAACTTTCCACTAAATGTTGAAGAAAACTATAATACCTTATCTAAAATACCTTAAAAATTATAAGAAACAATAGAAGCAACTAAGAAACTACAATGCTTAGCCTTAATTCTGATTATATAGAGAAAACAAGTCTGTTGCATTGGTCCAGATTGCGAACTGTCCTGCGAAAAATCATGTTTCAGTAAGAAATGTCCCACTTTGGGCTTCTTAAAAGGTGATAACCCTAGTAGCAGCTGGACCTCATTGTCTGAGGAGCATGTTGCCGATGCTCTTAAAGGCATATTTAGAGTGTGAACAGCAGGACATTGTGTTGACTCTACTATGGACTCTCTAAGTGACAGGGAAACTTATACCATATAAAGATGGACTCTGGTGCAAAATACTGTAGGAGCCGCTTGTCTGTCCACTGTTTGTCTCCAGTGGATTTATGAACTGTATACTGTTTTAGGCTGGGCTTGATTAATTGGGGCCTTAATTAGGGCCTTAATTCCTAAGTTTTTTGTATGGTATATGGGCAAATGAATATGTGGACCCTTTTAGGTATAAAAATCTAACTACACAATTCACCCCGAACTCTTTAAGAGCTTTTAGCCCAAACTATTTCTTAGGAATTAGAAATTACGAATATTTAAGGACCCTATTGCATTATATCATGCTTCACTGATTGTTATAAATAATGGTTGTGTTATTTTACTAGTGAAAGTTCTCTGTGGTAATGCAGCCAAGCAAAACTGTTTAACCTAACTTTTCTCTTTTTGTTTTTTTTGTCTGTTTATGCGGTTATAAAATCCATTTGGACAAGTAGGTCAGAATTTAATAAGCACCATAATAGATACACTCATCGATGCAATTGTTATCTATTTAGAGTTTTCATAGGAAAGGTTGCATGTTTTAAATCAGAGATCCAAAACTTTATTTTGGTTTCTGTTTGTTGTTATCTGACTGCATTTATATCAACTGCATATCAACTGCATGTAATTGTGATATCTAATACTGACCTACATTGTTTTGAATTTCTTTTAGATTTAGTATATTGTAATGGCTTTATAGACGAACAATAAAAACTTTGATTGATATTGATTGAAGTTTCTGCCCCACAGTCCCACTCTAAGCAAAGGAAACAGAAACTGTTTTATCTTTGCACAGATGCCATTCAGTATAAAACATAATTTTTTGCAAAATACTATAGTAATGCACCAGTTAGGGTTCAACCTGACACCACAAAAGTCAAGAAATGTGGTGTTATGGTTTCCAACCCTAACTCCCCACCCCACTCACACGCTCAACCCAAGCAGCAAAAGGAAAAAAACATAAACGTTTTGGGTCTTGGGAGCCTTGGCAAATCAGTGGTGGTGTCTTCCTTGAGTGAAGAGAGGACATCAAGTATGACATCGTTTGTTCAGGGAATGGAGTAGGCATTAGAGTTGACAACCACAAGGAAGAACCCACCACTGATTCGCCAAAACTCCAGAGACCCAAAATCCTACATTTTTTCCTTTGCTGCTTGAGGGAGGGAGTGGGAAGTTAAGGATAGAAAACTCAGCGTCACAAGTAATGACTTTTGCGGCATCAGGTTAAACCCTAACAAGTGCATTGAAGTAGTTTTTTTGCAAAGAATGTCCTTTATTTTTGAGATACAGTAGTAGAATTGTATTTCATTCATGCAGGTCCCTTTGAGACCTTTGTGAACTGATGCAGAGTTGCATGGCCATTTGGTGGTTCAGCACTCACAGTGTAGAACCTGTTAAAAAAATGCTAAACACGCCACTTTACAACAAGGGATATGCAAATGCCTTTTAATGAATATTTAGCCAAATATTCATATTTGGTAGTCGATTATTCAGGTATTAGTATTTTGAGTCCTTTAAAAGTAAACCCTCCCAATCCTTCCCAGCCCCCCACAACAGAAAGCTGTAACCCCTGTCCCCCATTCGCTATCTTCACAAGTCCAGTCCCACCCTTCTCCCTCTGAATCCACAATTTGTATATTTTACTATAAAAATGTTAAATAAGTCAATTGATGGACAACCAGCACAAACTGCCCACCTCACCAGCTGCTACAATTGTTCTTATTGTATAGCTTGTTTTGTAAAAAAAAAAAAAATGTCCCCAACCCCCCAGCCCGGCAGTACCCTACTCACAACCTCCAACTCCCAAGCACCCAATTCATGATAGGAGAAGGAGACCAGCACAGCTGGCCCCCTTCATGAATAAAAGCACTCATTCTCACACTCACAGCTGTTTTTCTTATACAGAGAGAGTGCTAACGCTTTCATTCATGAGAGGTGGCTGGTTGTGCAGGAAGGCAGGTTTGTGCTGGTCACCTTCTCTTATCAAGACCAGGGTACTGGGAGTGATGGAGGGTTGGAGTAGGGTGTTGGCAGGGTGGACTTAGGAGTACATAAACAACAGTTCCCATTTTTTCAAAGCTATAAAGCACACTTGCATCCTGGATTTTGAGTAGTTCTACTAACTGTGGACTCTTGGGCAACCACATCAACACATTTGTCACACATGGAGTCAGTATAGCACAGTGGTTTAAGGTTCTGAGCTTCAAACCTGGAACTTGGGTTTGAATCCCACAGCCACCCCCACTTGCATACTGTGTGACCCTGAGCAAGTCACTTAACTTCCTTGTGTTCCCAGGTTGCACCTGTAAACAAGCTTCAGCTCAGTGTGTCTCTCCTGGTTAAAAAAAGGAATGACATACAATATTTGGGAATGCAGGGGTTTATTGTAGAATAACAGTGCTATTATTGTGCAGCCATTTATGATTACACTTGATTTATAAAGTATTTGTTAGAGCAAAGAGTTCAACCCTGTAGGGGAATAGGAAAGGTCATGAATGGGAACACTGGTATACCTACTTTTCTATTGGTTAGTTATGTCTCCCCAGCTCCCCACCATGGCAGCACACTAGCTACTATTAGATTGTGATGTTCAATGTAATTATGATATAATAATTTGGCAGCACACTAATCTCACCCTCCACCCCTCTGAACACCCAATTCTTGATAGGAGAAGGCAACTGGCACAAACCCACCCTCCTCCACAACAGGCCACCTCTCATAAATGAAAGTGCTCATGTTCTCAGATGATTTTACTATACAGAGTGAGTGCAAATGTGAGCTCTTTAATTTACAAAAGGCGTCTGCCCTATATACTGATGGCGCAGTGACACAAATACTACAAAGACCATCACAACAACATTTTGAGCAGTTCACTGTGATGGTCTCCTGGTAATCAGACACTGCTGCTGCCAGGGTGTTTCCCCCCTCCCCGAACTAACTCCAACAGGTGTTAGTAGTCTTTAGTGCAGGGGGTTCAGGGGCAGAGCCCCCCACAGAAAACACTTGTACCCCCCCAGTGACAGCACAACACCAATTGGCGGTGTTGTGCTGTCGCTGTGCCAATGGGCGACACATTTCTTGTCACCATGGCATAGTGGAACCTGTCTGCCCATGGAGGAGGGTGGGTTTGTGCTGGTCTCCTTCTCCTATCAAGAACTAGGTGCTGTGAAGGTGAAAGGTGTAAGTAGAACACTGCCAGCATGGGGGTGGGGGTTCAGGGGAACATAACAGATTTTTTTTAAAGGAGTGGGAGTGTGAGCACTTTGATTCTTGAGAGGCATCCAGCTGTGGAGGAGAGCATATTTGTACCAGTCATCTTCTTCAATCAAAAATTAGGTGCAGGGGAGAAAGGAATGTGGGAGTAGGGTGCTTCCAGGGTGCTGGGTTGGGGGGAAATGAATGATTTTCTTTTAACAAAATTAACATGAGAGTGAGTGCTTCCATTCATGAGAGGTGGTCAGCAGTGGAGGTGGGTGGGTTTGTGCCAGTCACCTTCTCCTTTCAAGAATTGGGTGTTGAGGGATGGGAGATGGGAGTAGGATGCTTCCAGGGTGAGGGGTGGGGGGATATAACTTTTTATTTTAATAAAAGCCGCACAACCAGCCTACCTCCACCACTGGTTGCTGTCTTTCTTACTGTATGACTAATTTTGTTAAAAGAAAAAATCAGTTATGTCCCCTGCCCCCCCACTCTGGCAGTATCCTACTCCTTCCAACCCACATCACCCAGTTCTTAACAGAAGAAGGTGGCTGACACAAATCCACCCTCCCCCATGGCCAGCTGATTCTCATGAATAAAAGCACTCATGCTCATGCTGTCTTGGTAAAAAAAATCTGTTATTCCCCCATCACCCCAGCTTGGCATCACCCTACTCCTACCCTCCAGCACCCAGTTCTTGATAGGACAAGGCAAGCAGCATAAACCCACTCTCCTCCATTGCCAACCACCTGTCAATCAGTTATGTCCCCCCCACCCCCTCACCCTGGCAGCACCCTAATCGTACCCTCTATCCCCAGCACCCAAATGCTTTCATTAATGAGAGGCAACTGGTTGTGAAGGAGCATGGATTTGTGCCAGTCACCTTCTCCTATCAAGAACTAGGTGTTGGGGGTGGAGGGTAGGAGTAGGATGCTGTCACAGTGGGATGGGGGGATATAACTGATTTTTCTTTAACAAAACAAGTGTGAGTGTGAGCACTTTCTTTCATGAGCGGTGTCTGACT
Organism: Neoceratodus forsteri; assembly: GCA_016271365.2. Lineage (NCBI taxonomy): Eukaryota > Metazoa > Chordata > Ceratodontiformes > Ceratodontidae > Neoceratodus > Neoceratodus forsteri. The sequence goes on along the minus strand of CM028137.1, from coordinate 189,027,867 downwards.
GTGAAGAAGGATGGTTTTGTGCCAATCACATTCTCCTATCAAGACTTGGGTGCTGGGGGTGGAGTGTCAGAGTAGGGTGCTGCCTGGGTGGGGACTTGGGGGGCATAACTATTTTTTTTAAACAAAAGGCACACAATCAGCCCACCCCCTCAGTCAACTGCCATATTTCTTGCTGTATAGCTTGTTCATTATAAAAAATCAGTTATGTCCCCCACTCCCAACTCTGGCAGCACCCTATTCCCAATCCTACAGCCCACAGCACTCAAGTCTTGATAGTAGAAGACAACTGGAACAGACCTGTCCTCCTTCACAGCCAGCCACCTCTCACGGATGAAAGTGTTCATGCTCCCACTGCTTTAGTAGGGGAAAAAAAGCTATTATGTCCCCCTGCCCTGGCAGCACCCTACTCCCACCCTCCACCCCATCACCTAGTTCTTGATAGGAGAAGGTGACTGTCACAAAGCTGCTCTCTGCCATGGAAGCCTATCTCTCAATCAGTTATGTTCCACCACCCCCAACCCTGGCAACAGCCTATCCATGCCTTCCACCCCAGCACCCAATTTATGATAGGAGAAGGTGACTAGTACAAACCTGCCTTCCTCCATGGTTTGCTGCCTCTCATGAATTAGAGTGCAGTTGATTTCACTCTTTTTTTTTATCAGTTATGTACCCCCCTCCTCCACCGTGGAAACACCCTACTCCAACCCTCAACCCCCGAGCACCAAATTCTTGAAAGGAGAAGGTGACCGACACATTCCAGATGGGTTTACTATACAGAGATAACATGAGGACTTTCATTCATGAGAGGCATCCAGCAGGGGAGGAGGGTGGGTTTATGATGGTCACTTTCTCCTGTCAAGAACTGGGTGCTGTGGGGGTAGTGTGTAGGTGTAGGGTGCTGCCAGGATGGGGGGTTGGGGGTGACATTACTGATTTTTTGTAGCAAAACAAGCATTAGCACGAGAGCTTTCATTCATGAGAGGTGGCCAATCCTCTCACTAATTCGATGCTGGGGGATGGAAGGTGGGAGTAGGATAATGCCAGTGGAGGGGGGAGGGGGGACATAACTAATTGAGAGGTGGCTGACTGTGGAGGAGGGCAGGTTTGGGCTGGTCACCTTATCCTATAAAGAATTGGGTGTTGGTGGGTGCATGGTGGTGGTTTCATGTCATAATGGTGATTGCCAAATAGTGATCACCATTATAGTGACTTTACATCACTGAAAAACCAAGATGGCAATGTGCACTCCCAGCAAAGAAATGTCGGTGAAAACAAAAGGTTTACAAATATCACAACACATACTGGACCATATCTGGAGGCAAATTAGGAAAATAAGATTTCCAAGGCCTGAGAAATGCATACCATCTTTTAGAAAAAAGTGAACTACTCTCATATTTTATTTGGGGGTGAGAAATTGTGTGCATACCCAGATCATTCAAAAAGCCAGATATTTGAATATTCACCTTTATGTGAGATCTTTCAGTTCCATGTGCATGTTGCGGCCTTTCCAGATCATGTGTTCTGCAATACCTAAGTGCAGAATCTTATAGTTTGGCAACATTCTATGTAGCTCAGCCAAATCTGATTTAGCTGATTCTATTAAACCTACAGCCCTTCTGCAGCCCAGATCATTACCTGCAGCATGGATGGGCAGTATGTCTGGCTTGGGGTGATTGTCCAAAAGTCTGTATATGGTTGGCATGAGTTGCTTTCATCTCATGACCCTCTTACCAAACCAATGCATATCACAGTTTTCCTGTAGCAAATCATTCCCAGAATTACTTCTCCTGGCAAATTGTACACCCTGTCACATAAGTGAACTGCAGGCAATTCAAGTTGTAGTAGTGAAACTTTCTGCTATGCTGAATGTGTTTTAAGACACTGCAAATAACAGATGTGTGAGTCTCTCACAGCAGTCTCTGTCAAGTGACAGTTTTCTTTCAGTTGAACAGCTTTACATTGCCAAGTAGACCAAACAAAAAAGCTTACCTCATTCTTGGCATTTCATTGAAAAATATTGCTTTACTATTTTCCAATCGGTTTACAACTTTAACACTTAGGCTTAAGTAGTATCTTGATTTGCTTATCATGTGTACAGGTTTATCTGTAATGAACTGTCATTGGTTAAGTAGTAGAAAATTGTGACCTTTTTTGAGAGAAAATATTTAAAAATGAGTGGACAACATTTAATTTGAAAAAGAAAATGCTACCCTGTGTGATTGGCCAGTGAAAGCACTATATATCATCCTTCCAATAAATTCCATCTCTTTTACCTGGTATACTAGGGCCCAGATATTCAAACTGCGCTCAAAACTGGCGCAACAGCAGGAGCAAGCACAAACCAGTTGCGCAAATGCGCAACAGGTGCGATATTCAAACATGGAGCAGAGCAAATTGCGAAAGCAACCAACGTCTGAATATCGCACATACTGCGCCATCAGCGCAACCAGGAAGAGGAGAAGCTGAGCCAAGATAACAAGCTATGGCAACCATGGAAGCTCAGCTGAGCAGTGCAGAGCTGCCATAGCGCAAGCACAGCCTCCGAGCAATGGAACTGCACATCCAGGAGGCAGGCTGGGGCCCACCGCCAGCCATGCCACACATGGGCACAGGAACTCACTGCAGAACCCACACCACACTGGCACACCCAAGCACAGCATCACTGGGGTGGGACGGTTGATCCACGTGCCCATGGGGACAAGCCAACTAAAGCATAGCAGAGCCATGACGCCAGCACAACCACTGGCAGGCAGAGAGTGCCACACCCAGGGGTTGACAACCACAGTGCACATCAGTCCCCTGTATGCACAAGCACACGCGTGCACCATGCCCCCAAGACACCGCTCATGTGCAGTGACAGGCGCTGCAGGAAACACCATGCACCCCCTGCCACACGTCAACCCCATGCTGCAGAGAAGCAGACCACCCAGACCTAATTCTGTGCACCCAGCAGTGGGTGACAGCAGATGGCTAGAGCAATAGAAAGGCAATGCTATGCTGGTGATACCTCCCATGGACACACACACACACACACACACACACACACATATATCCAGGACCATAGTAGCCTAGATGGCATGTACACCCTCTGCAACGGAGCACCCAGAGCCAGTTGCAAAGCAGACACCAACACAGCAGTTGTACCAAAATAGAATTTTATATTCAAACAAAAGAGGTAACAAAACAGCTAAAACTATGTACAAGTTGGGGGACGGGTAAAAGGCAGGGTGCAAGGGAGGAAAACAACTTGGAGAGGGAAGTCAGGGTGAAAGGGATGGGGAAGGGCAAATAAAAGGTGGCTACGGCCCAGCAGGCTCCTGCTCCTCCCTGCCGTCTTCCCCTCCTGTGTCTGTGCCGCCATTCCCCCTGTTGCTGTAGGGCTTGCAGGAGCTCTCTGTTGTCGCCGGCCAGCTGTGTCAGGCGCCGGACATCGTGCGCCATGCGCCGAAGCACACCGAGGCCTAGGAAAATGGGAACACAGTCAATGGCTGAGACTGACCACAACCCTGAACACCACCCAACCTGCAACCCAGCTAACCCAATGTGCTGCACATGTGATGGCATGCACCCACCCACAGTGAACATGCACATGGCCATCACAAACAGGTGGCACCAGCCATACGCATCACACACACACGCCCACGCCAATCACAGTACAAACTAGGCTGTCCGCGTGATGTTGCAACGTGGTGCGATGCCAGTCACACAGCTATGTGCCCAGTGCATGCCTGGACCACCTGTGATGCATACACAGACGTGTCGTGATGCTGCACTGTGATGCAGGTCACCTGTGTCACGCCTACATACATGGATACATAGACAGTGTCGGCAGATAGGGGCCTATGGGACACCTAGTCTGGCCATCTGGCCTTGTATGATCACTCTCATGTCCTATAAGTCCATTCCCCCTCACCCCTGACCTCCAGAAGTCCCTCATGGCGAGCCCACACATACAGATCTCCCGTGACCAAGTCAGCCCCCACCACATCCTCTGGCAGGGTGTTCCACTCGTCCACCACCCATAATGTGAGGAAACACATTCGCATGTTTCCCTTAAACGAGCCCCCTCCAACTGCATCCCATGCCCTCTACACCTGGAACATCCTCTATGCTGACAAATATTGGTTCCTGCACACTGTTCCCCCCTGTACAATACTCGTATGACCCCATCATATCCCCACACCCTCCTCCCCTCCAGGGAGTACATGTTCAGTTCCGTCAACCTGTCTGCATAGGACATGTGATGCAATCCATGCACCATCCATGTCGCCCTCCTGTGAACGCTCTCCACCCAGTCCCTGTCCATACGCAGCTATGTGTTCCGGAACTGTACACTGTACCCAGTGTGGGGACTCACTAGTGTTACGATAGTGGAACTACTACCACCCATCTGGTTGTGTCCATCATGGTTGGTGGTCCTGCCCCCCCAGCATGCAATAGCATCCATGACGTAATGATACTCACACTCCTCCAGCAGCTCAGTCTGCCACTGCTGCTGCTGCTGTTGATGCTGCTGCTGCCGCTGCGGGCCGACGGCCTGTGGGACTGGGGCCCTGGCATGGCCCACATCAGCCACGTCCGGCGCCATCACCATCCAGCCTGTGGGAGACATATGGTGAGACAAACATCAGTGTGACTCAAAAGCAGAGTGCCCCCTGCCCCAGTAAGACTGCCTGCCCACACAGCCATAACCATCCATCGCACAGCTGCACACACTGACACACCGATGCACAGCCACCCAGGCACACACACACCCCTACAGAGAATATAGGTGAATAGATGGTACACTCACGTGGCCTAGGCACCAGGCCCCACCTGGCATGGGAACGCAGCCACGCTAACAGCTCCGGGTCCCTCCGGCGGAGATCACTGACCCGGTGCCGCACTGCTCCGCAGACCGGCCCCGGCCAGTGACCCCCACCAGGTCAGTGGCCACTTGCTGCCACACATGGTTCCTCGGTCCGGTGAGGGGGGCCTCACCATACAGTTGGTCATAGTGGGGCTCCACTAGGGCCACCAGGTTGGCCACCTCAACTTGGCTCCACGGCACCGCCTCCTCCCAGCCATGGCACCAACTTTACAGCAGGCAATATGGCGCCCCGCTGCGCTGTGACCCCACGGAGTTGTTGCGCAATAGACCAGCACAGGCACCTATCGCGCTGTTCGCACAGCGCCGTCACTTTACATGGCGCTGTAGCCAGACAGCGCAATAGGGACGTACACATGGCATGCACTCAGCGCCAGGGGTCAGAGGGCATACCCAAGGTCACGGCAATGACGCAAGGCTACGCACAGAGCCATAGGATGCATAGGTATCCTGCGCGACTGCGAAGCACAGCACCAGTGCCACAGGGGACTATCGCGCAGAGGTGCCACAGCGCCATATAGTGCCCAGTGCTGCAGCGCCACTGGCACAATGGTGGCCATGTCCAGAATAGCCTATCGCGCTCAGCAGTTCTGCAGCGCGATTGACGCATGCGTAACCCGTCTGGGCATGCGCAATGCAGTGTAGCACACAACCACAAACATGCGCCATCGGCTCAGCCGGACCTTCCCTATTGCGCTAAGCGCATTTACGCGATATTCAGCCGACATATGCAAAGCAGGCGATCAGCCATTCAAAGGCGCAGTGGCGCGATTAGCATGTCTAAAGTTGCGCCACACCTCATTTGCATGTGTTGGCGCTATAAAAATATGACACTGGGTTGTGGCGGCCAGATTTGGTTGTTGCAGCTGAGAGGTGAGTTACATGCTGTGTGATGCTCAGGACAATGCACATGGGCAGGGGTGCTGGAGGGTGTCACGGGATGAGGGGGCTGAGCATGATAAGGGCACTTAGAAGGGGGCAGAGGGCACCCTTTCCATCAGTATCTGCCAGGCAGCGAGGAAAGGGGGGTCTGCCCCCCCCGGCCTGCAGCTATGCTCATGGGGAAATGCTGTGGACTGCAGAGTGACAGGTGTCCACTTCCATCCATACAGATCAGCATGACTGACGAGAACCAGGCCGAGGGTGTGGACGGCGGGCGTAGGAGGAGGCCGAACTTCACCACAGCAGAGACCGAGGCCCTCTTCCAGGCCTACCTGGAGGATGAGCTGCTTTTGAGTGGGCGGAGGGGCACCCCTCAGCAGCCTGCAGCTGCATGGGAGGGGGTAGCTCTGGCCGTCAACCTGCACGGAAGCCACCAGCGCTCCATGCAGGAGTGCCGCAAGAAGATGGGGACTGACCGCAGGGAGGCTGAAGGAGAAGGTGGCAGCCTTCAGGGTGGCACGTGCTGCCACTGGTGGGGACCACCATTGGTGTTGCAGCTGACCCCGACCGAGGAGACACTGGTCGCGGCCATGCAGCCGAGTGCCATTGCGGGTGTTCCTGGCAGAGGATTCCAGACAGGTGGAAGCCCATCACTGCACGGTATGTCATGGTGATGTTGTGGGGGGACGGCTGTTGTTCACATGCACTCACATGTACTCTCTTTCTGTTTCAGATCCTGTTCGTCTGCAGGAGACGGTGGTGGTGGGTGCTGACAGTGAGGCAGACCTGCTGGACCAGGAGGAGGGACCTTCCACCTCTGCCAGCAGCCTGCACGCACTGCAGCAGCAGGCCGGCTGGGCTGACAACTCCGCCCGGCAGTGATCACGGGTGCAGGGGTGCACAGCCTGTGTCACAGCAGTCTGGCATGCAGGTGTGCCAGCATGATGTGCCTATGGCAGTGGCACGACCGGCACTATTGAGGATGGCAGGCCTGCAATGGCTAGTGAGAGTGTGTGTGTCCTAAGGGACACACGGCAGGCCAGCACGCGTCTCTGGGCGTCCAGCTCCACACCTGTGTACCAGCATGCTGGCACAGTCACAGGTGGGCCTGTCAGCACCGGTGGGGCAGCACCGGTAGCTGAGCAGGTGTCTGGCACTGTTGACAGCACAGGGGTGGAACAGGTGGACCTGGGGGCTCAGCAGTTGGAGGGGCAGCAGTAGCAGTTGCACACCAGGCCTGGGGAGACAGCGTCAGGCAGTGGCACTTGTCCACCACCCTTGGATCAGCCCATACCTGGTCCTGGTGAACAGCGGCCACCCTCAAGGGGTGCTGTGCACCAGGACCATCCACACCCTGGGGGTCACGATGCCATTGGGGCACAGTACCCTTTGGACGGCACACCCGCCTGCTGCAGGAGTCGGGTACAGCTGCAGGGTGGGCTGCATGTCCGTGGAGGCACTGACTGTGTCCGTGGAGCGGCATAGCAGGGAGTGTGCTGGACCGGGCCAAGATGGTCCATATGTGGACGGATGTGACCGCTGCCATCGACAGGCTGACCCAGGCAGTGGTCTCTGTGGCGACCGCATTGACCACACTGTCTGGTGACCTGTACCATGCACCCCACAGTGCGCCTCCACCCCTGCTTCCGGCGTCAGTGCGACACCAGGCCTGTCGCACGCTGGTTCTGCTGTGGGCATCCCAGCACCCCTGGTGCAAGTTTCTTTCGCGGATGCAGACCCCTCGTGGGCAAGGTCGCGGTCACACACTGGGACCCCTGGTGGTGCAGTAGTGCCACCCGATGTGGCCTGTGCAGCCTGCCAGTGCTGCTAGGCCAGCGGCGGGGCCGCCCAGCATCCGTGGTGGCCGTGGGACAGTGCTCCTGACTGAGCTGTCTCCCAATGCAGGCCCTGTCTGGTGCTGCCCTGTGTGCAATGTGTGTCATGGTGGGCAGTGCACTGCTGGGTGCTCTGCTCACCAAACTGACACACGGACCACCTGCACACTCTCCCAACTGCTGTCCACAGGTGCGTGTGGATGATGATGCCTGCATTGCACTGTACACCAAGGTGCAAGGTTGCCCAGGTCCTGACACACGACGTGGACAGTCCAGGTGGTGAGGGTGGTTGGTGGTGCTGTGTGATAGCTGCAATTTCCGCATTGCCGTGCTGCTGCCCCTGTATGCTGCCTGGTGTGTGTGTGTGTTTTATTTGAGTGCTCACCCTCTCTGCTAATGTGTTGGTATGCGAGACCCTTCAACTCCCTGACCTTCATGCACGGTGTGTTCCCCTGTGTGCCTGTGGTTTCGCGATAGACAGTGTTGCCTGCACATGTCCCTTGACTTACCTGTGTTGTGCGTGAGTGCTCTTCTGCAATGGTGTCCCGGTGCAGCTGGGCCTGCCGGGTCAGTTGGGGGTCCCTCCGTCCTAGGGGCGGCTCATCACCCATATCACGGCGCCACTGGCGCCCCTATCGCTGTCCCCTCTTGGACCTGTACGGGTATCCCATGGTCTTTGGCCATGTTGTGTAGGATGCAACAGGCCAGGAATATCCCACAGGCCTTTTGGGGCTGTACTGTAGGTCTCGCCGAGGTGTCCAGGCATCGGAAGCGTGTCTTGAGTATCCCGAACACCCGCTTATGATGTTCCTGTTGCGCGTAGCCTCATTGAAACCGCATGCTGCGCTGGGGTCGTGGGGCGCGTATGGTGTGAGCAGCCAGGGACGGAGTGGGTATCCACAGTCACCTGTGTGGAGATAGTGGAGATCAGTGTTAGGTCAGGTCCATATTGCCCAAATCCTTGTGTGCCACTACCATGGCACCCGTGTCATTCCCACCCTTGCACAGAGTTTGCATTCCATACATGTGTACTCACCCACTAGATGACCCATGGGGATGTTCCCACTCTCGAATCGATGGCACAGTGCAGATTGGTGCCATATGAAGGCATCATGTGCTCCGCCAGGTGTGTGGCACAGACATTGATGATGCGCCCAGTGGCATCACACACCACCTGGCAGTTGACACTCGAGTAGCCCTTTTCGGTTCGATATGCTTGCCCTGCCGGGGCCAGGTGGCGTGCGAATGGCCACATGGGTGCAGTCTATGGCACCTTAGCACGCCAGGCATTTGTGCTACCCTGTGGAACTCCTGCATGTTTGCTGTATGCTCTGCGCGGTGCTGGGGAATGGATGTACTCCGAGCATGAGGCAGCAGTGTGCTGAGGAATGGGTGGAGGATGCGTGACGTGGCTGACTGCATGATGCCTGTGGTGTCCCTGTCGGCCTCTGGAAGGTGCCCTTGGGAGCAGGCACATGCAGGCTGTCACCTTGGTCTCCACGGACAGAGCGTGACTCCGTCGTGAGGGTGCCTGCATCACATCATGCACACCTCACTGAGCCGTCTCAGTATTGCCCTGTTCAGGGCGGTGCGGGCCATGATCTCAACATCACTGTACCGCTCGTGGCTGATGTGGGCCACGATACCGCTTCTGTCGGGGCATACCCGACGGGCCCTCCACGGCCATGTCCCCTGCAGCATGCTGTCTCACCCTCATTACAGCTTCCATGTGGAAGCTGACACTGTCCATCTCCCTGGCTTCCCCCCCAGCTGCTGTTCCTGTGTTACCCCCACTGCCCCCACTGCTGCTTCCACTGCACCGGGCACCCCCACTGGCCTCTCTGTCCTCCAGGACCCACTGTCCCTCTCTGTCCTTCCTGCTCCTGTCTCTGTCTCTGTCTCTCTCTCTCTCTCTGTCTCTCTCCCCCGGTTTGCGGCCTGCTCGAGTTCTTGCGCCGCTCCCTTGAGCCGTTTTATTTTGGCTCAAATCCGGTACTGCGCAACTTCCGGCTGAGCCACTCTTGCGCATTGCGCAAGTGTTCAAATATCGCATTGCGCACTTTATGCATGGACCCGCCCCCTTCGGTTGCGCATGCCTTCATTTCCATTGCGCTGTGGCTCAGCGTGTTTTCGGTGGCGCAACTGGCCCCTTCTCAATATCGCAGAATGGCACATTTTTGGAGTTAAGACGCTGTTAACCCTGTTGCGCATGGCTCAACCCTTTTGAATATCTGGGCCTAGGTGTTAAAGACTGTCATCTCAATTTTTTTTTAATTTCTTATGACAATGCAGTGGAATGCGTTATCATTCTGTAGTGATATCACATATTTATGTATGTATGTATGTATTTAAAAGTTTAACCAGGAAGTACATACTGAGCTGAAAACAGTTCATTTCCAGATGAGTCCTTGGGGAGAGGGGAGTAGGAGATAACTAACAATAAAAGCAAGGTAAATAAAGTAATATAGTTATACAACCAAAATCATTAATATTATTGGCAGAATAGTAAATAGAGATTTCTAGAAAATAGCACACATTTTAATAAAATACAGAAGGGAAAATAGCAGAACAGTAAGTAGAGGGCAAAACTAGAGAATGGAGATGAAGAGGAAGGGTCACTGGCAGTTGCAAGTAGAATGACAAAAGTCAGGAAGAAGAGACTTTAGGGAGGACTGGGAAGAGGCACAACATATAGAAAAGGGAAGGGAGGACCAAAGCTTTGGAAAGTGGTAAGAAAAAGCAGATTGGCCAGCAATAGATTTTATAGAAGGAAAAGAGAGAGAGGATGGAAACTACTAGGGTGGGGAGGGTAGCGGGAAGAAGGAGGAGGGGAATGAAGGGATTTGAGATAAGACGGAAGAGTGCCAAACCAGAATCTGGATAAAAAAGAGACACAATGGGAGAGGCGACTAATATCAAGAGAGGTGAGGGAAAGAGCTGAGTATAGAGAGCAGCGGTAAGTATGAGGGAGCAGTCTAAAGCAAAGCAGCAGAAAGGAAGAAAAAGGGGTCTAGTTATATATAGGTGTTAGAATGAGTTTACTTGCTCAATATTATTATAGTGGCACGACAGCACCAGTATAGTTAGGTTTCGTGCAAGCATTTAATGTTAAGGGCCGATTTGTGCAGGGGAATAACTTTGGGTAGGCTCAACAGATCTGCTTGCAATTTTGCACGCAGCATTGACAGGGATAAATCTAATAATGTGCCAAATTTTGTTTGACTCCCTTTTGTGGTTTCTGAGATACTGAGTGTTAAAAAAATAGCTTTTTTTATGTTTTGGGCTGTTTTTGTGTCCACCTGTATCTCAGAAACAGCTGTGGCTACAGGGATGAAATTGTCAGGGTAGAAAACGTTGGCCTTACAGATGTGCCTTTTGAAGGTTTGGTGAAAAAATATTAATACATTCCGAAGTTATGAAATTTTGTTTTTCCCATTATTTGCTATGGGAAAAAAATAGATGTCCCCAGAGGCATATAATTTTATGCTGAAGTTTACTAATCGGCATAGGATTCTAGTTAGATGTAGAATCCTACATCAGCATAGGACTGATGCAGAATCCTGCATTGAACTGCAATGCTAGATGCAGAATCCTGCATCAAAGTGTCATTTTACGATGCAGAGTCCTGCATCTAACTGCCATTTTTCCAGGCATACCCCTTTGTAATTATTGTTTGCCAACATTGGGGTGCCCAATCCCTGCATTGGCATTTCTTTAACTCTCCACTACTGTGGCACACTGGGTAAACCACCCCCAGTGGACTGAAATCATTAACATTCTGATAACTTTCTGTTGTTTCTGACACTGGGATGCCCTCCCCTGGTGTTGGATGACCCCCGTCAACCCCTCAGCCCATTATTATTATTCTTTGATGACATCATGGTGCCCAATCCCCGTGTCAGCATTTATTTCTCCCTCTATTACTGTGGCACACTGGGGAGCTCACCCTCAGTGTGCCAAAAATCTTTACTTTTTTTCAATGCTGTTCCTGACACTGGGAAGCCCACAACCAGTGTTGAATGCCTCACCCATTCTAATATTAATAGTGTTTGCTGACATCGGGGTGCCCAATCCCAGTGTCAGCACTATGAACCCTCCCAGCACTATGGGACACAGGGAAGCCCACTCCCAGTGTCCCAAAATAAAGCTATTCCTGCCTTAAACAAAAAGAAAACTATCTCCTGACATCTTTTTTTATCCTAGAAAAACAAAAATGGTCCCTTGTCATCTCCCCTGTCCCCAACCCCCATCCAGACCCTCCCACTGAGCACCCACCTCCCCACATGCCCCCTCACCCTATACTTACCTCTGGAGGTCTGCAGCTGTTAAATTCTTTGGACAGGACATATCTGCACTCTTTAAAACTGAACCACGAACAAAAGAATTGAGGTAAGTGTCATATAATGGCTGTCAATGGTGTTTTGAACTTTTGTTGATACCTCGGCCATTTTTAGGAATTTTTAAACCAAATTTTCAACATGGTCTTTTTGGTACCCTACCTCATGAACAATGGCACTGCCATTTTGTTACTCCATCCCAAAAGATGATTTCTCAGTTGCTGTGCAGAACAAGTGCACCAAAGCCACCCATCTAGCTAAAGCCAAATACTTTAGCACCACCTTTAATGCCAATATAAGAAGACCGTCAAAATTCTGGAAAGTCACCCACTCCCTTTTCTCCCCCCCAATGTCAAATCCCTCCCCCCTTCTGGTCTAAAATGGTACTTTTCTCTCAGATCCTCTCACGGTGGCCTCAGAATTTAACTCCTACTTCACCACATGTGCAACTTCACTTCTTGACGGCCTACCAACTGCAGCCCCAATTGGCCTGCACACTGAATTGACAAAACCCCTCTGTCCAGCCACTTTCTCCTTCAGTAACATCTCTCCTACTGAAGCATTGGATGCCCTACTTACTCTCAACCCATCCAAGGGTAAGTCCCCCAATGGGCTGGACACAAAACTCCTCTACTTATCCACCATTGCATCTCCTCTAGCGGGCCTTGTAAACCTTTCATTTTCCTCTGCAACCATTCCCTCAGTTTGGAAATATGCTACCGTCCTAGTGCTACCAAAAGGAGGCAACCCCACCACTGGGGTCAAACTATCTTTCCCTCTCTCTCCTCCCTGCCCTTGCGAAACTCCAAGAGCACCTTGTACTCTCTCAGCTCTCCAGTTTCCTCTCAGAATCCAACTTCTTCACTCTTTTCCAGTCTGGGTTCAGGAAGAACCACTCCACCACTGCTTCCCTACTAAGACTCTCTGATTCCATCCTCTCAGGAATGGACAAAGGTTTAATCACTTCAGTCATCTTTGTCGACTTAGCCAAAGCTTTTGACACCATCTCCCACCCACTGTTGTTATCCTGCCTCTCTTCAGCTGGCCTAGTCAAGTCTGCCACAAATTGGTTCAGAGCCTATCTGCAAGGCAGAACTCAGGTGGTAAAAATTGCTGAATCCACCTACCCCTCCCCGATCTCTACAGACACTGGTGTACTCCAGGGATCCATACTCAGCCCTATTCTCTTCTCTATCCTGCTCAATGACCTGCCACAAGTCTGTTCATCTAGCTCCAATCATATGTATACAGATGACACAGTCCTATTTACCTCTGGCCAGACCCCTGAGGAGGTTGCTACCAATCTTCAGGTTGATTTCAATAAAGTTCAGCATTGGTTTAGCTCCCACCAACTCTCCCTCAATGCCAAAAAGACAGTCTCCATGACCTTTGGCACTAGGCAAAGACTACCCAGGCTAAACTCACTCCCAAACTTCCACACCCTTGATGGGACAGTCCTTGAGGATGCAACAACTTTTAGGTACCTAGGTGTCTGACTTGATCAATGCCTATCCTTTTCTGCCCACGTGGATGCAGTACTTAAAAAACTGTGCCCCAAGCTCGGTGCTCTTTACAGGAACCGCAGCAGCCTCCTACTACCTGCAAGATGTGAAACTGTGCAGGAAGGGAGGAGGAGTGGCACTGCATGTGAAAAATAACATAAGGGCCACAGAGATCCAGGAGGAACAAAATGGGGAGAGATACTGTGGGTTAAGCTGGAAAGGAAAATGGGAACAGCCATCTGCACAGGTGTGGTCTATAGACCACCAGCCCAGGAGGAAGAAACAGATAGGGAGCTGATGCTAGCCATCAAAGGATGGCAGACAAGAGTGAGATAGTACTGGTTGAGACTTCAATATTCCAGATGTGGACTGGAGCATCCAGCAGCAGCATCAACTAGGAGCAGATTTATCCTGGACTCCCTTCAGGTGCCTTCTCAAGCAACTGGTCATGGAACCAACTGGCAGAAGGCAATACTGGACCTTGTGCTCACAAACAGGGACAGTGTGATGGGGTAACAGTGGGGAGCACCTGGGGAACAGTGACCACCAGTCATTGAGGTTTGAAATCACAGAAAGAGCAGAACCAAACCACACAAAAACACGTATCCTGGATTTTAGGGGGGCAGACTTTGGAAAAAAAGGGAGATACTTGAAAGAGGCATTAAGGGGAATGGGACAGGAATCAGGGGTTGAGGAACAGTGGGCAGTATTTAAAATGGGGATTACAAGAACAACATAATTATGCATTAAGCAGGTTAGCAAAAGGAAAAGGAAGAGGAGATCATTATGGTTTTCCAAAGAGGTAGCAAAGAAAGTGAAAGCCAAAAAGATTGCATTCAGGTAATACAAAAAGACACAGGCAGAAGGGGATAGGGAGAGGTACCAGGAGAAGCAAAGGGAGGCAGGGAGGTCAGTAAGGGAAGCCAAAGCTCAGACAGAAGAACACATTGCAGAATAAGTGGGTAGAGGGGACAAAACCTTTTACAGGTACATAAGTGAAAAAAGAAAGACAAAGGGAGGGATAGTGAGACTGAAGGGGGAGGATGGGGGCCGAGTGGAGGATGACAACAGTAAAGCTGACATATTGAAGAGGTATTTCTGCTCAGTCTTTACTGAGGAAGAGGAGAGTAATGGGTCTGAAGGGAGTACAAGAGGTGAGAATGGTGCAGAAATGGACACAAGTCCCTTTACACGAGAAAGGGTCCTGAAGGAACTAGAGTAATAAGAGTTGATAAGGCAATGGGGCCCAGATAAAGATTCTTAAGGCTCATAAAGAACTAAGAGGTGGTGGCTGAACCTCTGGCTATCCTAGTTTAGCCGATCACTGGAAACAGGGGAAGTACCCAAAGACTGGAGGACAGCAGATGTAGTCCCCTTATACAAAAGTGGGAACAAAGAGGAAGCAGGGAACTACAGACCAGTCAGCCTCACCTTGGTAGTGGGGAAGATCATGGAAGCACTACTGAAGGAGAGATTGGTGGAACATCTGGTTGTCAATGGACTACAGGACCCAAGGCAGCATGGTTTCACCAGGGGGAGGTCATGTCAGACCAACCTCATTGAATTTTTTGACTGGGTGACTAGGGAGGTGGATCAGGGGAGGGCAGTGGACATGGCCTATCTGGACTTCAGCAAGGCCTTTGACACTGTGCCACATAGAAGACTATTACACAAACTGGGGAATATGGTGTGGGCAGGACAGTAGTGTGGTGGGTAGGTAACTGGCTGGGTGGCAGGACACAGAGGGTGGTGGTAAATGGCTGTCACTCCACAGAGGGAAGAGTGACCAGTGGGGTACCACAGGGATCAGTGCTGGGACCGGTCCTATTCAACATCTTCATCAGTGACATTGCACAGGACCTAGAAGGCAGAATTTCACTGTTCGCTGATGACACAAAGCTCTGTAACAGAGTAGACACACCAGAGGGTGTAGACAGAATGAGAAGGGACCTGCAGAACCTTGAAGAATGGTCAGGGTTTGGCATTGAAATTCAATGCAAAGAAGTGCAAGGTAATGCATATGGGGCACAAAACCCTGGCACAATATATCAGTTGGGGGGTGAGGATATAGCATGCACCAAGCAGGAAAGGGATCTTGGGGTTATCATCTCTGATGACCTCAAGGTAGGGAAACAGTGTGACAAGGCAGCAGGTAAAGCAAATAGGATGCTGGGATGTATAGGCAGGGGCATCACCAGCAGGAAAAGGGAGGTCATAATTCCACAATACAAGACACTAGTGAGGCCCCACCTGGAGTACAGTGTACAGTTCTGGAGACCATACCTACATAAGGACATAGACAGGGTAGAGAAGGTTCAGAGGAGGGCAAAAAAGATGGTGCATGGATTGCATCACAAGTCCTAAGAAGACATGTTGAAGGAACTGAACATTTACTCCCTGGAGGACAGGAGGGAGAGGGGGAATATGATAGAGACATACAAGTATCTCACAGGGAGGAACAGGGTGCAGGAATACACTATTTTTAAGCTAAAAAGATGTTCCAGGACTAGAGGGCATGGGATAAAGTTGGAGGGAGGATGATTCAGAGGAAACATGAGGAAGAATTTCTTCACAGAACGGGTGGTGGACAAGTGGAACACCCTGCCAGAGGAAGTGGTGGGGGCTGAAACAATCACGGGATTTAAGAATGCATGGGATAGACATAAAGGAATTCTGAAGGTCAGGGGTAAGGGGCAACAGACTTCTAGGAAAACATAAACTGAACTTACAAGCTCAAATGGGCAGACTGGGTGGGCCATAGGCCCTTATCTGCCGACACCGTCTATGTATCTATGTATGATAAGAATTACGTAGTACAGATCTCTGAAACATGCTATATTAGTTCATGGCCTGATTTTATTGAAATTAAACATCCAAACTGTTTAAAACATATAGCTGTACTTACTAGGCTGAAGTGGTCATTTAGCTGTATTCTGGCAAGGTGGCTGACGTCTAGTTTCATGATAATTTCAGTAGTGCATTTGATTGGTCTAGGAATTCCATTTCCTATTTAAAAATTATCTTGGTAACTTGGTAACATGGTAGGTAAAAAATGGAAAAAAAGGCATGAGCCCATAGATTGTCTCCCACACCTAGTGGGCAATTAGACCTGCTGGAATCCCAGAAATGTATCCAGTTCTTTCTTTAACAATTCAAAGATCGAGACATCCACAAGTCTTTTGGCAGCTTGTTCCAAGACCCAGACACCCTTAATGTAAAGTAATTGTCCCTCTCTTTTTTGTATGTGCTCTTGGTACCTCTAATTGCTTATTATGTGATCTAAGGATGAGGGACCTTTTTTAAATGTTATATCATACAGAGATGCAGTTTCTGGATTATTTAATATTTCATATAATTGCAATAAATCCTCTGGTCCTTCTTTGTTCCAGCATCATTAGATTCAATTCCTCAAGCCTTTGGCTATAGGATTTATTTTTTAGCCTTGTGATTATCTTTGTAGCCTGCCTTTTTACACCTTCCAGGAGTTTAGTATTTTGCCTTAAATAGGGTGACCAGAATGGTGATCCATACTCGATGTGCGGTCAAATATAGGACCTTTATAAATGAATTAAACAGTCCTCATCCCTAGTTATGAATCCCTTCCTAATGATGTTGATGAATTTCATTGAAATTACTTGCCATCTGGGTGTTTTTTCTTATGAGTATGCACAGTAAATGAGTTATCTATTAGACTGCCCAAATCTTTCTCATTTAGTACAAGCAACCTTCTTTTGTGAGTCAAAAAATATTCTTTCATGAATGGGTCAAGAAAGAAGAAATCAGCTCATGAAAGAAGAAAACTGGCACATGGAAAAATAATTTAATTTTTTAAGGGAAATTATGCTAAATGCTTAAAAAAAACATTAAAAAATATTTTCAGCTGACCACAGAGAAAGATGGATGCTTACTCTCAGCACCCTGCTAATCCGCTTCCTAAATCTACACAATATTGCTTCTTTTCCTGCCCATCTGTGTGCCGGTACACCATTTCCCTGTTGTGGCTTACATGCAGTTCCAGTTGAACTGGTACCAGTACTGCTGTCTTCTTTCATCCGGTAGCCTCACAGTAAGCCATTGTTTTCCAGTTCATGTTCCTCTTCTGCTGTCTGCCAGTCTCTCCATCATGGAGACAAGTGCTGAAGCACCTTAGGACCCTAACCTGCAAAGAAATCAAAGGCATGTTTCAACAAATTATGGCCCAAATGGGTAAGCTAGAATTCGCTGCCCAACAGAGCAATGCCAATATAATCAGCATTTCTCACAGGGTAAATGACATGGAGTAAAAAATACTGACTCTGAGGACAAAACTGATTGGCTTCTGGCCACCTCTGCAACCAAAACCACACTCTCAGACAACTCTGGGACCAGAATGAGGACCTGGAAAACAGGGCCCACCACAATAATCTAAGGCTTTTTGGCTTTTCAGAGGGGAGTGAGGGCTGCACTGTTATTGAATTCCTCCAATAAACCCTGCCACCTCTCTTCAAGTGACATGGTCCCTTGGAGCTCAATCAGACACACCAATCACTCATGCCAAAGCTATGCTCCCAGAGGCAATCTTCATCCAATCTTCAGCCACATGTTCTGCTCCACAGATAAATAATTTATCATGATGCTTGTGAGGGAGAGGGGCCCTTTCTGGTAGCAGGGACATTCAATCAAGATTTTTTTCTATTTACTGGCTTATCACAGGCTCCACAGGACTATGACCCCACCGTTGGAGGAGGTACATCTCCCAGCCTGACCCCCAGCTCATCCGCCCCTGAGTTTTCCCCACAGATTCTCCCTCTGAGGTCCCCAGCAGTCCCCTGCCACCCAGTACGTCATATCCAGTGGTGGGGGGAAGGCTTCACCAGAGCAGTCAGGCCATCACTGGCCTGTAGAGCCCTGGACTTTTTTTATTGTCTCCCTTCCCTCCCCTCCGATGTAATCACATCAGCTTCCAAGCCTCCTGACCCATACTGCCCCCCAGCCACCACTAGTGGGCAGTCAGCAGGCTGGACAACTAGTCCCTTTCCCAGGAGAGGAGAGCAATGCCCAGATGTTCAATCCTCTTCCAACTCCCAGTGGTCCAGGCTCATTCCAAAACCTGGGTCACTGGAGGGTGCAATGTGGGCTCCAGTGCCTCAACCCTCAGTGCCACCAGGCTGGCCCTTCAATCAAGATTTTTGAGGACTATGCCCTAGCTCTTTCTGCCAAAATATGGGTCTTCATTGCTGCTTAACAGGCCTGTGTGGACACAGGCCTCCGATACTTGCTCCATTACCCAGCCATGCTCCACATCAAAGTAAATGGTGCCACTCACACTTTTGGATCCTTGAAGCCACCAAATAATTTATCCCCTTCATTTGTCCCAAAAAGCTAACCTCTCAAAGTTCTATCCTACTCAGTCTTGAGGCAGGGAGAGATCATCTATGCAGGCCACGGGCACTTCCAACTCCACACCCAGCACCTGCAACAGCACCCCAGACCCCCAGTACATTTCCCAGTCAGCAGAGATGAACAGTGGATGCTCCCAGCCAAATAACAGATGCACAACAAAAGCAAGAAAGCTGGACTCAGCAGAAACAGACAGATCTCCATGGCTCTAGTCTCGAGGTCCGAGCCACAGTGCTGAATTCCAGGACTCCAAATTAGCCCTGGTTTTCATGAGGTCTAATGGATTTGCTGCCTTAATGCCCAATGAGGAAGTTACCAAGTCTCACAACCTCTCACCATCTTCCCAGGAGTTCTCACACTCACCTACCTAATTTTGGTCTTGGGCTGAAGCTGTAGCTGTGGATTCACATGTGCCCTGAAGCCCTTACATGGAAGAAACAATTGTTCCTGCCAAAGACTCTCAACCACCGCAGCAATCACCAGACTGAACTGCACCTGATCTCACAGGTATTTATACATTCTGAATGGCAGACAGAGGACTGTACATTCCTCTCAAGGGGATTTACTTTGAACTCTGAGTTGCCCTATTAGAACATCACAGCAATTAAGATGTTGTGGGGGCTTAAAGGGGTGATGGCCTTTTTTTGTTGGATCCCATCTCTTAACTACACAACCTGTGCCTGCTTACCATGGCCCTTTTATGTGTTTCTATGATATTTTCCAATGGAGTGCTCCCAACAAGTTCCCTTCAGATAGTGTTTTGTTACTATATCATATGGTCCTAGATTAGTTTTTCATCATCTCTGCCATTTTTCCTGTTCAGACACCCTTGGCCACGATTTCTGCCACCCAGGTCTTTTGTGTTTTTTGTTATCTTGCAGATACCTGAACTCAGCTCCCTTAAAACTCAAGCTTAACAGTCATTTCCACCCTTCCAGAGGGTAGCTTGAACCCCAGAACATCAGTGGGGAGGTGGAATTGTGCCTGGAATATATGACTCTAGTAATGGATGGCTAAGCTCTTGAGAGCAATTTCATGGTCCTTAGAGTGTGCATCTATGAAATAGTCATGAGAGTAAGGTAATGGGACTACTTAGAGATGGAAACTGTTATATTTCTGGGTTTGATACTGTATTGCTGAAGGATCGGTCTACCCTTTGCATGACCCTGGTTGGGGGATGGGTTGCCCCCCAAACATTAGCCCTATTTGGTTGTATTTGTATGAGTGAGTTCTTCTCCTCCAACCCTTGGGTGCAGCCCCTTATCACAGGAATACCCTAATGATCCCAGACAGCTATCTCCAGACCTGACCAGGGTATCTGGTAAATGCTGCCTTTACACTCCTTTGTTTCACAGCTTCTACATAATTTGGGCATAGCAATGGCTATGTGCATGTTATGATGCTGCCTGCTTTCCCCCCTTGAGTGGACTGAGAGCATATTGACCCTGTGCATGCTAGTTCTTGTCTTGGTGATGTCTTGTTTCACATGGTGGGAGAGGGAGGCAGATATGTTGGAATTTTTCTGGGGTAGTGTATATGTTAAAAATTGTTGGTAGTCTGTCAGGCCATTGTACTGCTGTTTTTGGTCTCTGCTTACACTTGAGGACCTTGCTGACATACTGGGGAGGGAGGGTTCCATGTCAATTCAGTGAGGGGACTTTTAGTGAGGACAATTTCAGCGATGACAGTATGGTGACTACAATTACGGCACCTGGTACATATGGGTGAATACCATTATGGCAACAGTTTTTAACACGCCTCTTTCATGGGGGCTTCACCTCTGCCCCCACTTTGCAAGGGGATTTACCACCCACACCCCCCTTATTCACATAACCAACCCCAAGGTTGTAGCATGTCAGGGAGGGAGGAAAACCTTTGTTGCCATATCGGTGCTCCCCCATCTTTCTAGGTGCCATAACTACATTCATTTACATTGCCCACTTTGAAATTGTACTCACTCAAATTCCCTCACTGAATTGACATGCTACCGGGAGGGAGGTGTTGAGAATGAGGGAATGGAGGGGGGGGGGGATTTTGCTCATTAATTTATGGGTACAACATCAGGTTCTATAGATCATTGCTATGGAAATTAGCCTAATCAGCTGTAATGTTAAGGGACCTAATTCCCCTATTAAAAGGAGAAAAAAGGCAAAGTTGCATGTGAAGCACATTAGTGGCCTTTTTTTCTTAAAAGTTTATTTTTAATTTTATGGTAGATAATAAAGTATATCACAATATTGGGTATGCAAACCCACGTAGATAATATAAAGGTTAGGTGCAATTGTAAAAAAAAACAACAACAATGTTAATTCAGTAGTGCAGGCGTGCATAACAAGGACCACCTCAAGAGTAGAGTCCAGTGTGTAAATGATAAAGGAATTTGCACTCTCACTACAGTATTTTGAGGCAGAAATGTTTACAGTCAATCCACATGCCTCATAGGAAACACAAATTTTAGGGCATGATGGTCGGGTGGAGAAGTCAAGGAAAAAATAAGGTTGTGTGTGCTCAGTTAAAGATCAAATGCACACCTGTTTCATAAAAAGCTTGAATTCACATCCCTCTGTCATGAGCAGTGTTTCCTGAAAATATCGTGCTGTTTAGTTTTGTGGTTTTCTTTAAATCAGCATCTGTTAATGTGCTCTTCAGTAACTGAAAACTGAAGAAACAGTAAAGATGTTTCTGTCCCTATCAGTGAGCAATGACATCATACCAATCCTGGCTGCTGCTTTTGCAATTAAGTCCCTGACTGATAAATAAGCTGCTGCAGTCCCTAGTTAGAGCAGTCTGTAGAGCTAATTGTGTTCACTCAGAGCTTGTTACTAACCCATCTGGTTTGTGTTTAGAGAGAGATGCTTAAAATCTATCTTTCTGCTCTCTTAAAAAATGATCATTTGGGGTTCAGTGCTGAATTTGAGTGTTATGAATGAATCGATGAGAAATAACATTTTCTGTATCACAGTTCTCAGTCCTCTGTCATCACAACTCTGTATACTGTTCTGGCCATAAAACACAAGGTTGTTTAATGGACATAAAATAAATTACATTCCATTAATTCATAGAAGCAGTGTGTATTTAATGCAGTCTCACTAAATACATATATTTTTTTTATTTTACTGTAATATCGGAATCCTTTGAGTCATAGACTCTTTTGCAAAGGCTCCACATCATTTACAGGGGGTAAAGGGAGAAACAAAGTACAAGGAAGACAGACAGAACGAGCAATTATATACAGGTTTCAGTACAGACGGTTTTTTATACAATGGCTCCACGGTGGTTACAGGGGGTGGAGAGACACAAGACAATATAAAGCATTAAAAGAAACACAGTCTTTTTTTTTTTTTACACTTTGATTTTTTCAGGTTACAGAATTGACATGGCACTTGAGAGGTATTTTAAAAGCTTATGGGAGGCATATATGTGGGCCCAAGACAGAGCTAAAATGCAGAGGGTGGAACGTAGGGACTAGGAAGTCCCTGAGTCAGTTATGGGGATTAAGGAGGAGAGAGCAGGCCTTATTGGCATTCACATTTATGTCATATGTCATGTTCATGTGATGAAAATTTTGTTTCCATGTCATATTGACAAATGTGTGTCTGCCACACTCTGCTGTTTCAGGAACGTGTGCTGTATGAACTCCTAACATTCAGTTCTTTGAGGTTTTCAATGTGGAACTATGTCATATATATGTAGAACTAGAGATGCTATATGGCATCCTGATGCTCCTATCTTTTGCCTCTCAGTTGAGGCTGCTGCAGCCTGCTTCCCTCTGCCCCCCCCCCCCCAAGTCAGGGCCAATGCATTCTGTTGTCCACTTTTCCCACGCCCACAAACAGGGCTGATATCCTCTGCTATGCCCTAGAGTCCCAGGGCCTCTGCCTTCAGAGTTTGGGTTGCTGCACCATGCTGCCCCAGGCCACCAAAGGTGGGGCTTTTGCTGCATCCTACTACTTACTTCCATTGCCCCAAATGGGCAGGGCCGCTGCACCACATGCTCCTCACACACAGTCAGGGCTGCTGTACCCTGATGCCCACTGTGTCCTGCAAAACGGTCAAGGCTTCTGCATCATACTGCCCTCTGTCCCCTGACACCACTGTGCCTTGATGCACCATACAGCCTCTTGCCTCCACAGTTGAGTTGTTGCACCATGCTGCTCCCTGCCACTAGAGTCAGATCCTTTGGTACACTGCCAAAACTACTTGAAAGAAAAAACAAAAAATACTTCCATCTTGTGTTATAGGGTGGGGGACAGAGGGTAGCAGAGTGCAGCAGCTTCAACTGTTTGTGAAGGAAGCAGCAGGGTGCAGCAGCCCTGACTGTGTGGAGTGGGATGTAGCAGCCTGAAATGAGGGCAGGAGACAGGGGGCTTTTGGGCCAGGGGAAAGGAGGAAGTAGAGGGCTGCTGACTAAACTATCAGGCAGGAGACAGAAGCATCAGGATGTCATATAATATTTCTTGTTATACACATACATGGTATATTTTCACACAGAACCCCTCTAAGAACTGAATGTTATTAGTTCATACAGTACATGTTCCTGAAATAGCAGAGTGTGGCAAATGCACATTTGTCAATCTGAAACTAAAACAAAATTATCACATGAACATATTTATTGAGGCTACAGTAAATACACACTCTTTCTATGAATTAATGGAATGTAGTCTATTTTATATCTATTATACAGCCAGAACAGAATGCAGAGTTTTGATGACAGAAAACTGAGATTTGTGATACAGAAACTGATATTTCTTACAGATTCATTCATACCACTTCAGTTCAGCACTGGACCTCAAGTAATCAACTTGTTATGAGAACAGAAGGACAGATTTTAAGCATATCTCTTTAAACACAAACCAGATGGGTTAGTAATGAACTCTGGAAGAGAACAATTAGCTCTACAGACTGTTGTAACTAGGGACTGCAACAGCTTACTTAGTCAATCGGGGACTTAATTGCAGAAGCAGCAGGCAGGACAGGTATGATGTCATTGCTCACTGAAAGGGACAGAAACATCATTACTCTTTCTTCACTGTTTTCAGTTACTGCAGAGCACATTAACAGATGCTGATTTAAAGAAAATTGCAAAACCAAACTACATGATATTTTCAGAAGACACTAATCATGACACAGGGACGTGTATGCAATGGGATTCAAGCTTTTTAATGGATCATATGCATTTGATCTTAAAGTTGTTTTGTACCCCTGTTTAGGTGACACTTCCAGTTCTGCCACATAGAGAGACAGGGAAATGCCATTGTCAGTCATTCAAGTCCACAAACTGAGTAGTGTACCTATACACTATATTTTAGAGTTAGTTTTTTGACCCACCATAAAAGGAAACATTTAAACAATCATATAAAGAGCAGCAAACAGAACAACAGAGCTTGAATGAAAAGGTTGATTCATCATCTCATCAACTGAGTTAAAGTTTTCAGAAGAAAATTAATTTTCCCCACAGTTAAACTATTGGTCAAACTTGTTTTACAGCATAATAGCCAGATATCGATTTAGTTCCTTCACCCCACTTCATGTTCTATGTCTGGGGCTGTTACTTGTGCAAATAGTTTATTTGCAAAAACCAAAACAGATTCTGGGCCTGAGAACACATGTTTTGGCATTATGACGACTGCGCGTTCGTGGTTTTAGCCAACAAAGATGTTTTGATAACCTGCAGATCGTTTTTCCTTTCCTGAGTTTGGTTCAATAAATCAGGGGAAAAAAAAGAAGAAACAATGTTCTCCCCATAAAATGTCCCCTTTCATTCTGGCCTCTTGAAGTAACTGAATACAAGCTTCAGCTGAGGATAAGATTGTGATGACTGTCAGTGGCCAGTGTGCTTCAGCTCCTCATGGTGATCTGCCTCTCTGGGATACTGCAAAGTCATGCAAGACTTTCGTCCCTGAATCTGTAGGCAGTAGTCGCAGGTCAGTAAAAATAAGTTTTGAGATCATTGTCAGGATGTCTGTTTTCCCCACATATCTAGAAGGGAAGCCCACGATATGAATATTAGCTTGTCACTGAGCATTCTCCAGTAACTCCATTTTTGAGCTCAGGAATTGACACTCATTTTTGCAGGTAGCATTATGGTCTCTTTGCCTCTCATTTCCCTCCCTTAATGATTGAACAGCACTGGCATTCTCTTTTATTTTAGAATCTATCTCGGTTAACTTATTTTCAACTGTCTCCAGTCTTTTGTTAGTGTCTTCCCCAGCAGACTGAATTTTTGTGAGTATCACTATAATTTGTGATAACTGAAGATCTGCTTGGGAGGTGCTACTAGGCTGAGTGGGCATGGACCTTTCCTGGATGAGGACTAAGAATAAAAGGCTTCCATACTTCTGTTTTTGGTCCCATTTTGGACCAGTCTTGTCACTTCACTGCTGTCCCCTCTAGGCTATGTTGAGTAGGTGAAGTTTCAATCGTTCTAGTAGCAGGTATTATATTTTAATAGCTCTCCAGATCTTAGATTATTAAATTACGTCTGCCATGTTTTCTGCTTCACAGCGCTCCCACCCCCACCCCTACCCCCACCTTGCCCTTCTTTCAGGAGAGCAAAGTCTTGTGTCCTGAATCAGCCAAACTGAAGAAAGATTGGGTGGGGAAGAGGCTCACAGTGTTCCCCTGCCTTAAAATGTGGGGTTCCATACTGATTCACAAATCTGTGTGGTCAAGGGTAAAGGCATGTTGTTCTGATAAGGACTGCTGATGGATTATGCTAACAGTATCCACCCCATCTGGTCATCTGACCCTGTGTAATATATACTATACAGGCCAAACATGGACCATGCTGCCTTCTTTCATACTGTCAGTCAGCACCTTCTAGAGTTTAACACCCATGCAGCTCCCATTGTTTAAGGTGGGATTTGAATGTTACAATGAATACATCATTAGACAGGTCGGGGAGATCAGGTGAACCACACACCGGGGCCCAAAACAACTTTAGAAACACTGATGGGAGATGGTGGGTTATTTGTTGCCTGTACAACTCAGTACCCTAAGGTCTTGGGTTGCACACATAT
Organism: Neoceratodus forsteri; assembly: GCA_016271365.2. NCBI lineage: Eukaryota > Metazoa > Chordata > Ceratodontiformes > Ceratodontidae > Neoceratodus > Neoceratodus forsteri. Next base: position 189,002,046 of record CM028137.1, on the reverse strand, counting down.
ATCTCCAGCCACAGGAGCCACCAGCCAGGTGGATGTTTGGTTGGTGAGCCCCTAAATTCTCACTGAACTTACGGAGCCACTGTTCACCCTGTCGTCATTTCTGATCATGCCCCATTGGAGGACAGAGCTCTAAATGAACACTTATTACACTGTACCTTAACCTTATTCAGTCAAAGCTAACATGATTTTAGAGGAGAAGGTTGTTCTCTTTCTTTATGCAGATCATGTTTCAGGTGTTGCAAAAATTGCACAAAATATATTGGAGTTTTTTTTATTTTCATTTCTTTGAGTTCTAAGTATGTATTTAGTAATCTTTTCTGTTTTTCATAAAGCAAAGGACATGGAAAAGGATGCAGTGCCATCTTCTTGCATGTATTAAACTGAGACAGTAAGCCACTATCCAACCATCTTGACATAAAGCTGAACATTATATCTATCATGGTAATATCGCTTTATAATAAGGTTTGATAACTAGACCACTATATCACTAGGGAGTAATTAGCATTTCGCTTGGGTGATGGGTGATTGAGGCAATAAGTAAAAAAAAAATAATTCTATTCACACTGCCTTTGGGGATCTGGATAGGAAGGAAGGGGGGTCCATTACCACTAGACCACCAGGGATATTTTACTAAATACAGGGGACAGAGATGGGAGAGGGGTTACTGGTACAGATATGAGTGTAGTCTGGACTAGGGCATGTGATCAGGGGGAGGGACCACTAGCCACCATGTTTTTTTTTTTTTTTTCAAATAAACCTTGGGCAGGAGGCTACAGATGGGTGATCAGGTGGGGGTGGGCAGGGGGGTCAGGGACCACTAGCCACTAGGGATTTTGTGTTTTTCAAATACAGGTTGGAATGTGATTTTTTTTGTATTTTATCGGGCATTCAGGCAGTGATGTATTGCAAGCAGAATTTCAGCACCCTCTGACTCCTGAAGTTTAACCAATTTCTTACCCAGTTTATAACTTTTTAACCCACTCCCAGATAGGACAGCTTGTTCACCAGTCTTCTTTGTGGAACAGTGTTGAAGGCCTTACTGAAATGCAGGTAGGAAACATCTACCACTCCTCCCTGATCCACTACCCTGGTCACCTAGTCAAAGAACTCAATCAGGATTGTCTGGAAAGACATCCTCCCTATGAAACCATGTTGCCTTGGATCCTGTAATCCACTGGTTACAGCATATTCTACTATCCTTTCCTTTCAGTAGTGTTTCCATTACTTTGATCACTACAGAAGTCAGGCTGACAGGTCTGTAATTTCCTGCCTTCTCCATGTTCCCTCTTTTGTTACGTGGAAGCACATCTGCCCTCCTCCAGTCCCTCAGAAACTCCCTCTTTCTAATGATAAGTTTAACAGAGTTGTCAGAGGTGCAGCCAGCACCTCTTTGAACTACCTCAGTATCCTGGGTTGTGCCCCATCAGGTCTCATTGCTATGTCTACTTTTAATTGTGCAACTACCTTGTGGACTTTCTCCTCTGTAAAAGGACTGGTGTCCACCTCCCTATCATTTATGCCCTTGTCCCTTATCTTTGTCCCGTCACCTACACTTTCTTCTGTAAATGCTGAACAAAAGTATTTTGTTCATTATGTCTGCCGACTTTCGGTCCTTCTCCTCTCAAGCCCCTTCTTCCCATTTTATCCTCACTATTCCCTCTTTGTTCTTCCTCTTCCAACTGATATATGTAAAGAAAATGTTATCAACTTCTTTTACTGATTGGGCAATATTCTCCTCTAGGGATGCACAGATATCTAAATTTGTGCTAATATCAGATCTGAATACCCCATGACTACTATCTGATTGGATCCGGTTTGCATCAGGTCGGATAGTAGTATGCTGGGTACGAGGACCAATATGGCAGCACATTTTCCATTATTAAGTGGCATCAGGTTGGATAGTAGTATACTGGGTACAAGGACCATAATGGCAACACATTTTTCATTATTAAGTGTCTTGTAAAACTTACGTGCGGTTTTGTTTCTAGTGCAGCAGAATCTTACATTTGTAGCAGCATATTACAGCACTTTACAGCTAAAAATGCTCAGCCCTTATCTTCCTTGCAGGGTGTGTTGCTTGCTTCACTGGTTTCTCCTTCTCTTGTCTTTTTAAAAAGAAAACTTTCAACCCTTCTCACTTCTTCTTTTTAAGCTGTCCAGCCTGTAGTTTAAAGTTTGCAGCCAAGGCTTAGCAGTTTATCTGTTCACTGTTTTGTCTCCATTTCAGTATTTTTGCCAACCATGATGTTTCCCCAGGGTCTAAGTTTATTTTTACAGTTCATTTTTGCAGTTGGGACTCTGCAGTTCAAAGTTTAACTGTTCTGCAACAATATGAAATGCCACCACAAATATTGATCACTGGATTTATGAAGTGGTAGAATGTCACTAAGACTCCACTCATGTTTAACTGTGCTTGTCTAAATGGCTTAGACTCGTGAAGCTAAATGACAGGGGTGGGACAATTTGCTTGACAGCTGACTCTTACTGTCTTGGTAAAAGCTAGGCAATACTTGTGACAAATTCTAACCTACACCCTTTAGCATTATAACCCATTGCTGTCAGTAACAACTTCTACTGACTCAGTATCACCAAACTCTAGCCAGAGCCAATACGGCTGTGGTGAGCTTGCAAAGCTCCAAAGAGTGAGTGTCGCTGACTGGTGGCAACGCAACTGTGCAAGTGTTGCAATAGCAATAATAGAGCAGTTTTACTACCAGGCAGCTTTTAGCAGGTGCCATCAGTAGACCCTGACCATTAACAAAATGCTAGTCAGGTATGTGTGTGTTAGAAATTGGGTAATGTAAAAAGTGCACAATGTGCCCTGTAATGGAGTATTCGCTATCATTATGGGGTTTGGGGCTATACAATACATCCATGCTCTCACCAGGAGGTGCGAGATTGATGTCATCAACAGTGCCAATGTATGTGAAATATGCAATGGCACTGAGCACTGATGGTGCAGTGTTTTGGGGCACTGAAGGGGCAGTGCCAGTGCATGTGAAATATGTGATATCACTGAGCACTGATGATGCAGTGCTTTGGGGCACTGAAAGGGTAGTGCCAATGTATGTGAAACATGCAATGGCAATGAGCGAAGATGGCATGTTGCTTTGGGGTATGGTGGGGAATACTCTAAAGATATATTTATGGCCACTATTAGCACCTCCCTTACCCATCTAAGGCTAGATCAGGTGGTAAGGGTCACATATTTATAAAGTGACCCTGCATGGTGCAGATTCCCTTTAAAAGTAAGTCCCATGGGGGGTTACTTACAAATGAAATACATTTCAAATTACAAACTTACCTCTGGATAGATTTGATCACTGCCTGGAGGACTGAAAAGTATGAAAGGCTGAAGTCTGCCAGTACACTAAAGAAATGGTTCCCCTAGTAAATCCAGTGGGAGCGGTGACCACGCTAACATTCACCAAGATGAAAAATAATGCATTCATTCAGATTTAGGCATGTTCCCTCCAAGGCCATGTGTCACAATGGATGTGCATTCCAAGCTGACTGCATATGTTTTGTTGCATTGTAAACCACTTGAGTGCTGTTTCCTTGTGCCCAGTTTTACACCCTTGATGTGTCCCAGCATCATCAGATTGTTTTCTTTTGACAGCTCCTTTCCTTTGGGAGCAGAATAGGCACCCAACTGGTGCATGTGTAGTTGAAGGGGAGGGGCAAGCAGGAGGAGGTGGAGTCGGAAGTGGTCAATCTCCCTCTGTCTCCCTACTTTCCAGTTTCAGCCTGCCTTCCTCATTGGTATTCCTTCTCTCCACTCACTTGGAAACTTCCAGGTTGCAGTTTGGACGTGCAGGGAGTCATTATCCTCAGAAGGATAACGGAGGGTCTAACTAGGTTCAGCAAGGGAGGGAATGGTGGTGCTGATCAGCACTAACATACAGCAGTGGGTGATATTCTGGGCCAGTCAGTGAATTATGTCTGACATAAGGCAGAAGGAGTGCATGTTATGTTTGGGGCCCAACATCTACACTGCACCGGGCAACAGTCAGGTCTAGTAGTATGCAGTGTCAGGTTTGGGAGGCATGGAGATCAAACAGGCAGTAGGCCTGCAACTAGGATACATTTACAAAATAAAATAACTACAGTTAAATGAGCAAATACTGAATAGTTTCTAGCTGGTTACTTATAAAATTGTCCAGATATCACTGGAGTTAAACAAACAAACAAACAAATAGATAATTAATTAGCAGTAGCAGTTAGGCTCGTGTGTTTTGCTTTGGCCATTTTGATAAAAAAAAAAACTTACTGGGTTTAGGGCAGGTTAAGTGTGTTTCAGTTCATGTTGATAAATAGTCATAAAACTAATGTAATGTAGTGAAAAGTGTTGATTGATTTGTGCACTTCTGTGAGTTAGGGAGTTCTGTTACTGTGTTGTGTAAACAATGTGTATGAGAACTGTGAGATGAAATGACAGGCAGAGATGATCCTTTAGAAATGTAATACATTTTCAACCCTAAAAATGTTATTTTGACCCATAGTTTTTAACACTGGTGGGTCCAGTTGGACCCATGTTTTTAGAGCCCTACTGCTGTCATTGAGTATTAGTCTGGATTATGATTAGCCAGGTTGATTTATTTATTTGGTTTCTTTTTCAAGAAAGGAGGGCTGGGCAAAATTGCCTATTTTTGGCCACATCCCAGTGTGTGGGGGATATAGAGATGCGCACTGACACTGAATCAGCTTCAGCTGGTGGTGGTATTTGTTTAGTGAACAGGGGGAATTTGGTAAGGACACAGAAAAATTGCTATACTCTTTTCAAGAAGTGCCATATGATCTTTTTAATGTCCACCTGAAGGACCACCAGAAAAGGCAAATGGAACCTTGGTTTCCTGTCTCATCCAAAAGACAAGACCTCAGGAGTACAGCATCCCCCTCATGCTGCACTACATTGTTAGAATTGGAATTTACTCCCAAGTTCTTGGTGTGGGGCTTGAACCCACAGCTTTCTAACTGTCTAGCTTTGAAGGCAAGTTTGCAATCTGCTGAGCCACTGACACTACATTACAGCATTCTGCATCTAGTGTGGGGCCTTCTGGTTTTTGGAGTGCCTGCCCTACACTCAGGCCCAGATATTCAAAAGGGTTGCGCATGGCGCAACAGTGTTGTCTATGCGCAACCCACTGATGCACCCCAGCGATATTCAAAGGGAAAAGGGCAAAGCAACCCGGAGAGCCGGAGCACATCGGTAATGTATGCAGGTGTGTAGGGGCATGCCCATGCATACCCTGCACAACCCAATATTCAGCCTGGGATGTGCAGAGCCATGCATGCACAACTCCTACCTGCGCCAGCACAAAGTTGATCCCCCCCAAAAAAAGGAACAACTGATGGCCGCCCACAGATGATCTGCCGCATTGCAGGGCGCAGCATGGCAGCTGCCACCTGTGGGTGGCCACCCAAGCTCTGGCTGCACCTGGCGGCGCCCCATGCCTGATCATGGGCATTTGAAATAAAACAAAGATGAATTATGTCCAATATCCCTGGTGGTCCAGTGGTTACTGTATATGGGGCATTACCCAGCACTAAGCCCCACGCCCGCTCCCCGGTCAGCGGCGGTGGCACACCCACCTGCCTGTCGCCCGCGCCCGCCAGCTGACACTGTCGAGTGGGGCTGTATGCCCATTGGTTCTGGCGTGAGCAATGAGCGTGCAAGCCGTGCCCGTACACATTCCAGATATGTGAATGAAATCATTCCACATATCTGGGATGTATAGTACAGGCTGCATGCCCATGTGGCTACTTTGTGAACCAATGGCGTACAGCCCTACTGATGGTGTCGAGTCAATGACGAGGGTGGCAGGCGGGTGAGATTGCACCACCAGCCGGCTGATCAGGAAGGGCAACAAGGGTTGAGAATGGTGAGGTGGGAAGGATAGTGCCCTTGACCACCAAAGATATTGGACAAATTATTAATTTTATTACTAATGCCTACGATCGAACACCAGCCAATCACTGGACCCCAGGGATATTGGACATATTTATAGTTATTATTACAAATGCCCGCTGATGGGCACACGTGGTCCACTGGACCACCAGGGAGTTTGGGGCTATTTGTAGTTATTATTACAAATGCCCGTGATCAGGCACACAGCGGTCCACTGGACCACCAGGGATATTGGACATATTTGTAGTTATTATTACAAATGCCCGTGATTGGGCACACAGCGGTCCACTGGACCACCAGGGATATTGGGCATATTTGTAGTTATTATTACAAATGCCCGCGATCGGGCACACAGCGGTCCACTGGACCACCAGGGATATTGGACATAATTCTTCTTTATTTTATTTCAAATGCCCACTATCGGGCAGTCAGCAGTCCACTGAACCACCAGGGATATTGCACATAGTTCTTCTTTTTTAAAAAATGCCCGTGATCGGACTGTGGAGCACATTGGTGGCTGCAGTGGGTGTCGGTCCCCGACGGCTGCTGCCTGGCAGGGCGCCAGGTGCAAGTCATCGGGGATCAGTGCACCTGCATGCAAATGGGGCCATAATGACATGTAAATGGCCCCCTTTGTGCCTTGCATACATTATGGCCCCATTTGCATGTCAAGTTTTGAATATCGTGGTTGCTGTGCATAGCGCAATGGAACTTGCACTAGCGCATCCCCATGCTCCACTCTGGCCACTTGCGCTGACGCAGTGCCACTGTGCCATGCACACTGTGGGTGGCCAGGGTGCGATATTCAATACTGCTGAGCCATGGGGAAGCTCTGTTGAATATCGCCCCGTCCACACCCCTGCGTAGCCAAGTTGAGCTGTGCCCAAGCTTGTGCCACAGCCTGGCACAGTTTGAATATCTGGGCCTCAGAAAACAATTTCAGCAGGTGAATGGTCTTTGGTTGTCTCAGAATGCCCATTGTTGTGGATCCTCTGTGAGGTAGGTGGCTGTCCACTGTTCCGGCTCTTACCTTAACCCCCTCTCCTCCAGCATGCAGTAAAATCTAGAAGTGCTGGAACCTGCAAATTTATGCATTGCATTCTGGCAGTTCGGGATTGTACTCATTATGGATTCAGGTGGTTATGGCCACCAGCATTTTGGAATTCATTCTTTACCTTCTTGAATCCCCAATTTTCAGTGATGTCCCTAATTTTGCAAACCATACCACCTGGCTCTACACCCTTGAAATTTTTGTTTGTGTGCACCACTGAAGAATAGTTTTAATACAATAAACAACTACCAAACAACTACTGGCCCATCTCGATTTTCCCCCCACTCTCTAAAGCCCTTGAAAAGATCATGGCCAATCAGCTAACTGACTACCTCCTCGCACACAACCTCTTATGTAGGGAGCAGCATGATTTCAGAGCTGGTCATAGTACTAAGACCGCCCTCACAGAATTCGCTAACTCTCAGCAGTCCACGCTTGACAAGGGACACCTCACAGGGGCCGTGTTTACAGACCTCTCAAAGATCTTCAACACGGTTTCTCACCCCCTCCTTCTTAACACATTACAACAAATTGGGGTCTCTAATTATCCACTCTCATGGTCCTCCAGCTATCTTTCATCTAGATCCAAATGTGTTAAAATTAATAATACCATATCTACTGTGCTACCTGTGCACTCAGGAGTTCCCTAGGGATCTATCCTGGGTCCCCTGCTATTCAGCATCTACCTCAATGCCCTGCCTAAATTCTGCCCCAGCAACCTTCTGCTCTAAGTGGATGATGCTGTTCTTTACACTGCACATCCTGATCCTCTGTCTCTCCAGCGTACCTTACAAAACTCCTAAGACGATGCTCTATGCCCACTGCCAAAACAGATCAAAAGATTCCCCCTGGAAATACTCTCAACCTCTCTCATCCTACTGGAACAGGTCCAAAAGTAAGTATCTAGGTATTACATTTGACTCTTCCCTCTTGTTCCACGAACATATAAAAATCCTCACCTCCGCTATCAACACCCGCATTGGTCTCCTTTAGAAACATAAAGACTGCATGCCACCTGAAGCACTTCACCTAGCCATTGCCTCCTCAGTCTAATTGCTGATGGACTAAAGCCTCACAATCTATGCTGCCGCCGACCCTATGGAGCTTCATCAAATACATGTAGTCATCAACAAGGCCTGCTGGCTCCTCTCTGGTGCCAACAGAAATACACATACCTGCATCCTACACATGCTCACCAATATCCTCTCCTTTGAGGAAAGGCTATTATACCAGACCTATCTCTTCACCAAAAAAATCCACCAGGGTTTAACCCCAATAGGTATCATGGCTTCTCTTCAGGCAGCCACCATCTCAGTGTCCATATGGGTCACCCCAAAAACTATCTGGTAGATGCCTAAGGTCTGGACCACCCTGATCCAGTGATCCTTCCCCCTTAGAGCTTCATCCTGGTACAATGCCCTTCCACCAGCCGTCACATCAATCACCAGTCAAGGTCCTTTTAAAGCTGCCTTAAAGGCCCATATCCTCTTCTCACGTCAATGCCAGTGTAACTGGTAACCTGTGGATCCTGGACCATGCAGCTAGGCCACGCACCTGCCCTTGGCCTGGCAGTGGAGAGCCCTCACTATTTCTAGCCTACAGGCTCCTCACCTCCCTTGGTTACCATACAGTTGCAATGGACTATGAATGCATTGTATTATGTATAAGACAAGGCCTCCCTGAGGTGGCTTACTACCAACTCATATCATGCGTTGCTTTAGCTACCAATTGTATGGGTCTTAACCACTTATTAGATAAATATGTCAATAGCGCTGCCCTGTTTTAGCTACCAAATGTATAGGCATTAACCAGTGCTCATTGTACTTATACTCTGTTTGATTGCTCACCCACATTTATTCTATGTATATACTGTTTGAATGTCTATGTTTTATTCTGACGTGGAGTCTTTGGAAACAAGCCTATGACTCAAAGGGCTGTAATTCTGATTTGCTAAGTAAATAAATAAATAAAGTCAGACATTTGAATTACAGTCTAGCTGTCTTTCATGTCTTTACATGAAGTCTGTTACTGTATTTAGAATAAATCACTACCTGAAGATTTATAGCGATTTGTGTAAGTCCTCCTTTTTTATAAGCAAATAAATCCCTCCTGTACCTATGAAAACTGAAGACGCACGCATGATCTACAATCTCTCCAACCATCATGTAAGAAGGAGGGATGTGGGCTGAGGGACAAGGGTGGGAAAAAAGTGAGAGCCTAGAGCCGTTAAAATGACTTTCCCGCCTGTTCATCTACCATCGTGCAGGGGAGAGTGGAGTGCACAGCTTGAGGGACAGTGTCAGTCCTGCAGGCAGCAGTGCTTTGTAGTCCTGGCATGTAGTATATCGGCAGCCAGTGAGATCACAATAAACCTCAGGAAACCTTGCCATGAGCACAATCACCTGGGCAAAATTAAATAAGGCACAAACTTTTAAATGCATGAGGCATAGCTCTACACAGCAGATTATTCTGTTGATGGTTGGAGCAGTCTGTGACAGCAATCGGGAATTGGGAAAAACATGATTCTTAATACCATGTCCAGTTTTCAAGTGCAAGGAAATCCAAGAGGTAAGGGACACTACATTACAATATTCTGCTTCTAGTGTTATACACTCAGGAGGCAATTTCAGCTGATGGGTGGTCTTTTGGCTGAGTCAGGTAAGGCTCCGGGGTGTGAGACAGTATGTTTCTATTGTGGTCTGTATGTGCACGTATCTTTTGAACAGAGGATGTTATTTGTTTTAGTTAGTCATTGTGCTAGTGGACAGCAGTTCTTGAACCTTTTGGCAACATCACTTTGTATGTAGGTCACCTCCACGAGTGCTAGGAGATTTCTGCTCTGATTGAGATGTTCCTATTGGGGAAGAGTGTACTCGTCCAACTATTTCTATTGTGGTGAGATCATGATAAACCACGGGAAACCTTACCATGAGCACAATGATCTGGGCAAAATGAAATAAGGCACAAACTTTTAAATGCATGAGGCATAGCTCTCCACAGCAGATTATTCTGTTGATGGTTGGAGCAGTCTGTGACAGCAATCTGGAATTGGGAAAAGCATGATTCTTAATGCCATGTCCAGTTTTCAAGCACAAGGAAATCCAGGAGGTAAGGGACACTACATTACAACATTCTGCGTCTAGTGTAGAACACTCAGGGGGCAATTTCAGCTGATGGGTGGTCTTTTGGCTGGGTCAGATAAGGCTCCAGGGTGAGGTAATACTGTGGTCTGTATGTGCGCGTATCTTTTGGACAGACAATGTTGTTTGTTTTAGTTAGTCATTGAGCTATTGAACAGCAGTTCTTGAATGTTTTGGCAACATCACTTTGCATGTTGGTCACCTCCTCAAGTGCTAGGAGATTGTTGCTCCTTTTGAGATGTTCCTATTGGGGAAGAGATTACTAGTCCAATTATTTTTGCTGCGGCGAATGGCATTCTGCGATTCACAAGATGGTGATGCCAGTAGAACTGCACATGTGCGCAAGGCGTGCATGCGCAGTTCTTGTCCCAGAATGCTGACGTAGCAGCCAAAATAATGCAGCTGTTACTCTATATGGCTGATTTTGGTGGAATGTTACAAGTGCCATTGGACTTTTGGAAGGATACTTCCAAAAGTCCAGTGGAAGGTGCCACGATCGGCTGTTTTATGGCTGTGATCACAAAACAACTGCTGGCTCCACCCACAGCAGTAAAAATCAGCCACTGCCTCATCCCTTTTATACAGCAGTATCCAATCAGGCCAGATAAGGTCATAAAGTGTGAAATCCAACTGGTTCGATTTAATGGGTCAGATATCCGTGCTTCCCTATTCTTCTCTGTTTGTGCCTTTGAGCATCTACCTGCCTTCCCGATCTCCATTTGTTTCTCCTGGTAGTTTTATCTATCCTCCTTCTTCTGCTTCTTTTGTACTTTCTAAACACTAGTTTATTTTGCTCTTTATTTTTCTGCTACATCTTTAGAGAACTGTAGTGGTCTCTTTTTGCTCTTGCCATTGTTTATCTGCCTGACAAAGAGATTTGTTTCTTTTTCAATCCCCCCTTTATTTTTGCCCATAGTTTCTTGCTTCTCCCCAGATCCTCTATCCCCACCAAGGCATCCCTGAGGTATTGTCCCATTTTCCTGAAATCAGCCCTCTGATGTCCAGGTCCCTCATCTTAGAATGACTCAGTTCTGGCGGCCCAGTCCTTATGTTGAACTATACTATATGGTATTTGCTGGACACCAGGTTGTCACCCTCCATGATGTCAGCAACATTGTCCCAGTCTGTTAGTACGGGGTCCAGTATCGCCACCTCTATGAGTGAGCTTCTTAACAAGTTGCCTGAGGAATGCCCATTGCAGGAAGTCCAGGATGTCCCTACTTATGACTGTTGCTGCAGCTGCTAGGCTCCAATCCACATCTGATAGATTGGGTAGACTGGAGGGGCCTTGTGGTCCTTATCTGCCATCAACTTCTATGTTTCAATGTTACCAGCAACACCACCTCCTTGCATGCCATCCTTTGTATGGCTTCCATCATGTCCTTATCCATTTCTTCCCCTGTGCTGGAGGTCTGTATATCACTCCTATGTGAATAGCGGTCCCCTTACATGCTTCTAGGGTGACCTATAGTACCTCAGCTCCTCCCTACTCTTCCTGTATTTCCATGGCTTTTATTTTGTCCCTACATGCCAGTGGACATGCCGGAGGCTTCAAATTGGGAAGCCTTCAATGCCACCTTGCAAGACAGCATAATGGCCTGTGATGCAAAGAGAGGCACAACCATTTCAACTCAAACAAGAGCTCTGAGATGCCAAGTTCACTCTCAAAGCTGCAACCACAACCACCACCTTGACTGGCTGTTGTGAAGGTCAATAGCATCAGGATCAAACTTCATGACCTCACTACTTGGAAGGCAGAGCTGGCTCTGCACCACTTCCACCACTCATTTTTGGGAAGGGGACACAAGTTACTAGTTTATTGCCTTAATGCAGAAAAACCAGCAAGCTCATTTTGGGACTTAAAGATGCCCAGGATATTATGCACCATCACCCTGAGGAGATCAGTGTTATCATGAAAAGCTTCTATGAAGCCCTCTATGCTTCCCCCTCCCCCTCATCCTCCTTCATGAATCAGTTCCTGTTGTCTCTGCCTATCCCATCCTTGTCTCTGATACAGACAGACAGCCTCAATGATAATCATCCACTCATGGTACAAGAAGTATTCCAAGCATTACAAGCCTTGAAGTCACATAGCACACCAGAGGGAGATGGCTTCCCAGTATAGTGGTGATATAAGGCCATACCTTATTTTTCTAATCATATTTCATGTTATTTTATCTGAGAAATGCAACAGAGGCTCCCATGGTGGCCCAGTGTAACTTGCAGGGGATCATGGATACAAAGAAAGCCATGGGCCCCAAAATGATGTGTTTTTCTTGTTACTGGGTAGAGAAACTGTTAGCTTCTAGCCAGGGACTGAATTTTGATTAAATCATGCAAAAGGAGACAAAATAATAACTAAGCAGAGCTGGAAGCAGGCAACTCAATTTGTATTTGAATAGCCCTCAGCATCTAGTGGTGCCATTTTGTCTGGATTCCTTTTGTCTCTGCAAGTCTACCCTGAACTAATCTAGTTACAGCTAAGTGGACTAGCATATTAAATAAATGACTGTATTGAGTTTAGCTTATTTACACACATTTGGGGGGAGGCTACATCTACTCCTGAAATTCAGGCTGAAACTGGTTTGCCACTAAGCCCTGTGTTACCTGCAGAGACGGACATTTTTTTTTTGCAATAAAATATTAAAAGCTGATTGGTTGCATAGTCACAGAGATGTAATGTTAACCAATCACAGGGCAAGCCAATATTCACAGGACCTGCCCTTTGAGAAACCCATAAAACAGAAGTGCAGGACTTTAATCAGGGCCTTTTTGCTATTTTACCCTTTGACTTTGGTGAAAGAACATTGTGCTTGGGACCTTGTCTGCAGAGAGAGGAGAGAAATTTCTTCTCAAGAACTCTCCTGGACCAAAAAGAACTAAGATTCTCAGCTACCACATCTAAGGACACTTTGCACTTCAAATTCAGCAGCTAGGGACTTGAGGTAGAAATTTTCAAACTAGAATTTTCAAAGTTTAGGTTTTTTTGTATACTTCCATTTTATTTTCCATATCCTGTAACTAATGTCTAAAATTATTTGTCTTCATGTTATTTACTGCATTTATTAATTAATTAATTAATTAAACCTTTGGTGTATTTTGACATAATTCTGTCAGTGTCTTTTGTGTGTGTGTGCGTGTGTGTTTGTGTGTGGGTGTTTGGGAAGAGTTTGTTCAAACTATACTACACCTATATTACTGCTAAGGGCCACACACTACCAAAGTAAGGTATAGCTAGGGACTCTGTGGATGAAAGGAGGGGAGGAAATATGAAAGGTCTCAAGAAGGAGTCTGTGGGGGGGGAGTTGAACCCAGTCTCTGCATTTCTGAGGAAAAACACAAAATAGGGTGAATAGGGCATCCCCCGAAGGACTGTACATGACTGTGGCTTTTCTGGTTCATTGTGAAGTGACCAAGAGGGTTCTCTCTGAGGAGTACAGATTTGAGACTGTATTTTGCACCTTCTTGCATAGAGACAGAGAAGGATCTTCAGGCACATGTTCAGTTGTGAAACAGCAAGCATACTAAAAAGACAGAGGAAGGGTATCCCTGGCCCTGACCACAACAGGATTCATTGTAGCCCAGGGAATTCCAGCCTCACAAGAGTGGGCTTGTGACAGTACTATCTGCTGAAAGAGGAATTATCCCCTTACATTAATAAGGTCTTCCTCAAGTCCCTAGTTCCAGATACTCACTCTCCATCCGTTAGAGAGGTGGTCCAAAATATTAGTGGGGAGGAGGGAGGCCATGGAGAGGCAGACTTTTTTTTACTGCAAAAGACTTGAAAGGAAATTTCCCTTGTGGAAGGTTTATCCATTGCAATAATACACAAAGAATTAAGAAAATAATAAATGTTGCTAGGGATGAGGATGTAGTAATAAATTATTTTAAATTAAGTATCTGAGAAGAGGTTGCACATGGAGGTAGGTGCTGGGATGAACAGCAACTAATAAAACAGAAAAACCCAGCACTTTCCAACCCATAAATAAAAGACCACTCACTAAATGCTCAAACAAACTGATTCACTTTATTCAGGTGCTATGTGCAAGGCCCTGATGGATTTCAGAAACAATGTTCCTTTTTGAAAGAGTCTTATACAACCAACACCAATGCCTCTTTATACCATTGAGGTGATGACCTCAGCAAATTGCATCAGTATAGGTGCAGTCATACAAATAAGAAAAGTGACAGCGCATAACAGCAGTGCAACATAGTGACTAAAAACAGTAGGATAATTAATTGTTAGTATAAATATATCATAAAAAAACCTGTTATATTAAAAAAAGAGTGCCTGTACAGCAGACAAATAAGATGAAGTGCCAAGACTCAATGTCCCAGTAAGCTCCATAGATGCAAATGCCAAAAGATAAAATCTAAAAGGGAACACAATAAAAACTATTAGTGTATGGCATAATTGAAATATATGCATTAATGGCATGCAATATACTAGACCCACAGTTAGAATATTTATTATACAAGTAAGAAAAATCCCTTCATAATATGGTGAGCAGTCTTTAATTTATGGGTTGGAGAGTGTGGGATTTTTCTGTTTTATTAATAATTGATTTAATTATGTATCAAACAGTTGATGTGGTTTGTGGAATAAAATGCCCATGTGATCTCATTTCTATTGACAAACAGAACAACAGCTGAAAACTCGAATAGGGGAACACGAGGGCTATATCTGGAAGAGAGATGATTTTTATTTATTTATTTATTTTTATTTATTTGTTCTAGGATTACAAATACCTTTGAGCCGAGGCTCTTTTACAAATGTTCCACATCATTGGTACAATTGAGACAATCATAAGCAAAGATAACAGTTTATAAAATAAAAAAAAAAACACATAGTCTTGTAGATGAAAAAAGAACAATAAGGTGAAACTTAGGGGAGGGGGAAAGGGAAAAGAGGAGGGTGAAATCAGGGAGACTAAGTGGATGGGAGAAAAGGAGAGGTAGGTTGGGGGGACAGAGAGAGGAGAGGTGTAAGGCGGATAAGAATAGAGATAGTACAGCCTGGTGGCATTTGTCATGGGCCAGCAGGGGAGGTGAAGATAGGAGGAGGGGGTGCTGGCAAAGTGCAGGACTAGATGTGGATCCAAAAGGGCATCTTCAGCTATGGAGCCAAAAGACATGTTTAGCCACAACAGTCACAGAGGTTGGAGGCAGTGAGTGTTAGGCAGAGATGAGTCTTAAAAGTGCTGAGCAATAGTGAGGATGAGATGTCACTGGGAAGACCGTTGTACCAACTAGTGGCCCGGTAAGCAAAGGATCTTTGGCCTTGTGTTGTGCAGCGATGCGGGATTTGCAGAAGCTGAGGTTTCGATCCCCTGGTATGTCGGGTGTGGATTCTCAGTTGTATGAGGGCACAGACTCCAGGGGGGGCAAGACCCAGCAAGATTTTCTTAGTAGTAATACAAGTTTGGTGTTTTATTCAATTGGCAAGATTCAGCCATCCAGTTTGAGAATAGAGGTCACAGGTGTGAGTTAGGTGTTGGGAGCCAGTGTCAAGTTGACAGGCCTTGTTGAGGGCGGTGGATACACATTTGAGTGAGGTGGTTGTAGCAGATCTGTAAATGATAATGCCATAATCAATGATGGATATGATGGTGCTCTGGACAGCAACAGTGAGGGCTTCGGGTGTCAGGTGTTTCCTATGATGGAATAGCAGGCCTAGCTGGGAGTTAGCGGCATTGGCGACATGGTCGATGTGGGCAGTGTAGGAGAGGTGAGGGTCAAGGGTGATCCCGAGGTATTTAAAGTTTTTGACCTGTTCCAGTGTGGCACCTTGTCTGGTGATAACGGAGAGTTGGAAGTGCTTATGTTTATTATGGGAGCTGCTGAAGATAATGGCCTTTGTTTTGGTTTTTTTGATTAAGGATCAGTTTCTGCTTTGTGAACCAATTCTCAACTGAGGAGAAGCCGAGTTGGAGATTTTCTGCAATTTCTTTGGGTCCTGGTGTGTGGCAAGGATTGCTGCATCATTGGCATACAGGGTGATATGTTCAGTGCAGGAGTCCGGTAGGGTGCTAAGGAACAGGCTGAAGAGTAGGGGGCCCAGTATTGAACCCTGGCGGACTCAAGAGAGGACAGGTTTGGAATCAGAGTGCACATCTCCAATTTTTACATGCTGGGAGTGGTTTTCAAGATAGCTTTTGAACCAAGAGATTGAATCATTGAAGAGACCAGCATTTTTTAGTTGGCTCAGCAGGAGGTAGTGGTGGACAGTATCGAAGGCTTTGGTCAGGTCGATGAAAATAGCACCAGTAAGCTGTCCATTGTCAAGGGAGCTGTGAATGGAGCCAGTGAATTCCAGTAAGGAAGAGGATGTACTATGACCCTTTCTAAAGCCATGTTGCTGTTTACAGAGAATATTATAATTGTCCAGATGCTCGGTAAGTTGGTCCGCTACTATACGTTCCAGTGCCTTCGATAGGGAAGGCAGAATGGAGATAGGGCGGAAGTTTGCATGGTCAGCCTTATCACCACTTTTGTGAATCGGGGTAACAGTGGCCATTTTCCATTTGTCTGAGAATTGGCTAGAGGAGAGAGGTTAAAGATCTTGGTGAGGGGCCCAAGTACCTCGTCAAGCGTTAGAGCTAGTAGCTTGAGGTCAAGTGTGTCATTGCTTGTTCTAGATTTGCTGATGGCTTGGCAGCGTAGTTTCGGACTTGATGTTTCTTTAGTGCTTTAAAGTAGAAAGGTGGGTGACAGGCATGGGTGGAGGAATTGGGGGGATGGGAGTTGACACATCTTGGAAGAAGTCAGAGGGGAGAACACTGCTAAGGTCGGTGAAAGTGATGTTAAAAGTGTTCGCGATAGTTTTAGAGTCGAGTGTAGTGTGTCCATTTATGTTGAGTATGTTCAGCGAAGATTTTGACTGCTTCCCAGTGACTTCTTTAATGTTTTACCAGAAATCCCTCCCATTTCCCCAGGAGTTAGTGAGGGCATTTTTATAGTAGTTAGATTTCTGTTGCCGAATGGATTTGATGCAGTCGTTCCATGTCCGTTTATAATTCTGGATGTCGAGTTGCTTACTGGAGTTTCTAGCCAGTTCCCAGAGGTGGTCCCTGGATTTAAGTTTTTTTAAGGAGGTCTCCTGACAGCCAAGGGTTACTGAGTGGTTTAACTTTGCGCTTTTTGAGGGGGGCAAATTTATTACAGGCTTCATTGAAAATGTGAATAAATTGCTCCAGTGCAGTATTAGTACCTGTTGCCTTGAAGATGGGAGACCAGTCCTGCAGACTGAGGTGCGATTTGAGGTGGGGTAGCTGACCACAGGGTAGGACTCTGCTGGTGATGAGTTTTGAAGGGGGCTTATAGAATTTGTTTGACCAGGTACAGCTGATGGGAGAGTGGTCACTGAGTGAGTCAGGGAGGACTGAGGTTTTTGTGATCTGAGAGGGGTGGTTGGTTAGGATCCAGTTGAGTAGGGTGAAGGTCCCAGTTCTGTAGTTCTTTCTGGTGGCATTGTCAACCATTTGAGTCAGGTTAGCTGATATAACGGAGTCCTTAAATGACCCACCTTCAGCTGAGAGCCAATTAATGTTAAAGTCACCAAGAAGGATGATTTCAGAGTCCGATGGGTGGGATTTGACAAAGTCAAGGACAGTGGTTAGACCAGGTCCCTGTTCTTTAGGAGGTATGTAAACAGTGACAACTGTGAGGGCCTTATTGTGGGTGCCTAATAAGAGTCTGATGGGAAGAACCTGAGCAGGTGTTGCTGGAAGATTGGAATCAATGGGGTGTCCTTGGAAAGTGTTTTTCACATATAAAGCACACCCTCCACCTCTTTTGGACTTACGATTAACCCGGAAGACATTGTAGCCAGGAAGGGTGATTGCCTGGTCAGGAATCTTTGGGGTGAGCCAAGTTTCAACTACTGACAGAATATCCGGGTTGTGTTGGGTGGTAAAGTCTTGCAGTCCATCAAGCTTAGGAAGTAAACTGCAGATGTTCAGGCACATGATTGAGAGAGTGCCTGTAGGTTTGTTTTGGTTGGAGGTGTTTGGTCCAGTGTTAGGTTGAACAGTCCCTGATAGCAGCAGGAGGAGGAGGAGGAGCACAAGTTTCAGGGTGCATAGGCGGAGTTCAAAACGAGAGAGGTTGCGTTTGTTTTTTGAACAGTAGTATGCCAGGTGGAAATGTCAAAAATGCAACATTGGAATAGTTGTATACAATGTGGCTAGATGTGCCCAAGGCTCACATATGAGCAGGGAAAGATCAATTTCAGCGGTTGCCTCCAGGGGGGAGGATTTGTCCCATTGCCAAATGATGTAAAATAAATCCACAGGAAAATGACCAGTAAACTGTTTGATCTACGGTAACAAGATAAAGGATGTGTTAAATTCCTGGAACACTGGCCTGGGGCATATGCAGGAAGTTAAAACCCTTTGTCAGTGTCTTCCCTTTGTTTAAATAGTTGTGAATGGTTCTCAAAGACATGCAGTTCCCTTTAGCAACAAGGTAAACGGAAATGTAGATTCAGTTTGCAGTCCCCAGGTCAGAGCTGGTAGAATTTCTTAGCTATACTTACTTTGATTGTGATGGTTTCCAAAAAAGTTGATTTATAATGAGAATCCCAATATCTGCTGGTGATGTTTTCCAGTTTCTTAGTCCAGGAAACTTTCATAGATCTCATATCCAAAAATGGTCTAGTTCCTCCAAGCCAAAACACATGAAAATCCACAAAACTAAACCATTGACAGAGACAAACACAAACACCCAGCCACACAGCCCAAGTAGGTGGAGCAACATATGATAACTCATCAGCAGCTAGATATCTTATGGAAGTATCACATCAGTTACCCACACTAAGATTCTCTGGCACAGAGAAAGTGGAATGAGATAAATGATGGGGCAACTATAGACAGAAATTGTTTTACAGAGAGACTTATTATATAGATCACTTTGATGCATTTTAAATGTAAGATATGGCTTAAATGTTGGAATTGATTGGCAGCCCATTTTATGAATTTAAAGTTGTTATAAGTGTAGAACATTTAAGAGCCACCAGGTGGCAGTTGACCAGTGAGACAGCCGTACCCTTCAAGAAGCCCTGAAATACAGCCTTATAGAAAGAGGCTAGTTACCTTCAAAACCTGCCTCCCCTCCCCTCCTCTTCTCTCCTCTCCTATCCTCCCCTGCTAATCCACACCTGTGAATAGTATGAGCAATACAATAAGCCTAATGACAGAGCCATTTTAGTATAAGTATACAGAATGCAGTCTCTTTGGAAGCTGGATGAAACTAAGGTTTTCGGATTTTCACTGTAACAGAGATAATAAAATAGACAATCACATTCAGTACATTTTTAAAAGAAAGTGAAGTGCCAGATGACATCAGATAGGTGCCTCTGTAGCAGCAGGTCCGGCACAAAGGCAAGAGCTTGCACTTGCCATGAACATGCTTCAGGAGACTGTGCTTACATCACTGAGGACCAGTGTGAATTGTTGGATTCTGGCAACAGGTTCACTACATAAGGAGTCATTTTCTGGCAGCGTTCCATTTAATTCTGAGTAGGGGTGAGGACTGAACCTATGAGATACTACTGATGGTATGCAAACTGAAAAGTGTTTGAAACTTTCAAACCACATTATGAACATAAAGTGTAACTATGTCGTTCTTTTTAGTGAAAGGATCAGGATATGTTTGAAAACTAATAAAGAGGGCACAGGATTCACCTCATGTTGGAACATTTATCAGAAAGTTTAAAATACAAAATACATAAAGATGTATTATAAATGCATTTTTATTTGTTCTATCAGTAGTTAAAAAGATACTGATGATGTTAAAAGAATAAAAAGATTCTAGCATATTGAGAGTGCCTCTATAGTATATTTTTAAGGGTATGAGTAATACTGATATGTTACTGATATAAATCAGTTTTTACTGTGTGCTCAAGCGATGGTGTATATTTATAATGTAATTTATTCTTTGCGTTTTGTACTCTTATTGCTTAAATTTGTAATGGCATTGTTTGCCAATCAATAAACTTTAAGTAACATATTAAGAGTGCAAAAAGTGAGTTTAAGTTTATATACAAAAAAGGGATTTTTTGAACATGAAGAAAATGTTTGATGTCTATATTTTTAAAATATTTTGATTTTTACATAGAGATGTTGAACCATTTCTCTGAGGAAAGGGGCTTACTAATCCCCAAAATGTAGGAAAATACTG
The DNA here is from genome assembly GCA_016271365.2 of Neoceratodus forsteri. Classification (NCBI taxonomy): domain Eukaryota; kingdom Metazoa; phylum Chordata; order Ceratodontiformes; family Ceratodontidae; genus Neoceratodus; species Neoceratodus forsteri. The sequence continues at coordinate 188,981,768 of CM028137.1, read as the reverse complement.
GCCGGTGGAAATAATTGTATAAAATAAAAAAAATTTTTTGCTTTAAAATGTATGTTTGGTGAGTTGGCCCATTATTGTATAATTCACAACAGTCATTTGGTGCTGCTTTGGTGGCAACATATATTAGGATGGTATTTGTTATTGTGAAACTGCAATCTACATTACTTAGTTAAAGCCAATAGATTCAACAAAAGAGGTGGAATTCAGGTTAAGAGCTTTCTTTTCTAGTACTGTTATAGCTGAGTTGAACATGTTATTCTCTTATACTTAGTCTTGGTGAACCTGTGAGAGCTCCTTAGTTTTATTAACTAGCCTGTACACTGTTTTACTGAATGTATTTATTGTTCTTCACTGTATCCTTACTGCACCTTATCTCCTTACATATTTTGCATACCACCATCTATAGTAGACTTGTATATTTTGTCACACTATTCCCTTCTCCCCTGGGTCACACCTGGAAATAAGCCTTGACAGTGTGCCTTTCCCAGTTAAAAAGTTTCAAAGAATAAATAAATAAATTTCATTATTTAATTTCTTGATAACTTGATGAACATAATCATATTTACATGTCCTTTGAAATGACTCTTGCTTGGTTAATTGCTTTGGTTCGGGGCATGGTCCATTCAGAGAGGAATTGACAGTAGGTAATTGAGGGGAACTGTCAGATGCAAAGGTGCCACATGGTAAAGATGACAGATGAAAGATCTTGTTGTTTGCTTTCTTTGCTAAGTGGAGTTGAAAAATAGCTGGCTATGCCACCACTTTTTGAAGAGGAGAAAATATCTTCTAGGTCACTGTTATCTGTCTTACCCTCTTTCTAACTGGACACTGGCATCCTATCTTTTCTGCTGAATGCAGTTGAGTGCATTCTCTTTAAGCGTCTTATTAAGGTGGATATACATATGTGAGTTTCCTGTCTCCCCTGCTGACAATGGTTCTACAGAGTGTGCATATTGCATGACTAGCACTTTGAGAGTCAATATGATAGTAGTCCCTTACCCAAGAAAGGCCTTCTATCTTTACTTCCTGGTATAGATACAGTAGATAGGTTCCTGTTGACTAGCAGTAACAGAGCGTTCATTTGTTATGCTGTTATTGCCAGGGATGTCTTTCTTTTCAGGTAAAATAAAATGTCATCAGAAAAGGCAGTATTCTTCTTGTCAACTCAATTTTTTTTTGCCCTCCCCTGATGCCCCATCTCCAGGGTTTCAAATTTTGTCTTGCATCACATAATTGTCAGAAGAATCAGATGACTTATAATACTGCACACAAAGTTGCTACAAGTGCTGTCATTGCCTGTGCCGGAGTCTGAGTCATGACATGATTGGGACAGTGTAACACTAAAAGCATATGTAGTCATGGATGGAGGGGGAGGGTCCTAAGGCCTGTTTCATACCATACACTATATTTTGCTTTTCAGATTTGTCAGAAACAAAAAATGCTGTGTATCTCACACATCATGTTCTGTAGTGTTATGGCAGTGTCCCTTTACATTTTATGTTATTTTTCTATTGAAAATGTCTGTTTAGCAACACTTACATATATTGACCCAGACCAGACAAATCCAAATACTAAGCAAAACTAAATCCAAACTCATCTTGGATTTAACAAATCCAAAACCAAATGCAGCACAGCTTTGTCCATCCCTAGTTTAAATGAATTGGTTTTTTGGGTGGGGGCAACTAGATTACCAGGGAGTCGATTGCTGATACAGTGACAAGATTGTTACAGTAATCAGGATGGTGAGGTCACTAGACTACTAGGGAGTGGGTTACTGATGTATCTCAAATATTACTCCAGTAAATAAGGGCAGAGGTAAACACTAGCAGGGACCAAAATCTCTTACTGTCAGTCCAATAGCTGTTGTTCAGCCAGGGGTGTCGATCAGGTGTTCGTGCACCACTGTGCACATTTTTTTTATTTAGTTTTTGTTAACCGGGTAAGTGCACTAGCCATCAGGTGACTATTTTCAGGCACGACCCGGGAGGTACAGTTACAGAACATAGCGATACAGTAAACTTACACATAACAAGCAAGATACATTGGAAAAAAGACATAGCGATACAGTACAGTCAAAGCATAACAATTGAGAATCATCAGACATGTATTCATTGTTCAAAACTAGGGGGTGAGGTGGTAGGGGACAGATGGGTAGGTAAAGCGGGAGAAAGAGAAAGGGGGGAGTAGAACACCCAGGGAAATAAAGGGCAGGGCAGGAGGGAAAGGTAATGCAGAAGGGAGGCGCCGAGTGCGGCTTTAGCGGAAGAAGGTTACCGCCTGCAACCGGGTTGGTGGAACCGGGAGTCGGTAGGAGAGAAGGAGAGGTCGGGAAGAGGGGGAAAGTTACGGCTGGAGCATGAAAGAGGGGCAAGGTGATGGGCAGGAGAGGGAAGGTGGAAGGACCGTGTGCAACGGTATAGAAGGATAGAGGGGGTGGAGGGATGTCAACTAAGGGGACGGGGAGGACGAGAAGGTAAAGAGTAGTGCAGGGTAGAAAAGTTCAGGGCACGTCGGTGGCTGGGGATGAAGGGGCATGGTATAATGGTCAAGGGAGCACTCCAGGGTAAGAGCAAGACAGCACGAAAGGAGGGAGAATAACACAGAAGTGAGGAGGCAACTACGGCTTTAGCGGCACAGGGTTACAACCTGCGACCGGACCGGTGGAACTAAGAGATGGCAGGAGAAAAAAGGGGAGATCAGAAAGTTACGGCAGAACGTGGACAGATGGAAGAGATGATAGGTAGGAGAAGGGAGGGGGTGAGGACAGTACATAAGGGGAGATGAAGGACAGATGCATGAAGGAGGGGAAAAGATAGCAGTGAGAAGGGCAGAATGGTGAGAGGTGGATCAGAAGGGAGACGTCGAAGTACGGCTTTAGCGGTACAAGGTTACAACCTGCAGCCAGACTGGTGGAACCGAGAGACGGCAGGGAAGAGAGTAGAGATCGGCTAGAGGGGAGTGTTGCGGCAGGGAACAGGAGGGCGAGAGGTAGGAGAGGGAGGGGGTAAGGACAGTATAAAAGGTGAAAGGAGGGGTGGGTAAAGTGGGAAGGGAAGAGAGGAGAAGTAAGGATGGTGAGGGGTTACAAGCTCGGAGGACGTGGGTTAAGGAAGGAAGGAAGGTAAGGGATAATAGGCTCAGGGGATGAGGGTAAGCTAAGTGACTAGGCAAATGTAGAGAAATTACACTAGGATGTTACAGCCATACCAGAGGTATAAGTACAGGGCATCAGTGCATACAATTATGAAGTAGCATCAAACCATATAAGACAATGTGGGTAAAAGTATAACATTTACAATGGAGGAGAAGAGGTGATCTGGATAGGAACTAAGGATTTTAAGTGGGTTCAAAACAAACACATTTATCCATCGAGGCAAGGAATGTTCTTAGTCTGTGCTTAAAAGCTGCATGTGATGGGGCACTTCTTAGATCCAGGGGCAGCAGGTTCCAGAAGTGGGGGGCAGCAAAACTGAACGATCCAGAACCCTTGTTTGTATGGCAGAGAGGAACAGTTAGTAAAGATTTGTCTGATGATCTAAGGTCCCGTGAAGGTATCACTGGCTGGAGCAGTTTTGATAAAGATGCTGGCTTGGACACTCTGATGATGGTGTCAGAGAGGCTGCAGAGGTAATATTGCCTGGTGGAGGAGGGGGACAGCCAGCCTAGGTCTTTGTACAGCTGACAGTGGTGTTTCAGGCATGGTGCTTTTGCCGCATACCTACATACGTTGTTAAAGGTGGTGTCCCATTGATGCAGGACAGTTTTGCTAGCCATGGTTAGGATGGGAGCACCATAGGCCAGGGTAGGTAATAAGATTCCCCTGGCAATTGCCAGCTTAGCGGAGGAGGTGAGCAGATAGTTTGTCCTGTAGGCGGCCCCCAGCTTACAGTTGACAGCTTTACAGGTTTCCTGGATATGCTGCTTTAAGTCAAGGTTTTGGTCTAGATGAATACCCAAATAGCGAAAAGAGCTAACAGACTCCAGAGGGATCCCACTAATGTCAGGAACAGTGAGTGGAGAAGAGCAGGTTCTTATTTTATGGGGTGATCCAAATAGCATAGTTTTAGTTTTATTTGAGTTGAGAACAAGGCGATGAGTGTGTAGCCAGCGTTGCACCAGGTGGAAGTCAGTGGTAAGGGCAGCATTTAGGTTGGTTACATTGTCTGAGTGGGCATAGATGACTAGGTCATCAGCATAAAGTAATGAATTTCCAGAGGTTATTACGTTGGGGAGATTGTTTATGAATAGCGTGAAGAGGAGAGGTCCAAGTATGGAGCCCTGTGGAACACCAATATTGATTACTGTGCTATCAGAGATAGCCGAGTTGAATTTTACCACTTGAGACCTGTTGGCAAGGTAACTGCTAAACCACGTAGTGACAGGGTGTGAGAAACCCAGGTTTCTTAGGGAGGCAAGTAGCAATGGATGATCTACAAGGTCAAAGCGCTTTAGTAAGGTCAATGAAAACAGCCCCTGTTAGCTGCCCTTTGTCCATGTTGGTGAGACTATCAGAGGTGAATTTTGCTAGCGCAGTCATGGTGCTATGGTGTTTTCTGAAGCCATGCTGTGCGGCGCAAAGTAGATTAGAGTTTTCAATGAATTCGGTAACCTGAATGGATACGATTTTTTCAAGAATTTTGCTAAGGACTGATAGGATAGCAATTGGTCTGTAGTTGGACGTATCATTCTTGCTCCCTTTTTTAAACACAGGAGTAATTCTGGCAGCCTTCCAGATTTCGGGGACAGAGCCATTGGAGAGGGATAGGGTGAAGATTCTGGCTATAGGTCAGGATATGAGGTGAGCTGCCATTTTAATAGGCGAGGTTCCATTGCATCAGAGCCAGAGCTGGTGTTGTCGGAGAAAGCCTTGAGGAGTTTGAAGACTTGATTCCAGTAACCGCTTTAAAGTAAAATGGTTTAGTTGAAGGGTTGAGTCAGAGTTTGATGAATTTAGGTGGAGCTGTGTTGCAGGAGATTTAAGGAGGATGTGTAGCAGATAGGTCAGAGAACTGCTGGTTAAATCGTTTATATGGTGAGGAGTCGTTGCAGTGGACACCTTGTAGAATCATTTCGGAGGGAGTGACAGTTTGAGTGGAGCCTAAGAAGGTTTTAATATGGCTCCAGAATTTCCGAGGATCATTGGAAGAATTAGTCAGTAAGTTTTGACAGTACCTGCTTTTAGCAAGCCTGATGCGCTTTTTACAATCATTCCTATGCTGTTTGTATAAGATAAGGTCCCGGGGTAGTCCAGATTTTTTGAATTGTTTCCAATGCTTGTCTGTGGCTTTGAGTGTGCACAGGAGTTCCTTGTCTAACCATCTGGATTGCCGACCTCTGACCCTTCTTTTTGCCTTTGGAAGGTGTTTCTTTTGTACTTCTCCAAACTTGGTGAGGAATATGTCAAGGGCAGTTTCAACATTGGTTGTAAAAAAGATGTCGGACCAGTCAATGTCAGATATGTCAGCGAGAAAGGCTTGTACACCCAGGGCAGCATAGTTAGTGAAGGTAATCAGGTGGGATTGAGGAGCAGGCGGTGGGCAGGAGCGCCAGTGACAGATCGTTGGCGAGTGGTCCATCAGGGAGTCAGCCAGGACTGCTGCTTTGGAAACATGATCCGGTCTGTTGGTGAGGATCCAGTCCAATAACGTACCTGATTGTGAATTGGTGATTCTGGTGCACTCGGTTATTAGTTGATGAAAATTGTGCTTTTGGATCAGTGAAGCGAGGAGACTGTGATGTGGGCCCAACCAATTCAAATTCATGTCACCTAGGAGGAAGGTTTCATTCATCTTCACAGTTTGGGATACATGCTGGAGTAGATTCTGAAGACCGTTCAACCCACTAGTGGTAGGTTTACACATACGATGTGTAGGTATTTTGACCCAAGCGTCCAGCATCGCATGCAGTGATTCGCATTGCATGAGGGAATCAGGGTTAGGCAAAATGCTAAGGGAAAGATGATTCTTATAGTATATGGCAACACCGCCCCCCCTTTTGGAACCAGATCGGTCTTGCCGAGCGATATTGTACCCTGGTAGGGAGCAAAAAGCATCATATACATTAGGTTTCAGCCACGTTTCGGTAAGGCATAGGATGTCAGGATTTACCAACTTTGCCCAGGCTTCCAGTTCAGCAAGGTGGCTCAAAAGGCTTCTAATGTTCATGTGGGCTAGCACCAGGCCTTTTTTTGTATTAGTTGTGTTTGAAGCGTTGGGTTGGGGACCAGGGTTAGATTCAATATCTCCTGCCAGCATGAGTAGCCTCTGTGCAAGGAGTTTAAACATGACTCTAGGGAACATGCCCTGTTTACTTTTGCGTTTGTAACTGTACTGGAGATAGAAATGGAGTGTTAGGTAGGTACACCCTCTTTTAAGTAGTATGAGGTAGGTAATGGGTAGATGAGCATGAGAGGAGAGGAGAAGATTAGAAAACCTAAAGTCATTTGTTGATAGTGGTAGGTTTTGAAAACATTAAGCAGCACTAAGATAATGATTGTTTAGCACTTTTTAAACATCTGAACAGATTACTGCACCCATTATTCAGGATAGAATCCCTCATTAATGTGGGCACAGTGGTATATTCTCTGTGCATGCACTGTCTGCTTACTGCTCATTTTGAGGGCGAAAGAATATAGCCGCTGACTACTAGTGCAAAACTGACTTAGAATGACCCTAACAAGTTTACTGATGTGCAAACCTTCTGAATATGAGGCCCTAAGATCCTAGCCTTTTCCATTGGGGAAATATGGTACTGAGAATAATCAATAAATGTTATGAACATATGAACCTACGTAAATGCCAGCAGATACCGGCCCTTAAGTCTATCAAGTCTGCTCGAGTGTGCAGCTATCTGAGTTTACTCCACATCTGCCTCCCTCCTAATTTCCCTGTTTCCCTCCCACTGATTCTGTTCCATCCCTTCTTAAAGCTGTTCACTGATATCAGAGACACCACCTTTTCAGGAAGTGCATTCCACCCTGTCACCACTGTCTCTGTAAAGTAATGTCTTCTCAACTCTCTCCTGAACTTCCCCCCTCCAGTCTTAGACTATGCACCTACTGGCCCTCCCTCCCTTTAATCTTAACACCTCCCCTGTACTGACTCTGTTTATGCTCTTCATAAATTTGAAGATCTCAATCATATCCCCTCTGTCACTCCTCTCTTACAAGGAGTACATATTGAGCTCTCTCAGCCTATCCTCGTAGGGTTTCCCCTCCGTACCTGTTAACAACTTGGTTGCTCTGCTTTGGATTCTCTCCATCAGCCTAATGATGCAGCTATAGACTTATAGTGAGTCAGGCAATTGTCTGTGACTCAATCAGAAAGAACCAATGTGTGAACCACTTCTCATTCATATGTTTGGAACACTAAATTCATTATTGAACCATTATTTGCTAATTTTATTTAAAGGGATGGGACATTAGTTCTTATTAGCAACTCTTGGTAATGTTCCTGTTTACAGCAATGAAATTCATATCCCAAAAGGAACCACATTTAACATCTGAGCACACACTAATGTGAAAAAACGTGTTTTCGGTGGGGTTTTTTATGGACAACATGCTGCACAGTTCTTTCCTTAGAGTCAGTTTTTATGAGTTGTTGTTATGTCACAGTTTGTGTGCAGCATGCTAAATATGAACTGTTAACTTATCAAAACAATGTTCAGAATTCTGTACACAAACCATGACGCATTTACATCTACAGGTCATGGGTTCCATGATGAGAACCATAACAGAATGTTACCAAGCAAATCAAAGCATATGGAGTATGTATCTCCAGTCAATGAGGATGAGCAGATTATCAATACTGAGCTGAATGAAGCTCAAGTGCCTTTCTGATGTCACTTATCTAACGAAGTGTTGAGAATCTGAGAATTTTCAATGAAGTTTGGTTTATTTTTTAAAATACAATCTCAGACTTTTTTAATACTGAATCTTAACAGCATGTCTGTTGTTCTTCCCACATCGAACTGCATTTAAAAACTGAAAGGGTGTCTTCAAAAAAATTTTTAATTAGATATTGAATCATTGTGCAGTACTTTCCATTGTGTGAGAAAGCTCAGACTGTACTTATGTGCTATGTATTAGAGTAGTGTTATTTTCATTGGCAGAGGAATCAAAATTTGTTCTTTGCACTTCATAATGTTAAAAACAATGGGTTCTACATTCTGAAATGTGAAGAATAAGGTTTGAAAACAACCAGAAAAACAGACCTAAAGTGCATTATAATGCAAAATAGAGTTTTTTATTTATATTTATTTGAATTTTATTAACCAGGTAAGTCCACTGAGACAAAGTGTCGTGTTTTCAGGGGCAACCTGGAGTTATTAATACAACATAATACTTACTGTACAGTAGAAAATACTTTTTTCATATAACTTTTTATTTGGGTGACATTAAATATGGATACTTTAGGAGAACAAATATCAGTTTTGAGAATAAGAACTTTTATAAACAACTGCCAATTAGAAATTATTTCTGGACCTCTATATGAAGGCAATGAAAAAAAAAAAGTGTTTACCATGTGAGAAATTGCTTGAAGTCAACAGATATTGGCAGGATTTTCTTATTTATTTATTTTTTTATTCTTTGTGTTTATGTGCCTTCTGCAGTGCAATGGCAGGGGCATCCAGCTGCTGGCTCCCACTGACCAGGAGGAGAGCAGGCTCACTTGATATGTGGGATCTGGTATGCCCAGCCTTTTTCCTCCAATTAGGTCCCCTGGAGCTGGCAGTGCAATGATGCACATTGCATATGAGGGCATCTTGCCATGCTCCATCCCATTGTTAGCACCATGCCTGTACCACCCCTGGTCATCACCAGGGGCTGCTCAAGTGTGGTACATCCCCCAGACCTAACCCAGAGGGAGGAGAGCAGTTCTCGGATGCTTGATCCACCCTCTGCCCTGTCAACCCCCAGTGGCCCAAGTCTGTTCCTGAACCCAGGCCACTGGGGTGGTGCAAGGTGTGGTGTCCAGCGCCTCAACCCTCAGCGCCACTAGGATGGCATGCAGGATTTTCAAACCTAATCCATCTGGCCTTCTTTTAAAATTAGAGTTCTGTCTGCACTGCAAGGCCATCAATTAGATGGTTAAGCAGTTTGGATACAAATCCTCCAACTTGTGTCAGAAAAATGGTGCCTGCATCATTTAAGTGATACATGCACCATTTGTTTGATGCAAGCACCATTTTTTTAAGTATGGTTCATTTTCTTTAATACAAGCTGCCACAAATTCTGTCAGCTGTCAAAACTTGGTCACCTTTTGAAAACGGGGCTCCAGAATTTTGGCGCAATTGTGCTGACACAGGCACAGGCAGAAAATTCATTTGAGTCTGCATCTGCCAGTATTGAAAGTACTCCCCCCCCCCATCTGTATAAGCTGTGAATGTTTTTCTTTTACAATTCAGACCATGTGAAGATTCTGTACTTCACTAGAGTTTCTGAGTTGTGGAAAACATCCTTGAAAAATGCCCACAATTTGTGAATTAGTACAAATTCTGGGACAAGTGAAATGTGTCACAACTTTGTTCACAATATCAGGGCTATTGCAGTTTCAACATTAGTGTAAAATCTCATTTACTTTAAAGGACAATAAGCCATTTTGATTTTTTTTCTATTGATTCTTGTGCATATACAACAATCACATAAGACAAATAATTTCACATAGTACACCAAATGAGCATTAAATTGCACAGACAACCCTCAGACAGTGCACCTTAATTATTTACTTACACAAGTGTAAGCATTCTAGTTAATAAGATTGATGATTGCCATCTGTTATCCTTAAATTACATCAATTTCCAGTAACCTATTACAGAGACTGTATACTTCAGCATGCACTGTACTTTCATAAACATGCTGTTTCAGCTGTAAACATTAACTAGAGAATACAGTTTGTATTTTTCAGACTTACTTTCCAGGGTTTACAGCACATTTTGGTAGTCTATCTAAAAAGCCTGTATTGAAAGCATTGGCCTATCCCCTATTGACCTCATAGTGCCTTTGATTAGGATGTAGTGCTCACCAAGACAACAGACTATGATGTCCGAACAGCATTTGTGTGTATGTTGGAAACAGTCAGATACTTTTTCAAATATGTACAGCATTATCTAAAATATTTAGTAGACCAACAAACAAAAGAATGTATAATAAACTAAAAAACACTAAAGTTAAACATAATTGTTGGAAAATCCAACAATTGTAAGCTTTTTATTTGAGTAGAGAGCTGTTTTTTTATTTCCTTTTGTCTTCAGTGTACAATTTCAATACTGATTTAGCCCTCTATGTTGCAAAACCTGTCGTAAGTTGCCCTTCTATATAAACAAATACTTTTGCCCGGGCGGTTTAAGTTAATGAAAGGTGCCAGTTGTGCTTCAAAGCTGTCCATTTCTCCAATAATTCATATGTTGATCTTTCTAATGGCAATGTTCCAATTACTAAATCCTTCCATTTTTTACAGTAAGCTGCAGTACAGTAGCTTCGGGGAGACCCACATTTTTTGTTTGCATTTTCATGCTATGTAATACCAGCATGATACCAATCATCCTTGTATAAAGCAACCACTCCTTATCTAACATATACTGTACCCTGATCAATAGCAGGAAAGAGGATTTCCTGCAACCTAGGTGTTGAATACCTGGCTCAGTTCCAAAGCCACCCAGGACCAATACAGAGGCAAAGCTTCTCACTGTCAAAAATAGCAAACATATGTTCCTCTTGATGCTTCATACAACTTGCACATTGGCAAGATACCCACAATTCAAGTGAATACAGTACTGGGGGTAAATACATTATAAGTTAATATTGAATCTTTTTTATATGTATTGCACATATGTAAACCCATGTGGCTCTTACACAAGTTCCCATCCTCATCTGAGATGCAGTATGCAGATGGAGATCCACTTCCAATTATGCTGAACCTTGCTGAAAAGGTCCATTGCTGTATTTTGCAAACTTTTGTAACCCTTGGTTATCATTCTGTTTGAATGGATTCTGGCTGTAAGGACTAAGGACCTAATTAGAAGTGGAAGAGATGGTTTAAATACCAGGAGATGTGATTTACAAATGTAGTCCCTGACCTGTACACATTTAAATAATGTTCTGTGGGTTTCTGTAGGGTGTAAAACATCTTTTGCAAATAACCCAGCAAACAATTTTAACCACTTAATATAGGGACATAGTCGTACCCTTACAGTTAAGGTTGAGTAGCCTGTTCAATATTAAACCCCTTACTTTGAACCTTAATATCTTTGGCACCATATGACAAATTGAAATTTTTATGTGTTGCCTGGCCGGCATGGTCTTGATCTCTGGCATGTTTTGTGATAGTAGCTTGTGGGGTTTCCGAGATAAGAATACATTATTTTCTGAAATTTCTAACTTTTTCCTATACTTACATGTTTTTTTTTTTTTTTTTGCTCTTATCTACAGCCTATATGGAATTGAATTTTCTCCCTAAACTTGCAGGGCAAATGTGGGGTATTCTAAGGTAGTGCCTTTGAGGGTTCTGCTGTAAAAATATTAAATGGTTCCAAAGTTTTATTAGTATAAAGTTTTGTGTTTTCCATTAAAAGCATGCAAAGTATTCCTGCCATTTGAAATATGGTTTTACTCTACCACTATTCCTCATGCAACTTTGATAACGGTGTCCACTTTCACTGCAGTTCTTAACCTTCTTCTTCCACACTCATCCACTTCCTTCTACTCAAAATTCCCAACCTCCTTGCCAGCCCCTTCAAACTCATGTAAGCTCCACTTTCTCATACTCGTCCCTCTCTTGCTCTTTGCCCTGGATATCCACCCCAACCCAGGCCCTATTGCCCCTTGCTCCTTTGGTGGCTCCTCCTCTACTACCTCCCCCCGCTCTCTTCTCTCAGCTCTCCCAAAGGGCTTAAAGATCCTACATCTAAACACCCATAGCTTACTGCGAAAAATAGACCAGATTCAGATCATGGTGTGCACTCTAAAACCAGACATTCTAATCATCTCAGAAACGTGGCTAAACAGTAGTATCCCTGTCCAATCAATCTCCATTCCCAGCTACTCACTGTTAAGGCAAGTCCGTGCTGGCAGGGGTGGTGGTGTGGCCATATATGTCCTAGCCTACATCCAATATTTCATCATCTACTCATCCTCCATTCCTGAGACCCATGATGCCCTAGCTATCCATGTAACCCTCGCCTCCACTCTCCCAATCTTCATAGCTGGCATATACTGCCACCAAAATTTTCATCCTTTGGTCACGCTAGACCTCCTAACCTCCATCACTTCCCTTGCTCACGCTGGGGAATTATTCATCCTACTCAACTTCAATATAATTTGGTTGTCACCTAAAACTACCAAAACTAAAAGTAAAATCGGAGCCCTAAGCCTCTCCCAAATGATCTCCAAACCCTATTGTCCAAACCACAAGACACAACAACACTCCCTACTTGACTGGGCCCTTACCTCCCACCCCCACTTCGTCATCACTTCTGGCAACCTCCCTGATGCTCTCAGTGACCATAATCCAATATTTACAGTTAGGAAAGTCCACAGAACTAAATTGCCACATAAAACCATACAACTATGCTCTTTCAATTATCTTGACCTTGAACCTCTCTTGAGTAACCTTGCCACTTCTGACTGCCCCACCAACCTCCTTCCCCTCAGTTGTTAAGGCCCTTGTCTACTTCAAAGAAATCTTTTATGTAAACTGGAATGCCTTTGCCCCACTCAAACAAATCAGTCAGAGATAACCACTTACCTTGGATAATCCCTAAACTTCTGGCCTGCCTCAGGGCTAGAGATCGAACCTGGAAGCGTTATAAAGCTACCCATCATCCTAGTGACCTTGTGAACTTCTGCATGCTCAGAAATATTTGCACCAGGGCTACAAGGTTAGCCAAGTCCGAATATTTCAAATCTGCCTTCATCACCAACATAAATTCCCCTTCAAAGTTTGGGAAGGTGGTGCACACCCTATTTACCTCCTCATCTCACCCACTGCCCCCAGTACTTAAAGTAAATAGCTCACTAGTGTCCAACCCACCAGCTGTAGCTGCAGAATGGAACTCCTACTAAGCCTCCTCTGCCACTGAGATACTGAAATCCCTCTCCTCCTATCCTTCCCCTTCCCCACCCTCTACCAGTGTGCCCCCTCCACCACCCTCCCACCTTCCCTTCGCTTTCACTACTGTAACTTCAAATAATGCCCTAAGTTCTCTCCTCAACATCAGCCCCTCTAAAGGTGCCTTCCCAGATGGCCTTGACCCAAAACTCCTCTCCCTCTCCACTCGGCCATTGCCTACCTCCTCTCAATAATCCTAACTCTCATTCTCTACTGCCTCGGTCCCCTCTTCATGAAAACATGCTGTGGTCCTCTCTCTGCCTGAAGGGAGTGACCCCTCATCCCCTGGCAACTATTGCCCCATTTTTCTCCTCCCTACCCTTGCCAATCTTCAAGAACATAATGTCCTCTCCCAACTCACCTCTTTTCTATTTGATAACTCCTTTTCACCACTTTCCAGTCTGGTTTCAGGAAAAATCACTCAGCCACCACCTCCGCCCTATGGCTCACAGACTCCATCCGAACTGGGATGGACAATGGCCAAATTACCTCTGCCATTTTTATTGACCTGGCCAAGGCCTTCGGCACTGTCTCTCACTCCCTTCTCCTTGACTTACTTCTAGTAGCTGGCCTATCTCCCTCTGCCACAAACTGGATCAAGGCCTACCTTATTGGCAGAATTCAATCAGTTAATATCTTGGACACCACTTCCCTTCCCTTCCCCTCCTGATTAGCACTGGATTCCCCCAGGGCTAGGTATTAGGGACCTTCCTATTCTTCATCTTCTTAAATGACCTTCCCTCTGTTTGCTCCCCATCCTCCGCTACATGTATGTATGCCAATGATATAGTCCTGGGTGCATCTGGCTCCTGTCCTGTTGAGGTTACAACAAGCTTATAGCAAGATTTTGACTATGTTCAACTCTGGTTTGCTAACCATAAATGTTTCCTCAACACCAAAAAGACTGTCTCCATAACCTTTGGCACAAGTCAGAGACTCTCTAGGCTTCCCTCGCTACCCACTTTTCACACCCTTGAGTGGACTTTACTTGAGGACACATCCTTCTTCAGGTACTTAGGTGTTTGGTTGCACCAAAACCTAATCTTCTCTGGACATATTGACGTCATCCCGAAATATATGCTCCCCAAGCTTGGTGCCCTGTTCAGAAACTGTAGTTGCATCACTCCTACAGCTAGGCGTGAACTTGTTCAGAAGATGATATTGCCCATATTCGTCTTATGTGATGTAATCTATGGTCCTGCCACTAAGTCCTCCCTGGTCAGACTACACACCCTCTTCAATTCCTTCTGCCGCTTTTTCCTGGATGCCCCCTTGCTCCAATCACTGAAATCTTTATCATGCCTTATCCTTCCCCTCCCTTACCATAGGCAACTCTCCCACTGTGCTAAATTCACCTTCAAGCACTGGTAGGGTGAGCTCCCTTCCTACCTCACCTCCTCTCCTCCTTTATAACACCCCCACCCTCCCATTCCCTTAGATCAACAGACTCCCATACTCTGGTTGTCCCCCACAGATCCACCCAAATTGGCCAATCTGGTTACTCTCACTGCCTCCCAATATTTTGGAATCCCCACCCCCCAAATCCAGCACTCATCTTCTGCCTGCTACATCAGCTCAGCCCTCAATAATTACCTTGCACCTCACTGCTCCTGCCATGTCCCTCCCTAATTCTCACCTCTAAGCCCTGGACAAACCCTACATCACCTTCATTTTACCCTGTGCACACCCAGCCTCCAAATCTCCAGCCCCCCTCCACTTCTGCCTAATTGCTGCCCCTTACTAGCCTCCCTTGATCTCTCACAGAATGTATAGGACCCCAAATGATCTCCATGGTTCCCACTCCTACCCCCTCCAGGGGCCTGTATCTCTCACCTACTCCTTTCCCCACCATCTTAAAGGGTCTCTCTGGGACACTGCCTTATCCACTTCTCTCTGGTCCCCCCAGTCCCCTTGCAGGATTCCTTGCATCCTGAAGGGGTCTCCAGGGACACGGCTCTTCCCACTCCCTCCCCTTTCCACCTCTTCTTTCACATATGCAGTTGTTTACTTATTAACCTGGCACTTATTATTGTCCACTCTTTCTACATGTTATGCGCAACACTGTTGTAACACTGTTTGTAACACCTCCGTTACAACTGTATGTTAAGGTTGATCTTGTAACTTGAATGTTTAATGACTATTTCCAGTTGTACCCCTTCCCCCAGGTAGCACTGGGAGACGAACTACTTGTTGCTCAATGTGCCTTCTTGGTGAAACATTTCAATCAATCAATAAATAAATAAATAAGTGTGATTTTTCAGTTAATGTTTTCCTGTGAAATGAAAAATTTGATGTCAAGGATCCTTTTTTTGGTTTCTCACTACTTACTTCTAACTTCAGAAAGCAGTTTTTTGTGCAATGTGACTGCTAGCTTGTGTTTTCCTCTTTGAATGAAACAAATATGCAAAATACATTAAATATTTTGTCTTTTTGTACAACAAACACCTGAATCTAGCTAAATGGAAACTGCTTCACTAGATTCTGGGTTTGTTTTTAAACAACAATGCAAGAAATAGATTTTCTGTGCAGCCCCAAACCCAGTCTGCCTAGCTTAGTGAGAGGAGCCATTGACCTTCGTTCTCTTTAACAGAACAGTGGGAGTTTCGTGATTTCTACAGCTGCAGCTGGAACTTGTGCTGTAGGCAGCAGTGAGAGGAGTGAGTTGCCATTTCCCTGGTGTCTAGTGGCACTCCCCCCATTGCATCCCTGCATATATGTGTGTAATGTTGCCATGTGAAGTCTGATTGTGACGTCCCCGCTCTCAAAATAAATCTTACAGAAGAGAAATCAGAAGCATGAGCTTCATTCAAAAGGTATCCATTATACCATGATTTATTTATTTATTTTTTGCTGACCGGGTAAGTGCACTAGAGAAATCCTGCCTATTTTCAGGCACGACCCAGGGGAGGGGGATACAGATGAATGCCACCTGACCTTGAACCAGATTAAGCTGTTGGTGGTATTTTTAGTGAATGAGGGAAATTTGGCCAGGGCACCGGGGAAATTCCCCTACTCTTGCTGCAGAGGGCACTGAAGCGCTGCAGGAGAGTGAACTGCTTCAGTATGGATGAAGCTTTGGTGAAGGAAGGAGGTGTAGCAGAGGAGATGGAGAAAGACGTAAAGTTATAGAGTTCAGGTAAGAAGGATTCTATCCAGGGGGCAGAAGTCCGAGTAGAAGAGCCCTCGTATATAGAACTGGAGGAGTCGATTATAGAATCAGATAAGACAGAAGTGGAGCTGAAACAAGATTTGGATCAAAAAAAGCAACAATTGTTAGATATGATATTGCAGGCTGAAAATGATTATGCAAATAGTCAATTACAGCTAGAGGAAGAAAAAAAGAAATGAAAACACTCAGCGGTTAGCCCTTTACCTGGCTGCAGTAAGCGTTTGCCTTCAGAATGGCCTTCCTTGTCTACTTTTCCAGCAAAGGATTTTCTGGCTGAGGGCATAATACAAATGGATGATGTAGACGTAGAGCTGTCGCTTCAGGATGTGGAATGGATCCCAGGGATGGCTTTACAACAAGCCGTGTGGCTCCGTTCGGGTGAACTGTATTCCGGACCCGAGGATTGAATTACTGGGTACACCTTGCAGTGCGGAGGAGGATTTACAAAGGCCTATCCTGGGACCCGAAGGAGGGGGTATGGATTACATGACTGTAAATGAGGCACTGAGATATATGGACACCCCATCGGAGCAGCTGCAGGAGCAACCTCAGGTATTTCTTTCTAGGCCTGTTGTAACGGGGGTAATTGAGGGAGCAGCTTTAAAATCCCAAAAAATTATGGATTGTGAACCTTTAGGAATTATTCCCAATGCAGTGGATACGATATTGCAGTCCTCTCCTTTGAGAAAAGAAGATAAAGAGCAAGCGGGGGAACAATCTGAACCACTGCTTCCTCTGACTTTTGCAGGCCTTTCCGTAAACCAGCAGTAGCTGCTAAACGTCATTTTCTGGTCCTCCTTCAGTATAAAGGGAAGGCTCCTGTTGTCCCTGGCAGGATTTGGGTGGGTAAAACCTTGATTAAGGATTCAATGAGATTTACACCGGCTGAGGTTTATGTCTTTATTCATGCCGCAGGGGATCAAACGAACGATTTAAGTTTTTGTAATATGCAATCCCTGAACAAATTTTGGAGATTATATTATTCCTTAAAAGACTCAGAACATTGGATGGATTTTTTGGCAATACCCATAACTAAACCAACGGTTAAAACAGTTACGGTTTTGTTTCGAAATTAAGGGGTTTGTGTGAATGATATTATGTTATGGCTTGAAAAAAAATGTACAGTCATGGAACATCCAAAACCTATCTTGGATGAGAATGGGTTTTGGACTGGGGGCTGGTTATTTAGAGTACAATTATATCAAACAGAGAAGGGTATACAGCATCTTCCCAGTTCCTTTTTTCTGGGCTGTGATAGGGGGGGTCCTGTTTTATGCAGGACAACCAAAGAGTTGTTACAGATGTGGGGCTTTGGACCACCTTAATGTGGATTGTGATCAGATTAGATGTTTCAATTGCGGTCTTTTGGGGCATACAGCTCCACAATGTACAGCCCAACCTTTCTGTAATTTATGTGGGGAAGAAGAGCACTCCTTTACAGATTGTCCATGGGCGGCCCATAATTCTGACGGGGAATCATATCAGGATTATTTTTTGTTTAAAGCAAAACAAAATTTTGGAAACCCCAATACTCCTTTCTCAGGAGTCCGCTCTCCTCAGAGGGGTATGGATTGAGGGAAAGGGACAGGAGCGACTGATAGGGATAGGCCCAAGAACATTATACCTTGATTTATAGGGCCGGTTCCAGGAAAGGTTATTTCTTTGGATCCCCTTTCAGGTAAACCTCAGTCCAAACAGATGCCTGGGCAGGAAGACATAGTGACTCCCTTTGTCACTCCACAGGGGTCTCCTGTAAGAACAGTGACTTTGTCATCTCATTTACAGAATCAGAATTCAAATATTCCAAACCCCTCAGTATTGGATCTTCCAGAAATGGAGAATTTGGAATTTGGTTTTCCAGCTGACCACCCCTTGGATGCCGGTTGGGTAAAATCTGCTGGGAGTGATGAATTTATATCTCCTTCAATGAATCTAACTGTAAGGAATAAAAAGGGATATATTTTACTTTCCCCCTTGCCACTGGCCAATAGATTTTTTGCCTTTACCTCATGGGGTGAACAGGTAGATACAGCATTACCTATGGAGGACCCAAATTTTGAGTCGCAGGTAGAGATACATCCTCCCCAGACACAAACCCCACAGAAATGTGTAACAAGATCTAGTGGCAAATTGGTTACATAGCCTCCCTGAGTCAAAACATATAAGGCTTGCTACATTGAATGTGAACAGTGTTTTATATTTAAAAAAATGATTAATTACTTTTGGGATATTGCAGCAGTTGCATTATGATGTTTTTTTTTTACAAGATACCAGATTATAAACACTTGGGGATATTGAACAGATTTCTAGAGATTGGAAATGAGGTGCATCAGTTTGGTCTTTGGGTTTGGATACCTGCAGTGGAGTGTGTTTTTGTTTTACAGTACCTGATGTCCGGATTCACCGGTTAGTGGACATAGAACTAGGAAGGGCTTTATTGGTGGACATTGAGATTGCAAATATACAATATAGGCTAATTAATATTTATGGGTATCAAACAAAAGCTTCTCGCATAGATTTGTTAAACAAGATACAACCATATTTGTTTTCCAGTAGGCCATTGTTTTTTGCGGGGGATTTTAACATCAAAATTTCCAAAGATGGTCCATTAGAAAACAGTATTGTGATAAAGCTCTTTTACGCACTGTCATAAATTAGGCTGGTTTGAAGAGGGCTATTATAGGTGGGACTAAGCCAGTTCAGCCTACTTATTATAGGGGTAGATATTCTTCTTTTATAGACATGATTTTTATTAAAAAAGTCTTTAATTGATTATAATATGTCTATTATACAAATTGAATCTTCAGACCATGTTTTATTAGGGATTGTTGTGGCTTCTCCACCTCGAAGGCATGTGGGTGCAGGTTATTGGTGATTAAATTCCTCACTTTTGACCATCCCAGAAGTGATACTAGAAGTAAAAGAGCTGATTTGAGATAGACTTTCTACCAGATTTCTGTATGATGATGCTGGCCAATGGTGGGAGGATTTTAAATTATGTTTAAGAGATTATTTTCAGGAAATAGGGAAGCACTGATGAGCAACAACATATTCCAAATATATGGGTTTAAGAAAATTGTTAGGGAAGTTACTAACTATACAACATCTGGGTCAGGAACATGTTTCTATACAAATTCAGAATATTAGGAATGATATGATGCATTATCAATATGATCGCTTGTGTTCACAGACACAGGAACAGGCCTTTGGTACACAAGGGAAGATTGAATAAGGTAATCCTTATGTAGATTGTTATCAGAGAAGGGTGAAATGGGAAATTAATGAATTATTTACACTAAAAGGAGACACTGTAACAGATAATCTTGGGATTATGTTGGTTTTGGAAGAATATGTAAAAATGGTTTTTGGAACTTCAGTCCCTGATTTAGGCTTTAATTTTCAAATTTTGGATTCTGCTTCACTTCCACAAATGTCTTCTGAAGTTCAGACTTTGTTGATATTATCGTTTTCTTACCAGGAACTGGATAGAGTGATGAAATCCTGGAAAAGGAAAATTGCACCGGGGTCTGATGGACTAACTGGGGAATTGTATAGGTTCTTATGGTCTTTTATTCCTCAGGAACTTCTTGTATTATATAATTTCTTTTTGTTTGAACATTTTTTGCCAACTTCGATGTATGAGGGACTTATGATTTTTTTATTTAAATTGGGGGTCCGCGAAGATATTCCAAATTGGAGACCAATAACTTTATTAAACGTGGATTTTAAGATTTTTTCAAAGCTATTGAGTAATAGACTTGCATCTGTTTTGGGAAGTCTTATTATTCCCACTCAATTTTGTTCAGTTCCTGGGCAAAGATTAACGGAAGCTCTTTTGTTGTTAAGGAAAATAATGGAACATTCTCATTCCCTACTAGGAAGTGTGGGAAATGTGTATGTTATAAGTTTAGACCAAGCAAAAGCTTTTGATGGTGTTTCTCATTCATTTCTTTGTAATTGTTTGTCAGCATATGGTATTTCAGATTTATTTATTCAGGCAATACAATTATGTTATGCTCTGGCTTTTGTGAAACCATATGATAATGGATGGATGGGACAAAATATTTTGGTGCAGAGGGGAGTTAGACAGGACTGTCCATTGAGCCCTCTATTATACGTGTTTATGTTGGATCCTCTGTTACGTTTGATAAAGAACTCTCCAAACATTTATGGGTTAGGACAGGGGAAGGTGTTTAAAAATAAAGTATTAGCATATGCGGATGATGTTTGTTTATTGGTAAATGGTTATGTTTCTGCTCAATTGGCATGCCATTTATTACAGGAGGTAGATAAAATTACAGGTGCTCAATTGAATATGGCAAATTCATAATGCTTAAATGTGTTAGGTTTCCAATATTCTGAAGAGTTAGTAAGCAATATTCTAGTTTCACAAACTCCATGCCGTATATTAGGGATTTATTTTGGTGGAAGAGATATGGCATATTATAATTGGAATAAGGCGTTAGCTATGGGACATACAAAAGTTAAGTTGTGGAATCGATGGAAATTGGCAAAGAAAAGACGGGTGTATTTGTTAAAATCCTTTTTGGTGCCAGTATTTTTATTCATTTGTTCTATTTTCTTTATACCTTCTAAGCTTGAAGCTTCCTTGTTGAATTGTTTTTTTACTGGTATATGGAGTAGCCGGTGGAATCCCATTAAATGGGATATTCTGTATAAACCTGTGGAATTAGGTGGTTTAAATATGTTACATCCCTGTGTATTTTTTTTTACAGTATTTCTTTATAATAATATACTTCCATTAGTGAAGGGTACAGTTCACTTATGGACCAAATGGGGATTAGGAGATTTACAGGGAGTTATTTGAGAATGGTCGAACAAATCCTTTTTGCATAAAAATAAACGCAGTCCTCGTCTAGCACAGAGATTGGACGGGGTGTTTGATGCGATAAAGAGGTGAGGAGTACAGTTGGCAGATTGTCTTTCTATGACACGGAAGACTGTTTATAAGGATATTATTCTGAAACATTTTGATGAACCATTGTTTACTGGTTTTAGACAACAAGACCAAAAACAAGTGTCGGCCTATATTTTTGATGTCAGTATTCTAGCTCGTATGTGGGATATGGTATGGATGGGAATACACGGATGAGTAAATGTTAAAGGAAATCATAAGCATACGGGTTTGATGGAGCATTATTGTCCCAGGGAATCCTGTATGATGAAAATTGAGACAATGGATCATTTATATTTCTAGTGTCCTTATGCTGAACAGTTTTGGGACATAGTCAAAAGTAGATGGGAATGGTTGAATATGGTCCCCCCAGATCCTAGTATATTATATTTTGGGGTTGTTCCACATTTATCAGTGACTACATCAGAGTATATTGCAGGTGATTTATGTTCATTTTTTATATTGGTTGTGGATTGGGCGATGTCGTTTCACATTACAGCAACTGTATATTTCCCCTTTAGAACTTTTCTTTATAATCAGTACAGATTTGTCTAAATGGAAACAAGTAGAATGCTTACAATATGAGAAATTAGTTTGGACAGGATATTAGAAGAATTTGCCTCACATTTAAAAGAGATTATTAGCAGTTTGTATCTATAATATGGTTAGGTTATGCTGGGAAAACTGGCTGGTGTCTTTATCTTTAAAAATATATCTTTAAAACATAAATTTGTATTATCTTGATGTGTTTTGTTTTTAATGAATAATTTTATGGTCGGATGGTGAGGGGGTAATTCAAAGATTATTGATATTGATTGTTTTTGAGTTGTCCTTATGTTTAGGGTTTTTTGTATGAATCACTATGTAATTTTGTTTGATTTCTTTCTTTTGTTGTTTTTTTTTCCTGTATGACATATTGCTGATCTGTTTTTGTTTCATTATGAATTAATAAAAAAAAATTCCCCTACTCGTATAGCGGGGGGGGGGGGTGGATTTTAAGTTGGTTATATTTATAATGTATTCTTTATGTTTGTTTTTTTTGTATGAATCAATACTTACTTATGTTTGATTTTTTTCTCTTAATGACTTTGTATGACATAATACTAATCTGTATATATTTTGTTATGATTTAATAAAAAATTCCCCTACTCTTTTTGATAAGTGCCATGGGATATTGAACATCCACCTGAACTACCACCAATCCAGGCAGATGGGACCTCAGTTTAATATCTTATCCAAAAGACGGATGAAAAGAGCAGGATGACAACATTGAGTTGAATAAAAACAGGTACTTTATAAATCCACAGGTAAAACTCCAAATTTGAAAAGCACACAAACCAGCCACCATCTTGACAGATGGCTGACCCCTCTCAGAGAAACAAGTCTCACACTGAGCTGAACGTTTTTGCACACAAGCACTTTCTCAAGGTTTTCCTCAAAAAAAATCTGAAAAATGTTAAAGTGACACCAGTAATGAAGTCTGTGCTCAGAATAATGTAAGCCTCTCCAGCCACTGCTGTTTTTTTCTTTTACTATCATGAGCATCTCTCTCTCTCTCTCTTTCTCTCTCTCTCCCTCTAGTTAGGAAGATACAATATGCCAATTTCTAAGAAACAAACCACATTACCTACTGAGGTAAGGCATGCCATATTCCATCAACCCATGCCTGTAGTGGCACAGAAAGATTAAAATTACTGGTAGAAGCCCTGCAGTATGGTCCACCTCATATGCTTGCTGAATTGCTAAACTGATTGCAATTCCATACAGTAGACCACATGGTCAATAAACAATGTGTATCTGATCTATGGTGGGTCGTCCTTCTTATCCTGCTACCAGCCATATCTCACTCTCTTATGACTTTCATTTCTTGCCAAAGAACTTAATTTCTTTGTACTATCTAACAAAATCTGGCACATATACCAACATCTTTTTCTTGTGTTTCTATCTCAGTGTGATTACCAGTACTGCAATATTACAGTGTGTCTAGTGGCAGCCCCCACCCTCCATCACCATCCCCATAATTAATTAATCTTTCCATGGTGTCTAATGGCACCCCCACCCTCTGATTACCACGATCTCTGTCCCCATACATAATGTATCTTTCCCTGGAATCTAGTAGCACCCCACCCTCCAGTCACTGTCCCCATAATTAAATTGTCTTTCACCAATGTCTAGTGACATGCCCCACTTTTGATCACCATCTCAGCTGTTTTTTCCTGCTTCACTGGTGTCTAGTGGCACCCTCACCCTCTGCTCACTGTCCCTGACCTGAGATAAAGAAAAATATATATCAATGTTTTTTTAATCTGCAAAAACAAAAATAGTCCCTCGCTGACCTAACCCCACCCCCTCTGCCCACTCAGCACCCACTACCCCACACTCCCCAGTACACCCCACACACCCTCACTCACCTGAACAGGTTACAGAGTAAAGATCCACTTTCCGATCAAAAAGACGTTTTGCTACTGGAACCAGTGACAGCAAATATGAGAAAGTAAGGTAAATGCAGTTCAATGTATTTTAATGGGGTTTTCAACTTTGATTCATAGCTTGTCCTTTTTGCATATTTTGAGACCAAATCTTCAATATGGCCTTTTGAGGACCCCACCTCATGAACAATGTCAGTGGAATTCCTCATATCTGGCCTGAAAAGTGATTTTTCATTTGCTAGTCAAAATAACCTTTATGGCTGGATTTGAAAAATTTCAATGCCCTAGTTCATGAGACGGGGTCATAAGAAGGCAAGGTTAAGAGTTTTGGGTCAAAATCTGCAAAAATGGTAAAGTTATGTGCATACATTGAAATTTTACTATGCTCACTAGTAACTTTGGTAATTGTAAATATTTTGACCCAACCCTTTTCAACATAGCCATTTTTTTACACCATCTCATCAATGTGAATGCTGTCATTTTTCAAATCCTGGCCAAAATGTGTTTTCACACCAGTGGCACAGAATGACATTGCAGTGGTGTGGAATGCTGTTTCAGCAGTGATTTGAAAAGTCTCAGCATGGTATTCATGACGTGGGGTAATAACAAGGCTATGCTGACAATTAAGTCTCCAGAGAACTCTGCACTCCACTATGAAATGACTATGGACCACATTTCAAATCCAATCAAAAATTGGTTTATTTGCAGTACAAAGTATCTTCATTGCCACAGTCAGAAATTCTAATGACTGCTCTCCTGTGTCTCAAGAAACACTCCCCTGTGCTTCGACCAGTCAGCTGGTCTTCATTAGGGGGTAGAGTGTGTTTCACTTAACCCTCCTTAAGTAGCCATCAAAACTAATTATTAGTTAGGGAAACCCCTATTGTATCAATTTAATTAATACAACTGAGTATCAAGAAGTGGCTGTGGAGGGATTCAAACTTGTCTGCATCAAATTTACAATTTCATGTCTTTCATACTAAATTAACATTTCACAGATAAATGTTGAATCAAAAACAGATTTTGCTACTGATTTAGACATCGGTACTCACTTTTTAAATTCTCTTAATATAATATTTTGAACATACATAATCCAAGGAACTGGAATCAAGATGTGAGTGGAAACAATAAACAAAATAAGATTTAGTGATTATTGTTAATGACTATTTATAGTCTCCGTTTCTTTGAGCCACTTATTATAACTAAAGCATGTACAGAACATGCCCAACTACACCTTTTTTATTTACTTGGACCATTATACTTAAACTTTTCATATTTTTAATTTTAACTAAATGTTTTCAGAACACATTTAAATTTAAATTGTGGCCTTAAAATCACTGCTTAAGGCTCTTCCAATTATGCTTAAATCACAAATAAAAAGATGAGATACAAATAATAAAGAAAAGAAAATGCACCATTAGGCCCAGATATTCAAAAGGGTTGCACATGGAGCAACAGTGTTGCACCATGCGCAACCCACTGATGAGCCCCGATGTGAAATTCAAATGGGAAAAGTGTGCTGCACAAATCCCGATGTGCCAGAGTGCATCAGCAATGTATGCAGGCGCAGGTGGGGGGGGGGGTGTGCCCATGCATACTCTGCACAGCCAGATATTCAGCCCGGGATGTGCGGAGCCATACATGCACAACCCCTATCTGCGCCAGCATAAAGTTGATCCCCCCCAAAAAAGGAACAATGGATGGCCACCCACAGGTGAGCTGCTGCATTGCAGGGCGCAACATGGCAGCTGCCACCTGCGGTTGGCCAACCGAGCTCCGACTGCACCTCCGTGGTGGCGCCCCCCATGCCCAATTGCGGGCATCAGTATAAAAAGATATATCCAAAATCCCTGGTGGTCCAGTGGACCTGTCTGCCCGATCATGGGCTAAAGTAAAAATAGAATACTACTATTATCCCTGGTTGTCCAGTGGACCTGTCCCCCCAATCACAGGCTGAATTAGAAAAATAAGAACATTATTATCCCTGGTGGTCCAGTGGACCCCCCTCCCCACCTGCCCATTGATCCCCACTGCCCCACCCCCGGTCCAGCGGTGGGTGGCAGCACCACCCACCTGCCACCCCCCCGCCCCCCAACTGACACCATCGGTAGGGGTTGCATTACGGTCCACAGCATGAGCCAATGGGCGTGCAGCCCATACCGTACTACACATTCCAGAGTGGTGTGTCACTATCTGCTGGGTGGGGTGGTGGGAAGGGGTCCACTAGAAACCAGGGAAATATATATATATTTAATTTTACAGGCAGATCTGGGATAAGGAGGTAGACCAGCTAGATGCCTGACGCTACATGCCTGACACATTTTGGACAGGTTCTGTCTTTTATCAAATTCTGCTTACAATACATTCATAAGGCATTTAAATACATATAGAAAGACATGTGACATCATGACAACATACATTGAAATTGCATTTGAATCACATTTATTGAAACTTGGCAACAGCTGATGGCAACTATGTACAGTTTCCCAGATGCAGGGCAAGCACTGTTTTACTCACGGTTTGAAGAACAATCTCTTGACCTATGTAGCTGATGACATTCAGACTGTAGATCTGAGGTATTTAAGTCAGCCCATCATTGTACCAATGCTAAGCAGCTCAGGTGGGTTCAACCAGAGCACAAGGCCCAACTTACAAGACACAACTTTATATAGAAGACTGCTTCAGTGACTCAAAGGGATGCTCACACCCATCAGCTTCCCACATTCCTGTTCCACATTACACAGCTTACTAAAGACCCTCCTTATGCAAACAAGGGTGAGTCAGAAATCATTCTGCTACTGAGCCGCCTCCTTCTGGAACACCATACCCACTCCCATCAGACTGTCCTCTGTCACCCAGAGTTTTTGCTCTCAAAATGAAGCATCTTCTGCTAAACCTTAAGACATTCTCTTGTCTCTTGTAGTCTTGCTTCATGCAATAAATTACAGCCAGACCAATCACTACAGTATCACTTACCATACAACTCACTGCACATAATGTTTATTTATAATTGTCATGGTTATTACTGTAGTTTGTAAAAATGTAAAATGGTGTCACTTTATTGTAACACGTTGCATTCTGTTTCTCTTTATTCCTTGCTGCTGTGTTTTGTACTCTAATATTATTCTGCCTTTTTTATTTAATGTACTGGTAGTACCCTCATTGTGCCTGAAAAAGGTGATTGGCACCAGTGTACCTACCTGGTCAACAAAGTATAAACAAATAAAATATTCTCTTTTACAGGTATGGAAAACCAGCAAGGCCAGGAGGCAGTGACAAACCATCACTTTGCTTCAACTAAAGTAGCCCTCTGAGAAGAGACAGAGTGGCCATCTACACAACATACTGAAAACCAAAAACTGAACAAAATTGACAAATAAAGACAAATTAAAATTAGAACTATTATAATAGTGCCACTAAATATAAATCAAATAAAACTAAAGATAAAAGAGTAAGAATACTAAACCTGTACCCTGCTGCTCACTCTGCCCCTCCTCCTCCATTGGTGGAGTCTTTCACAGTATTCTCAGTGATTCAAGTGGCCAGAAACAGCCACCATTCAAGCAACAGTATCTGTTAGTTTGCAATAGATTTTGTCAACAAAATATTGCTGGCACCCTTCCATTTATCTGTACATGTGTTGTTTCAGGTTGTTCTTTCTCTTATTGGCTGGCAGTATAGCCTAGATGTTAGAGGAATGAGGTGTGAAAGAGCTTGGTACATCCAGTAGACCAGACCTGAGTTTGATTCTCACAACCTCCACTCGCATACTGTGCAACTCTGAGCAAGTCACTTAATTGCCCAGTGCTCCCTGGTCACTTCTGAAAACAAGCACTTGTGCCTAGCGGGCCTTACCTGGTTACCAAAGACTAAAAAAAAAAAAAAATTCAGCAATCAAGTTTTTAAGGTCTTGGGTCATCCACTTTGTGACTGGCAAAATCTTTCAGTAACAGAACAGGGACAAACTCAATAAATATTATTTCTTAAAAAGTTTTTGTTCAGTATTTTACACACACCTTTAGGAGCTGTGTTTCCAGGCACAGCCACTTCCATGATTAGTTTCTTTCTTGTATTCCCTCGGTGGTCATGCATATTCTTAGTGCACACAAGGAAGCATGATGTATAGTCCACACCAGGGTCCAAACTGAATAGACAGAAAAAGTGGATAGATACTGTAACAGTTTAAGTCATAAGAAAGAAGATACACTAAGAATATACAGGACCACTAAGGGACTACAAGAAAGAAACAAATAGTTTTTTATAAATTATACAGCAGCGCTGTTTAAGTTGATAAACAGGAGTGGAGCAAGAATTAAATGTAAAAAGATGTTTTGAAAGTAAGAAAAGGAACTTGAACATTTGAAACTGGTCAGACATCTTAAAAGCACTGAGAAGAACACGGTGGGCCTGATGAAGTGACTGTGCCATGAAACATAGCCCCTAAAGGTGTGTGTGAAAACTCTGAATGTATTTTTTGAAATACATATATATATATATATATATATATATATATATATATATATATATATGGTAGCACGCAGTAGTGCTACCATAGTTAGGGTTGAGGAGCCATTTCTATGTTAAACCCCAAAACTTTTCACCTTAATAACTTTGCAACCGTTTAACAGATTTGGCTGAAATTTAGAATACATGATCAAGAACCATAGGCCTTGGCATCTGCCAAGTTTTGTACCAGTTGGATACACAGCTGCGGAGTTATTAAGTGTGATTTGCGCACGCGTTTACGCTTTTTCTGGAATTCAATGGTCACGCATACAGGTAGCACGGTTTGCGCGACCAGCCCAAAATCTTCAGGAAATATGCTGCCAGGATCCCTGGTGTCTTTTGAAGATTTGGTGAAAAAATATTAAGCGGTTCAAAAGTTATTCAAAAAACAATTTCCCATTATAAGTCAATGGGAAAAGTTAACAAAAAGTTCAACACTTTCGCAAATGCATTTTTACTTTCGCAAATGGGCCTGTTACTTTCGCAAATCGGCCATTTTGTTTTCAGTTGGTGATTAGAAAAATGCTTGGCATTTAAATTTGTGACCCTCTAGCAACCTAATTCTTTTTGTATTCACCTAGTCGGACCCTGAGGATGCTAGCCATGTCTTTATTTTGGGGTAAAACACCCCAGAAATATGTTTTTCAGATTTCTGGAAAAAGTACTTTCGCAAAGTACTTTCATGCTCACGAAAGTGTCGCAAATGTTTGCGAAAGCTTTCACAAATTGCGACAGTAATTTTCTAGTCTGTGGGAAAATGACAGCAATTCTTTGGCACTGCACTGCAAAAGAACGGTTGGGAGTTTTGGGCTGAAATTTGGAGGGAACGCAGCCGACATCTCACAGATGTGCCTTTCAGTGTTGTATTGGAAAAATATTACATGGCAGCAAAGTTACAGCACTCCAAAGTTGACAGTTTTTCCCATAGGATAACATTATGGCGCCTGATGCATTACAGGAATCCTTTGGCATCCTGCTGCAAAATAATGGTTTTGTCTTTTTTCCTGAAATTTGGAGGGAAGACAGCCAACAGCACACAGATGTGCCTTTCAGTGGTTTGGTGAAAAAATATTACAGGGAGGCAAAGTCATGGCGCTCCAAGCTTCTCTTTTTTTCCCATAGGATAACATTACGGCGTTGGCTGCGCCTTTCAGGGCCCGTATCTCGGAAACGGTGCGAGATACGGACTTTTCATTGGAAAAATTCTTAGCCCCCTGCTGAGGGCTAAATACAAAACTAGCCAGGACAGCCATAAATCATACGACTTTTAAATTTTTTTTCTACGTCGTACGGTTCCTGAGATATAACCTATTTAGTATTCCAAGTCCTCATTTTCTGCTCGATACCCATTATTATGCATACATTCTTTGTACTCACTGTCTTTCTTATTCAGCTTTTGGGAAAACCAGCCTGTGAGCTTACATTACTGTTACCATTGCCCTTTCGCTTGCTGTTCCATGCCCGTTTACTTACCGTTGGCGTCTCGCCACCACGTCGCGCATCCTCATGCTTTCATTTGCGCTTTGCTTGTTATTTTTTGCCATTTGTGTCTACAGTACTGTTTCTCTTTCTGTTTCTCTTTGTGTCACCATGCCCATTGACATTTCCTTTTGCAGGCACCATGTTACTATGTGACAACAAATCACGTGGCAGACTGTTCCCGTCTATGCCACCGTGTGCATTGCCCTTTCTGTTGTCATTTGCGCTTGCGTTACCATGTGCACCACTGTTAGCGCTTCTGTTTGCATTGCTCTTCCTGTTACTATGCCACAAGACATCATGTATGGAGCGCGTTCTGCCACACATTCTATTCACTATTTCTCATTATCATTCTCAAAAAGAAGGGAAATTAGAGGCAAAAACTCTGTTTAATGCATTAGTTAGGGTTGTTCCACAGCAACAAAAGTGGGGAATTTGCTGTTAGGGTTGAAAACCTAACTCCGAATTCACCCCCAGCACCACACACACACAGACACACACGATACATGCAAGTATGGGGAGGACCAAGTCAACACAACCAATGACAGACATCCAGCAGCAGGTGACAGAAATAACAAACAATTGTCTAAATGTACTACGAGACATCCCACCCACCTGACCAGTTACTGCATGCTCAGTGGAGATCAACAGCAAAACTGAGGCCATGTACACCAAACGTACACATCCCTGATTGCAGCTGCACACAACGTACCACACTTAGTAGTTGCATGGCCTTACCTACCAATGCCCCACACCACTCCACAACTGATACTGTGCCGTTAGTCAATATAAATGCTGAAGGTGCATGATGACAGTTGTAGAAAGGTTTTAACACTAGTGAGTATACATTAATTAAGAGAAGTACATAAATTAACTACAAGACACTAGCATGTGCAAGATAAAAGTAGTGTTACATTTAGTATGTGATTTACATAGTAGTACATTTACTGTAACAGTTTACTCAAGATAGAGAGGCTGATGTAAACGTATGGAAAAGCATTGCCTGTTCAATGCTGTGAAATTCGTACTGCCAGTATCAGATGCATTCTTACTGATGAAGGTGTACTGCTGATGTACATACATAGACCTTCAGTGTGTTTCAATATTAAAGATGCAGTAAGTATTCTTTGTAAGAAACATTGTAATTGCATGGATCAGGCCAAGCAACTTCTAAATATCATAGCACTACTGAGCCAACAATGATGTATCTGTATCGGAGATGTATATAGGATAGATTTTCCTGTAGGCACTTACTGAGTATGTTGTACCTGATAAAGACAATCTCATGGCATCTGTGATGACTAACTTATTCAAATAGTAATACATTTACTATTGTTGCAATGAGTGATCTATGCCACTTATGGACACAGTGCAATTTTTATGTTGCTTGCACGCATGTTCAAGAAACATAGTTCCATCATTGGAGATTTCGGAGGTGTGTCACCTCCTCCTCCAATTCAGTCAGTGAGCTGGCAGGCGCTGCCCCTGTAAGCCAATGCATTTTGGAGCTGTCTATGACACGCTCCAAAATGCAGTGGCATACAGTTGAAAGGGGAATGTGCTTCGTGAGCAGTGATAAAGCGAGCCCCCCACACGCAGGCTGATGTGCCCCCGCATGCACTGTATAGCCAACGGGTGCCCAACTCGCCGGGCTGAGCTGCCACTTCAGTAGGTGCCACGCTGAGAGCCCACCCCAGCGTGGCAAGCAGTCCCTCGGCTGATGGGGTGCCCAATCCCCATCGGCTGAATGCCACCATCCATTCTGTGCCACGCTGGGAGCTCACCCAGGTGGCAAACGTCCCACAATGTCCTTTTTTAAAACCTGTAAAACAAAACGGTCCCGCGCACGCCTCCCGACCACCCCTCCCACAACCCACACCCACCCACTGCGCACCCAGCCTCCCCACACACCCCTCACCCCATACTTACCTCCGGACTTCTGGCGCGATGATCTTCGTGGACCGGGAACACGCCTGCACTCTTCAAAGCTGACCGCGAACTGAGGAAATGCCGTAAGCTGTATAATGGGCTAATAGGGGTTTCAACTTTGTTGCATATCTCAGGCATTTTGGGAATTTTGACCAAATTTTCAACATGGGTTTTAGGACTCCTTCTCATGAATGATGTCACTGTCATGGCGTTATTCGGCCTGAAGGGTGATTTCGCGCAGTGACTGCAAAATCACCCTTTGGGCCTGAATACCACCATGACAGTGACATCATTCATGAGAAGGGGTCCCAAAAACCCCATGTTGAAAATTTGGTGCCAAAATTCCAAAAAATGACTGTTTTACGAGCGTGCATTGTGCAGTTCCTATGCAGGCTCATAAGTTCACTAAATTTCAATATTTTCACTCCAGATTTTCAACATTGCCATTTTACCACACCTTCTTATGAGTAGTACAGCTGTCATTTTTCACATCTCACCCAAAATGTTTTCCCGCCATGTAGCTCAGAATGGCGCAGTTGGTGTGTGAAATCAATGTATGGGACAAATTAAGAAAATCACAGTGACACTATTCATGAGCAGAGGTCTTAAAATGGCTATGTTGAAAATTTGGTGAAAAATTTCCTAAAAATGACTGTTTTACAAGCGCAAGGTATTGTGTTCCCACAAAGACAGAAGGTCGCTGTGATTTTCAATATTTCTACCCAGATTTCAACATTTCCATTTTACCACACCTTCTTATGAGTAGTACAGCTGTCATTTTTACATCTCATCAAAACGTATTTCGCCCATATAGCGCTTACAATGGCGCGAAAGTCGATTAATACGCGAAATCAATGTCTGGGATAAATTAAGAAAATCACAGTGACACTGTTCATGAGAAGAGGTCTTAAAATGGCTATGTTGAAAATTTGGTGAAAAAATTCCCTTCAGATGTATAGCAATATTACTAATGAAGACATTGAATAGAACTGGCCCCAGCACCGATTCCTGCAGCACCCCACTGGTCGCCCCCTCTCCCTAGACTGCATATCATTTACCACCACCCTCTGCCTCCTTTCTGTTAGCCAGTTTCTAACCCAGTTTACCACCCTTTCCCCCATGTCCAGCCTATCCAGCTAGTTTATCAGCCTCCTATATGGGATGTTTTCAAAGGCTTTGCTGAAATCAAGGCAAGCGTTGTCCGCTGCCTCACCCTGATTCACTTCCTTTGTCACCCAGTCAAATAAATCAACCAGATTTATCTGACATGATGTGCCCACTGTGAATCCATGTTGTCTATGGTCCTGGGTTCCGATGACATCTAGATGCCCCACTATCCTTTCTTTAAGCAATGTCTCCATGATCTTCCCCACTACTGAGTTGAGGCTGAATGGCCTATTGTTCCCTGCCTCCTCCTTGCTGCCGAACTTGTGTAGAGGGACCACATGTGCCCTCCTCCAATTCACTCATGTTGAATGACTCAGTGAACATGGCTGCCAGAGGTACTGCTATCTCCCTTTGCAGTTCTGTTAATATCCTTGGGCGTATGCCATCTGGTTCCATCGCTTTGTCTACCCTTCAATTTAGTGAGCTCCTGCAGGACTCTTTTGTCCACCTCTTCACCCTCTTGGCAACTGCTGTACTGCTGTGGCCCTTGCCCCTCCCACTCTTCTGTGAATACTGAGCGGAAAGACACAGTGGATGTCTTGGGAGGAAGGCATGAAACTGTCACTTCCAAATACCTGAACAGCACATACAAGCAAGCAACATTTGGCATTGACAAATGCTTGTTTTTAACAGTTGTTTCATACTCAGGCTGTATGCCTAGTGTTTGGGTTTGCCACACTTCTGTCACTGATGCTATCAAAGTGATAACTATGTTAATTGTGGTACAACAGGAATCAAGTAGGTATGGTGTAGATATAAACAGAATGTCTTTTAGTATTGATTTAACTCATAATGGGGTAAGTGTACTAGGACAGCAGGGGTTATTGTCTATCACTGACTCTGTCAGTTATAATCACACTAAGGTTTCGATGACTGTAATGATCAAGTTACACTGTTCATCTTCATGATTTCATATTCACAGCCATTCTCCAGTAACTAGACAGTGTATGGTGTAACTGGGTGGGACACTGTGTTGCAAAGCTGCTGCAGTGCCTAGCAGAGGGAGAGTATCTACTCATAAAGACAATTAAGCAATAAGACATGACCAACAGTTATGTTAAATGATCTGTTAGTCACCCTGTAGGGGTTTAATGTTGAATGAGGCATAGCCGAGTGCCACATGTTGCTAGACAGTGATAAACTGACCATTAACATAATACCTGGGAGTGGCGTATTGCTATCATAATAAAACTGTTTTTTAAACAACATTAAACCATGTTCATCATATGGTTAGGCTCTACATGTATGTTAATAAAAACTAAACATAAGGCTGTTACAATGTTTACAGTCAATTAGAAAGTTGCATTTCTCAAACCCTTGTTATAATCAGAGATATTATACCTGTACAACTCCTTGGTTTTGCTGAACTCTAATGCTCAGGTGGCCCACCACATGTGGTGTGGTCTGGTGTGGGGCATCGGCAGGTAAGGCCATGCAACTACTAAGTGTGGTACGTTGTGTGCAGCTGCAATCAGGGATGTGTACGTTTGGTGTACATGGCCTCAGTTTTGCTGCTGATCTCCACTGAGCATGCAGTACCTGGTCAGGTGGGTGGGGATGTCTCGTAGTACATTTAGACAATTGTTTCTTATTTCTGTCACCTGCTGCTGGATGTCTGCCATTGGTTGTGTTGACTTGGTCCTCCCCCATACTTGCATATGTGTGTGTGTGTGTGTGTGTCTTTGTGTGTGTGGTGCTGGGGGGGGTGAATTCGGAGTTAGGGTTTTCAACCCTAACAGCGAATTTCCTCACTTTTGTCGCTGTGGAACAACCCTAACTAATGCATTAAATGGATTTTTTTGCCTCTAATATATATACAGTATATATATATATATATATATATATGGCTGTGTACAGTACTGGAGAGACTTGCATCACCTCTATAATAATGGCCTGTAACTTCTTAAATAACTAATAAAATGTTTCCATTCTTATACTCCTTAGTATTGTACTCAATAAGGACATACTGTAATAACATAACATCAGCATCTGTTGTGTTGCTGTTTTGCTGTGGACTCATCTGGAGTGCCACATTTCCTCCTTAAGAAAGATGCCATTTTGTGACATTGTTCCATGTCACTCATAGAGTGCCTCATTTCAGTCTCAACATTTACATTTTAAAGAAAAAAAGTTGTATGCTAGTATCTCATAGTACTTCTGCTTCTTAAAACTTTCTTATTTCTAAATTTATAATTTATGTAGCTTAATATGCCTTTTTTTCCCTGGTAACATACGAACCAGTGGTGTCCCCCTACAGTACTTTCAGGACTTGTACAGCCCTGGTTTTCAGATAGCTTTTTTTTAACAAAACCCCCCAAATGCAATGCCACTGACTCTCCTTAACATCACTTCTATTTTTTTTTCTTTACTTTGTGGTATTCATGATGTTTTAATTAAATATTTGGATCCTCCTCCCTTGGCGTCCACTTGTTATGTACAAGACTATGGGTCCAAAAATTCTCCACAACACCAGCGGTCCATTTGCAGAACTAAAAGCACTTGTCTGTATTGTTGCTGAACCTTTGAAGGTCTTAAAAACCTTCCTTTCTACTTCTCATCCTGGCGAGTGTTTTTCTTGGTGTTTCCATTCCTCTCACTGTTACGTACATGACTTGTTGTGGTGTCACTGTTATATACATGACTTTTTATGGAAAAAACAGCTTTTAAATAAATTACACCAAATAATTAGGACAATAAGTAGTGTCTAACTTTTCAGTAAAGGTTTAAATTGCTGAGTAAGAAAAAAAGACTGTAAAACAAACAAATATGGTCAGCAGGTAAACTTTGACACCTCTGGAGAAAACGCATTCAAAAGTAAATGTTTAAACATAACTATGGTTGCATTATGTACATTAACAAAAGTGTTTCTTGTTGCAGAACTATATCAGATAGTTACACTTATATTGTTGCTTTTGTTGAGCCCCTGTTAACAACATGACTTGATGTTGTGTCACTGTTACGTACATGACTTTTGGTGTCACTATTACATACGTGACTTCTTATGAAAAAACTGTTTTTGAATAAATTGCACTGAATAATTATGTAACTCAGTGGTGTCTAACTTATACACAAAGGTTCATATAGCTGATTAAGAAAAAAAAAGAACTGTAAAAACAAACAGATGCAATCAGCAGGTAAACTTTGACATGCCAGGCGAAAATGTATTCAAAAGTAAATTTTTAAAGATAACTATGGTTGCTTTATGTACATTAACATAAGTATTTCTTATAGTAGGACTT
This sequence comes from Neoceratodus forsteri, assembly GCA_016271365.2. Taxonomy (NCBI): domain Eukaryota; kingdom Metazoa; phylum Chordata; order Ceratodontiformes; family Ceratodontidae; genus Neoceratodus; species Neoceratodus forsteri. The sequence continues at coordinate 188,945,829 of CM028137.1, read as the reverse complement.
TGTTGGATAGTTACACTTGCATTGTTGCTTTTGTTAGGTCCCTGTTAACCACATGACTTTATGTGGTATTACTGTTACGTACATGACTTGTTGTGGTGTCACTGTTACATACATGACTTCTTATGAAAAAACTGTTTTTGAATAAATTGCACTGAACAATTAGGAAATTCAGTGGTGTCTAACTAATCCACCAAGGTTCACATAGCAGATTAAAAAAAAGGGGATGGTAAAAACAAAGGGATACAATCAGCAGCAAAACTCTGACATGTCCTGTTCTCACAGCAGTGGTGCCCAAAGATAAATTGTGGCGTAATTACAATCAGGTAATGCTTAGAATAAAATAGTGTTAATGCTGCATACTATGGTACCTAAATAGCTTCAATAACCATACTAATCTGGAAAAAACTAACAGAAAACAACAAAAGGGACACAATGCTACGTGTGTTACCTGATTCATGTGCTAACTTAAAGACTCATTTTCTTATACTTCCAGATGATGAACTATCTTTATATTTGGTATTACATTATCTCCATGTGCACCCAATGTAACAATGATATAGTTATGGGATTTAAGTCAAAAAAAAAATTGGGCCATGAATGCCACATTTTGTCTCTTCAGTATCAAATACACACACATATATGTGTGTGTATATATATATATATATATATATATATATATTAGGAGACAAATAACTCTGTTTAATGCATTAGTTAGAGTTGTTCCACAGTGATAAAAGTGAGGAAATTCAGTGTTAGGGTTGAAAGTCCCCCTTTAACCCCCACCACCTCCCACTGGCATCGAGGTGCGCAGTTGGAGTGGTCAGCCCTAACTATCACCCAATCACATGTGTCAAAGCAGAGGTATAGAAGAATGGGGTGAGAGTTAGGACCGACGACTCCAATGCGCACTCCTGTGCTGGTTGGGGGTGGGCTGGGGTCCAAGGCCAACCCTAACACTGAATTTCCCACTTTTGTCGCCATGGAATAACCCTATCTAATGCATTAAACTGAGTTTTTTGCCTCTAATTTCCCTTCTTTTTGAGATTGATGATGAGAAATAGTGAATGTAATGCAGCGGCGGGGCCCCGTGCTCCCACCACATGATGTCTTGTGACATAGTAACAGGAACAGCAATGCAAACAGAAGCACCAACAGTGGTGCACATGGTAACGCAAACGTAAATAGTAAAGGAAACATTAATAGAAATGCAAGCGCAAAGTGACGCCGAAGTGAACAGTGAAGCTAACGGACATTGAAGCACATACAAAAACACAACTGTTAACATGAACAGTGATGGCAGTGGTATTTTAAATGGAAATGTTAAGTGTCACAGCAAAAAGAATGTGAAAGGGAACAGAAATGGAAACGTGAATTCAAGCGCACAGGTAAACGCAAACTGTAATGAGCACAGGCACGGTACCACAATTGTAAATACAAATGGTAAAGTTAACATGAAGAATAATGCCAAAGGAAAGAGAAATGGAAACAGGAACAGAAGCGCGCACGGAAACGCAAACTAAAACGTGCACGGGCACAGTACCGCAATTTTAAACAGAAATGGTAACAGTAACAGCAACAACAGCAGCAAAGGAAACAGAAGTGCAAAAGGAAACGCAAGCACATATGGAAATGCAAATTGTAATGTGCACAGGCACAGTAACGCAATTGCAAATGCAAATGGTAACAGTAACAGCAAGGAAGACGCAAAACTAAAGAGAAACAGAAATGCAAATCGAAAGGGCTGCCAGAAATGCAAATGGCAATGTGCACGGTGACACAAACAAAAATGCAACCGAAACAGTAGTGGAAATGCAAATGGTAACAGTAACGAAAATGCAAGTGCGAATGACAATGCAAAGGGTAACCCACATGGTGACATACATGGGAATGGTAACGCAAACAGGGACAGAAACACAAGTGGAAACAGTAGCTATAACAGTAACGGAAGCACATACCCTGTTTTTACCAGACAGGTGCATACAGAAACACAGTGTGTACAAAGAATGTATGCATTGTAATGGGGACTGAAGCTTAAAACGAGCATTGGAAGTACTTAATTGCTAATATCTCAGCAACCGCACGACGTAGAAAAAAATGTTTAATTTCACAAAAAATGTTATTTTCCTTGCTAGATTTTTGCTATTACATAGCCCATTGGGCTATGCAGCTAGCAACAAAAATTCTGTATCTCACACCGTTTTCGAGATACGAGTCCCAAAAGGCGTGGCTGATGCCACCATGTTAATCTATGGGAAAAAACATCAACTTCAGAGTGCCGTAACTTGGCAGCCATGCAACATTTTTTCACCAAACCACCAAAAGGCACATCTGTGAGATGGTGGCTGCTTTCCCTTCAAACTTCAGTTCAAAAGACCAAACCGGTCTTTCACAGTAGGGTGACAAAGACTTCCTGTCATTTTGGCCAAGTCTGAAAAAGTAGTGTCGCAATTTGTGGCAATTTTCACAAAATTTTGCCAAAGTGTTGTGCTTGTGACACTACTTTGCAACACTACTTGTTCCAGAAATTTTTTTTTTTGAAATTCAAAATTTATTGAAATACTGCTGGCACAATAATGAAAACAATATCTTACAACTGAAAACCTGTGATAGAATTTTGCCACTTACAATGTAAGGCCAGAACATGGACAAAACTTTTTTTTTTGAAAGCTCACCCCCTCTATTAATTACTATACCCTCCCTCCCCTACCACCCCCCTACCCCCTACCCTGTAAGAATTAAGATAGATCCGCTCATCAGGGTATATGCAGGAACAACAAGCCCAGCACCTGTCAACTAAGACTGGAGCAAGTAGATTGCTAGGAAGGGGCTCCATATCCGCTCAAACTTTGAGAGGTTGCACCGTCTCATCGCACTAAATTTTTCCATATTTAAATTAGAAAGTAATTCTTGTAACCATTCCGTGTAATTAGGTGATGTATTATCCAGCCAGCGCTTTAACACTATTTTCTTGACAGATGATGAAATTAAGGCCATATAATATCTTCGGGCTTTGACATTGATACCAGTATAGTCACCCATCAGGCAAATTTCTGGGGTAAAGTCATGCTCAATGCCCAATAGAGGATCCACCTTGTATTTAATTTGGTCCCACAACCCTTTTATCAATGGACAGTCCCAGAAGATGTGTAGTAAGTCTCCATTGTCCTGAAGACACCGGTAACATAACTGGTCCATTATACGTCCAATTTTGTACACTTTGGAAGGGGTCCAATACAGATTGTTAAGGAAATGGTATTGCATGATGTGTAATCTATCCTGGGTGGTATACTGGTACATATGTCACCATATAACATCCCAGTTCGGCCCCTGGTCCCAAACCGATCAGACCAGAATTTAGGCTTGTTGTCGGTGCCTGCATAAACTAGGTCAAACAGGGCGTTGTAAACCTTGGAAACCGCATGCGGCTCCCAACCCTGTGGGCCAGGGAATCGAACCATTCCCCCCTCATCTACCTCTCACTTAATTTATTCCTGAAGCTCTCCAAGAGATGTTTGAGTTGATATACTCTGAAAGTCTGGTTAGGGCCTATGTTATACTTGGCTTGTATTTCTATAACTGAGAGGCACCTGTCCCTTTGCATAATATCCGCAATTTTTAACCCTTTCAGGAAGGGAAGCCAGGATTCGCAGATCATTTTCTCCCCTATCCTCAGGTAGGGGTTATGGCATATCGGCTGGTGTCTATCTGCGCACGGAGTATAACGAATGGAGGCACATAACTGAACATGCGTGCGTAAGGAATCTTTTATTGGAGTGGCTGCTAACCTAAGGGGGAGAGTTCTTAAGGGGGAGTGGAGAAAAGCTTTTGGGTCCACGCCCACCCCCTTTATCAATTCCATTTCCAAATTAACCCAGGGAGGTACATACGGCAATAGCTCCAAGTCCCTAGGGGGCCGAAGCCACCGTAGATATTTACAGAGACTACTTGCCCAGTAATATAACCCAAAATGCGGTAACCTTAGTCCAGCTTTCTCCTTGGGGGCAGCAAGTTTTTGATAAGCTCTACGGGGAGATTTACCTCTCCAAATAAATTCCATGATAATTTAATGTTATGCTTTGTGCCATTTTAGCGTTAACCATACATTGAGCATGTTCAGGGGATAAAAAATCCTTGGAAGAAGGTTCATCTTTATTATCTTAATCCTTCCCCAGAGAGAGAGCGGAAGCCTACCCCATCTGTCCAAATCCTGTTTTATGGTAACCTTAAGGGCGTCCAAGTTAAGCCTCACTATTTTGGCCTCCGACCTTGCCAACACAATACCCAGATACTTCAGGGTGAGTGGGGTCCACTGTATACCCAAATCCAGAATGTCCGATTTATAAACTTTCGTGTTAAGAGGGAACATCTGAGTTTTCCTTATGTTAATTTTATAGTTGGATAACTTACCATAGTTAGCGATAGCTTCAAGTACCTCCAGCACCGAGGTTCGGGGGTGGCTAAGATGCAGTAAAATGTCATCCGCAAACGCCGAAATCTTGAGCTCCTGAGATCCAATTTTTATCCCCATAATCCTAGGATCCATCCTAATTGTACACAGAAGGGGCTCTAAGTATAAGTTAAACAAAAAGGGGACAAAGGGCAACCCTGTTTGGTGCCCGACAACAGCAGAAAGTTTGCCAAAAATATCCCATTACAATAAATTTTTGCAGACAGGGACCTATACAGAGCAAAAACCTTATTGATGAAGAGGAATGGAAAGCCGAATTTCTCCATGGTCAGATACAAAAAACTCCAGTTCACTCTGTCAAACGCCTTCTCGGCATCGACAGACAACAGCCCACATGGGATTTTACTATCCTTGGATGTTGAGAAGATGCGGGCTAGTTTACAGAAGTGGTCTGACGTCATTCTACCATTCATGAACCCCACCTGGTCCTGATGGATTAACTTAGGAAGGACCTTGGCTAATCGAACTGCTAATATTTTTGCTAGGATTTTAACATCATAATTAACTAGTGCTATGGGCCTATAATTTGGGACCTTATCTTGCTCTTTCCCTTCTTTGGGTATGAGCACTATCAGGGACTCAAAGAGATAGTTGTCGATGGTTCCAGAGGTAAGGATACTTTGGAATAGTCTATTTAACCCTGGACATAGCTGGTGCTTAAAGCATTTGTAGAAGTTTGGAGTGAAACCGTCCGGTCCCGGGGCTTTGTCTGATGGGAGCATCTGGATTGCACTTAGGATTTCCGAATCTGAAATGGGGGAGGACAGCATCTCCTTCTGGCCTTCTGGTATCTGGGGCAATTTACAGGTGGAAAGGTAAGCCCTTACCTCCTCACCACTTGGCCTATTGGGCATAGGGCTATATAAGTCTCTGTAATACTCCTCAAATTCCTTAACTATCTCATGGGGGGTGGTTTTAATGGACCCATCTTTGAGGGAGGATATACTTTGTATAATTCTGGAGTTCTCTGTCACTTTGAGTCGCATAGCGAGAAGGTGACTTGCTTTCTCCCCTTGACCTAAGTATAACGCTTTTGTTTTATTAATAGCATATTCTGCTTTCTCTCTCAGAATCTCATTGTATTGGTGCCGGAGCATGACTAAGTTCTCCCTAGTTCCCGCCGGTGTGCTCTTTGTTAGGTTACATTCTATTTCTCTGATCTGGGTTAGCAACTGTCTGGCCCTACTCTCTCTCTTTTTCTTTCTCTGTGCCGCAAGCTTAATAAGTTCCCCCCTTAACACACATTTCAAAGCACTCCATTCTATATCACCCCTTCCCGTCGAGTTGCAATTCTCATTCTCATATTGTGCGATTCTCTGACTTATACTATCTTTAATCTCAGCGTGTGGAGAAGTTGATTATTCAGTTTCCAGATAGTTTGCTTGGGGGTGTTAGGGGCAAAGTTAAGGGTACAACTGACCATGGAATGGTCCGAGATGACCCTCGGTACGATCTTACTATCTATCAGTCCGGGGAACATGCACTGGCTCATCAAGAAGTAGTCAATATGTGACCTGCTTTTATGGACCTCCGAGAGGAACATGTACTCCTTTTTGGAAGGGCTTAAAACCCTCCACGGGTCACACAGGCCCAGGTTGTCCGATAGGTCCCTGATGGCTCTCTGAGCCAGAGAGACACCCCTACCATGCTTGCCCTCTCTATCTAATTCTGGATTAAATGCTAAATTCCAATCTCCACCCAGCATTATAGGAAGGTGGAGAAAGGGGGACAGGACCTTTAGAAGTTCCACAAAAAAACTGGGCGAGTCCCCATTTGGGCCATTAATACTACCCAACGCAATCCTCGTTTGGTTTATACGACCCACTACTATTATGTAACGACCCTCAGGATCTGCAAGTTTATCCTCACACACAAAGGGAATATTCCTGGTTATTAAAATAGCAACTCCCCTACTAGTAGTACTATCCCCCGCCACATATACCTGACCCACAAACTGATGCCTCAGTACAGTAGACTCCCTCTCCAATAAATGTGTTTCTTGCAAACATATTATCCGGCCCCTTTGCAACTGTAAGTGTCTCAGTACCTTGTATCTCTTCAATTTCTTCCTCGCCCCTTTCACATTCCACGTGATAAGTTCGTATATACTACCCATTGTTCATGTACTCCGTATAGCGTCCGAAAATACTAGACCACGCCAGAGCTCTTCCTTTCACCCCTGGCACTCCCTGATGAGCAGATCCATCCTTGCAACAACCCTTTAAACCACATTTAACTCCCCCTTCCCTATTTCTATCCCCTTTTCTAAGTCCAGAAGATCCCCTTGTTAACCCCCTAGCCCCCCCACTTCTATTGCCTTAAACTTTAGTATTACCCCATAGAGATCCCCCCCCAACAGAACCTCCTTTCGGCCCATGAATTCCCAAGCTCCAATCCTCCCAATCGCCCTCCAGCCTCCCCCTCCCTGAAATGACTTGTCTGATTTCCTATCAAATGAGGACTTAGCCTATTACCATACCCTTGACCGACTCCTCCCAATTATCTAAGACTATAACTTGAAACTGGAATAAATCTCCCCAACATCCCAACTTAACTTTCCCCTCATCAAAACTGAACTAGGCTCTACTTACCATCAGCACTAGTTATTGAGTTGTATGGTTAACCCGGATAACACTGGACTGAAGAAACACTGATCTTTGCTACCACCCAGAGAGAGAAGTTATCCTCCTAGCCTCCCCCTACTAGCACTTCAAATACCCCTGAAGTGAACCTCCAGTCCTCAAACAACATTTCTCAATTGTATAAGCCACCCCAGGCTTTATACAGTCTCCCCAACTTTAGAAGTGAGTGTCATGTAGGAAACAATCCAGAAGCTCAAGCCCCCCTAGCCTGAAATCATAATACCAGTCAGGGGAAGAGAAAAAAAAAAACCCTCAGTCCACAAATAAAACTCCCCATAGTTTGTTCCCTCTGGACACAGTTGCTCCCCCAGCAGTCATTTGGGGAGACTCCTTGCTGAGAAAAAATGGGAAAAACAGAAAAAGGGAACAGGGAAAAGACAAAGCTGCTTGGTAAAAGGGGAGTGGAATCAATCAGCCTTTCGGTTCTCTTTGTCAGAGGCTCCGACTGGACAAAGTGATACAGGAGCTCCCTCTTGTGGTTAATGGTCAGAACACTCCAGCAGTCCACTCGACACAGATTCCAGCTCGCTACATACAGCTCAGTTCTGTTTGTAGTCCCCACTCTGTCCTGGCCCTCGGCAAATGGTTCCAGAAATTTGAAAAACATATTTCTGGGGTGTTTTACCGCAAAATAAAGACATGGCTAGCATCCTCATGGTCAGACTAGGTGAACACAAAAATAATTATGTCCCTAGAGACTCCCAAATTTAAATGCCAAGCATTTTTCTGATCTCCAACTGAAAACAAAATGGTGGATTCGTGACACTACTAGGGTCATTTGCAACACTAAACAGTGCATTTGCGAAAGTGTCAACTTTTCCCATTGACTTATAATGGGAACTTGTTTTTTGAATAACTTTTGAACCATTCAATATGTTTTTATGAAATCTTCAAAAGGCACATCGGGGACCCCAGCCGCATGTCCCCTGAAGTTTTTGGACTGGTCGTGCAAACCATGCGACCTGTAGGCAAGAACAAAGAATTAGCAAAAAAGTGTAATTACTCATTTCGTCGTCACCTAATAACTCCACAGCCGTATATCTTACCGGAACTAAACTTTACAGATCCCAATATCTACCATGGCCCATTGTACATACCAAATTTCAGCAAATCCATTGAACAGTGGCAAAGTTATTAAGGTGCAAAATTTTACCCTTTAGCCTTCAAAGGGCTATTCAACCCAAACTATGATAGCACTAACGTGCCAATTATAATAATATATATATATATATATATATATAGTTTGTCCCAATTCCTTTACTGAAAGATTTAACCCTTAGATTTATCATCAGTACATTTTTATTTTACTCAGATATGTTTAAATAGACTGTATTACCGATATTGCAATTAATGACTCCTTAGTGAAGATTGCCACCACTGTCAATTTAAAAAAATCCCTTCCTGTGAGTTACCTTTTAGTTATACATAATAGATTCATATTATGAATTTATTAGGCTGATGCTAGCACACATTTTTTTCCCTCTCCTGAATGGTCCTCCATTGGGTGGGCACCCCAGCCCCATTATCCTGACCTCCACCAGGACTTGCTGCCATCCATCTTCCCCCAGGCCCCCCCATCAGAGACGGTCCCCGATGATGACTGGATCTGGTTCAGGCTGGTAAGCTCAGCTAGTCAGGTGCAGGGTCTGTGAAAACCTGCCTACATGCTGCTGCCAGCATTTTCTGTGTTCTTGTCCTCTGGGTGGCGTGGCATATAAGGACAGTATGCTGCACACCTTGAAGCCATGTATGAAATGCACCAACATATGCCTCACCTCTCAACCTTCTGGCCTGGGTTGCCTTTCCCCTAGCTTCCACCAGGGACCAGAAGAGCAGTGGGATCTGAACACCATCCCCACAGAGGAGGAGAACAGTCATATGGGTGCTGAATCCTCCTCTCCCTGGCTGGCCCTCTGACACCCAAGATTTGTTTCCAAACCTGGGACGTTGGTATCACGAGCTATAGCACTGCCACTGTACCGACATGTCAGTTACTAGCACATGTTTGTAATAACAAACAGCACAGCATTACACCAACATTTTAATGCATTTATAATGAGTGTGGAAAGTGAGTAGGAACAGTTCAATATTAAAATGAAAAGAAAAATGGCTATATTGTTTTTGCTGGATATGTATATTACTTATAAACTGTATGGTTATAATTTTCATTAACAGATATTACTTCTTTGAGACACCACTAGATAAGGGATAACAGATTAATTTCTGTCTGCTCCCCATACTTGCATTCTACTGCGTAACCTCATGTCAGTTTCATCTGTGCCTACAAAAACTGCAAAGTCATAGATGGGAACACATTGTCCAGAAAAAGTTGCTCAGCGGTAGGCTTTATCGGTATCCTTATATCCTGAAGGTTCAAGTTAAATATAATCAGGCCATGATCCACATCCAAAAGTGTAAACCATATGCCCATGCAAATATGGGTGTTCACATACAGTATGATCTCTGTTAGTGAAATATGGCCCTGTCAGGTTCTCATAAGTAAGCTTATTCTAGGGTTAGACACTTATATGTTCAGCTCCTGGGCTCCACCCAAGAACTGTCTTGGGAATGTATTGAAAAAAGAGCAAATTTTACCCTGGAAACAGAATACTGTAGTAGAACACATCACATTACCCCATTTTGTCTGCGAAAAATCTTCATAATTGTTACTTTACCGGTTCCATCACTTACAGTACTGGGAAGGAAACACAGGAGTAAATAAATTATTTCGGAATATGTAGCCCTATACTTACTACATGATGACAAAAAATGTCAACTAGCAAGTTACAACAATATATGATTTACCCAAATGCCATAACTGAGCAAACGGCCCCTGGAATTCTATGATTCTATGACCAAGATATTGGCTGCAGAACATGCTGTATAGCCTGGCACAAAACAGTAGTGCCACTGAATTCCTCATTTTGGTGATTTTTTTTCTTTAAAGTTTATGTTTTTAGTGTTTTTCCCATAGTGCCTTGTTCACTTGCCTTCTTTGATTGCCCTGAAGTCCTTCCTGCATGTACAATATGCAATGTCTTCAAAAGTATGACATGATATCTCAGCCAATGAGTAGACTGAATTCTGCCATAGAAGTGGATAATTCCTGAGGAACATATAAGAATACCCTACCATAGAAGCATAGGATCCCTGTTGCAAAATGTTTGACTGCAATTCCACAGAAAGCAAGGGTGCCCTGCCCTAGACACTTGCTGAACATACCCTTTTTTAAATAAATGTTAAAGTTTTATTTTCAATGTAAGTAATGCCCACTGTGACTAGTGAGTCCTATGTGAGGCCTGTTGAAAGCAACAGATAAAACTTCTTATCAATTAAAACACCTATGAATAGGAGCTTTTTCCTAAAAGTAATTACATTTTATTTGGTGATTGCATTAATGTTCTCTTTTTATTTTATTATTTTATTTTATTTTTTATTTAAAAAGTTGCATGCCATGATTGTCCCAGGTGAGATGGATCATTTCTTTTTCACAGGAGTCTTGGGGAAGTTGGCAGGAAAAGTTACAAAAATCATGCATCACAACATAACACTCAATTTGTCAGGCCACAGTGAAGTGAATAATTATTTATGAACTGCAAAGAGCAAGTTTGAACAAGTTGGAGGAAATTAAATAACTGTGTTTTTTATATAGAAACATAAGTCCTCTGAAGATGCTATCATTACTTGAATAATTGTTTCAACACATTAAAATTGTGGCTTATATTATTTTCAGAAATCATCCATATTCTTCATTACATAAAATTGCCTAGAATAATAGAGTGTTACATGAGTATATGGTTGGCATATCCATTGAAAAACAAAATATATAGCTCAATCTTTTAAATGGGACCTCCTGCATGTAAAAGAACATTAGCAAGACAGAAATGCATTCTTGTTGGGGACAATTTCTAACCTCTGCCAAAATCAGCAAAGATAACTGACTGCAAATATGCATCCCAGCTTTTTCCTCCCATTTTTTTTTCTTTATCTGTTTATCTCCCCTGTGACTCTCACCAACCTCTACTTCAGGCCAATTGCTAAGGACTCTCACCTTCTCCCAATACCACCGCTGATCTTTACCCCACATTGTAGCCACCTCAGGGTAACCCGACGTGACGCTTCGTCGGGTGGGTCCTCCCCTTCTGAGGAGAAATGGTCTATCTGTCTAGGCATTGGTCCTGGGTGCTGCTGTGGCTGGGTCAGCTGTAGCAGAGGTTGGGGATGCACTGGTCCAGGTAGCCATCATCCAATAGGAGGAGATGCCATTTTCTAGGTTTTTCATCCAATTCCCCTACTCGTGTGGCAACTGAGCTTTCCCTGGTCTCCACCATGGGCCACTATAGAGTGACGCCATTCCTCAACCCACCCCAGGAGAGAAGAGCAGTCCTCTGAATACTCAATCCTACTCCTTCCCCTGCTGACCCACTGGCACCCGAGTCCATTCCTGAACCTGGGTCGCCAGCGTGGTGCATGGTAAGGTGCCAGCACCTCAGCCCACTACACCACCGGGTTGGCTTTTCCTCCCAAATTTAAATGCTGGGGTCAACATGTGACTAGGACTGGAGAGGGAAATTCAAGCACCAGAACACACAATCTGCCAAAAAGAAGGAGGAAGGAGGAAGGAAGGAAAAGGCTGAAGGTAGGTGGAGGAAGCTAGAACTGTAGTAATTTGAGACTTATTAGTTGAAGCAGTAGGTGTGGTGGAAGGATGCATTGCTGTACTGGGATAGTAGATCAGAAAAGATGGCTTGCTTACCTTGAACACAGGTTTAACAAGTGCTATCCAGGACTAAGCAACCCAATGGGGGAGAGGGGGGAACATACCATTGTCTCCCTGCTAGAATGAACAGCATAATGAACATAAGTTCAATGAGCGTTAAGAGATAACTCCCAGATCTAGGATGTTATTAAAGTGAAGGGGAGACCAGAGGCAAAGCTGTGAATCACAAGTCCTGCTAATGATTGACAAAGGGTCTAGTGCAAGGGGTTTTGTTTTTCTGGACTTAGAGGAACTACTCGGACAAGGGATACCTGTATTCCTTGGATGGCTATACCTGTGCCAGTAGGCAGCAAGGGCAGTGGCATAGATACATAGCTACATAGAAGTTGTTAGCAAATAAGGACTTATTGGCCCATCTTGTCTGCCCTATCAATCCCCTAGCAATTTTGCAGTAGTAGTAGTAGAAGTAGTAAATCTATTCACAAAATTACTATGAACAGGGATAGATGTCACAAGCTCCATTAAGCAAAGCTCATTTCCAAGGAGGTCCCTAGCAATTGTTACAAGTCATCTATACTAAAACATTTACAGTTATAAGTATGCCTTTACATTATCTAAATTCAAAACATGAGACCATCACTGATTTGTATAGCTAAATATGCCATAGGCATAGAACAATATAAAGACTACAATGTCATGACATAATATTAACACAAAAATACATATCAAGATAACTAATAGACATACTATCTGTATATAGATTACAAACGTCAGATTATACTCTCAAGACCGCACTACAAAGGAGCCATGGCCTAATCAGTGTACCATTTTTTTATGGAACCCAATCAAATGGATAAATTAACCCCCCCTTATGCTGATGGGTAATGAATTCTACAACACCATCCCTCTAGGTCATACTGATGACCTCCCAATTCTCAGATTACATTCTGAGATTACAAACTCCAAACTTCTTGCAGATTTTAGCAATTGTTTGGTATCTCTGACACTAAAAGTATCCAAGCAAGGAGCGCCCTGGGCAGATCTTCTTTATATACCTTAAACATAAAGGTGAAAAAGTGTCATTTTCTCCTTGGTTCAAGTCTAATCCAGTTTAAAGCTCTGTTTAAAACAAAATGGTTTTATTTTAGGAGAATAGTGGGTGAAGGGGTCAGCCTACTGTACATTACATCTAGCTTAGCCTTGTGAGACCCAATGCTCTACTTGAACTCCAGAACACCACCCTTTGGCTTCCATGATACCCACGTGTCTATCCCATGCATTTTTAAATCCCATGACTGTTTTAGCCCCCCATCTCCTCTTGGAGGCCATTCCAAGTGTCCACCACCCTGGTCATGAAAAAAGTACTTCCTCACATTATCCCTGAGCCTTCCCCCCTCTAACTTCATACTATGCCCCCCTTGTCCTTCAGCACCTCCTACAATAGAATGGTGAGGAAAATCAGGAGGAACATAAACTGGAGGCTTGGAGAAGGGGCTGGTGCAGAGGATGACTAAGGGCAGATGGAAAATGAATGCAAACTGAGAGTAAGGGCAACAAGAAGAGGAGAGGGCAGAAAAAGATACTCCTAGAGTGCAAGAGAAACCATACAAGGGCACATATTATCAAATGCATGTAGACTAATATGCAGAGCATAACCAGCAACGGTGTGTATTTGAGGGCTTAATACACTTTTAGGTTGGACTTTGTGACACTTACAAAGCCCTGGTTGTGGTCCAGGAGATGACTGGAACTTCAGGCAGGAGGGATGCAAACTAATCTGAAGATATGATCTTAATGAAAGGGTGTGGGTGTCCTTTTCATAAATGAAGGAATCACTATGGAGAACAAGGAGGCCATCAGAGGGTAAATAGTGTCACACATTTCATCTGTGCTGAGCCAGGGAAAAGAAGTAGGAAGAGTTACAATGGGAGTAGACTACAGATCACTTACCTGTTCAGTGGAGCATGATGCCACATAAGTCTTCATCCTGGTAAGTAATAATAGAGAAAAGACATGAAGTAGCACTCTTATATCAATAGGGATCAAAGGCATATGATTCAAAACAAAACAAAAATTAAAACCACTGGAAAAAGATACATGTTGTCTCCAGGTTAGAGGAGAGCACAGAGTAGCACTAAGAAACTGCAAGGCTAAAATTAAGAAAGCCAAGGAGGGCTGGAAGACAGAATAGTGGTAAGAACATTAGATAATAACAACAACTTCTTCCAGTAAATGGAAGGAGAAAGCTGACAGAGAGTTCAGATTTCTGAAATATCAGAATAGGGGTATGACCTGAAAGAAATACTGAATTGAATGTTGTGCTTTGTTGTTCATCCAAGGATGCCTTGGGCATTGGAGTGTGCATGCTCATTATCAGGGCCCATATCATCAAGGGTTGCCACAATTCCACCAGCGGACATCATACCAGTACTGGTAGTTGACTAGTCAGGTAAGTCCCAAGGGGAAGATGGGATATACCCCCGGACAATGAGCCTAAGGGAACAATTCCTGTATCCATTTCCAATATTTTTTCAGGAATCTATCTAGACATGTATGGTGTTGGAGAATTTGGAAGTGGCTAATGTAGTCCCCAGACTCAAGAATGGAATAACGCTAGACAAAGGCAATTACACATTAGTCAGCCTTAAATCAGTGTTGATTAAAGCCCTGGAAACCATTATCAAAAAATGAGTACTGGAGCAACCGGTTGATGTTAGGGTTTCTCATCACAAAAAGGTAAAGAACTCATCAACTCCGAAATATTCGGACACCAGGCTAAGTTAAACTAAAATAAACATTTTTATTTAGATCCACACAGACAAGCCTTTCTGACACATTTTGGGTCGAAAGGATCCTTTATCAAAGGCAGGCTAACAGATAATAGACACAAATTAAATAGCGTTTAATGTTAACATCACATTGACGCTGTATTACCAACCATGAAATGATTGGATACATTTTAAAAAAGCAGTTTACAATACAGATGACCATGATTATTTGAAAAAAATGCATACTAGTAATATTGAGAGACACAGCATTATAAATAAAATAAAAAAACTGTATTGATTAAACAATTAATTAAAACGCACAGCTGGAAAGTATTATATTGCACATAATATAAGACAAAAAGGGGATATACTATGATATCCTCACACTCGTTTGCCTGACACCCTATAGCCCAACACCAGAATCCTGAAACACAAAATCCCGACAGTGGGATTTTGCTTGTATTTCATGTTTTGGGGTGCTTTGCCCCTCACACCTTCCTTAGTTAAGATAAACTTGGAAGGGAGTCCTACTGTCAGGATTTTGTTTTTTGGGATTCTGGAGTTGGGTTACAGGTTTTCAGGCAAAAAAACTGACAGGATATTTTAGTGATGCCCAAAAAGAAGTAGGAAGGCTGGAAAGGAAAAGAGGGAAGGGGAATGGAAATAATAAACAGAAAGGGGGGAAAGTATTGTAAGGTGGGGCATAAAAATATGAGCAACAGGAAAAGTAGTACTATAACTAGCTAGTATGGAATTTATTAAGATGAAAAATAGAAAAGGAGTGTGTGTGTGTGTGTGTGTGTGTGTGTGTGTGTGTGTGGAGTGTGGTGGGGGAGGTGATCTTGTAAAGTGAATACACTGGTGAAATTTAATATCACAGCATATGTGTATACATATATAGATAGAGAGATCGATAGATAGATGGATAGATAGATAGACAAACAGACAGATAGATGGATAGTGTATGGTAGAACATTGAATTCCCTCAAAATCTATCATTTACTAGTCTTGTACCATCGCTGTAACGTCACGATGTTCTTGTACCATCGTGAGTATGTCACATCGATGGTACAACAGGATGTAATTTCTTTGCACCTGCACGGTTAGCTGAGAATCGTCCATGGCGGTAAATTATCACATTGAATTTAACAGCACAGGGCAGTGTCACAAAAGTAAGACCCCTTTTTCTAAATAATATCGCCTTCTACAAAGCGTTGCCTGCTGTGGCTGAGGATCAGTTCCACTCAGGCGGGGAGGGCAGGTGAAGTCTGAAAGCACAGCAGCACAAGAAAGAGCAGCACACGAAAAAGTCTAAAAGAGAGGCAACTCTACTTTTAAATTACTGTTGCCCATACATTATAAAAGACAGTGGATGGGCAACAGTAAACAACAACACTGTTTTTTACTTCTCAGGTTTCATGACAACGCGAAAACATCTGAACTTTGCTCTTGACGTTTAAGGTTGTCATGACAACCTCTCAAAGTGAACAACAGTGTTGTTGTTCTCTGCTTGCCCATCCACTATCCTCTCTCTTATCTCTCTCTCTCTCTCTCTCTCTCTCTCTATATATATATATATATATATATATATATATATATTATATATATATATATATATAGATATATAGAGTCACCTTCCAAATTATATAAATACATTTAGAATCTTCACTCACAACTCATATTGATATTAGGATTCTTGTTCTTACCATTCTAACCATCATAGCATGGCTTTATGAGGGTCCAATTGTACAAAACCAATTCAGTCTCCTTCTTTAATGCAGTGATCAGGGAAGTGGACATATGTAGGGTTTTAAGCCTTCCATCAGGACTTCAGAAAGACCTTTTACACTGTGGTGCATGACAAGCATCTAGAAAAAGCACTTCAGTGTGATTTACATTAGGCATACACCAAGTGGACTGCAAACTGTTTTGTGGGCAGAAATCAGATGGCTGCGGTAGATGGGTACTTTGAGTGGCAGAAGATACTAAACAACATGGATCTGCGCATGGGCTACTGCTGGTCAACATTTTTTATCAATGATCTAGAAGTAGGGGTCTCTAGCAAGTTGCTTAATTTCACTTTTGACACTAAGCTGTTGGGTACTGGACTCCACTGAGGATGGGAAATGTTTTCAGGAGGACCTTAATAAGCTAGGTGATTGATCAGACTCCTGGAGTCTTATATTCAGTTTAGCCAAATTCAAGGTGCTGGATTTGTGGAGTAAAACAGGGATAGAACCTACACACTGTGCACCTACACTATGTACAGTTTAGGAAGTAAAGACTGGAAATCATACTAGACAAAAAGCTGAAGCACCACAAGCAGTGCATGGCTACTGTTAAGAGGGCCAACAGAATTATAAGGTTCATCAAAATGGGATGACCATCTGAGCACGGAAAGAAATCCTGCCACATTACAAAGCCTTGTCAGACACCACCTGGAGTACTGTCACAGATCTGAGATTCTTAGTGCACAAACTACCCTAGGACAGCAGAGAGTACAGAACGGGTCTTCCAATATGATCAGGGATTTCTGAGACAAGGTGTGGAAAGGCTTATGACTCTTAACGTGCTCATCTTGAAGAAAAGGAGACTAAGAAGGGACATGGTCTCAGTCTTTCTCACATTCAAGGATATATGTAAGACTGAACAGCTTGAGATATTTCATCTGTTGTCCTCCTGCAGGAGATGGGAACACCCACTGAAGTTCAAAGGTTGAAACTTCGTGGGTAATGTTAGCAAGCACATCTTCTCTCAGAAGGCAGTGAACCTATGGATTAACCTATCAACAGAGATGGGAGCATGAAGACAATACAGGCCTTCAAGTATAGCCTGGGCATATTTCTGCTTACCAAGAGAATCAAAGAGTAGTCTTTGTTGTAGGGTGGATAAGGAATTCCTCTTTTACAAACATATTTGTTCATGCCTATCCATGAATTGGTGCTGGACAGAAATGATGGACCTAGAATCCCTTCTCACCTTAAATTACAGAAAAATGAAAAAGTGGCTCTCAGGAATGCACAGCTATGGCATAATTCATGCTCCAGAATTTTATTATAATTTAATTCAAGGTACAACCAAAAAAAGCAGAGACAAAAAAGCTACACCTCAGTGCTCTGCTTCTGTTCCATGAGGTTTCTTCAGGGGGTGGGGACAAACAGCAGCAATTTGATATACAATTTATAGTCATGATTTATGAATAATAATAAATAATTAATTTATCATCAACATTTAAAGAGACATGCTAACAAACACTGACTATTTTGCAGTGGAGCAATCGATTCTAAAAATACCAGCTGATAATGTCAAATAATAGCTCATCTGAAAAAAACATCCCCAAAAAGTGCAAAAAGATGAGCAAATATATGTTTTATACCAAGTTAAAAACTCATGTTTATCAAACCAGGAACAACTATGTCATGAATTCTTAAGTATATATATTATTGGAAGACTAGACATATATCAGATTGCACACCAAACTGAACTACAAAAAGGGGAAAGGGGGGTGGAAAAGAGGCAAGAAAGAGAAGGGAAAGAACTGAGGGGGAGGAAAAGATGGGGGTCAAGGGGATCTGGAGAGAAGAAGATGAAAAAGGAAAGTTGAAAAAAGTGGGGACAGTGGAATTGGTACTGCTGAAAACCCAACAGGTGAGGAAATATCACCCCATTAAGTTCTTTACTCAGGATGTTTGAGAGGGAATTCAAAAAGGGATGGTCTTATCACTACCTATACAATCATGTAGTGGTCCTTGATGAGAAAGTCCTTGCCTCAAATAGAAAGCTACCCAGTAGAGTGGCTGACTTAGGAGACAAGGGGTGTGTGTAGAGTGGAGGATTTATCTGACTAGTGGATAGGGTCAGTCCTAGATCTGGTGTCCTTATTAGATAAGGTGGGCTTGCCACAACTCCACATGTTGTAATACTTTCAGATGGGACACCTAAAATAAGCAATGTGGGGGCTACACATGGTACTGCCAACACCAGGAGGATGGGAAGACTTGGAAGGTCAAGCAGAAAGAGGGGGGACACAAGGGAAGATCTCAAGAATAGAGTTCTCATACTTGAAAACACTATACTGTCATCAGGTCCTGAACTTAGGCAAAGTGCATTGCAGGTAAAATAAGCTGTTGGATGAACTTCCCAAGATGGAATAGTGGTGAGTTTGTTGGTGCAATGATTATGGGCACAGCAAGGACACAGCTAGGCTCCAGACAGAACTTAAGACAGTCCACCTTTAGTATGGAACACCATCTGTCTTAAGGCAGATGGTCTTGCTCCCTTGTTCAGAGTACTGGAGGGGAAGGAAGGAAGGAAGGAAGGAAGGAAGGAAGGAAGGAAGGAAGGAAGGAAGGAAGGAATTTTATGCAGATACAACCCTTACAGAAATAATTATATGAAATATTTGCATGCTGCACACATAAAACTACCCATATGATGTGTGCTGCAATCATGATTTTTATGTAAAATTGGAACTGACTGCATGCATGTGATATGTGTGCAGCAAGCAAGTGTGGCAAGCATGCTTTTTATGTTAAATTGGAACAGATCGCATGCATGCAAAAAGCAAGTGATCACTGACAGCAGCTCACATAAAAGTTAAGTGAGTTGCTCAGGATCACACAGTATACAAGTGGGGGTTGATGAGATTCAAACCCAGTTGTTCAGGTCTCCAGGTTTGCAGTTCAGAGCCTTAACCACTACACTATATTGCCCTCATACATATGGCTTGTTTGTACTTCATTACAAATCTACACACATCTGCATGTATACTGCATGCTTATAGCCACTAATATACTTTTTAGTTTTCTTGTCCCCCTCATTTCATCTGCCCAGCTGAACCAGAGCACAGATCATCCAAAACACATGTGGTTCTTCCTGCTCCCTCATACAAACACTTACCCACAGAACTACTTAATCACTTCTCTTTGGTCTGTACTCTTACTATTGTCTCCCCATAGTTTTGAATGCTGCCATGCAAACAGATATTAAGGGCCAAACACAAAGGTAGCAATAGCTCTGCACCCACCCACATGGCCAGTCCCACCCTCCCCCATTCAGACACAGTGTAGCGGGTGCAGCTACTCTGTTACAGACAAACCACCAAGTATAGGTATAAGTCGAGAGTGTCTTACCAGAGTACTAGGGAGCCCAAGGCAGGGTCTTTAAGAGATGATGCCCATGGGACAGAGCTGATGCATGCCCCTTTGAAATGAATGGAGTTATTTTTTATTACTATTTCATACATTATGATGGCAAACTGGAGATTAATGAAGGTCACTGTCTACCAACAAGGCCCTTGTTAGTCAAGCTGTTGTTAATCTCAACTGGCCTACATAATGTATAAAATAGTAATAAAACTACTCCCCAATCATTTCAATTGCACAGTCTGCACTCTCCGGTGCCTTATGTTATAAGATTCCTGTCATAATGTTCCTGAGTGTGGGGGTGAGGATATCAGCTTCACTGAGGGGGACATAAGCCTAACTATAGTGGGGCTCCAATAGTCTGTGCATACCATACCACTCAACTGCTCCAAATTTCAAGGGACAATCATCATTTTACCCCTAAAAACTGCTCTATGCCTCATCTATCCCTCATGGAGAACATGCTGCTTACACAGAGGATGTCCTGTAAATTTAAACTTTATGGCAGGGGCGCCATTTCTGATTTCAATGGGTATGGGCAACAATCTGTGGAGGACAGGTGCCAGTTAGCCCCAAGAAGGCATGCTCTGGACCTTCTGGAGCATCTCTTAAAGGAAAAACTTTGTTGTGATTGAAAAGTGGTATGTAAATTAGGAAAAATTCAACTGTATAAGATTTATCTGTCTATACCCCACAGCAGTGCATCAGATTTAGGCTTAAAACCACTCAATTACTAATTAGTTTTTTTCCTGGCTAAAGTCCTGACACCCTCCCCCCAAAAAAAAACACTATGCTCCGATCTCTCTATCTGACTCCATTCTATTCAATGCCCATCACATGTGGGTCATGAAACTGCCTAAAGGTGTAGAAACATGAAAAGAACATCAATAGTTCAGTCCTTCCTCCTTCCCCGATCCCCCTACAAAGAAATGTATTTACTTTTACTTACCTGGCCATCTGGCTGGAACCTGTGGCCTGGCCCAGTATGCCACCAGCCCAGTTTTCAGTCTGCTCCTCCTCTGTCCTTCTGCCAGAAGCTGAATGCTGGAACCAACCATTCCAGTTCTCCACTGTGGTCCTCAACCAAGTCACCTCACTAACTGAACCCATCCAACCTGTGTTGCTTGCTTCATGCTTGGCTGCTTCCATTGCTGCTGTCACACAGCACTGATCAAGGCCTGTGAAGGCCACACACACCACTTTCACTGATGCTACTAGTCCTAGCTTGCTGCTGCAGTGGGTCAGCACTGTTTTTATTGCAAGGTGAGCCTAGCAGTGCAGGTAGGTATCCTAGTTATCAAACTAGATTCTAGCTCACGCCCTGTCCCTTCAGCCACCAAAGGAGATAGAGACTCACTAAGAGTAGACCAAAATATATTCCCTCACAACACTCCTATTGAAAGCTCAGTACTCACCAACTTCTCCAAGCTGTAGTGTGTAGCCTGTCTACTCTGTGGTGGGAAAGACAGTGTCACACTAGCATGACTCATGCTCTTCCTTGGTTGGAGCTCCTCCACATCATGTGTGATGGCACTGTCATGAATTGGTGGAGAGAATGGACAACACAATGCAGATACAGTTGAGTCAGGAGTGCACCCACAGCATGAGCACACACAGGCCAGGGGGCACATATTGTGCAAAAGATTCAATCCAAATTTAAAGCCATTATTGCCACACCATATGAACAACCTAGGCACAAATACAGGGGAAGCAACTGCTTCCCTCTTACCTACCTAAATGGCACCCCTGGTTTATGGTAGAAATTATCAGGTGCCAGTATTTGTACAAATAAATACAGTGGTTTCCATTGTGTTCTGAGGTACTGTATCTCCATGTTTCAGGATGTGTCCCAATCACTGTGAGGGTTAATGTTTCTTATTGACCCTCATTTTGAGCATCTATGTCCCTCGTTTTAGTGACAAAAAGTGAAATATGGTGCATGCTTCTAAGGTCCCACTCAGCACAAAGAATGCTGAGCATGACCATAGTGAATATGCTCCATACAGAATGACAAAGGGAAAGTAAATGAGCCATAGTAGTCATGGAGAAACACATATGTAGCATTAGATATGCATAAGGGGATTTGCATAGCCCCTCCCAAAAATGGTCAGACTTCACACCGCAGAGGCCCCACTTTGCACATCTGGAATGGAGGTTTTGGATGACTATATATTTGGCATTTAATGCAGCAAGCAAACAATACTTTACAAATTAATGGCAATTTAATGACAACAATCAAAAGCCATTAAATAATTTGCAAAAATATGTGTCAGAATTAATGCGTTTGCCTGACTGTAGTGGGAAATCAATGGAAATGGTATGTTAATGGCTCTAATTGCTAGCAGCAGAATGAGAAATAGAAACTGATTTTTTTTAGATGAGATTTGCACCAGCTTAGTGGTTATATGCATGACAAGCATGTGACATGCAAACTTGATGTGATTTTTAGATGTTGTTACTAGCTTACCTACTGCATACATTTCCAGCTTGCAGCATGTGAACCTGATGTACTTTTCAGATCTAGTTCACTTAAGTTCACTTTGTGTATCTAATCACATACAAACATTGCACAATTAAGCACTTGGCATGTATTTTGCATGTACGCAGCACACATATTTTTGTAAGGATATGGATGTACTGTACAAACATATATCCCTGGTTGGGGGAAGGTGAGAACATGTATAGTTAAATTCTGAGAACACAGATCTCCAGAGGTGCATCCCACGTGGACCTAAGAAATACAGAATGCCTTTCTATCTAGGATAGTTATGACATTGTGGTGTACAGCTGCCCTGATGGAGGCAACTAATATTCTACAAAAGTGGAGATCACTATGGGTCCAACTCTGATTGGGGGGATCTATATAGGATTTGAATGAATGAGCTACAAGGTGGTCTACAGCACTTGTTGAGAATTGGGGGGGGGCATGGATAGGGTCCTTTTTCAAATAATCTGACATTTGCTGTATGACTCAAATGATGTATATAATAGATGACATTAACCCCCAGCAGACTATAGGGGAAGAGAGAGAGATCTATTGCAAGCAAAAGTACGAGTTCACAATTCTGAGTTATAAATGTTATTAGGTTGCATTGGACTATGTACAGTAGGTTGGCTTGGGCTGCTGATGCAAAATGTTTCAAGCATGACCACCATACGGCTAAGAAGAGGAAGCAGGTGGACCCCACATGTATCAGGGAACCAAATGCTGAATTTGTATTCTATTTCCAAGGGGCAAAATATTCTGAGTTGAAACAGTCAGGCACTAACGCACAGTTCGTATATATGTTTATATGTGCAGTTACTGTGTCTCTTATGGTTATAAGACTGCATTCTCGAGTTCTTTGGATGAGAGAACTGTGAAGCAAAGTTGAGCAGTTCTGGCACATGAAAGACTTAAGAAGAAACGTTTAACCATAAGAGACACAGGAACTCTACATATTAACATAAATCATGTTCAAGGTCATTATTAAAAAAAAAATCTGACTTTAGAATCAACAATATTTTATTTTGCAGAATATTAAAGGGTCTTTTTTGTGGAAAATTGTGCCAACTGGACAACGAACTACAGAATTTTAGTACTACAGCATGTGCATGAGACACCCTCTTATTACAAGAGTATCTGGAATGCTTAGAAAAAAGACAATTCTGATTGGCTATGAATGATGTCACAATATAGAATGAACTGTATGCATGCTATGAGAAAAAAAAACCTGAATAGAGAATTAATTTTAAAAAATAAAACCCAAATGTACTCTGGGACATTCAGAATCGGCCATCTCTCTCTCTCTCTCTCTCTCTCTCTCTCTCCCCACTTTCTTTCTCCTCTTCCCCCTCCCCCTTCCCCGTTCCTTCTCCATTTCCCTCTCCTTCTCCCTTTCCCGTGTGATTCAGTCCTAAAGAGCTGCATGTGGACTTTTGGAAATGTACTGTGCAGCCAGGAATATTACACTTTTCAATTGCAAAATTAAATATGCCTACTGTACAACTCCCAACAACATAATCAATCATTCGTTTAAACTGTATAATAGTTTGTCCAGATATGTAGGGGTTTTTCGTCATTTAGCACCGTGTTTCAAACACTCAGCTTCACGTACACCCTATGACTTTTGCAGTGGGGTGCAGAATGCAGCAGTCTGGTTGCTGACTGGCCTTCTGAGGTTTAGTCATGTGACCCTGGTCCTGCAAGATCTGCACTGTCTTCCTGTGAAGTGGCATGTTACTTTCAAGTTTGGTTTTCTAACCTATCAAGACTCTCGTGGGTTGGGTCCAGACTATGTGTTAGATCTTCTGAATCAGCTCCGGTCCTCATGGCCCCTTCTCTTCACCAAGGAGGGCATCATGGGAGTCTGACATGCCCAGCCTAGGTCCTCTGGGGATCAAACAGTTGAGGTTGCTGGTGCTTTGCTCTGGAATACCTTTCCTAGGGAATTGATGGAGACCCCCACAGTGAAGGCCTTTAAAGGGAGTTGAAGGTTATCTGTTCAGACAGACCTTTGGGGACTAAAGCTTTGGTCTCCCATATTATTCATAATGCAACTGCTGTTTTAAACTATTCTAATTTTAATGACTGAATTTATTTGTGTTACTTATTTAAGTTGTTGATTTATCTATTTATTTATTTAAAAGTTTGATAACTGAGAAAGGCATACTGAGATGAAGCTCATTTGCAGGTTTGACCTTGGAGAGTGTGGAGTTGTATTAGGCATGCAGGCAGGTACAAATATCAGAAGAGCAACTAATATTAAAAATAAGTGCAGTATGCAATTGACAACAATACAGATCACCAAAAATACAGGGAATACAAACTGACAGCCATACAGTAAAACGTGTGGGTACAAAACTGAGTTGATAAGGATTTGGTAAGATAATGCACACACATGAAGGAGACAGGAAAAGGGAAGGGGGACTCCAGTTGTAGGAACCTAAGGACGGGGTGGGTGGGGAGGCTGTGGTGACAAAGGTAAATGAGGAAGCAGGAAGGAGGGTGAACAGGAACATTCAATTTTCATTTAATTTATTTGATTTACCAGGAAGGTGGACTGCATCAAATACCTTTTTTCAGCCATGCCTGGGGGAGGATAATACAACTGGAGTAGGAGACAAAATAACTAATACAAATCAATTAATAAAACACATTACAATATAAAATACTTTACAAATATGGCTCAGACAAGTATGTACAATGTATACAATGCATAATCAATTACTGTTAAAATAATCAGGAATCAATTAGATTTGGTAAACTCGCCAATACAGAATTAAGAGATCTCAAAACAACAGTGGATAGATTGTTTTCTGTGTAATTCCTTATGTTATTCTTGAAAACATTTTTGTTTACATTAAATTCAAATCCCATTTGCAGCAAGTTGTTTGACAGTTTTGGTCCATAAATAGTCACAGGAACAGGAAGGAGAACAGAGGCTGAGTAGCAAGCAGCGTCACTCGAGGTCTGGGCTGAACTCTGGGTATATCAGGGACCCTAGCCCAATTTTATAATGTGGGGCCTTGCGCCAAACACTCAAGAGTCACTGCAGAGGCAGGCTAGTGCCAAACATTTGGTGCACCTGCAGAAATTGCTGCAGGGATCCACCCCCCACCCACCTCAACACAAGAGGTGCTGGAATGGTTGGGGGTGGTAGTGAATATGCATGCCAGAATGGGTCTGGGGCACAAGGGCACAGGGGTGCTATAGGGGCTTTATAGAGACTGCAGGCATAGCAGAATGTGATGTGGCACCCCAGGATTGCAAATCCATACTACCCATGGAATAGCACCACTTTGGGGGCTCCAGAGACAGACATTGACATGGTCCGGGTGGACACAGGCCTGGGAGTTCTCCAGGTGGACACAACCCTGGCAGCTACCCCATGGGTAACCACCTTGTATAAGCCTGTAGGTATGAGGCAACCTGCCACTACATGGGGAGGGTAGATATGAGGGGACTGTGGCAGTGCCCAGAAAATGTTGCCCTCACCACTGACATGCCTCAACCTGCAACTTCCTCCTACCTTCTACAGGCTTCAGTGAGGTGGCTACCTTTGGAGCAGCTGCCAGGGCTGTGCCTACCTTGGGCCATGTCAATGTCTGTCCCTGGAACCCCCTTCCCATGTGGTCCCATCTCATTGGTGGTATGGTTCAACAAACGGCATCCTCGCTGGGTGCCAAAGCACAACGTGCTATGTCCACAGTCTCTCTGACACTCCTAATGTCACCTCCATACCCCTTCTGATCCCAGCAGCCCTGTTTCAGACCCCACCCCCTTCACCATACTGTGTGGCACTGGCTCATGTCCCTTAGACCAGGTGCTGACTGGTCTAAGTGGACCCCCTTGCTTCACTCATGGTAGGGCTTCCAAAATTTGAAAAAGGGAAGTTGCATCCCCACTGTGGTGCAAGCCCCCTTGTGTTCTGGTGCACCTTGATTTTGGTCACAATGCTGGTGCAGTGCCAGCATGGTGCAACAACTCAGCTTTTTGATGCAGACCACTTTCGAAAAATTGGGATTGCCGTATCTTTTGATTCAATATGCCACTCGTGTCAATTATTGTTTGGTGCAGGCACTGTGAGTCATACATGGAACTTTGAAAATTCAGCCCATTCTCTTTACTGGGCATACTCTTAATACTGTCCTTTTGCTAATCTTGCTCACCTCCCCCTTCCTGTCACATCCTATATTTCCTTTTCTCTCCTTTCCTGGCCTATTTTCAACTTCTACTTTCCTCTTACAACTTCTCCTTGCAATTACCTCCAGCCTCCTATCTTTAATGTTTTCTCCTCCCTGAAGCTCTGAACAATTATTTTCTCCACTCTTCTCCTTTTTGTTTACAATGCAAGTGATCTAATCTGTTACTATACTATACTTCTGTTTGTCCTCTGCCTTCGTTCTTGCTGGGAAAGTTGAGCCTAATCCAGACCTTATTTCCTCTCTCAACCCTTCTCTTTCCCTAAAGGTCTTAGAATCGGTCACCTTAATGCCCATCGACTTCTTCCAAAGATTGGCCAAGTTAGGTACTCAATTCTCCAACAGCAGCCAGAAACCCTGATTATCACTGAAAGTTGGTTCTTCTCCAGGGTCATTGATGGGTCTGTTGCCTTGCCTTACTTCATGAGTCACAGGCAAGATTATAGAAAGGGTTGTGGTAGTGTCAATATCTATGCTTGTGATGGTCTCCCATTTGATGTGGTCTCAATGACTGCTGTCCTTTCCTCCAACTAGATCCTCCAGCATAAACTCACTCTCCTCTTCTCTTTCTCTAGTTTTGTCGGTTGTATGTTCATGTGCTCTAAGGCTAAACCTGATGCCATCTCCTCCTCCTCCTCTGCTCCTTTTCTCCTCACTTAACTCTTGTAGTGTAGGCAACTTTATTTCAGATTCACTGCTCCTTACAGCTCCCCAATTGCCCATGCTACGAAGTCTCTTAATCTCACTCAGCTCATTGCTAAACCAACCCACTTTAACCACAATTCCTCCAATGTCTACCTGTTAGACCGGATTCCTTCTGTACATCCTCATTGCTGTTCCTTTGCAGGCACCTTGCCTAATGCCTTAGATGATAATGGGATGGCATACTGCATCCACAAGATCATCTGTCCCAAAATCCTCCAAAGTTCATTTGGACTAGGGCTACCAGGTCTCTCAACCTGGCTGCCATTCTTGATTATCTTTCGCACATTGATTTCTCCCAATCCCTATGTTTACTGGCATGGATGACATTCTATTCATACAGTAGTTAAATTCACAGCAATCTAGGATAAATATATCCCTTTCTATAATTCTCAAGTTTGGAGTTTCCACCTATCCTATAATTAGCAGAGATCATCAACCTCTTTTAAGCCATGTTGCTCTGCTTTGCATCTCCACAAGGCATCTGCCCCACCCCCCAACTTGCAGTACTTCAAACACCTCAGAAATGCCAGAAAATCCAAATCCAGCTACTTTTCTTCCAGATTTCAGACTAACCTTAACTCCCCTGATATGTTCTGGAAGGATATCCACTCTCTTTTTGATTCTCCCACTCAGCCTAGCCACAATACCTCATTCTGTGAAGTTCACACATCTCCAACCCCATGTCTATGACTGCTATGTTCAACAAATATTACACTTCCTGTGTTGCTTCCTCACTCCTTTCCTCACTTTCCTTTCCTTTCTCCCTCCTCCTCTATTAATGATTGCCTTCCTCCTACTTTCTTCCTATTCCCTGCCACACTCTCTGACAACCACTCTGCTTTACTGAACTTGAATCCCTCTCAGAGTAATAACCCTCATGGGTTGGACACTAAACTGATTGTTCTCTCTGCTTTTGCGACTGCACCCCGAATTGCTCCCTTACTCAACTTATCTTTTGCTCTTGGCATTGTTCCATGGGTTTGAAAAAATACCACAGTCCTCTTCTGTATAAAGGAGGTGACCCATCCTCCCCAGGGAATTTCCATCCCATCTCATTCCTTTCTACTGTTGCTAAGCTCCAGGAATGGTTTGAGTTCTCCTAGCTCACTTTCTTTCTAAAGTCCAATGATTTTGCTCTCCTAGTTTCAGTCTGGTTTCTGCAAACACTATTCCATCATTTCTTCTCTAATCAGAGTCACTGACTCCATTCTCGAGGGAGTGGACTAGGGTATCATCACATCTGCAATCTTTTGTGACCTAGCCAAGGCCCACAGTTCTGTTGCCTGCCCTCTCCTACTGGGAAGCTGAGACTTCTGTGTCTCTGCCCAGGCTGTGAATGAGTTCTGCACCTATATCTCTGATGAACACCAGTCGGTTTGGTAAGTAATTCTCTATACCCCCTTCCTACCTGTAATGGTGTCCCCCAAATGGTCCATTCTCAGCCCCATTCTTTTCTCCCTGTTCATTAATGACCTGTACATTGTATATTGTATATATTATTAACAATTGTACCTGCAAGTGCTGCCTTATTTATCTCAGTATTAATTGTACTACAGTACTTAATTTCTTTTATAAAAAATGGGCACAACATTTCCTGAACCATGATTGGCTGAAAGCCTTTTCCAGCCTTATCAGGACAGAACTTTACAACTGGCACTACTTGTGCCAACCTGAGCTGCACAAAAGAACAAGATCACTACTGTGCCAACCTATAAATTTTAAAAGCAGGAGAAGCTCCATGGCAGAGGTGAAGAATGTTATCAACCCCCCGTCCCATGTACCCTAGCACAGAAACAGAAACAAACAGCATTAGCCAATGAAAATGATGTCCATGGCAGAATGTTAGAAGATGAAACAGTACTTGTGGGCTGCTCCTGTAAAAAAAAAAAAGAAAAGCTGACAGCAACGAAGGCGATAGATGCGTGTGCTGCTCGGAAGCGTCCTCATCTTAAAAGCATAGATCTTTTCCTCCACAGATGTTGTCATGTGTCAGTTATCAACAACTTAAAAAAAATGTATGTAAAAAACTAACAAGTTTTGCTTCCAAAGCTGACCGCAATGAAATGCTGACCGCAGGATGCATCCTCAAAGTAAATCCATAGACTTGTTCCTCCACCGACTCTTTCAGTTGCCAGTTATCAACATTTATAAATATTTATGTGGAAAAAGTTTTCCTTACTACAGCAGAATGAGCAAGCAGGCCGATATTGGAAATGACTATTGTTCAAGCGGCATCTGTGGCGCCTGGCAATGGGCACGCTCGCGCTTAATGATAGCAGCCGCTCGCTGTCAAAATGGGTACTCTGTGTGCTCCAAAACACCCTCATGAAAATGTGTGTGGTTGGTAGTAAGAATTTTAATGTATAACCCTGATCCAGGGAATGGAATAACAACCTCAGCAGCATCTCTCTGTGAGTGTTTGGGGGAAGGGGGGCTGTACTGCACATCCGAATCAAACAGTGACTGTGAAAAATGGGCACATTCCTGGACACCAGAGACACCTTATTATGAAAATGGATTTGTGCAGTGGGAAATCAAAGGGGGATGTGGAAGATAACCTCAGCAGTCTGTGGGTGTGTGAGTGGTGGGGGTAGTGCCCTATACTGCCCATCAAACACTTCAGAAATATCCTCAATACAAGGACTATTTTACTCCATCAGACATTAAAACCTCAAGTTTAAAAAACATTTTGAATGTTTTTTATTACTTTTTTTCTTGAATAGTAGCTTGGTGGGGTTCATTTTATAAATGCAGTAAGACACTCCGAGGTGTAAGTTATGGCCTGATAAGAGCACTTCCCATGTGCTAAAGACACTTGATGCAAGTGCCTCATGCCTCATAGCTCACCTGGGGTGTTCTCTTATCAGGCCATAACCCACAACTTATCATGTCTTATTGCTGGCTTAACTTTGCACCCTTTGTTCCTCCTTCCCTGGGTTGAACCTGGAAATGAGCTGTTGCTCAGTGCACCTTTCCCTGTAACCAATTTTCAGATAAATAAATAACATTAATAAACCCCAACATGAACACATGCATGCATACAAACTTTGAAATGAACATATCACGCCTACACAGACAGACCCTGACATGCACAATGTACATTACAATACAACACACATAAATTCTTGCAGACAGACAGCACTACACATACACAATTCCCATGGGGTTTTTTACATTAATGCTCATCTACTGTCTTATTCTAAGGTGCCACTCTTCATCTCAGTTGGGACCAAATGCTTGGACTCTATCTTTCCAAACAGAGGTCACATGCTATGAAGATTGTGGGAAGGTTCAGGAGAGATGCGAGGATATACTTCTTCACAGAAGGAGTGGTGGATTCATTCCAGCTGAGGTAGTGGAAGAAAAAACAGTGGTGGGGCTAAAAACCGCATATGATAGGCACAAGGGAGTCATGGGGTAAGGAAGTGGGGAGAGACAGCATCAAAAATCAAATCAGTCTACAGCAAAAATTAAGTTAACAAAACTAAAAGAATGATATGGGCAGACTGGGTTGGCCAAGCAGCCCTTAGTTGCTATCGGATTCTGTTTCTATATTTCTAGAAGAACTGGAGAATAAATCTTCTACATAACAGCCACATTCCACCCACTTAGTCACCAGCCCTTCAGCAGGAGCGAAAAAAGTAATGGGTGGATTGGAGAGCCTTTCTGGGTAAAATTGACCAATGCTTGCTTTTACCCACCGCAGCAGTTGGGACTGCATGAGGGGATTATACAGAAGGCTGGATAAAAACATTTTGCTCAGTCCTCCCCCCCCACCAGCCACCCACCACTAGCAGCAGCCAAGACAGTGAATGAGGAGCAATGGTCTAATCTTTATCCTCCCTTCTTAGCAGCATTCAGAATATTTGACAGGAGCAAAGTTTCTTGGCAGGCTGCTTGATCCTTAACTCCTCATACTCACCCTTCAGCAGTGAGGAAAAATGTCCATTCTGCAGTAGCTGGGACACCTGGGTCTTCATCCTTCAAATATTCCAATCTTCAGATTCCCCCTGTAACAGCAACAGTAACAACTGGGGCATATTACTTTTGGGCCCAGTGGCCCAATTTTGTTTTGTCCCCACTATGTTAAAGCTGTGGCTAACTTCCACTTAGAAGCAAGAGGATGTGTAGCATGGCTGTGCAGAGGACTCCTGGCCAGGACTGTTGGTGGGAAGAGAAGTTGCAGCAGGAGTGTACTGTAAGCAGTGAACCCAGAACTGTGGATGGGGATTGGGGTTGGGGAGGGAACATGCAGTGGAAGGGAAAATGAAGAAGAAAACTGGCACCAGCAATGCAGATTGCCATGGAAACTGAGATTAGGCTGGTTTAGGGCAGATTCAGTGTGAGGGAATAAATAAAACTTTATTAGGGATAGGAGAGTAAGAGTGGTAGTGACAGTGTACCTTAGTAGAAGATCAGAAAGCGCTTCTGAAGTCAAAGGCACAGATGGCTACCAGCACTGAATGGCTTCAGGTTCATATTTGGCTATGCTCTTGAGCACATCCACAGAACAGCAGAAATGCCTACATATTTTATTTAATAAGTGAGGCATTAATGGATCATTCTGTACTCCATTAATTCCAGTTAACACTTTGCTGAGTGCACCTAGGGTGTAAAGCTTTAGTCAGCTGTTAGATTTTAAGAGCCAGGCAAACATAACATTTCAGTTTCCTGTTTAATTCCAAATCAGTCCAAACTAAGTTTCCTGTTTAAAACTTACCAGTTAATCATACTGTACAATGTACACATGATTTTACAAGGTATGGGCTACTTTATGTAGTTCACTTTTCAGTCACACTGTAATAGGAATAACAACAGTCCCTGTGCTCTGTACAAGCTAAAATTCTTCCTAGACCATCTTAGATATTCTACTAAATCGCCCCTCTGTCCTCCCTGTGGCACCAGTTAAAGCTTATTTCTCTTGTCTGTGGCTGCCCCCCCACCCTCTGCCTAATTCCCCTCTATCTCCACTGGCCATGCCCCTGATTTACTTTCCAGCGTCACCCTTTGTTATTACTGTGACTCACAATCTGTTGCTCTTTTACTTCCCTTAGATCTCTCAGCCACTGATTGGGCAAACATCTGAGCAGCTTGAGCTACCTGGGTCAGCCATCCATACCACCACTGCTTGCCGCAAAAGAACCGTCCTCTGGCTGATCTCTCAGCCCCTTATTGGGCAAACATCTGAGTGGCCGGGGCTACCAGGACCAGCTGTCCACACTACCACTGCTCGTTGCCAAGGACACCCTCCTCTTGCTGATCTCTTAGCCCATGATCGAGCAAACATCTGAGTGGCCAGGGCCTTCTTGGCCAGCCGTCCATACTACCACTACTCGCTGCCAAGGAACCCTCTTCTTGCTTATCTCTCAGCCTCTGATTGAACAAACATCTGAGCGGCTGGGGCTACCTGGGCCAGCCATCCACACCACCACTGCTCACCACCAAGGAACCCTCCTCTTGCTAGTAAACTCCCAGGCCAAACCGGGAAGTGGTGAAAGGCTCCCATTGGCCACTGCCTGTCACTTCCATCTCCTATTGGACTGTTGTGCTCCCCATGGCCACTGATTGGCCTGCAATCTTGAGTGATTCAAACTGTTCTGCTGGGCTCTGTGCCCATAGACTTCAGAGGGTTTCCGATGAACATTTTGGCTAAATTGCTAGACTGCTTGCTTATTTTTCTGTTGAAGTCTCAATGTGTAGACCAGCCTTGATGTTCTTAGCACTTGACTTCTAAAAACTCTGGTTCTCGGCCGAAAATCTGGGCTAAATTGCTAGACTGTTTGCTATTTTTTTGTCAAAGTCAAAATTAATTGTGTAGAACTGCCTAAATGTTTTAGCATTGAACTCTAAAGTGCAGTTGGAAACTGTTATAATTTAGAGCTGTGAAGTGATTCTTGCCCCTCTGCAGTCACTCTTTCTGTCCACCCTCCCCCGATGCTAAACCCTGCATCTCTCTTCTTCTCCCCCAGTGAATTTCATATTCTACTAAATCAACCCTCTGTCCTCCCTCTGGCACCAGTTCAAGCTTATTTCTCTTGTCCGTGGCTGCCTCCCCCAACTCCTCTGCCTAATTCCCCTCTGTATCTCCATTGCCCACATCCCTGATTTACTCTCCAGTGTCACCCTTTGTTATTACTGTGACTCACAATCTGTTGCTCTGTTCCTTCCCTTAGATCTCTCAGCCCCTGATCGGGCAAACATCTAAATGGCTGGGGCTACTTGGGCCAGCCATCCACACCACCACTGCTCGTCGCCAAGGAACCCTCCTCTTGTTGGTAAGCTCCCAGGCTGAACCAGGAAGTGCTGAAAGGCTCCCACTGGCCACCACCTCTTGCTTCCATCTCCTATTGGACTGTTGTGCTCAGTGCGGCCACTGATTGACCTTGCAATCTTGATTGATTCAAACTGTTTTGCTGGGCTCTGCAGCCATAGACTTCAGTGGGATCTCTCAGCCCCTGATCAGGCAAACATCTGAGTGGCCAGCTTTCAGAAGAAAATTTTCACCCTCCCACCTTAATTAAATAGGTCTTAGCTCTGCCTACTTCTGCATAGGGACCCACCCTTTCATTTCCTATTGGATACTCTCTCTCCTGTACCTCCTCTCTTTTGCCGCCCACTCTCCCTCCTCCCTGATCCTCCTGCCCCCTCTACTATTCAACTCCATCCCCTCACTGCCCCTGCCTCCTTTCTGTGCCTGGCACCCTCCTCATATCTCCTACTGCACCCATCGCATCCTGCCCTTCCCTGTTTCACTTCCATTCCTGACTGTTTATTCTCCCCCTCCTTCAGACCTTTCTCGGCCTCTACTACCCTCACCTCTCTATCCACCATGGCCCTCCCCCTCTGCCCCCTGTCTGGTTATGGTCTCCTCCATGTTTCCCATGGCATTCTTGCCTGGAGCCTGCCATCCCACTCTCCCACTGTTCCTCCAGCTGGACAACATCTACCAGCACTCAGGGACCACACCCACTAGGCTACGCCCTCCATATCTAACCACTGCCAGGACAGGCTTGCACTGCTCCTGTAATCAAGATGGAGTGATTTACATTCGCATGTTCCCACTCTCACTTCTGGCCTACATCACCACTAACTGGGATCATTGTTTACAGAGTAGCCTTATCTCCAATAAGAAACAGTCGAATAAAATCTCCCTCAAACAGCTACGCTGGTGCACTCTGAAACTCTTGCTTCTACTACGACTTCTGTCTGGCAATATTCACCCTAACCCTGGCTCCACAATCCCAAACTCTGACCTATGGCAGAGTCACTCTGGGGGACTCACCTTTGCAATGATTAACATCTGTAGCCTTCTACCCAAACTTGATACCTTGCAATTATTTGCACACCAACACAACCCTGATGTTCTTGTGATTTTCGAAACCTTGCTCACTCCAAAAATACCCAACAGTGCAATTACCCTACCAGGATATAACGTATTCAGAATTGACAGGAGCACTAAAAAAGGTGGTGGGTGTGCTGTTTACCTCAAAGACTCTCTCCTGGGGCATGGTGTTCAACCCCCTGCCTAAGTCTCTACCGCCCAGATACTACCCATCAGAATTCTACTCAGAGTTCACAACAACGCACTGACTATTGCTGCTCTCTACATCCCTCCCAAGGATCAAGGTAAAGGTCTCAACTCCGTCCTTGACCTTATCTGTTCCCAACCACCAGGCACCAAGATAATCCTAATGGGTGATTTTAACATAAATTCATTTGGATCAGATACAGATGACTACAAAGATGCCATCTCAGCTGCCAACCTTGCCCAGCTGGTCATCTCCCCCACTAGACTCATCTATAAGACTGGGACAAGCACCCTCCTAGACTGGATACTGACCAGTCACCCTTCCCGCATCTCAAAAGTCACCGTTCTCCCAGATACGCTAAGTGACTACTCCCCAGTTGCATGTGAATGGTCTAACAAATTCAGCCCATCACCACTCAAACTAATAAACAGCAGAATCCATCCATGTGGTCAACTGAAGCACCTCAAATCACACCTTAGACAACAAGGCTGGTCATCTATCTTACATGCATCGGATGTCAACTCTGCGTTTGACTTCTTCATCAGCTCCTTCAATGCTGCCTGTGACATTTATGCACCCTTCAAAAAGAGGAAAGTAAAAGGCATTAGCAATCCATGGCTCACTGCTGATGTCCTTACATTGCTGAAAGCTAGGGACTACCTCTGGTTTCAGGCTTGGGCCACTGGTAGGCAAGTAGACATACAAAACTACAAATGTGCCCAAAATGACTGCACCAAAGAAATACACCTGAAGAAAAGTAACTATTACAAAGATGCCCTTACAAACGCCTGGGAAAAGGGGAAGTCCTTCTGGAATAATCTCAAGGAAGCTACAGGGATACTGCCCAAATCATCACCTTCAAGGCTGGACATGGATGGGACTATACTTCTTGACCCTTCCACTATAACCAACATGTTCAATAACGCGTTCACTGACCTTGGTAGTGTTCTTTCTCCAGACTTCTTCGATGAAGACCTCCCTCCTGCATCCTCCCCCACCCCATCCCCTTTTTCAAATCACCCCCCTTTTTACTTCAGAGCAGTCAGGACACATGAAGTCCAAAGAATCGTCTGTAAAGCAATTGCTGGATCTAGAATAAGTGGCAACTCACTAGACCTCAAACTGCTGTCCCTTACTCTTGATGAAGTGCAATCTCCTCTAACCTGGATTTTCAACCTCTCCCTCACCCTTGGCCAGTTCTCCAACAGATGGAAATCCACCACCATGACACCAGCCCACAAGAGTGGGGACACGGCCCTTCATGGAAATTATAGGCCTATATCCATACTACCCCACCTCTCTAAGGCCACTGAATGTCTGGTATCTGACCAGCTAACAGAATACCTGGACAAGTATGGCATCCTCTGTAAACAATAGCACAGCTTCAGTAAAGGCCACATCACCACATCTGCCCTCCTTGAATTCACAGGAGCAATTCACAACTTCCTGGAAAATAATTACCTCACTGGTTCAGTCTTCATAGACCTGACCAAGGTTTTGACACCGTTCATCATTGAATACTCCTCACAAAACTCCTAAAAGCTGGGCTCTCCCCTGAGTCTACAACTTGGTTTAAGAGCTACCTGGAAAACCATTTTCAAAGAGTGAAAATTCATGATGTCCTCTCAGATGCTAGACCAGTACGCTCAGAAGTCCTCCAGGGATCCATTCTCATAGATACATAGATACATAGATACATAGATACATAGATACATAGACAGTGTCGGCAGATAAGGGCCTATGGCCCACCCAGTCTGCCCATTTGAGCTTGTAAGTTCAGTTTGTTTTCCTAGAAGTCTGTTGCCCCTAACCCCTGACCTCCAGAATTCCTTTATGTCTATCCCATGCATTCTTAAATCCTTTGATTGTTTCAGCCCCACCACTTTCTCTGACAGGGTGTTCCACTTGTCCACCACGTTCTTGTGAAGAAATTCTTTCTCATGTTTCCTCTGAATCGTCCTCCCTCCAACTTCATCCCATGCCCTCTAGTCCTGGAACATCTTTTCACTTAAAATAGTGTTTTCCTGCACCCTGTTCCTCCTGTAAGATACTTGTATGTCTCTATCATATCCCCCTCTCCTCCTCTCCTCCAGGGAGTACATGTTCAGTTCCTTCAACCTGTCTTCATAGGACTTGTGATGCAATCCATGCACCATCTTTGTTGCCCTCCTCTGAACCTTCTCTACCATGTCTATGTCCTTACGTAGGTATGGTCTCCAGAACTGTACACTGTACTCCAGGTGGGGCCTCACTAGTGTCTTGTATTGTGGAATTATGACCTCCCTTTTCCTGCTGGTGATGCCCCTGCCTATACATCCCAGCATCCTATTTGCTTTACCTGCTGCCTTGTCACACTGTTTCCACCTTGAGGTCATCAGAGATGACAACCCCAAGATCCTTTCCTGCTTGGTGCATGCTATATCCTCACCCCCAACTGATATATTGTGCCAGGTTTTGTGCCCATATGCATTATCTTGCACTTCTTTGCATTGAATTTCAACTGCCAAACCCCTGACCATTCTTCAAGTTTCTGCAGGTCGCTTCTCATTCTGTCTACACCCTCTGGTGTGTCTACTCTGTTACAGAGCTTTGTGTCATCAGCGAACAGTGAAATTCTGCCTTCTAGGTCCTGTGCAATGTCACTGATGAAGATGTTGAATAGGACCGGTCCCAGCACTGATCCCTGTGGTACCCCACTGGTCACTCTTCCCTCTGTGGAGTGACAGCCATTTACCACCACCCTCTGTGTCCTGCCACCCAGCCAGTTACCTACCCACCACACTACTGTCCTGCCCACACCCATATTCCCCAGTTTGTGTAATAGTCTTCTATGTGGCACAGTGTCAAAGGCCTTGCTGAAGTCCAGATAGGCCATGTCCACTGCCCTCCCCTGATCCACCTCCCTAGTCACCCAGTCAAAAAATTCAATGAGGTTGGTCTGACATGACCCTCCCTGGTGAAACCATGCTGCCTTGGGTCCTGTAGTCCATTGACAACCAGATGTTCCACCAATCTCTCCTTCAGTAGTGCTTCCATGATCTTCCCCACTACCGAGGTGAGGCTGACTGGTCTGTAGTTCCCTGCTTCCTCTTTGTTCCCACTTTTGTATAAGGGGACTACATCTGCTGTCCTCCAGTCTTTGGGTACCTCCCTGTTTCCAGTGATCGGCTAAACAGGATAGCCAGAGGTTCAGCCACCACCTCTCTTAGTTTTTAAGGACCCTGGGGTGCATCCCATCTGGCCCCATTGCTTTATCAACTCTTATTACTTCCAGTTCCTTCAGGACCCTTTTCTGTAAAGGGACTGTGTCCATTTCTGCACCATTCTCACCCCTTGTACTCCCTTCAGACCCATTACCTCCTCTTCCTCAGTAAAGACTGAGCAGAAATACCTGTTCAATATGTCAGCTTTACTGTTGTCATCCTCCACGCGGCCCCCATCCTCCCCCTTCAGTCTCATTATCCCTCCCTTTGTCTTTCTTTTTTCACTTATGTACCTGTAACAGGTTTTGTCCCCTCTACCCACTGATTTTGCAATGTGTTCTTCTGTCTGAGCTTTGGCTTCCCTTACTGACCTCCCTGCCTCCCTTTGCTTCTCCTGGTACTTCTTCCTATCCCCTTCTGCCTGTGTCTTTTTGTATTGCCTGAATGCAATCTTTTTGGTTTCACTTTCTTTGCTACTCTTTGGAAAACCATAATGGTCTCCTCTTCCTTTCCTCTTGCTAACCTGCTTAATGCATAATTCTGTTGTTCTTGTAATCCCATTTTAAATACTGCCCACTGTTCCTCAACCCTGATTCCTGTCCCATTCCCCTTAATGCCTCTTTCAAGTATCTCCCCATTTTCCCAAGTCTGCCTCCCTAAAATCCAGGATACGTGTTTTTGTGTGGTTTGGTTCTGCTCTTTCTGTGATTTCAAACCACAATGACAGGTGGTCACTGTTTCCCAGGTGCTCCCCCACTGTTACCCCCATCATACTGTCCCTGTTTGTGAGCACAAGGTCCAGTATTGCCTTCTGCCGAGTTGCTTCCATGACCAGTTGCTTGAGGAAGGCACCCTGAAGGGAGTCCAGGATAAATCTGCTCCTAGTTGATACTGCTGATGCTGGAATGCTCCAGTCCATGTCTGGAATATTGAAGTCTCCAACCAGTACTACCTCACCCTTGTCTGCCATCCTTTGGATGGCTAGCATCAGCTCCCTATCTGTTTCTTCCTCCTGGGCTGGTGGTCTATAGACCACACCTGTGCGGATGGCTGTCCCCATTTTCCTTTCCAGCTTAACCCACAGTATCTCTCCCCCATTTTGTTCCTCCTGGATCTCTGTGGCCCTTATATCATTTTTCACATACAGTGCCACTCCTCCTCCCTTCCTGCCTGCTCTGTCTCTTCTGAATATGTTGTAGCCAGGTATGGCCTTCTCCCAGTCATGGTTATCAATACACCAGCTTTCAGTGATGGCCACAATGTCCAGGTCTGACT
Source organism: Neoceratodus forsteri (assembly GCA_016271365.2). Lineage (NCBI taxonomy): Eukaryota > Metazoa > Chordata > Ceratodontiformes > Ceratodontidae > Neoceratodus > Neoceratodus forsteri. The sequence continues at coordinate 188,906,691 of CM028137.1, read as the reverse complement.
GTACCACGACAGCCTCCAGATCTTCCATCTTGTTGCTAAGGCTCCTGGCATTTGCACACATGGCTCTCCATGATTTGACCTCCCTAGACTGTTTCACTGTTCTACTCCAGCCCCTTCCTTGGTTGTCATTTATCCCTGGTTCTCCTTGCTGTCTGCTCTTCTACTGAATTTGGCCCCTTTTCTGCTTATCCACCTCTTGGGCACTAATCTCCATCTTTTGCACACTGCTTTGCAGAGATAGCCCTCCTCTGGTTCACTGGTTCCACTGCTGGCTGTGGGGTGAGCAAGTATGTACCCTCCTTGCTGGCCTGCCACCCCTTTGCTAGTTTAAATGCTAGTCAATGTAGCATTTAAACTTATCATTGAGTGCTTGATTCCTCCAGGATGGATGCAGCGTCAGGCTTGAACAACCTCCATCCCTCCAGGTGGGTCCCCAGTCACCAATGAATCCAAACCCTTCCTCACAGCTCCAGTTCTTCAACCATGAGTTAAAGTTCCTGGTGCATGCACTCTATGTTCTCCCTTGCCTCTCACAGGTAGTACTTGAGAAAGTGACAGAAGTAGCTACTTGCTTGAGACCCCTCCCCAGTTTCATAAACTCTTCCTGAACTTCCTTTGGCTCCCCATTTGCCAGGTCATTAGTACCTAGGTGGATAATGACATCCAGCTCACCCTCCCATCTTGCCTTCCCAGTGATCCCCAGGATCTTCCTTCCATCCCTCCATGCCGTGGCACCTGGTAGGCACCTCACCTCCCTGTCCTCCCCCTCCTGTGTTCCTAGCTGGATCCCTCTTATGATGGAGTCCCCCACCAGGATTCGCTTCCTCCTCCTGCTCTGGGGTCCACTGCTTTCCCCGCTGAGGTCACCTCCTTGGCTAACCTCCACATCCTTTCCTTCCACTTCTCTGGGTACCTCTATTTTTTTGTCCTCATTTGCCAGTGTGGCATATGAGTTCTTGAGGAATAGGATCTGGGATGTGCTCTGCCTGACTGCTCTAACCTCCCTGAGCCCACTGTCATCCAAGTGCTCCTCGCTCGGCATCCTTTGAGGCAGTTGCATTGGACTGGGTGGTCCCTGGATAGGGGTGATGGTACTCCTGACCCAGTTCACTTCCTCCGAGTCTGGCTACCTCATCCCACAGTCCAGAGGATGCATGCAGATAGGGCAGCACCTCAGTGTCCAGAAGGTCTGCCTGAATATGGCTGCCCCACAGCCACTGCATTGCACCACTCCCCACATTATACTGCAATTCCACTACTTATCTGCTACTTCTCGGGTCACTCCGCTTCAGCCTGCTTTTGAACAATCTTCCACAATCCTGTCTAGAACAAATCCTACTCTATGCTGACGATGCTGTCATTCACACCACTCAACAGGACCCCCACTAACTCCAAAACAAGCTTCAGAAGGGTTTCACCTCCATTGAAACATGGTTTAGTAGTCAAAATATGGTTCTCATCTATAAGAAAACCAAGTCAATGCTTTTCTCTGGCTTCCATGACAAACATAGGCTTCACCCCCTTAATATTATAGACTGCCTTGGTGATGTCCTCAAACAGGTTCACTCCTTTAAATATCTGGGAATCACCATAGACAGCAAGCTATCCTACAGCATCCACATACATAGTGTTGCCAAAGCCGAAAACACACTCATTGGTCTCCTCAACAGGTACAAGCAATGCCTTACCCCAGCTGCCTTAAGGATAGCAGTACAGAGCTTGGAGGTCTCTCTAAATGACTATGGTCTAATTATTTATGGCTCTGCAACTGACACAGCCCTCAGGGGCTTATCCTTGGCCTTAAACAAAGCCTGCCAACTCATCACAATATCCTGCCGTCTCACCCATACGTGTGACCTCTATGCCCAAAGAGGGTGGCTCCAGTTATCTAACCATATCAAGTACCAAACTTGTCTAATGGCTAAGAAAATTATGCTACATCTTGCTCCCCCTGGAGTCCAAACTCTTCTTCATACAGCACACAACGCCTGCCTCACCAGGGGTTCAGAAAATCAAATGCACATTCCTCAGTACCACACTACACAGGTCCAAAGATCCTTTGTGTACCGAGCTCCTAGCTGGATTAATGTACTCAACAAAGACAGCCCCTCTATGCAAAAGCTAGGCCCATTCAAAGTCAACCTTCACCTCCACCTAGCTTCCTCTAGCTCCTGCAACTGCCCCACATAATCTGATCTCCTTCCTAGCACTTCTACTCCTACCCCCTCTCTACCTCTTCCTACAGCCTAGCCTCCCTTCCTGTTTTTGCCCACCCAGGCACTTTTTTGAGACCTGACAAATGTCCATGGCTGCACCACTCTTTTTGTGTCCATTCCAAGCCTGAGCTACCTCTGGCTACCCTGCCCCCCCCCCATTACCCACTTTTCCTAAAAGTAATGTATTTCAGCTGCTTAAAAATGTCTGCACACCATTTCTGCATTGTTACTCAACTCTATGTAATGTTTTTATTGTACCTCAATTGGCATGGAACCTTTGTAAAAGAACCTTGGCTCAAAGGTACTTATAATCCTAGACTCTAAATAAATAAAATAAATAAATAAATAGAGCCATGAGGTGTTAGGCAGCACATGGAGGGATATCTTTCCTAGTGTATAAAAACTCTGTTTATATAATATGAACATAAATCATACTGTATGAAGATGCCAGCAGAATAAGACCAGTAGGTTTATCTAGTCTGCTCATATTGCAGGGTCTTCAGTTTAGGCTGCTGACCCCCCAACCCACCCTTCTCCTCCATCCACCCCTCCTTTACCCTTATTTCCCCATAACTGTGAGTCTCTCTTAAAACTGCCCGCCATCTTCAACAAAACCACCTATTCTGGAAGCACATTCCAACCTACCATTACCCTCTCTGTGAAAAAATGCCTCCTAACTTGTCTCCTAAACCTCCCCACCTCCAGCTTGAGACTGTGATCCTTCGTGTTTCAGTTTCCACTAAGCATGAAGAGGCCCTCCTTATCCACTCTATTGCTTTCAAATACTTGCTGGTCTGAATCACATCCCCTCTCTCTCCTCTCCTCTCCTCCTCTGCTCTCCTCCAGGGAGTATATGTTCAGGGCCTTCAACTTCTCCTTATACTTCATACCTTGCTGGCCTATGACCATCTTTGCTGCCCTCCTTTGGACTGTCTCTATCAGATTAATGTATTTTTAAGGTATGTGCACCAGGACTGTACACCATACTCCAAATGTGGCCTCACTAATAACCTGTACAAGAGCAGTATTACCTCTTCTCACCTGCTGCTGCTTCCTCTGGCAATGCAGCCGATGCATATTTTTTGCCTTTGTTGCTGCTTTCCTACATTGCATGGAGTGCTTCAAGTCATTAGTGGTCATAACTCCAGATTCTTCTCCTCCTCTGATACATATTCCCTGATCTCTCCCAGGCTGTAATCCAGCCTAACGTTCTTGTTTCTGATGTGCATAACTTCTCATTTCTTTTTGCATTGAAGCCAGGCTGTCAAATCCTGGACCACCTCTCCAGTTTTTCCAGAAAATCCTTTACGTCCTGAATCCCTTCTGCTGTATCCACACTCCCACAGATCTTGGAGTCATCTGTAAATAGGCAAAGTTTGCTCTTAATGCCGTCCCAATATCAATGATGAAGACATTCAATAGCACTGCTCTGAGCAGTGAGACATGTGGGAACCCACTGGAGATCTCCCCAATATTGCAGAGGGACTGGAAGGAAAAGTATGTCTCTTTGCAGATGACACAAAGAGCTGCAAAAGGGTCGATACAGAAGGTGGGGGTGGAAAGGATGAGAAGGGACTTGGCAAGATTGGAGGAATGGTCAGATGTATGGCAGCTTAGATTCAACACAAAGAAGTGCAAAGTAATCCACCTGGGAAACAAAATCCCAGGGGAGGAGTACACAATGTGGGGGAGATACTAACAGCAACAATAATGGAAAGGGACCTGGGGCTAGTCATATCAGATGACTGTAAGAAGGCAGTAAGGAGTGCTGGAGGGGTGCTGGGATGAACAGGGAGAGGCATCACCAGTAGAAAACAGGAATTTGTTATCCTTCTGTACAGACAGTTGATAAGACCCCACCTGGAGTACTCTGTGCATTTTTGGAGACTCCATCTCTGCAAGGACATAGACAGCATGGAGGCTGTTCAGAGGAGGGTAACTAATATGGTGCAGGGGCTGCACCAGAAGACATGTGAAGAGAGATTAAAGGAGCTTAATATATATGACCCTCGAAGAAAGCATAGAGAGAGGGGGACATGAAAGAAACTTTAAAATACCTCAAGAGAATCAACAAAGTCCAACAGGGTAACATCTTTCAGAAAAAGATATGTTCAAGAACAAGGGGGCACAATTTGAAGAATGAGGAGGAAAGGCTCAAAGGTAATGTGAGGAAGTATTTTTTCATGGAGAGGGTTGTGGATACATGGAACGGCCTTCCTGAGGAGATAGTGGAGATGAAAACAGTGGGGGAATTCAAGAATGCATGGGGCAGACATAAGGCAATTCTAGTTGGGGTAGGAGGAAGAAGGCTGTTGGTTAACTAGGATCTGCAGCTTATCCATTAGGTTGGGAAATGGGCAGACTAGGTGGGCCAAGCTGTCCTTATCTGCCATCAAATTCTATGTTTCTATATAAGATAGCTCACCCATACCACCACAATCTGGGCCCCATCGCTCAGCCAGTTTTCCACCTATCTGGCCAGCTTCTCTCCAACCCAAAGATCTGCCAACTTCCTGATCAAATTTTTGTAAGGTACAGAGTCAAAGGCCTTGCTGCAATGCAGGTAAAGGGATGCCCACCACTTGGCCCCTGCCCACTGCTTTAGTGATCCAGTCAAATAAGTCAATCACAATTATTTAATATGGCCTCCCTCACATAATCCCATGCTGCCTCTTATCATGGAGACCATGCTCATCCATATACTCTACCAACCTTTCCTTAAGTATGGTCTCCATGAGCTTGCACATGATCGAGGTCAGACTGACTAGTCTGTAATTCTGTGGTTGTCCTTGGGACCACTCTTATGAAGGGGGAATATATGTGCCATTCTCCAGACCTGCAGTATCACGCCTGACTCCAGTGTACTATTGAACAGGCCAGCCAAAAGATCTGCAAGCTCCCCCTGCTTGTTCCCTCAGCACCCTTGGGTGTATTCCATCTGAGCCTAGGAATCTGTCTGCCTTAAATGCTACCAGTCTTGTCTTCACCCTATCCACCTCTATCAAAATGGCTGTGCTATCTGTCCCTTTCCTTCCCCCTAGTGGCATCAGGCTGTCTCTCTACCTGGTGAAGACAGATCAGAAGTACTCATTCAGTACCTCTGTTTGCCCCATTCTCCTCCTCTCTCCCATCCGAATTCCTAAGCCTAACAATTCCATCTTTCTTGTGCCTTTTCATCCTACTATAGCAAAAAGACTTCTCCACTTCTTAATTACCTCTGTTAGTTACAGTTCCTTTTGAGCATTAGCCCACTAGAGTACCTTTCCTGCTACTTTAGCCATCCTCTGGTAATCCTCCCTGTCTTCCTCACTCTTGATGCTCCTGATTTTCTTGTAGGCTGACACTGTATCCATTACTGCCTTGGCGACCTCAGTACTAAACCATTTGGCTGCTTTTACCCTTGAGGCTGCTTTTACCCTTGAGACTTACCCTTTGAGCTTAATGCACTCCCCTGTGGCAACCATTATTCCCTCCTTGATGATGGACAACCTTTGGTTCACCCCCATACCCACTCAGATGTTTACCAGGTGACTCCTTAGCAGTTCATCCATCTTTCTGAAATCTGGTTTTCTACAATCTAGGATTTTTGTCCTAGTGGAGTCCTTTTCTGAGCCCACATCCTACCAGAATCATACCGCATGATAATCACTTCCACCCAGGGGCTTCTCGACCTTTATATCCTGGACATGGTCCCCGTTCATCAGCACCAGATCAAGGACTGCCACGTCCCTTCTGGGATCTGTGACACCCGGAGTCAGGACTCCACTTTGCAGTGCATTTAGGATCATCTGACTCCTGGCACATATTGTGGCCTGTACCCTTCAATCCACCTCTGGGAGGTTGAAGAATCCCACTATTTCCACTTCTCCCTTCCTTGCAGCAGTCAATATTAATGAGTTAATTCCCTGTCTCATTCCTCCTCCTGGTTGGGTGGTCTATAAACTATCCCCAACCTCCCTTTCCCTCCTTTATTCGACTGTAGCAGAATCCACATTGCTGCTACTCTCCCCTTCCCTAACTCCTCCCTCATACATGTTATACTCTCCCTAATGTAAACCACCACCCCTCCCCCTTTTCCTATTTATCTGCCACTCCTGTAGAAATTACACCCATAGGTACCAGTCATAGTTACCATAGGTGTTGCCCATTTCTCAGTGTCTGCTGCCATGTCCACTCCCATCTCTGCCAACAATGCCTTCCGGTCATGCATCTCATTTCAAAGACTTTGTGCATTTAGGGACACCAACTTCCACCTAGAATCTGAGCCTCCTTCCCTTTCCTCCACTCCCATCTGCCTTCCTCCTTTCTCCCCATTGCTTATGCCCCTTCCCCTCTCTGCCAACATTGCCTTCAGGTCATCCATCTTGTTTCAAAGTCTTTGTGCATTCAGGAATACCACCTTCCACCCAGCGTGTGAGCCTCCTTCCCTTCCCTCCCATCTGCCTTTCTCATATCATCTGGTTGCTTGTGTCCCCCACCCCTACTGCTAACACCTTTGCTCCCTCTTCCCCCTTCACCATCCAGTCCACTCCACTAGTATGGGGGGGTCTACTGACCTCCTCCTCCTCCCAGAGTCTTGATTTCTACAGGCCTGCTTACCCCCACTCAGTAGTTTAAGTTTTTGGATTGTGTACCCCCCACTTTGTTCCTTTGGACCCTCAAACCCCCACTACAGTGGTGCAGTCTGTCTGATGCAAAAGTGTTTTATTTGACCATATCTTCCCCCAGGCCCCAATACAGTTGTTCCCTTCCTCCCTGCATGATTCCCTCCTCCAGTTATCAAACTCCTCTATCCTTTTCTTCCTGAACATGCTAGCTCTTCGTACTGGCAGCATCTCTAATGCCAGTGATCTGGCTACCTCCTTGCAGGTCCTCCCTACCACCATGAATCTTTCTTGTACTACTCCCACCTCCTCCTGGCTAGGTTGTTGGTATCTAGATGTATAACTATGACTGATTCCCCCCAACCCCCCTCACCAACTCCCCAAGTTTGGGTAGTAATGTGCAAAGTCCACAAAATTTGCTCTGCAATATAATAATTCATAATTTCATGGAATTCGCTGAGAGAATCTCATGAAACTAATGCAATTTTCACTCCACAAACTGTGCCATGGAGTTCAAAATTTTGCCCGCAAATTTCATGCTTCGACCACGAATTTGGTCAGTCTGAGATGTACAACTTTTCATACACCGAATCATAGAAACTTTGCAGTAGAAAATGATCTGGCCAATCAAGTCTGCCCCTTCACCCCCCAGTACTCATCCCTTCTCCTCCTATAACCCCCCCTCCTCCTGCTATAAAGCCCCATATGACTGTCCCATGCTCCCTTTAATTCCTCCACCACTGCAGACCCTGCCACCTCCTCTGGAAGCCTGTTTCATGCTTCCACCACCCTCCCCATGAAGAACAGTCCCCTCACATTGCATCTGTATTTTCCTCCCTGAAGTCTTAGGCTATGTCCTAATTGCAGCCCCCTCCTTCCTTTTAAATAAACACCCTTCCTTTAACTTATTGATCCCCTTGACATATTAAAACATTTCAGTCATGTCCCTCTCCCTGCTAGTCTCCAACATGTACAGATCCAGGTCCTGACATCTCTGCTCATATGTTTTTCCTTGCATACCCAGCACCATCCTGGTTGCCCTTCTCTTAAGTCTCTCAATCCCTTGTCTTTTCTTAGATGTGGTCTCCAGAACTGGATTCCATACCCCAGGTGTGGCCTCACCATGGCTTTGTTGAGGGGCATCAGTACCTCCCCCTTCTACTAGTGATGCCCCTGCCAATGCATGTCAACATCCCATTAACCTTCCCCACCACCCTGCTCCATTGGTTACCTGACTTGAGGGTACATGATACTGTAATCCCCAGATCCCTCTCCTGCTCCATATCTTTAAAGTCCTCCACATCAAGGACGTATCTTGCTTTCAGGCTTCTGCACCCTAGGTGCATCATAGCACACTTTCTGACATTTAATTTCAGTTGCCAAGTCTTTGCCCATCCTTCCAGGGTCTTCAGGTCCTGCCTCACGTCCTCCACCCCCCCACAGTGTCCATCCTATTGCAGAGTGGGCAGCAATGGGAGGCAGTGTAGTGCAGTGGTTTAAGGCTCTGAGCTGCAAATCTGGAGACCTGGGTTTGAATCCCACAGCCCCCACGTGCATACTGTGTGACCCTGAGCAAGCCACTTAACTTCCCTGTGCCTCCAGGTTGCACCTGTAAAGAAGCTTTCAGCTTAGTGTATCTCACCTGGTTAAACAATGGGAAACAAAAAAAATGGCGGTGGTTATAGAAAACACAAATCAGGTTGCAGCATTCTTTCTTTATAAATTAGTCATACTGGAAAGACAAATGTTGAAGCATGTAATCTCCTGACACTTCAGTTGCAGCAATCTCTATCATTGCATTAAAGCAGCAAATGGGCAGATCAAATTTTTTCTGCACACTGACATGCTGCTAATTGTTTTTAAACACATTAAAAGGAACAGTGTTTTTCTACAAGGCCATGGGATGAAAATGTTTGGTATAAATATATGTGGAGAAAAGTAGCTCTACGAATGAATTGGATTGAAAAAGATGTGTATAATATGATCTACTACTACCATTTGCATGCAGAATGGATCCATGACAAACATGTCTGCTATGAAAAACAGGGGCATCTGACTGGATTACCCTTTTCTGAAGGTGCCCTCAGGTTGAGACTAATATCTGCCCAATGAAAACTCATAGTAAGCCATCACCAGAAGTATTGCATGCAGGCAAATTGTTACAGATGGTAACAGAGTGCACTGAATAACATTCAGAGCTTATATCTTCTAGGACAGAGACAGCAAATGGTTGTGTAAACACTGCTCATAGTAGTCTTCTGCAGATGAGAATGATCGAGCTGGAATGTTCTCTCTATTGATCTGCATTGATTTTTCATTTGTATCCCTAAGTGTGTGTGTTTGTTATGTTGCCATGTTGATAGGGTGGTTGGCAGTAAACTGGATTGAACAGTGAACAAAATGATTTGCTATCTCAATTTGCTACTAGCCCTGCATCATGGAGTTCAAGTCTTCTTCATCCTGTTTCCCCTCTTGCCCCACTTACCAACGAACACCCTGTAATAAATAAATGCACATACATATGAGCAAAAGGATAAATATTAAAAATCACAGCAAATCAGTACAGAGAATATTTCAAGCTCAACCTGCCAGAAAAGAATATCAATTATAGCAAAGCATTCTAACCTCGAGTGATAGGCAGAAATACTGAAATCTGAAAGCTGTCTTAAAAACAATCGGTCTAGCTACATTTTACACATCATACAGTGTGCACTGATGTTTTTAAGCAATCTTTACTGGTAATTTCTTGTCTGTAATGCATACATTGAAACTCCTTGGAGTCCTAGGACAATTTTAGTATGTCTTTAATCTGAGTGGGGGTTGTTTTTCAGTAATCGCATCCTTATACACATTGTGACACTCATAGCTTGATGTAAGAGTCATCTGCTTGGGCAGTGTTATCCTATGTCAATTGAATGTATATGCAGTAGGATTCTTTGTATGTGTCTTGCACCATGCACCTTTGACCCTCCTAGCTCAAGGTAACATGGTACTGTTAAACTTCTTTGACATCATCTTCTGTTTTTTTTAAATGAGTATTTTAAACCAATTGGGATTCTTTCTGTTTTTTCTGTTTGGTCTAGCTGTTAAAAGTATTGTTTTTTTTTTCTAAATAACTGCATTACGCTTCTGAAGGAGGACTGGTTGGTCCGAAAGCAAAAGCACTTTCTTCTTGTTGTTACATCTATGTTGGTCCATTAAAAGGTATCAAATCATTTGCTTCTGGATCTATTCTTACAAGGACCAATACGGCAAATACGAAATATTTTTGATCCTCCATATGAATGTAGGAGTACCATAGATACAAACCAGTTGCACTCCTTTGCCTGTGATACCCTTGTGGGCAAACCCCAGATAATAGCCAGCTACCCTCTTTTGGACTCCCCTAATCTGCTATACATTTACAAGATGAAACTAGATAGGTTTCAGCTGCAATCCCCTACCAGCATCCTATACTTTATTTCCTGCATCCATTTACACTTACCTCGCTCTCCCTACTAGTGTGGTCTATGGCCTGCAGTCTTCCCTGTGAACACCCCACTGATATCCCCAGAAGACAGTCAGTCAGATGCCATACTCCTGCTTCATGGCACTTATGCTTTGGGGTTGCTCATGTTTCAGGACATGAGGGATTATGGGAGTTATTTAGGCCTGTAAAGCCCCAATTGGGCATCTGCAGCCACATGGACTGGTGTCTTCTCCTATGCCAGCTACTCACCCTTCCTCAGAGACCTCACTCTGTTGCTGTCCTCCCACCTCCCCATCTCACACACTGGGAGGTGGGAGGATGATCCCACACACAGTCACAGTTTTAAATTAAGCCCCTCCCCCCTTATTTTGAGCAACAGAACTACAACTTAAACTGGCTTTAAAACGTTTGAATTGTTTTAATATTTCCTTCATTAACTCATTTTATAAACACAGTAAGACACTCCAGGGTGTTGGTTGCTATATGATAAAAATCTTGCAGCTGCTGAAGAAACTTGAGTTGTAGCCCAATACTTCACAAGATAGTATGTGTTTATCAGATTACTAGCACCCAGAAGTTTTTTTTTTTTTTATAAGAAATACATTAGGTTACTGATCTGTACAAATGTCCCATGAACAGTATGACCGGCTTTGTAAATGAACTTCTGTATCTAAACAATCCAGTAATTAATTTCAAACAGTGTTTGTAGCATTATATTAACATTTTAAAAAGATAAACTAAGTTGTGCATACCAGAAAAATGAGCATATAAGCATGCACTTATATTAAAAAAAGAAATCTCAATGAAATACTATCCTGAACATTGGAACATTGAAGTTGTAGGCAGATAAGGGCCTCCTGGCCCACCTATTCTGCTCTACTGAACTGTTAATTTTCATTTATAAAATGGGCAAAGGATTTCAAGCAATCTGATTGGTTGTTAGCCCTGCATTAGATGAGTCTAATGCACAACTAAAACTAGAACCCCCATTTAGAACACACAGGCCCATTTTATAAGCAATAATCCACTTTGGGGATGTGCATTAAACAGTTCTATTGCATGGCTAGGGGACTGGATGCACTCAGCCTGAGGCCTCCTGCCTCACTATGTCCCCCTAGCCCTGCATTAGAACTATCTAATGCACACCCCATCGTGTCTTATTGCTTACTTAAAACACTTTGAAAGTGTTATGTCATTTTGTTACATTTTCAGAAAAGTTTTTTTTTTGTTTGTTTTTTTACAGTGAACCATTTAGTGAGTTCTTTGTGGGTAATCGGTGGATTTTTAAGGTGGTTGATGGCACTTGGCTCTGCCAGACGCTTTATATGGGGCGGGATAGATTCGTTGCAGGTGCTCACTCTGGCCGGACTTGTATTGCCTATAAATCTCCAACAGATCAGTGGTCACCTACAGTACATGGGGACTACACTGCTCTCACAAACACAGTACGGCACAGGGACCGAGTTTACCCTGAAGTAAGTCAGTGAAGAGGACGATAGCTGCGACATAAAAAGGAGTACCAAGTCCGGCTACAACTTTTGGTCCTTGTTACTTCCTACATAGGAAGAGGTCCCGCTCGATATCGTTCAGAAGGATTAGGATTCAGTTACCCTTTACAACTACTACATTCATAAAAGCAGCAGTTGTTTTCCTATTTTTATCCTTCAGTTCAGTGTTTTGTTTCTGTCATTGGACAGTTTGAATAGTTCTCTGCACAAACTGAAATCGTACCTTGGCGATTTCGCTTTTAAAAGAAATATTTTCAAAGCGCCATTACCGACAACTTGGAACCATCTCGGCTGTGTTGAAGACTTCGGCAGCCCCCAGTAACTGAAGAACCCCAAGAGGTGTGGCAGGCTGAACAATCAGCAGCGTGTAAAGGGCTACAGGTGTCAGCTTGGACTCTCGGAGACTTCAGCATGTACTGAGCAAAGCCATCCCCTTCGGCTCCGAGCTTATTATGGGCAAGTCGGAAAGTCAGATGGATATGATCGAAAATAACGCACCCAAACCAAAGAAGAGGCGAGGATGGACCCCCCTCAACCGGGTACTCGCCACTCTGGTGATTCTGTTGTCCACTGCACTGATCACTCTGGTCATTTTATTTGCCACCTGGGATGGTGAGTACCTACAATGTCTACCTTGGAAAGAAAACCAAAAAGAAAAGAAAACACAATACACAGTTATTGAGACAAATAAACTGGTTATTTATTAATTTCGTGTTTCTCGGAAAGGAGAACAAGACAAAACTTCCTTGGGGGGTAGATGCAACCAGCTAGTGTAAAATTAAAACGGATGAAGCTGTTGGTAGTGTTAAGAAAGTCTTTCTTTCATGAAAATTGCATTTGTTGCTGCAATACCATATGCACAGGCTGAGGGAGAGAGGCGCGCGCGTGCGAGAGAGAGAGAAAGTAGGGATTTGGTCTTATATATTTTGCTTGCAAAGTTCAATTCCTTGAGCTCTTACGGTCCAGGTAAAAAAGAATGATGCATGTGGCAGGATTCAAAACTAAGAATTTTCCCTCAGGACTTCCTGCGCTATATAGTAGTTCATCATGAGCTGAACTATTTTAAGAAAAAGTAACATAAATGCTATATTGTACGGGGCATTGCAGGTATCTATCTTCATTACATAGAAAAATCAGACAAAACTGATCGCGTTAAGGGTGTTAACAGGTTAATGCGTGACATCCCATGTATTATGATATCATCTATTTCTGGAGACGTAATCATCTCAAGTTAATTTACAATATAGAAATGCAGAATCACTTGCAGTGAAAATATTTTTTTTTATCCACCCATTAAGGTTCATTAGACTGAATTGACGGTATGTTTGTGCTAGTTTTCAATACAGACCTGTCTCATTTACATAGGGGTTCTGTCTCACCTCGGCCCTGGATAATTCACATGCATACTGTACCTCAAGGATTTACACCGATGCACATTCTAAAATCCACACGTACTTTTTGTCGAGAAACATTCCAGTTGATTAGGAATTTCCTGTTTAGTTACGTATAGCATTGACAGACACGTGTTCTTTGAACCTTCCGCTATATATTAATGCCGGGCTGATGAGGCATCAGTTGTAAATACTGTACATAACGGATATACATTACATGTACATTGCTTTATGGTTAACGTCATTTCCATTTATTCGGGTTCTGATCTGCTGGGGGCAGACGCACTTTCCAGTTTCTTGGTTTCTGCACAGCCCCAGCATTCATATTAAATCTACATAATATTTGATTGAATTAAGGCTTTCTAGGTGGTTAATTATTGAACATAAAACGTTAAGCACCAGGCCAGCGATTTCAAAATCATTTGTTTAAAGTAATTTTTAATGAAATATTCACTAGCATAACATCCTAAGTAAAATGATTTCAGCACCCCAACTCTAGGTCAACTAGATTCAGCAGGCGATCACTATTTACTTTAAATGAAGCAACCCTGCCAAATTGTTGGATAGACCCTGCATGTTACTATGAGTTAGGTGGTTTCTAAACAGCTGTGACCTCATAAGTCTCCTCCTGTCATCTGTAAATTTAGGACACTAGCCTTTTAAAAGTAACAATAGTTGATAGTCTCACGACAATCCATGGTGTATTTTTTTCTTCAAAAATAAATAACTGAAAAAAATTCCTTTTTACTTCATCAGTTTTCTCGGATTGTGGATGTGCAGAACCAAATCGATTAAAGGGAAGATTCTGTCCGCCTATGGAAGTGCAGAGCCCTTGCTGGCCTTGTAAGTTTGTGTAGCACTGGATGCCAGTAAATCATGGGGCTTTCCGGTGGGCTGTGGAAGTGCAGGGCCCTCTGTTCAATGCACTTCCACATGGGCAAGATGCAGGCACAGGAGGCAGAGAGTTCATCTGTCAGCTAATGCAAAGAGCACTCTGCCACTCACAAGTGCCGACATGCAGGGCCCTATGCCAAGAGAAGAATTGTGTCCATTATATTGTACATAGTCCCATGTGGGAAACCTTGCATCTTTCATTCTCTGACTGGGGAGCCTTAGGGTTGAGAACCCCCAAGTAAGACCCCACTCCAGATTTGCCAACAGTCATGACAGCAAATATTATATTTTTTTAGGCTTTTCCTGCTGGGGGTGGTGGGTGGGGAGGAGTTAGGGCTGGAAACCATAATGCCACATTTCCCTAGTTTTCTCACTTTAGTGTGAACCATAACTGGTGCATTAATACAGTTTTCTATAAAGTGTGTGTGTGTGTGTGTGTGTGTGTGTGTGTGTGTGTGTGTGTGTTCTATGTATTCACATATATAGATACAGGTACATCTCTCTATATATATTTCTAAAATATATAAATAATACTGGCCAGGTAGGGAGAGTATAGGGTTGCACGGCCACTTCTGTGTTAAACCTCAAAGTTTGCACTTTAATAACTTTGCAACCGTTTATCCAATTTGCAAGAAATTTGGAATGTGCAACCATCTACCATAGATCTCTGGGTCTGAGAAGTTTTGTTGCAGTCAGATGTACAGTTGTGGAACTGTGGGGTGCTCAAAAAGTGAAAAATCACACTTTTTACACATGTTTTAGGTAAGCCATATTGGACTGAACAATGCATTTGAGTGGCTTCAGATTTGATTATCTACATGTGGCCTGGGTTTAACTGGTGCCTTTTGAAGATTTGATGAAAAAATATTTCTCCATTCAAAAGTTATTCAATTTTTTTCATGTCCCATTATAGCCTATGGGAAAATGTATGTGTGCATTGTGAAACTTTTGCGATCACATTTTTGTCGTCAAGCTCCCCTAAATTGTTTTCATGCTGCCACCATCTTGTTTTCAGTTGGTGACAAAGAATAAACACATTGCATCTCAAAAAAAAATAATGCCCTTTGGCAAACACCAACAGTTGTGTTTACCTAATCGGGCCCTGAAGAACATACCCCTGGCATTAGTGTTTTACCAGGTGGTCCACAAATATGATTTTAAACTTTTGCTGTTTTTTGATTCCGGCAACATTTTTTTGTTGCCACAAAAATAATCACATTCAGGGAAAACAGTAACCACGGCAACATTCTTGTGTACAAGATAGCATTCCTGTTATAGAGATAGGAGTGTTGTGATAACATTAAAGTAATTGTGGTAACACTACACAAACACATTTTGCTATGTATTGTTTTCTTTGTCACTTCATTGTGGCAAGGTGAATTGTGCTATTGGCCTACAATTTTCAGGGTTGCAAGCACTAGCCCCACAGATGTGATTTTTTGTGGTTTGGTACAAAAATATTGAATAGGCCCACTGTGGCAGCATTCCAAAATTCAGAAATTGTCCCCTAGGATGACATTGCAGCTCCTGTGATTACTTTCAGTGCCCGTATCTTGAAAACAATTTGAGATACAGATTTTTTGTTGCAAAAATTCTTAGCCCAACTGTAGGGGGACTAAGTACAGAAGTAGGTTGTAAAGCCATGAATACTATGAAATTTGATTTATTTTTTTCTACCTTGTACAGTTACTGAGATATTTGAGAATAAGTACTCCAATTGCTCATTTTCATGTCCGTGGGCCACTATTACACCCATAGAGTTAACATCCACAACGCTTGTCAGTGCCCATATCGCATAAACCATGTGAGATACAGATTTGGTCGATTTTATGTTGCTTGGATGTCTGTCTTTCACAATTACAGCAAGACTTGAATTTTCTTACTAGCTGCTACACTTCCCGAGATATTGGCAAATTAGTGTTACAAGGGTTCCTTACCTTATAGGGCTGCTGTATAGCTCCACAGTTATGTGTAAGTGAGAGCACAGTGTTTGGAGGGCCTGTGCTCCAACAGACACATATCATTATGCACAAATGGGCAGCTTGGTGGGAGAGGACCCCATGCTCCCACAACACATAACATTTACTACTTATATTACACTTTTCCAAAAATAAATTCTTTGCAAAAAAACTTCCTTAATGCATCAGTTAGGGTTGTTTTCCACAGTGACAAGTGTGGAAATTCAACATTAGGGTTACCACCCTACCCCAAGCCCCCATCCTCAAAACCCTAACTCCGTATTCCCCCCACCCCCCCACACACATGCATGACACATGCAAGATTGTAAGACACTATACGAGTCGGTCACATCCGTAAGCACAATAATCACAACACTGTACTCATTTCATATAACACTTTGTAATAAAAAAACAAATACAATATGATCAACTCTATACTGTCAGCACAGTACGATGACACATTACAGATGGCATATTTTTCATACAGTGAAACTTAGTCTGTACACATTTTCTAAATATTGAATTTTTATGTGTCTTAATTCAATAATTGACTCACTGCAGGTATCGCTGCTACCACATAGGCATGTGGTAGCAGGAAAGATGGAGCTGACACGTACTTAATACTTTCAGATACTGCTTAGGTATGAAACTAGTACCATTACATGTTGTTCTATTGCTGCATTACTGGAAATGCTCATCAGCAGCATGTTATGACTGGCTTTGGATGTTATAACTGTTGCTGTCACATGTTGCTTGTAAACTATACTATAAGACATTACTTTTATTATTATTACCATTTGTTATGAGGACTGACTCACTGTATCAGGAAAAAAATAGGCAAACATCCAGTGACTGTTGCTAGGGTTATCCAAGCTCTTATTTCCAATATAGTCATCTATAGATAACATACTGTGTGTTTCATCATTCAACAAATGAAATATAGGCATCTGCTTAAATCTTGTTATTGATGTTTGTAACAGAAAAATGCTTACTGTGGGCCATCTCCCATGGTTCTCCAGCATGCATGTGTACCTCTAAGGCACTCTGATGGCAGCATAACTCATACATTTGGTGGACCATGATGATGGATGTGTCCTATAGTATGTTTCGAGAGTTCTGTGTTACTTCTGTTACCTGATGCTGGTTGTCTCTGATTGGTTGTGTTGCCTTGGCCCTTCCCCTGCATATATGTGTGTGTGTGTGGGTGTTCATTATTTTAAAATAAAACAGTTGCTTTCTTGATGTAAGATTATAAAGAAGCATCATTGTTTTGGCATGCTGAACTAGGAGATCAGGTGTGGGTAGTGGCATAATATATTGAAACTGTCAAAAAAAACTACAGCAATGGAGCCTACTTCAGAAATGCTTCTCATGGCATTGGGTCAGTTCATTTGAGGTTGTGGAGGTTATCGTGTAGGAATGAGACTGCTTCTAAACTAGACATCAAGTGGTGGCATAATATATTGGAACTGTTTAAAAAAAAAAAAAAAAAACAACACTTGGGCCTACCTCAAAATGGCGGCTCATGGCATGGGGGCGGGGTACCATGTGTAATAATCTGGTCATTGCCTGGGTGTACTAGTGCCTGTAGGGCAACATCATTGTTTTGGATTCATCTGGCAAAAACATGTTCCTGATTTATTTATAATAAGACTGTTTCTAAATTAGATGTCAAGTGATGGCACAATATGTTGGAACTGTTTAAAAACAAAAAATAGAGCACTTGGGCTTGCCTCAGAAAGGTTGCTCATGGCATTGCTTAGTATGGGAGGGGTACCATGTCTGGTACTGTAATCTGGTCATTGCCTGGGTGTACTAGTGCCTGTTGGGCAACATCAGTGGTTTGAATACATCTGGCAAAAACGTTTAGCAGATTTATTTACAGAATAATGAGACTGCCTATAAATTAAATGTCAAGTGTTGGCATAATATCTTGGAACTGTTTGAAAAAAAAAATACATCACCTGGGCCTAACTCAAGCAGTTTGGATATGGCATTTCATGTACAGTAGTAAAGGAACCCTGTAGCAGTAGCATCCCTGTGATGCACGTGGTGGTGGTGGTGAACCCATGTGATATTTTGTTATACTTGTCCCCACAATGGCTGGCACATGTTTGCCAGGGGGCATTATGCATCACCTGCATCTACAGTTATCAGTGCTAAACAGATTGCCTGGGTGCTTTCTGGTTGTTAACTTTAGTTGGACCTGCCCTCTGTTTGGCTCTGCAGAGGTACAGTGATGTCAAAAATGACCCCTGATATGGCTCAGACTCACTGTGTAACACCCAGCTGTCTCTGGCCTTGCCTTTGTTTGTTTGTGGGTCACTTTGGGTATTGTTTTGACTTTTAGAGCAGTTTGTATGTGGCATTCCATGTGCATAACAAGAACCGTGCTGCAGCAGCATCCCTGTGATGCACGTGGTAGTGGGCCCATATGATATTTTGGCATAATGTTCCCCACAAATTCCAGCTTGGGGTTGCCAGAGGATGTCATGTGGCTCTCACATCTACAGTTATCAGAGTTAATCTGCTTGCCTGGGTGCTTTCTGGTTTTTAACTGTAGTTTGATCTGCCCTAAGTCTGACTCTGTGGAGATACAGTGATGACAAAATGACCCCTGATGTGGCTCAGGCCCACCATGTAACATCCAGCTGTCTCTTGCCTTGTCTTTGCTTGCTAATGGGGAACTTTGGTATATTGTTTTGACTTGTAAAGCAGTTTGAATGTGGCATTCCATGTATAGAACAAGAACCCCGCAGCAGCGGCATCCCTGTGATGCATGTGGTGGTGAGCCTGTGTGATGTATTCTGTCATCATTTTCCCCTCAAAGGCCAGCACAGGGTTGCCAGGGAGCATTATGTAGCACCCTCATCTAAAGTTATCAGTACCAAACAGTTTGCCTGGGTGCTTTCTGGTTATTAATCGTGGATGGACCTCTTCTTAGTCTGGTTCCACAGAGCTACAGTAATGTCAAAATGGCCCCTGATATGGCATGGTACTTACCAATGTGTACTGGCTGCTTGGTTGAAAATAAGCCACTAATAGAAGTTGTACCATGTATTTCACATGTTGTTGTTGTATTGCTACTGTGGTGTCCGCACTACCCGCAGTAGTAGTAATGTGACAGAGTTGGTCACATAATCAAGTACAACCAAATTATTTGTTCATGTTTATCTTTCTGCTTAATATCCAGCTTAAGTGTGAAAGGCATGTAGACTGGACATAAACCGTATAAGCATGAAGTAATGAAAGTTTGGTAACCTCCTGTTTGTATTTTTAGTGCTGTCTACATTGGAGGATAGATAGCAACACATAGGTATGGAAAAACATCAAATCATTAGATGCTGTAAACTAATACACTTAAATAGAAGACAGAGACATTGCATTTAAAAATTGTATTTATTACTAGAAATGGGAAATAATGCATCATGGATACAGTTACCCATGAAAGTAGTTTACATGTCATAACTAACTGTGCCACTTTTCCAAACTTAGAAATACAGAACTATCTTTATATTTTATATTTCGCAACTACCACATATATGCATTACAATTAAGGCTGAGTCATGCCTAATTATTAAACTTTTTTTGAGTGTATGAATGTCACACACTAGCTCTCAAATACTGTTCACACAGCTATATATATTAGAGAAACATCTCTGAGGTGTGCTGTAATGCTTTGATATATGCATGCCTTGGTGTGACCATGAGATCATTTATCTATTGCAAAATATACGTATAAATTTTGGACTGAACTGAGCATGCTCAGAACTCAAAAATTAAAAAATGTAATAACTTTGGAAAGGATTAATTTTTTTTCCAAACCAATGCTGGATTGTTTTTTGACCCAAACACTTTCTACCATCCAAGTTTCAGACCAAAAGACCACATGGTTAGATCACAGTGCCACAGGTAAAATATGCATCAAAAGTGGTGAAAAGTGCATTTTTTTTGTGTTTTGCTGTGCAACAATTGTATGTGCGACTGAAACACAACTTGGTGAATCAAGAGATCTACCATACCATACCATGGATTCCAAAATGTGTGCAAATCCCTTAAATGGTTACAAAGTTATTAACGTGAAAGAGTTTTAACTTTAAAGAGCCTACTCAACTCTAACTATGGGGGTGCAACCACGCTCCTATAATATATAAAAGTTCTTTGCAAAAAACTTTGTTTTAGTGCACCAGTTCGGTAACTTAATGTCACAAATGTAGGGAAATGTGACATCAGGGTTTCCAATCCTAGCTCCCCACCATCACTGACCAAGCAGCATAAAGAAAAAGCATTAGGGTTTGTGGTCTCTGGAGTTTTGGCAGATCAGAGGTGGGGTCTTCAACCCTAACCCTTTCCCCTCCACCCTCCAGCTAACCCATAGCTTCCAGTGTGAAACATAAGGTACAGCTCAAGTCCAATGCCTTATAGAGATAAACTTTTCAAAGGTAGAGAAGTATGCCTTGTCACAGGTTGCCCACCTAATTTACTGTAGCTTTCTTTATGCAATGACCTGTGGGACCTGTGTGAGGAGAGGAGATCATGTGTGATGCTGTTTGCTCAGGGAAGGGGCTAGGTATTAGGGCTGACAATGCCAAGAAAGATTCACCAGGAATCCAGAGACCCAGACTCCTGATGTTATTTTCCTTTTGCTGCATGGGGGGTGGGGGTTGGTGATTTGTCCTAATGCCATATTTTCGTACTATTGTGTCATTATGTTACCCTAACTGGTACTTTAATGAAGTTTTTTTGTAAAGAATTTCCTTTCTTTTAGAGATGAAGGAATTGGATCCTCATTCATGCAGGTCCCTTCTGGACCTGCATGAATAGGTGTAGATGTACAGAGCCTTTTGGGGCCTCCATCATTGGAAGACTACATCTGCCTACAGAAGTTCAGGGCCTGCCTCATTCAGTCTTCACACATTCAGTCTTATATACATTCTCTTTTTATACATTTTTCTCTTCACACTTTCAATCTTTTTTTTATTTGATTTTGTCCCCAATTTTCAAGATAGTCATTTTATGACTGTCCTTATAAATATGACATGTAGCATTTATATTATATTGACCAAAATCTCATTTTGCACCAGAAGTGTTTTAAGATAATTCCTCCAGGATTTATTAAAAAAAAAAAAAAAAACATTTCTGTCACATTTATGAGGTGGTTTAGAAAAATCACTGTGTTGAATGTTTGAAATCAAAATATTGAAAATTAGCAACGTTATGTGTAAACATTGAAATTCTTCAATGTTCAGTCATAACCTAGGCATTGGCACATTGTACTGTGTTTGTACACTAAATTTTCATTCTAGCCTTCTTAATACCCCACCTTATGAACCAGGTAGGTGAAAATTTTAAAATCTCCACTGAAACATCATTGGTTGCCACCAAAACATAATACCGTGCCTTAGATGGTAAAACACATTATGGCAAAGATTTGAAAACTGACAGCTGTCACATTCATAAAGCGGTGTGACAAAATGGCTCTGTTGAAAATGTGTGGTAAAAAGATTTAAAATTAGCAAAGTTATGAGTGAGCATAGAAAAGTTTCAATGTACGCTCATATTGTAACTTTGTCATTGGTACATATTTTGATCTCAGATTTCTGGCATAGCCTTCTTATGATCCCACCTTATGAACATTGGTGGTAAACATTTTCAAATCCTGCTTGAAAGATGATTTCACCAGGCAACCATGAAATCACATTCCTGGCCTGATTTGCCTAATTGCACCACAGTTGGTCAGGAGGACTCTCATGAACCATGAGTCATCTCACAAAGGCCATGTTGAAAAACAAAGGTGAAAAAATGTAAAAATGCCAAAGCTATGCATAAGATGTTGAACCCCAAGTTAAATACATTGAACCACACTTACAGTATCTTAGTTTCTCATATTGCAGTTGCCAGTTTCAGCAGCAAAACATGTCCTTGATCAGAGAATGAATCTACACCATGGAACATGTTTAGGTGAGTGAGTGTCTGGGGGTGTGTGGTGGTAGTATGGGGTAGTGAGTGCTGAGTGGTAGGTTTCTGTGGCAGGGTCAGATCAGTGAGGGACTGTTTTCTTTTTTTAGAGATTTTAAAAAGAAAAATACATTGAGGGATGGTTTTCTTTATTACAGCTAAGATTCTGACACTTGGGATTGGGCACCCCAGTGTTGGACTACACTTCAGGGAATGGGAGCTGGTGACCTTGAGTGAAGGGGGTGCAGAGCAGCAGTTCCAGGACTGGGTACCTCATCCAATGTATGTATGGATGGATGGATGGATGGATGGACAGACAGGACAGGGGACCGGCAGCTGCTCATTGCTCTCACTGCAGCCCACAGCATGAATTCCAGGTGTGGATAAAGAACTCAAAAAAAAATCCCACTGGTCTCACACTGGGAACACAGATGAATGGCTCCTTTCTCTAATCTGGGCACCCTAGATTTTTGGGTTCCCAGAAAATATATTTATGGCAAATATTTAAAAAACAAACAGCAGAATCTACCCAAATAGGTCCCATTTAGCTAGGTTCAGGTGTTTTGTGGGCGTATATATACATTCAGAATCTATATACGTTCACACATATTCAGTTCTCAAAGGGTGTTAAAGAGATCATTTTAGTGTGTTTTTAGGAAAATAATTTTTTTTTGTATGTTTCTTTGTCATTATCTACAACCCAGATGGTTTTAAATTTTGGTCTGAAATTTTCGGGGTAGAAGGGGCTTGTCCCAGAATAGTGCCTTTAGTAGGTCTGGTGAAAAAAAATATTAATCCATTCCCAGTTTATAAGGACTTAAAATTTCAGTTCCTGGCATGCTCAGTAGGGTATCAAACATCAGTCCAAAAGTCCCCACTGAGCATGCTCAAAACCAACATTCAAATCCTTATAACTTGGGAATAGATTAATATGTTTTTCTCCAAATGAACAAAAGGAAACATTGTGGGGAAAGCCCTTCCTACCTTGAAATTTTCAGACCAAACTTCCTGATCATGTGGGTGCTAGCCAACAAAAACCAAAAAAAAATGTATTTTTGCTAAATACACACTGTACAGATCTTGGAATCTGCATATCTAACTACAATGAAACTTGGCATGTCAAGAGACCTTGCCCTGAGACTGTGCATGCAAAATTTGCTGCAAATCTATTGAACAGTGGTAAAACTATTAAATTGCAAAGTTAGGGGTTTAACATTAAACCACCTACACAACCCTAACTATAGTGGTGCTACTGCACCACAATATCTCTATCTCTATCTCTATCTATATCTCTATCTCTATCTCTATCTCTATCATGTACCAGACAGTTTGAAATTTTGGTCTGACATTTTCAGAGTAGAAAGGACTTGCCTAAGAATGGTGCCTTTTGTTGCTTTATTGAAAAATAAAGATCTGCTCCCAAGTTATAAGGGTTTAAAATGTTGGTTCTAAGCATGCTTAGTAGGGTATCAAACAGCTATCCAAAATACCCTACTGAGCATGCTCATAACCAACATTTCAAATCATTATAGCTTAGAATGCTGTTTTTTTTTTTTTTTTCGCCAAACCAATACAAGGCTTTATCGTGGGGCAAGCCCTTTTTTCATTGAAGATTTAAGACCAAAATTCCAAACTGTCTGCAGGCCAGGCAATGACCCCCCCCCCAAAAAAAAAGAGCAAACCTTTGTTTTTCCTAAAAATTCAATATACATATCCTGGAATCCACATATCTGACCAAAATGAAGCTTTGCACGTCAAGAGATCTTGACCCCCAGCCTCCAAATGCAAACATTCATACAAATCTGTTGAATGGGGTAGAACTATGAAAGTGCAAAGTTACAAAGTTGGGAGTTTAACATGAAGCAGTCTACTCAACCCTGACTATAGTGGCACTACCATGCCAACTGTATATACATGGTTGGATCCTTGTCTCCCATAGAAAAAGCCATCATATATTTCCCCATATATAATGGTAGCCAATTAGCATATTATGATAATACATTAATACACTGTAATAAGTGAATTACTAACACTGTAATAACACATTAATACCTAACAGGCACTAATATATGTCTCTATCTGTGTGTTATATTCATTGCAAAAAATGCTGTTTTACAAAACCAGTTAGGGTTTCCATTACACCTTTAAAAGTATGGAAATTCAGTGTTGGGTTTAATATGTGTATCAGCACAACAACACCAATCTCTGCAAACATTAGAAACGAAACAGTTATTTGATATATCCCTTGGTCTCCTTCCACCTAACTTGTACAACATAATTGGGTACAGTATGTACACTGGAAGTGAGCTCCCTTGAGTCACACACTGCTGGTGGGGGTGAGTGCAGTGCTGACATGGGGATGGGGCACTCCTCTGATGGCAAAACCATTGCATACATATTTCAGGACACAGAGACTGGGTTCCCCAGTGTCCCACAGTGGGGGGAGGGGTACTTTATCTGAGACACTGGGAGTGGACTCTGCAGTGTCCTCTGTGGTGGTGGTAGTGGAGGAATAAGATATTGGAATGGCAAAAGGCACAAAAAGACTGTAGCTCAATGGCATAAAACTTTTAGCCTTCAAGCATGAGGTACATTTACCATGGTGTTGAACTCAGTTGAAAAGCACCGAGCTGGAAAATTAGCAAAAGGGTCAGCACTTAATTCATTCCTACAGCAAGTTTAAATCTCAGTTCACAGTGCCACAGAAAACAAAGCCTGGCAGATCACCCCATGGTGGAGATTGTATGTGTGTGTGTATCTCTATCTCTGTCTCTGGGTTTATGCAGCCTGCGGTGGAGCCCTGGGGGCTGTAGAATAGGCAGAGTTGGTTGACTGTTGGTTCCTGTTCCCCCACTGTGTTGGTTCTGTCTGCCAAAAGGGATTTAGTACTGCAAAACAGCATCCTTGTTCAGTGTGGAATCTCTTTCCATAGGGTTCATACACAGCAGAATCCTAGGTTGAAGCACAATCCTGGGATGAATCAGAATCCTAGTTCAAAGCAGAATCATAGTTCAAAGCAGGATCCTGTGTTGTGTGGATCATCTATTTCCCCCCCCCCTTAGGAAATAATGGGAAACTCAACATGCCATAACTTGGGAACAAATTTGTATTTTCCCACCAAATCTTCAAAAGGCACATCTGTGAGGCTTTCTACCCTGAAAATGTCATCCCTGAAGCTAAAGTTGTTTCCGACATACAGGCAGACAAAAGATGTGACAACCCCTCCCCTCAAAAAAAAAAAAAACCTTTATTTTTAACACTCTGGTTGGGATATTCAGAGCTGCGCCGAAGGGAGGTGCAAGAAGAATGCAGCGCAAGTACAGTGCACCACGGTGTAATGGGTGTGATATTCAAAGGCTGCACATGACAGGATGTGCCTGTGCAACATGGCTGAATATCATATAGATGCACCATAGCTCAACCAGGGATGCACCAGGGAGCAAGACATGAAGCGTAATAGCACACCCAGGGATGCGCAGGGGAGCAAGCCAAGTAGCACAATAGCAATGGTCACCAGTGTGCAAGGTGCAGAGGAGCATGCTGCAGGACACATAGGGAGAGGCAAAAGGCACAGCAGTTGGCATGCCACAGGGGTCGGAGGCCCCACCCCCAGGATGCACAGTGTGCCAACCGAGAGGCACCGTAGGCACATGTGGGCACACCGCCCAGTGAGCACATGGAGGCAGTAGATCCCTGACCATGCACACCACAGTGGGGCATGGTGGCAGGCTGGCAACAATGGTCTCTGATGCACAGCCCCTGGGCAACACCACAGGGAGGCTGGGGACAACCCACCTGGACCACAGCCGGCAACATACAGGCAAATGGCACATAAGGCACACAAACCACACGACCTGGAAGGACAGGCCACAGCCACCCCACCCAAACCATGGTGGAACACCACCAAGTGCAACCCCCCCCGTCCACCCCAGATGTACCACACAGCAGCCAGGCACACCACTGCAGCATGGCTCCACACGCCAGCTGCAAAACAGACATGGACACAGATGGGTTTCCAAAAATAATGTATTGTAACAGGCAAAAAAAAAACTATTTACAAATATACAAGGTTCAGGGAAAGGAGGGACCACCCACATACAGGTAGACCAGGGAAGGGAGGCAAGGGGCAGGGGCAAAGCAAGAGAAGGGAACAAGGGAGGACAAGGGAGGTTGCTCAGGGAAGGGGTAAGTAATCTGGCAGATTTGTCCTATGGTTGTGCGCAACCCACTGAAGGCCATCACGGGTGTTGGCATCACTGTCTGCGCTGTGAGAGCACCAGCTGCCACACCACCTGTAGCGTGGAGGTCGATACCCAGAGAATCTGTCCGAGAAGGCGAGTATGGACATCTCTGGTCCCAACACCTACGACAAAGGAGTGAACACTGTATGAGCACATATCTAGAATGCTACAGCCAACCCACCATGTGCAGCGGGCATCAGTGTCATGCACCCCTGGGCTGGCAGTCCACCACCCACAGTGAGTGCACCCACACAAGCTGCCCACCCAGGGACCCACAGCCATGCAGAACACTGTACTTCAACACCACCCATGTGCAGCACACCACCACTAAGGCAGGCAGGTGACGTGGTCATGCAGGTGGTTGTTGGTGACACAGCTGGGACCCAGGTGCACCCACAGCCCACCTGCAGCAGCCACCCACATGTGTGATAGCCACATTGCACTGCAGAGGACATTGCAGGCAGTGCACAGCTGGAGGAGGCCATGCACACAGAGGGCTGTGTCCCACCCCCACTGCCCACCCTGCACAACATAGAAGCATGTAAATGTGCCTACTTGCATGCAGAGGTGCACCCTGAGGCTGTCCGGCCACCACGCCCATGTGTACTGCAACTGGTACACTGCACCCTGTGGTGGCCCGTCCTGTCCCAGCCGCAGCACCAGTGAGGTGGGCCCGGCTCTGATCTTCAGGGCCTAGGAGGAATGTATGGAGAAAGACACATTGGTACAGGGACACACCACAATCCCCCCGGCACAGCGTGACACCCTGCACATCGTGCCAGTGGCATGGTGGCAGAGGGCAGCCATGGTGTACCACCACTCCCAACTGGGCATGCAGTCCCAGCCCCCCTGTGGCATGGCATTCCAATGGCACCACCCCATGGACCACTGGATGGAAATATGAACAGGCATTGTACACTTACCTGGCCATGGCACAGCACCCCTCCGGACACGTGCCTATAGCATCCACAGCCGCTCCAGGTCTCTCTGCTGCAGGTCCCCATAGCCGTGCCTGCATTGTTCCCCAGTCCTGCTTGCACCTGTGACCTCCTCGAGACTGTCTGCCACCTCCTGCCACACATCGGTCTGAGGCATGTTGAGGGGCACCTGACCAAACAAGGTGCCAGCAGGTGGCTCTAGTAGGGCCACAAGGTTGACCAACT
Organism: Neoceratodus forsteri; assembly: GCA_016271365.2. Lineage (NCBI taxonomy): Eukaryota > Metazoa > Chordata > Ceratodontiformes > Ceratodontidae > Neoceratodus > Neoceratodus forsteri. Next base: position 188,879,289 of record CM028137.1, on the reverse strand, counting down.
CAACCTGTGTCCAGTTAGGAGATCTTGGCGCTGGACAGTGTGGCATGGTTGCAACTCACTTGGCAAAGTAAAAGGCGCCCAGCAGCACACATGCTACATGTGCTGGGGATGCGCGCCATGCACTGCAATGCGCTGCCACCGCCTACTGTGCAGGTACGGAGATGCGTGACTCCTGCAATGCAGCTCTGCCATGTGTCTCAGGGTGCCTACAAGGGCAAAAGATGCCCGTGGGTTCAAGGGTCGTGCCGCACACCCTGCGCCACAGCGTCATTGGGCAGTGCAGGCATGCTGTGCCATAGGGCTATGTGGGTGCCACAGTACAAGTCCCTATTGCACAGGGGTGCCATGGTGCCCATAGTGCAGGGGTGCCATCGGCTGCCTGGTGTCTTGGTGCTGTAGGCCATACAGCACCTGAGCACCACACATACAATAGCGGCTGGGCGCTGCACTGCTGATCACACATGTTGTGCATGCCGTGTGCCTGGTATGCGTGATGGCACACGTGTATGCAAGCGGCATGGGCTGTTGTGCACATCACAATGTTGCGCCCTGACTTGTGCATGCGCAACCCCACTGTGCAATGTGCAACCACCCAATATTCAGCCACTATATGCAAATCAGTTAATTAGCCTATCCGTGGCACATCAGCTGCATTTGCATGTTATTACAGTTGCACAGCCCCTCATTTGCATGTGATGCGCTATAAAGGTACCAGGGCAATATACAGGGTATGGACCGGTATTGCATCCCTTAGAGGTAAGAGACATGCGTGGGGCTGGGTGGATGGTGGAATGGGAGGGTAGGGGAGGAATCACCAGGCCATACTGATGTATGTCTATCTCCACAGGAAGAAGTATGTCCAAACTAGAGGAGATAGAGGATCATGGGCCTGCATGCAAGCGCAGGCCCAGCTTCACCAGGGTGGAGTCAGCTGCCCTATTCCAGGTGTACCTGGACCAGAAGCCACTCAATAGGTACCCCACAGGCCTGGGCAACAGCATGGGAGGGTGTGGCCCATACTGTGACCCAGCAGGGCAGCCACCAATGGTCTGTGCAGGAGTGCAGAAAGAAGGTTGTCACAGACTGGAGGCGGATCAAGAAGGTGGCAGCCATCTGGACAGCACATGCCACCACAGGCAGGGTCAGCCTGCCATGCCCAATCTTATGCCATGGGAGGAGATGGTGGTAGCCACCATGTGGTGTAGTGCAGTTGAGGGTGTACCTGGCCGAGGATTCAAGATGGGTTATAGCCCATCACTGCATGGTAGGCTTGGCTGTGATGGGGGCATGGGGGACTGGCACCACTGGCCAACCTGGTGCAAGGCCTTCTGCTGCTCACACTGCGCATTGCATTCTCCACCCCGTGGTCCTGATTTCGTATGACCCCCCACAGTGTCAACATTGGGATCTGCTGTGGGCATTCCCAACACACCTGGTGCGGGCAAGTTTGTGGGCCTGCAGACACCTGCAAGGACTTGGTCGTGGTCCAACAGTGTCACCCTGGGGGACCATCTGTGACACCCCCTGTGGCCGTCATGCAGACTGCGTCCACTGTGTGTTCTTGGCGGGGCTGTCCACGTGTCCGGTGGCTGTGCTACTGTGCAATGTCCCTGATCTGTCCACCTCTGCATCCGCTGTATGCTGCTGCCCTATGTGCACATTGATGCAGTGTGAGCATGTGCGTTTCATGGCTGTGGCAGATGCCGCACATGGCCCATGTGCCAACCTGCCCAGCTGCTGGCTACCATGACATGTGCATGATGATGCCTGCACAGTGCTGACTGCCACTGTGCAGTGCCACTTAGTGTCTGACACATGCCCGGTGCCCACCTCTGGGCGTTTGCATGATGGGTCCGGTGTGTGTGTGCGCACATGTTGTGTGGGCCTGTGTTGCATGCTGCAACTGTGTCTGTTCCCCACAAATGTTCACGCCCCCCCCCACAGTTCCTGGCATGAGGCATGCCCATGCCTGCCTGTCTATTGTGCCCTGGGCCATAGCGCTTGCATGTGGCCATAGTCCCCTACCTGCATGCTCCATAATGCTTCTCGGTGATTGTGTCTCTGTACCGCAGGCCCATCCTGGTCAGCCAGGGATCCCTTCACCCCAGGGGGGCTGCCCACCACAGGGCCCAGTGGCCATGTCATCCCCACAGCTGTCCCCCTCTTCGACCTTGACAGCTATCCCACAGTCGGTGGCCATGTTGTGTACTATACAGCAGGCCAGGAATAGGCCACAGGCCTTTGAGGGGCTGTACTGTAGGGCACCACCAGACCTGTCCAGGCAATTGAACCAAGCCTTCAGCTGCCCGAACACCCGCTCGATGCTGTTCCATGTGCTGGCATGTGCCTCGTATTGCTCCTGTGTTGGGGTTGACGGGTGCTGGTATGGGGTGAGCAGCCATGGCCAGAGTGGGTAGCCACTGTCACCTGTGTATAAAGATGCCTAGTTTGCATGGTAGACTGAGTCATTGCACCCACCTCCATCCTGGCCACACCCCATGGCACCCATGCCTTGGCAACCCCCATGCCCAGCCCTGTCATTCCCGGCATACCGCATCCACAGCATACTCACCGACTAGGTGGCCAGTGGGGATGTTCCCACTCTCGAACCTCTGGCATAGTGCTGACTGGTGCCAGATGAAGGCATCATGTGTCCCTCCAGGGTATGTGCACAGACATTGATTATGCACCCCCAGGCAGCGCACACCACTTGACAGTTGACACTGGAGTAGCCATTCCTGTTCATGTAGGCTACACCCTCCAGGCCAGGTGGTGCTTGGATGCCAACATGGATGCAGTTGATGGCCCTCTAGCACACCAGGCAACCGTGCCACCCTGTGGAACCCCTGCATGTTTGCTGTGCACTCTGCTAGTGTGCTGGGGAAATGGATGTACTCCACAGCATGTGGCAGAAGTGCGCTGAGGAATTGTGTGAGCAGCCATGATGCAGCCAACTGGGTTATGCCTGTGGTGTCCTCTGTTGGTCTCTGGAAGGTACCCGTGGCAAGCAGGCACATGACGGCCATGACCTTCATCTCCACCTATGAGGCATGGCTCTGTCTTGTGGGTGCCTGCATCTCCTCACTGCACAGCTCACAGAACTGCCTCAGAATTGTCTGGTTCAGGTGGTACCGGCCCATGATCTCTGTATCACTATACTGTTCAAATGTGATGCTGGCACAGTACCACTTGTTTTGGGCGTAATGCCAACAGGCCCTTCCATGGCCACACTGGTCTGTGAGCTGCCTCCTCACACACTTCATTACTACCTCTATCTGGAATATGGCACTGGTCATGTTCTGGGTTGTGTCTCCTCCTCCCCCCCGGGGTGGCTCTCTCCCCTGACCCCCACGGCTGTGGGCTGCTGTCTGTGCCCCTGCACTTAGCACACCCCTGTATCTTGTTGCCAGGCCTGCAGTCTGAGGCCTCTGCCTCCCACCTCTCTGTGCCCCTGTGCATCCCCTCCTGTGCTGGGTGTCACAGGCACTCACTTTGTGTTGCCTTGCACCCTATCTCACGTCCACACACACACACACACACACATGCTCACAGCCCCAATGTCTGGCTGTTTCAGGCTCCCTGGTGCACATTCTGTGCCTCTCCCAGCCTGCCTGTCACTCTATCACTCCACTTGCTTGTTCAGGCTGCCCCCTCAGTCTCCCTCTTTCTGGCTTCCCTGTTGTGCATGGCTTGCTCCCTCTTTTTATGTGCTCAGGTCTGCTCAGCACAAGTCCTGTTTGATCCACGCTTGCGCCATTCGCCTGCCGTTTAATATCTCACTGTGCCGCATATTCATGGCTACACCTTCTGCACTTGTGCATGCATTCATTACCATTGCACATTGGCACATTGGGATCTGCACTGTACATATGCTGCTGCTGCTGAATATCACTATCCAGCGCATTGACACACTTGCGCCGGTGCATCCCTGTTGCACATTGCGCAACTGCTCTGAATATCCTGGCCCCTCTGTCTCAGAAACAGCTAAAGCCATTAAGATAAAATTTATCACTTACACACAACTCCCCAGGGTAATTTTGCATGCCAAATTTCATAGAAATCACTTCAACATTACAAAGTTATTAAGATCCAAAAATTGCCCATTAACATTAATAAACAAACAGCAACACCCTCAAAAATTATTTTTTTTCTACACTATTTATCCCAGAAACCAAACAAGGGATTCAAACCAAATTTGTCACGTCAAGAGACCTGTGCCCTAAGCTGATGTTTGTCAAATTTCCTGCAAATCTGTTGGAGTGTTGCAAAGTTATTCAGGTTCAAATTATGCAAACCTGGATGATAGTGTGCTGAAATCACTTTCACGTTTACATCGATTTTCTTCCTTAGGAAATAATGGCAAATTCAAGATTTAATAACTTTTGAATGGAATGCTTTTGTTTTACCAAACCTTCTAAAGGCACATCTGTGAGGCCAAGGCTTTCTACCCTGAAAATTTCAGCCCAGCACCTAAAGCTTTTTATAAGATACAGGTGGCTGAAAAAAACAGCAAAACCCAGAGAAATCTGTATTTTCAGCACTTTGTCTCAAAAATCTCAAAAGGGATTCAAATCAAATTTGGTACATCAAGAGACTTACCACAATAGATGATGCATACCAACTTTCAGGAAAATTGTAAACCAATTTAAAGTTATTAACCATGAAAAATTTCGCTTTAATATTAAACACTCCTAAAAAACCTAACTATACTTGCCTAACTGGGTGTGTGTGTGTGTGTGTGTGTGTGTGTGTGTATAATGTAATATCTGTATACTATAATATGAAATGTATTTACTCAGTATAGTCCAACTAAGATGCAATATCTATTTTCCAGTGCGGTTCTGCATTTACATATTTTTAAAATGTATTTACCTTTGATAGCTCAGATGAGAGGCTACATCTGATTTCCAGTAGGCTCCTCCTTCACCCATTTTTGTAACTTGATGGAATGGTGTACTGGGAGATCAAGTGAATTGCCCAAGGTAACACAATGAGTATTTGGTAATGAAGGTCTAACCTTAGATACACAACAATTACTGCATAGTGTTTTCACATCTTAAAGTGAGATTCTCTAACTATGCAACTTAACTTCATTTCATTCTTTTCTAGTGCAAGATATAAAATGTAAAATACAAAACTTTAAACAGATACAGAACCATCCAAAATACCAGTCTATGCACAAGTGCATATAGATGAAAACCCCAAGGAAGAAAGAAACATGAGTGCATATACTCTAACCATCTACAGAGATTAAAGGTTTTATGTCTGATCTAATGTCCATGAAATCCCATATGTTTCTGATATGCACAACTTTAATGTGCTAAAACTTGTGCACCATTAATAGTATACCTTGCATATTATAAATGCTTGTCAAGTATAATTACAGATTATCCAATGTATATCCTGTTTATAAAAGCAATATAACTATTTCCCAAAAATAATAAGCAAACAAGTATTTCTTTTCTATGAAATTTAAAATGAGAAAATATACACAGCTCTCTTTACTTTCAGTATTAGTTTAGGGCAGGACTGCAACACACAACACTGTGGTAAACATAAAAATACAAATCAAGCTGGATAGCAAATAGCAAGCATTTACTGTGACAAATTAAACAAGAGAGACTACAGCAGAAATAACCCTAGCAGTTCAGATCTAAACTAATTCATCAGTAGAAACATAGTACACATGTGTTACACTCCTGTCATGAAGATGGCAGCCAGCTGAGGTGTTGATAAGGGAATCTATGCCAGTTGTTCATCACCATTCTGCCTGCTATGTCCCTGGACTTGCAAAAAATAACAAATTGTTCCAGCTTCCAGGGCACAATGACCCATGAACATGCTCTCAACGTGGGAAATAACAAAGCAAAAGAGGAGGCATTTCTCCAAGGGTGACGTTAGCAAATGGCATCATTGTAATAAATGTTATTCAATCTCTAAAACAAGAAAATATGCTGATTGAAAGTCTCTGCTTAATCCCAGACAAGAAAAAAAAACAGGAGTGAAGCATGTAGTTATTAAAATGTATGTGAACAAAAGCTGCCACCCAGGGATAACAGCACTGTTAAAAAAACTAATACAACTCAAGTTCATATCACTAGTATATACAGTTTGACTGTAGAACACAAAATGATGACAAAAAAGCCGCTAGACTTTAATTGGAAATTTATATAAAGTAGTACTCGGATAATTAATAGGCACTCAAACGTGTTCCTTGGTATTGTAGACAATGCAGGTAGCAAAATCAAATGCCAGCACTTTGAGGAAAAAGTCTTTGTTTTAAAGCAGTACAAACATGGAAATCTTCTGTGCTATGTAGAATCAATCAACTTTCAAAGGTCAGATCTGATGGGCCTGTGAAGTGTGGATTTGCTAAAAAAATTAACATGAAACAGTAAGCATAGCACCTTGTAAGCCACATGGTAGTGAAATTACAAAAAAAAAAATACACAATGCTAATAACGTTCACTCGGAGAGGGTAAATTTGTTGCCTGAAACAAAGCAAAACTAATCATGAACAGAGAGGAACTAGGTTTTGTAAAACTAAACTCCAAAAAAACTATCGGTTTCAAATATTGCACATGGTACCCCAAATACATGTGTAGAAGCAGCGCAAATAGTCACTTGTAGCTGTAGGTTAAGAGTACTAAGTCTCCAAAAATTCAGATTTAAGGCTAATACCAACTTAATATCTAGCCAGAACAGGCATGCTGTTAGGACAGAAATATTTTCTGTGGCTTTTGCTGACTGGGGATATGCCTTCCATTTGTTTGACTATATCGAGCTTAGTATTTCTGAAAGAGAAATTTTCCCAGATCATCTGAAAAAGGCAGCTGTAATTTAAAGGCAGACAGGGAGTATGAGAGATGAAATGTGGCTGCTTTGGCTCAAATTGGCTCAAATATGGCTTAAATTACAGGGGTGGCTAGGTCACCAAGGATGTAATGCAATCTGCTAGTCCAAGACACAAATAGCACACTGGTGTGACATATGTACCTGCTATGGGAGTATATTTATTTTTTGAAAGTCAGATTTACAACCTTTGAGTCAGGAACTCATTTACAAAGGCTCCTCATCACAGGGACGGTAGACATGGTTATAGTGTGAGATACAACAGTGGTAACATACAGGTGCTATACAGAGAACAAAAAGAACACAATATAACAGTGGTTTACGGGATAAAGTTACATGCAGTAAACAGCAATCGTATAAAGTATAACAATAGAAGAAGTCACAACCCTGATCCTACCTGTGAAATACCTAAGTGGAAGGGTGGGGGGATGGGTGAGGAAAAGAGAGAGGGAAAAAAAAGGTGGGAGCAGTCCAATGGACATTGTCAAGGCTAAGGGCAAGAAAATGGGGAGGGACTCCAACATTAGGTTGATTAAGAACAACTACAGCTTCAGGCACCAAAGAAATGGTTATGGAGAGTGACTTTAAATGGACCAATTTTGGTAGACTTAGTGACAGAGTGCGGGAGGGAGTTGAACCATGTGGGGGCACGGTAGTGGAAGGACCTTTGGGCTAGGTAGGTCTTGGTATGGGGCACCAGAAAGATGGCCTTAACTGAGCTATGGGTGGTAGCTGATGGGGATGCAAGTTGCAAGGATGTGGTGACCCCTTAGGGGGAGTCTTAGCAGGAATTTTTTGGCAAGTAAGCAGGTTTGGTAGTGCAGGCGCTTCTCCAAGGTGAGCAGGTTGGTGGTGGACTAGAGCAGGCAAGTGTGGGTGTGGAGGGGTGCACCAGTCAGGAGCCTGCAGCCCTTGTTTATCGAGGTCTGGATTCTGGTGAGGGTGGTATTGTCAGCCACAGCATGGATAGGTAGACTGTAGTCCACTGGGACAGGATGGATCAGTTGATGGCCAATTGGAGAGCAGTTTGAGGGAGGCAATCTCTGTGGCGATAGAGAAGGCCAATCTGAGAGTTTATGGCTGACGACAGGGTATTGATGTTGGTGTGGAATGTAAGAGCCGAGTCTGAGATGAATGCCCAGGTATTTGTAGGATGTCACCTGCTCTAGAGGGTGAGCATTACTGGGGAAAATGCAAAGGGGGGAATTTTTAGCCTTATTCTGGTGATGCAAAAAAAGCATAGTGTTTTTTTTTTTTTTTTTTTTTTAGGTTAATGACCAGCTGGTGGTCTAGGAACCACTTTTCAGCTTGGTTGAATGTGTGCTGCAGGGATTCCTGTAGAGATGCAGGGTCAGGGTGGGAGGCAAGGAGAACTGCATTATCAGCATAGAGTACCATATTTTCTGAGTAGGAGATGGGAAGGGTATTGAGAAATAGGCTGAACAGAACGGGGCCCAGGATGGAACACTGGGGGACCATCGAGCAAATGGGCAGGGTATTGGACAGGGTGCCATTTACCTTCACGGGCTGTGATATGGCAGAGAAGTAACTGGTGAACCAAGCCAGTGGTCCAGGGAGAAGTCAAGGTGGTGGAGGGAGTCAAGTAGGTGGGGGAGACGGACAGTGTCAAAGGCCTTGGAGAGGTCAATGAACACTGCACCAGCAACATGACCAGAATCGAGAGCAGAGTGGAGTTGCTTGGAGAACTCCAGGAGGGCTGTAGTGGTGCTGTGTCCAGGGCAGAATCCATGTTTTTCTGGACATAGCAGGTCGTATTTGGCCAGATACTCAGAGAGCTGAATGGCCACTATTCTTTCTAGTGCTTTGGAGAGGGGGGGAGGATGGAGATGGTCCTGAAATTGTTAGGGGAGATTCTATCTCCACTCTTATGGATAGGGGTGATTTCTGCAATTTTCCAGGCACTGGGAAATTGACCAAGACAAAGTGACCTGTTTAAAAGGTTGGTGAGAGGGGCTAGTACAGTATCTAGGACTAATCGGAGAATCCTGGATTCTAGGGGATCACAGCTGGGGTTGTTGCTAGCTAAGGCTTTTTGCAGATGAGGCCTGGCTTCAAGGGGTGATATGGCATGCAGGTAGAAAGAGGGGCGATCTGAGGTGGGTGGGTGGAGGCAGGGATAGGGTTGAAAAAGTAGTTGGGAAGGACAGAGCTTAGATTTGAGAAAGCCATAATGAGGCACTCAGCTATGTGGGGAAGATCAGTAGTGACGGTACTGTCTATGGAGAGTAGTGATGGTGGGGGGTGGAGCGGGTCTTTCCATTGAGCTCTTTCATATTGTCCCAGAAGGCATGGGATGAGCCCCAAGTGGATTCAAGGGTAGTTTGATAATATTTGGCCTTAGCCTGTCTTACAGCCAAGGTGAAACATAGAAACATAGAAACATAGAATTTGATGGCAGATAAGGACCGCTTGGCCCACCCAGTCTGCCCATTTCCCTACCTAATGGATAAGCTGCAGATCCTAGTTAACCAGCAGCCTACTTCTTCCTACCCCAACCCCCTAGAATTGCCTTATGACTGTCCCATGCATGCTTGAATTCCACCACTGTTTTTGACTCCACAACCTCCTCCGGAAGGCCGTTCCATGCATCCACAACCCTCTCTGTGAAAAAATACTTCCTTAAATTACCTCTGAGCTGCCCCCTCTATCTTCAAATTGTGCCCCTTGTTCTTGCACACCTCTTTTTTTGAAAGATGCTACCCTCTTGGACTTTGTTGATTCCCTTGAGGTACTTGAAAGTTTCTATCATGTCCCCCCTCTCCCCCTTTCCTCGAGGCTATACATATTAAGCTCCTTAAGTCTCTCTTCATATGTCTTCTGGTGCAGACCCTGCACCATTTTAGTTGCCCTCCTCTGGACAGCTTCCATCCTGTCTATGTCTTTGTGGAGATTGGGTCTCCAGAACTGCATGCAGTACTTCAGATGTGGTCTCACCAGCTGTCTGTACAGAGGGATAATAACTTCCTGTTTTCTACTGGTGATGCCTCTCCCTATGCATCCCAGTATCCCCCCAGCCCTCCTTGCTGCCTTCTCACATTGCTTGCCCACCTTTAGGTCATCTGATATGACTAGCCCAGGTCCCTTTCCATTTTGTTGTTATTAGTATCTCACCCCCACTGTATACTCTTCCCCTGGGTTTTGTTTCCAAGGTGCATTACCTTACACTTCTTAGCATTGATTCTAAGCTGCCATACATTTGACCATTCCTCTAACCTTGCAAGTCCCTTCTCATCCTTTCCACCCCACCTTGTGCATCAACTCTGTTGCAGATCTTTTTGTCATCTGCAGAGACATACTATTTCCTCCAGTCCATCTGCAATGTAAACATAAAGACATTGAAGGGACCGATCCTAATACTAATTCTCACGGTACCCTAGTAACCCCCTTTCTTCCAGATGGACTCTATTTACTATTACTCTCTGTGTCCTATTCTCCAGCCAATTCTTTACCCAGGCTGTCATCTTGGGATCCACTCCCAGGCTGGCTAACTTGTATATTAATCTTTTGTGTGGGAATGTGTCAAATTCCTTGCTAAAGTCTAGGTAGACCATGTCCACAGCCCCTCCCTGATCTACTACTTTGGTCACCCAGTCAAAGAAATCTATCAGATTTGTCTGGCATGACCTTCCTGCTGTGAATCCATGCTGCCTTGGGTCCTGTGCCCCTCTGGCCTCTAGATACTCGACAATTCTTTCCTTCAGAAGTGATTCCATCATTTTCCCTACCACTGAGCTTAAACTAACAGGTCTGTAGTTTCCTGCTTCTGCCTTGCTCCCACTTTGTGAAGGGAATCACATCTGCCATCCTCCAGTCCTCGGGTACCACCCCATCCTCCCATGATTTGTTAAAGAGGGTAGTCAGTGGTGTCAAGAGTTCTACCCTTAGTTCTTTTAGAATTCTGGGATGAATCCCATCAGGCCCCATTGCTTTGTCCGCCTTCAGTTTTAAGAGTTCTTTCAGAACCCTTTCTTCTGTAAAAGGTGCAGTTATTACGTGCTGCATTATAGGCTTGTCTGTCAGCCAGTTTGCTTGTCTCAACAGCAGTATGCCAGAGATTATCTCTTTGTTTCAGTGTTTGGATGAGGGATGGGGAGATCCATGGCGAGTTGTGTTTCTTGGTAAGGATTCTTATCGGGGGTGAAAAGTTTGCAGGCCTTGCTGAAGACACTGGAGAAATAGGCTAGGGTAGAGTCAATATCCATTGCAAGTAGGCTTGGAGACCAGTCAAGCTGGGCTAGGTGTGTTTTTAGCTTTTTGAGACCCCCCAGGGTGAAAGTGGCAATGCAAGGTGACCTGGGACACTGGTTTTGGTGTGGGGGATGACCAGTGGCAGAGGACAGGAGAGTGGTCACTAAGAGTCTGGTAGTACATTAATATCCCCGATTTTGTGGGGTCAGTTCGACAGAATTACATCTAGGAGATTGCTGGAGCTGCATGATGGGTTAAATCTAGTGGTTAAGGTAACTAGTTTGGTCATATCTAAGGCAGCAAAGGAGTCCCTGATATGGGGGGTAGTGGTACTTGGCCAACTGACATTAAGGTCACCTAGGATGAGCTACTCTGCCTTGTGTGGGAGTGTGGTGAGGTAGTCAATGAGGGAGTGGACAGCTGGTTCCTGGTCCCTCGGGGGTATGTAAAAGACTGTGAGAAAGAGGGCCCCTGGCTGGGTCAGGGGTAACCTTGAGGGTGAGGGCTTGGGCACTAAAACTGAGCTTGGGGTCAGGAAGAGCATGGCCTAAACATGTGTCACACATGAAGACTGCACACCTGCCACCATTTTTGCTTATACAGTCTTCCCTGAACAGAGTGCAACCAGGAAGGGAGATAATTGAGTGGGGAGTTTTTCTCGAGAGCCAGGTCTTGACTAGTGCTCTCACATCTGGACGGTGTTGTACAGAACAGCACTGGAGAGTGGTGGATTTTTTTTAGGAGGCTGCAAATATTCATAGATGCAATGCTGAGGCCAGTACTAGAGAGGGGTTTGGGATGGCTAATTGGCAACAGCCCAGGGTTGGGGTGTATGTTCCTGGAGAGCAGAAGGGGTAGAGCAATTAATTTGCTGAGCAGTCTGTGGCGACCAGGACCCTTAGCCAGATAAGGAACCTGACATGGTACAGTATAGAAGAATGGGGTGAGCTTTAGGGCTCATGACCCTAAGGCACACTCCAATGCTTGTTGGTGTGTGGAGGGCGTGGGTGGTGTTACGATGGTAGGGTTGGATGGGGGGTGGTGTGGGGCACACCACCCTAAGGCTTACCAAGCACTTGGTGGTGTGGAGGTGGGCGAGGTGTTGAAATGGTTGGGTTGATAGGGCCCATAACCCTAAGGCACATCCCAACGTGGTGTTGGTGTCTGCAGGTTAGGGATGGTGGTGCGATTGTTGGGATGGTGGAGTGGGGTGTTGGGGTTGGAAACCCTAACACCCAATTTCCCTGCATTTATCTCTTTAGTAAGAACCTTAACTGATGCTTTAATGAAGTTTTTTGCAATCAAGATAAGTATAGCTGTTGCTGTGTCAAACAATAGAGACTTATATGCATTAAAGTAACCTAGTATTTCTTTGTACTTAATTTACTGATATTTCTATTGTCTGATCAATTTGTCATTTATTCATGTGTGCAATCTGATTTATGTTATTTTTGTAGGCAGGCAAACATTTTTCTACTTTTTTAACATTTAATAAAAATTGTCTATCTTGGCTCTTTTTTTGTGAGACAAATCTTTCATGAGGTACTCATGAAAGAAGATTATTGAGTCAGGAATGAAAAATGAAAATGCATGATTACATGACATTGGCATTTTTACTATAGTGCATTACAAGCCAAAAACAGTGATGCAATGATAACAATTACGTAGTTCAGATCACTAAAACATGCTATATTAGTTCATGGCCTGATTTTATTGAAATTAAACATCCAATCTGTTTAAAATATGCAGCTGTATTTATTATGCTGAAGTGGTCCTTTATCTATGTTCTGGCAAGGTGGCTGACTTCCAGTTTCATGATAATTTCAGTAGTGCATTCTGATTGGTCTAGGAATCCCATTTCCTATTTAAAAATTATCTTGGTAACTTGGTAACATGGTAAGTAAATAATGGAAAAAAAGGCATGAGCCCATAGATGGTCTCCCCCTCCTAGTGGGCAATTAGACCTGCTGGAATCCCAGAAATGTATCCAGTTCTTTCTTTAACAATTCAAAGGTCGAGACACCCACAAGTCTTTTGGCAGCTTGTTCCAAGCCCTAGACACCCTTAATGTAAAGTAATTGTCCCTCTCTTTTTTGTACTTGCTCTTGGTACCTCTAATTGCTTCTTATGTGATCTAAGGATGAGGGACCTTTTTTAAATGTTATATTACACAGAGATGCAGTTTCTGGATTATTTTATATTTCATAAAATTGCAATAAATCCCTTCTGGTCCTTCTTTGGGCCAGCATCATTAGATTCAATTCCTCAAGCCTTTGGCTATAGGATTTATTTTTTAACCTTGTGATTATCTTTGTAGCCTGCCTTTTTACACCTTCTAGAAGTTTAGTATTTTGCCTTAAATAGGGTGACCAGAATGGTGATCCATAGTCGATGTGTGGTCGAATATAGGACCTATATAAATGAACTAAAGAGTCCTCATCCCTAGTTATGAATCCCTTCCTAATGATGTTGATGAATTTGATTGAAATTACTTGCCATCTGGGTGTTTTTTCTTATGAGTATGCATAGTAAATGAGTTATCTATTAGACTGCCCAAATCTTTCTCATTTAGTATAAGCAATCTTCTTTTGTGAGTCGAAAAATATTCTTCCATGAATGGGTCAAGAAAGAAGAAATCAGCTCATGAAAGAAGAAAACTGCCACATGGAAAAACTATTTTTATTTTTTAAGGAAATTATGCTAAGTGCTCAAAAAAAAAAACATTAAAAAATATTTTCAGCTGACCACAGAGAAGGAGGGATGCTTAATCTCAGTGCCCTGCTAATCCACTTCCTAAATCTACACAATATTGCTTCTTTTCCTGCCCACCATTTCCCTGTTGCAGCTTACATGCAGTTCCAGTTGAACTGGTACCAGTACTGCTGTCTTCTTTCATCCGGTAGCCTCACAGTAAGCCATTGTTTTCCAGTTCATGTTTCTCCACTGCTGTCTGCCAGTCTTTCCATCATGGTGACAGCTGCTGAAGCACCTTAGGGCCCTAACCTGCAAAGAAATCAAAGGCATGTTTCAACAAATTATGGCCCAAATGGGTAAGCTGGAATTTGCTGCCCAACAGAGCATTGCCAATATAATCAGCATTTCTCACAGGGTAAATGACATGGAGTAAAAAATATTGACTCTGAGGACAAAACTGATTGGCTTCTGGACCACCTCTGCAACCAAAACCACACACTTAGACAACTCTGGGACCAGACTAAGGACCTGGGAAACAGGGCCCACCACAATGATCTAAGGCTTGTTGGCTTTTCAGAGGGGAGTGAGGGCTGCACCATTATTGAATTCCTCCAATAAACCCTGCCACCTCTCTTCAAGTGACATGGTCCCCTGGAGTTCAATTAGGCCTACCAATCACTCATGCCAAAGCTATGCCCCAGAGACAATCTTCATCCAATCTACAGCCATGTATTCTGCGCCACAGATAAAGAATTTATCATGATGCATGTGAGGGAGAGGGGCCATCTCTGGTAGCAGGGACATTCAATCAAGATTTTTTTTATTTACCTGTTTATCACAGCTCCACAGGGCTATGACCACCCCCATTGGAGGAGGTACATCCCCGGCCCGGCCTGACCCCCAGCTCATCTGCCCCCGAGGTTTGCTCACAGATTCCCCCTCTGAGGTTCCCAGCGGTCCCCTGCCACCCAGTACGTCCTATCCGGTGGTGGGGGGGCAGGCTTCACCGGAGCAGTCAGACCATCATTGGTCTGTGGAGCCCTGGACATTTTCCATTTTCTCTTTTCCCTCCCCTCCAATGTAATCACATCAGCTTCCAAGCCTCCTGACCCATACTGCCCTCCAGACATCACTAGTGGGCATTCACCGGGCTGGACAACTAGTCCCTTTCCCAGGAGAAAGGAGAGCAATGCTCCAGATGTTCAATCCTCTCTTCCCCTTCCAACCCCCAGTGGTCCAGGCTCATTCCAAAACCTGGGTCACTGGAGTGGTGCAATGTGTGGCGTCCAGTGCCTCAACCCTCAGTGCCACCAGGCTGGCCCTTCAATCAAGATTTTTGAGGACTATGCCCTAGCTCTTTCTGCCAAGATATGGGCCTTCATTGCTGCTCAACAGGCCTGTGTGGACTCAGGCCTCCGATACTTACTCCATTACCCAGCCATGCTCCATATCAAATTAAATTGTGCCACTCACTCTTTTGGATCCTTGAGGCCACCAAATAATTTATCCCCTTCATTTGTCCCAAAAAGCTAACCTCCCAAAGTTCTATCCTACTCAGTCTTGGGGCAGGGAGAGATCATCTATGCAGGCTATGGGCACTTCCAACTCCACATCCCAGCACCTGCAACAGCACCCCAGACCCCCAGTACATTTCCCAGTCAGCAGTGATGAACAGTGGATGCTCCCAGCCAAATAACAGATGTACAACAAAAGCAAGCAAGCTGGACTCGGCAGAAACAGACAGATCTCCATGGTTCCAGTCTTGAAGTCAGAGCCACAATGCTGAATTCCAGGACTCCAAATCAGCCCTGGTTTCCATGAGGTCTAATGGATTTGCTGCCTTAATGCCCATTGATGAAGTTGCCAAGTCTCACAATCTCTCACCATCTTTCCTGGAGTTCTCACACTCACCTACCAAATTTTGGTCTTGGGCTGAAGCTGTAGCTGTGGATTCACATATGCCCTGAAGCCCTCACATGGAAGAAACAATTGTTCTTGCCAAAGACTCTCAACCACTGCAGCAATCACCAGACTGAACAGCACCTGATCTCACAGGTATTTATAAATTCTGAATGGCAGACACAGGACTGGACTTTTCTCTTCCAGGGGATTTACTTTGAACTCGGAGTTGCCCTATTGGAACATCACAGCAATTAAGATGTTGTGGGGGCTTAAAGGGGTGATGGCCTTTTTTTTTTGTTGGATCCCATTTCTTAACTGCACAACCTGTGCCTGCTTGTCATGGCCCTTTTATGTGTTTCTATGATATTTTCCAGTGGAGTGCTCCCAACAAGTATAGTGTTTTGTTACTATATCTTATGGTCCTAGATTAGTTTTCCATAATCTCCACCATTTTTCCTGTTCAGACACCCATGGCCATGATTTCTGCCACCAGGTCTTTTGTGTTTTTTGTATTCTTGCAGATACCTGAACCCCACTCCCTTAAAACTCAAGCTTAACAGTTATTTCCACCCTTCCAGAGGACAGCTTGAACACCGGAACATCAGTGGGGAGGTGGAGTTGGGCCTGGAATATATGACTCTAGTAATGGTTGGCTATGCTCTTGAGAGCAATTTCATGGTCCTTAGAGTGTGCATCTATGAAATAGTCATGAGATTAAGGTAATGGGACTACTTAGAGATGGAAACTGCTATATTTCTTGGTTTGATACCGTATTGCTGAAGAATCGGTCTACCCTTTGCATGACCCTGGTGGGGGGGGATTGGTTGTCCCCTGAGCATTCACCCTATTTGGTGATATCTGTATGAGTGAGTTCTTCTCCTCCAACCCTTGGGTGCAGCCCCTTGTTACAGGCATACCCTAATGATCCCAGACAGCTATATTCAGACCTGACCAGGGTATCTGGTAAATGCTGCCATTACACTCCTTTGTTTCACAGCTTCTACATAATTTGGGCATAGAAACGGCTATGTGCATGTTATGATGCTGCCTGCTTTCCCCCTTGAGTGGACTGACAGCATATTGGCCCTGTGCATGCTAATGCTTGTCTCGGTGATGTCTTGTTTCACATGGTAGGAGAGGGAGGCGGATATGTTGGAATTTTTCTGGGGTAGTGTATATGTTAAAAATTGTTGGTAGTCTGTTAGACTATTGTACTGCTGTTTTTCTTCTCTGCTTACACTTGAGGACCTTGCTGACATTTTGGGGAGGGAGGGTTCTATGTCAATTCAGTGAGGGGAATTTTAGTGAGGACAATTTCAGCGATGACAGTATGGCGACTACAATTACGGCACCTGGTACATATGGGTGAATACCATTATGGCAACAGTTTTTAACATGCTTCTTTCATGGGGGCTTCACCTCTGCCCCCACTTTTCAAGGGGCTTTACCACCCACACCCCCCTTATTCACATAACCAACTGCAAGGTTGTAGCATGTTGGGGAGGGAGGAAAACCTTTGTCACCATATCTGTGCTCCCCCATCTTTCCAGGTACCATAACTACACTCATTTACATTGCCCACTTTGAAATTGTACTCGCTAAAATTCCCTCACTGAATTGACATGCTACCAGGAGGGAGGTGTTGAGACTGGGGGGGGGGGATTTTGCTCATTAATTTATGGGTACAGCATCAGGTTCTATAGATCATTGCTATGGAAATTAGCCTAATCAGCTGTAATGTTAAGGGACCTAATTCCCCTATTAAAAGAAGAAAAAAGACAAAGTTGAATGTGAAGCACCTTAGTGGCCTTTTTTTCTTAAAAGTTTATTTTTAATTTTATGGTACACAATAAATTATATCACAATATTGGGTATGCAAACCCACACAGTTAATATAAAGGTTAGGTGCAATTGTAAAAAAAAAAATAAATAATAATGTTAATTCAGTAGTGCAGGCGTGCATAACGAGGACTACCTCAAGAGTAGAGTCCAGTGTGTAAATGATAAAGGAATTTGCACTCTAACTACAGTATTTTGAGGCAGAAATGTTTACAGTCAATCCACATGCTTCATAGGAAACACAAATTTTAGGGCATGTTGGTTGGGTGGAGAAGTCAAGAAAAATATAAGGTTGTGTGTGCTCAGTTAAAGATCAAATGCACACCTATTTCATAAAAAGCTTGAATTCACTTGAATTAACATCCCTCTGTCATGAGCAGTGTTTCCTGAAAATATTGTGCTGTTTGGTTTTGTGGTTTTCTTTAAATCAGCATCTGTTAATGTGCGCTTCAGTAACTGAAAACTGAAGAAACAGTAAAGCTGTTTCTGTCCCTATCAGTGAGCAATGACATCATACCTGTCCTGGCTGCTGCTTTTGCAATTAAGTCCCTGATTGCTAAATAAGCTGCTGCAGTCCCTACTTAGAGCAGTCTGAGAGCTAATTGTGTTCACTCAGAGCTTGTTACTAACCCATCTGGTTTGTGTTTAGAGAGAGATGCTTAAAATCTATCTTTCTGCTCTCAAAAAAATGATCATTTGGGGTTCAGTGCTGAATTGGAGTGTTATGAATGAATCAATGAGAAATAACATTTTCTGTATCACAGTTCTCAGTTCTCTGTCATCACAACTCTACATGCTGTTCTGGCCATAAAAGACAATGTTATTTAATGGCCATAAAATAAACTACATTGCTTCTATGAATTAATGGAATGTGTGTTTAATGCAGTCTCAATAAATATGTCCTGTTCATGTGATAAAAATTTTGTTTCCATGTCATATTGACAAATGTGTGTCTGACACACTCTGCTATTTCAGGAACGTGTGCTATATGAACTCCTAACATGCAGTTCTTTGAGGTGTTCAATGTGGAACTATTTCATGTATATGTATGTAACCCCCCTGCAAATGGGGGTTCCCAAAAGACTTCCAGGAGCTTGCTTGAATGCTCCAAGCCTGAATGGTGTTTGGCATTTAAGCCATTTATCAGTGAGTGTTTTTAGAGCCTCTGGTACTGTCTCTTTAAGAGCTGTCTGCTTGCAGACATAATTAGTTTGTATGGGGGGACTGTGTGCTTCTCTGAGTACCACTCGAGCTGCTGCCAATTCACTTCATTTTGCAGTCACTAGAGTGCAAAGGAACCTATCTGAAAGATGTAACTGTTTGCCAGAAATTATTTAGAGTAATAATGAAATTACAGTTTGTCTAACCTGCTTTCTTTGCAGTCAGAACTGTGTCTGCTAGTTCCCCATTCTAGTTTTGAACTGCTGAACTGGACCAATCAGTGTGGGGTAAGCTAGCTCTAAAATGATGCCTTGGACGAATCAGAACTTGGACTCATAATCTGAGCCAGCCACAAGAGGATTGTATGGGCAGTGACTCTGGGAGATGTAGTTTAGACTTCAGTGCCTTTTGGACCAACAGCAGCAGTCTATTGTAGTGACAGCCAATCCAGTCAAGAACTGGGAGGAACTCAAAGGAAGTGCCGGTTTCGTCAGTTGGAGTTCAGTTGAGCTTTGGCAGTGAAGAAGGAAGGAGCCCTGTGCTTTTTCAGTGTGCAGTTTTAGTCAAAAACGTGTGTAAGGCCCAGAGTTCGGTCTGCAGCTTGTTAGGACTGAATCTGTCCTGTGAAAAGAATCAAAGGATCTCTGAAGAGTAGAAACCAGGCTCACCCTGTAGAAGACTGGAAGAATTGCTGAAAATTGCACTCGTCTGTCAGGAACTGAATCTGCTGTGTGTTCTCCTGGGTATTGTGCAGGAATTGCGATCGGGATACAGATGCAGCCTGCTTGGTATAGTGCTTCCTTTATATGGATGTGTGAAGAGGTTTGTGTACCTCAAGTGAGCCCTGCTGACATTGAAGGACCCTATCTTATTTGGAGGTCGTGAGTACTAATTCAGGGTCGCCCTGTTGAATTGCCACATTAAATCCAAATGGAATTACTGTACTGCTGACTGTTTAATTCTCCTTTTCTCTGTGTGAAAGGGCCCTACCAGCTGCCACGGTTTGGACTAGCCACTAGGGCTTTGGGTACCCAGGGACAGTAACTGATAGGGATAGGCCTGTGCACAGAGCCATAAATAGATTATTAGAGTGATAAGCTAATTAACCTGATTTCCCCTGTCCTTGTTATATCCCTAAATAAATCAGAGCTGCTTGTTTCAGCAAAGTTATACTGCCTGAGGTATTTGTCTATGTTAAAGTACTGTACTGTGATTGTTGCACTGTATCTCATTTCACAGGGTCCAGTGCCGGAACCAGACCTGGGGGTAAGTGTATACTGTGAAGGTAATTCTGATATATTATGTGGGCCACTAGTGGGAAAAGGGGTTGCAGTGTCCCAGAGGGCTGTGACCAAGTTAGTTTAACTATTGCAAACCCTGACCTCTGGGTGGAGGCACCGCCATTGGATCCAGGCCCTCAACCTGTTAGTGGCAAATCAGGCAGGGGTAGTAGCCCCTGGGATAGCGCCATCTAGGGGTTACATCTTGGAGGCTCACCGCTGGGATTGTGTGTCCTCTAGTGGCCATATTGTACGAACCACTGTTAAGAAAAAAATGGGTACCCCGACAGAAGTGGCTGTGCACCGGCTGGTGGAGTGGTGTACTGGGGAGGAGATCGACCCCCAAAATGCTATGCTTATCCTGGACATCCCCCTGGGTATCAATACGGACACTGTGCAGGAGTACTTTCCAAGGTGGAAGGTTTACAAAACCCTGTGGTGGTGGGTCGGCATGCTAATCTGCTCACCCACACTTTCCTGGCCCTAGTAGAGTTTAAGGATCCCATAGATAGCTCCAAAGTGCCACAGACCATTACCCCAGAGGAGCCCTCACTGCTTGGAGAGTGATAACTAAGGACAGTAAAGACCCGGGGGAATCAGCCCCACCACTATCTGAAACTTTGAGGAGAAATTTGCTGAATGGTTGCTGGGAGAGGGAAAACTGTGGAGGACTTGAAGAAACTATTCTTTCCACCTGGGGTGTTCCTCCCCAACACCCTCTCCTGCTCCAGTGCCCGTAATGGTGGCTGAACCAATGCAGACTCCTATTTCTGCACCTGCCATTAGTCACGACTCTTACCGAAGGTTGAGGATCTTCTCTGGCACCCTCCCCACCCCCAAAGGGGAGGATGACTGGGAGACCTGGATAGACTATGTTGCCCCCCAAGTGCTAGAATGGCAATGCTCGGAAGGTGAAAAGCGAAAGAGGGTTAGTGAGAGCCTCCGAGGTCCTGCCCTGGCTACCATCCGTGCTAAACGGGCCAGTAACCCTGAAGCGACTGCACAGGCTCATCTTGAGGCCTTTTGGAGAATGTATGGGAGCCCAGATTCTGATGAGGACCTATGGTGGAGAGTAAGAGATGCACAACAGTACCAAGGGAGTTGTTGTCTGTGTATGTATCTCGGCTGGAAAAATTGTTGCAAGAATGCCTCAGAAAAGGTAGTTTGCCAGCGATTGAACTGGACCGAACCAGGCTGGACAGGATCCTTAAGTCTGCCCCTTCTCAGAACTGCTGTTGCTTCAGTTACACCTGGCAGATCGACTGGAATCCCACCCTCCTATGATGAGTTAATGAGAGAAATTCGAGGAGTTGAGAAAAGGCGACCTCGGGAGGACCTGCACCAATAGCTGCGGCTCACGACCAGTGACTGAGGGTGACCCATCAAGTGAAGTTCAGGGGCAGAGGTTGGCAGTCAATGAGTGCTCTGACAAGGAAAAGATATGTCACAATGGGGGTGAACTGTTGAGAGATCCGAGAATTCCAAAACAGTCCCTTTATGAAGGCCACGCCTGCAAGTCACAGGCCCTGACCTATATCCGACTGCATCTGCTATGGGGTGGGGTACCCACCCATGTATCTCCTACTGATAACAGCTCCGAACTCGATTCCTTGACCATGGAAGTGGAGAAACTGACGAGATGTCTCCAAATGCTTATCACGCCGCAGACAGAGATGGCACCAAGGTTTCCAGTTAGTAATACCCCGCCCTGGCTCCCAGTGTGGCGCCTCGGCCAGCTCAAACTCAGAAAGTATGTTTTGCTATAATTGTGGGAAAGATGGGCACATGAAAGGGAATGCCAGTCCCCAAAAGACACTGACAAAGTTGCATATAGGCTACAAGGAGAGCTTGGAGAAGAAATCAGTGGTTAAGAGGTGCACATGATCCCAGTGAGGGCACCAAAATGCTAATTCACGTCCTTTTGTGGCAAGGTCAGTTGCCCAGGCCCCACTACCGCCTCTCCAGACTGGTCCAGAATAGTGGGTCCCTCCATGGAGACCACTGTAAAGGTGAGCGGAGTGTCTACAAGAGCTATATTAGACAGTGGCTCCCAAGTGACAATTATGTTCCAAGATTGGTATCAGAAGCATTTGTCAGACATACCACTTACAACCATTAGAAGGACTGCATGTATGGGGTTAAGTGAGAAAGCCTACCCTATTCCGGTATATCCGATTTGGCTGTCTTTCCCCACCTCCGTGGCTGGAGTGGCCGAACAAGTAGAGACCCTAGCCTTAGTGTGTCCCCCCACTGGACTGTATGATGGTGTCCCTTTGTTGATTGGAACAAATGCTCATATGTTGGAAGGCTGGCACAGTTGTGTTATGAAAAACAGGGTCAAAGACTAGTAGAGCTTTAAGAGTTCCGGCTTTAATTAAGAAGGCCTAGAGGCACAGAGATGCTGAAAAACAGAGCCAGAGGAACCGGTGGAATTGTATGGAAGAAGGATCCTGAGTCTCTGATCCTGGCGCCAAATGCCCAGTGTACCTTACAGGGAGAGGTCCGTATCAGAAAGGATGTTAAGAATAAAATATTAATGTTGGATGCACCAGGCGATGGAAAATTGCCAGAGGGACTGCTGGTCAAGCCTAGTATTTTGCCAGCTAGAGCCCATGCTTATGCCAGAAGGGTAATGGTCAAGTTCATAATGTGTCTGAAAGAGACATTCGAGTAAACAGAGGTTGCATCCTGGCTAATGTGCATTGTGCAGACACAGTGCTACCAGCAGCAAGAGTTCAAGGAAGAATGACAGAGTAACGCCTGACTTGTTTGATTTGGCGACTCCCGCTGCCAGCTGAATGGAAAGTGAAGATCAGTGAGAAGCTTGCCCAGAGAGACCAGGTGTTTTCTTTAAAGGAATGGGATGTAGGATGCGTGCAAGGAGCTGAGCACAATATCCGGCTGCATGACGAAAGACCATTTAGTGAGAGAGGTCTCGGCGCCTGGCACCTGCTGACATAGATGATGTGAGCGGCATCTGCAAGAGATGTTAGCTGCTGGTGTAATACAAGAATCCAGAAGCCCTTATGCTTCCCCATTGTGGTAGTGAGGAAAAGAATGGAACAGTAAGGATGTGTGTGATTATCGCACCTTAAACCGCGGACTATCCTGATCAGTACACAATGCCCGCATTCAGGATGCTTTGGACTGCCTAAGCAGGGAGCAAGTGGTTCTCTGTGCTGGATCTCCAGCATGGGTACTATCAGATCCCGATGTCTAGAGGACGTGAAAAGACAGCCTTTATCTGTCCGGCAGCTTCTATGAATTCATGAGGATGCCTCAAGGGATTTCAGGTGCCCCAGCCACTTTCAACGATTGATGGAGCGTGCAGTGGGGACATGAACTTACTAGAGTGCCTGGTATACCTAGATGATGTTATTGTGTTTGGCAGCTCACTGGAGGAACATGAGAGCAGATTATTTAAGGTATTGGACCGACTGGAGGACTTTGGCCTTAAACTGTCCATTGATAAGTGTCAATTTTTTCAAACATCAGTAAAGTATGTGGGACACATAGTATCCACGAGGAATAGAGACCGACCCAAGTAAAGTTGAGGCCTTGACCACCTGGCCACAGCCCAAAAATCTAAAAGAACTGCAAAGATTCCTGGATTCTGTGGTTATTATCGGCGCTTCATCAAGGACTATTCAAGAGTGATCCGCCTTTACTTAACCTTACTCAAGGGTATCCCCAACCCACAAAAATACCAAAAGTCAGCATCCTCAAGACTGAAAGAGTGTATTTTCATCCAGTGAAGTATTTGGGGCCCGCTGGACTCCTGATTGTGAGACTGCTTTTCATGAGATCATATATCAACTTACCCATGCTCCAGTGCTGGCCTATGCCGATCCAAGAAAACCTTCAGTCCTGCACACTGATGCTAGCTTGCAAGGGTTGGGGGCTGTGTTGTACCAAGAGCACGAGAATGGCCTGAGACCAGTGGCCTTTGCCAGTAGAAGCCTGACCCCATCCGAAAAGAACTATCCTGTACATAAGTTAGAGTTCCTAGCTTTGAAGTGGGCTATTGTTGACCAATTCCATGAGTACTTGTATGGGGCTAAAATACTAGTAAAACTGACAATAATCCTTTGACCTATGTGCAGACCTCAGCTAAGTTGGATGCCACTGGCCATAGGTGGCTTTCTGCATTATCTACATATGACTATGCTCTCGAATACCGAGCAGGTCTGAACCACATAGATGCTGATGCTCTCTCCGGAGGCCTGTTCCCCAGAATGATTGGGTCCGACTGGCAGAACCTGACATTCGGGCACTCTGCCGGAAGTTTGACAGGGAGGAACAAATGTCCACAGACGCAGTGGACTGCATGGTGGATTGCTTGGGAGCCTCTGAGAATTGTAACCTGCTGCTTATTGCCACTTTTCTGCAATAGACATTGGTGCACTGCCTCAGCTGGACAATGACAGTATTAAGCGGGCTCAATCCGCGATCCCATGATCAAAGCAGCTTTAGAAGCCCTCTATGCAGGAAAAGATGTGTCCAAATTCACTCCACTGATTTGAGAACTGCACTGTTATACAAAGAAGGTCCTAAGTTGAAACTGATCAATAAACTGTTATACAGAGAAACAGTAGACAGAGGGGACAAGTAGACAAACAACAACTAGTGCTGCCCACTGCCTTTCGAGACTCAGTATGAGGTCCTTGCACAACCACATGGGCACCTTGGTATAGACAGAACACTTGACTTGGTGAGATCCAGATTCTATTGGCCTAAGATGGGGGCTGATGTGGAGCAACACATTCGAACTTGTAGTAGCTGCTTACAGAGGAAAGCTTTGCCCCAGAGGGCTCCCCCTTGTTAACATAACCACCAGTGCACCCATGGAGCTGGTCTGTATTGATTTTCTAAGTTTGGAGTCAGATCAAAGAAATATCAGTAATGTGCTGGTGGTCACTGACCATTTCCGAGATATGCCCAAGCTTTCCCACCAAAGACCAGAAAGCATCCACTGTAGCCAAAGTACTTGTAGAAAACTTTTTGTTCACTATGGGGCTCCACAAAGAATCCATTCTGATCAAGGAGAGACTTTGAGAGTCGTCTGATCAAAGAGATGCTTTCTCTGTGGGAGTCGAAAGTCCAGAACCACTCCTTACCACCCCAGGGGGACCCACAGCCTGAGCGTTTCAACCGCACTTTGCTAGATATGCTAGGCACCCTGCACCCAAAGGACAAGCCTAGATGGAGCCAACAAATTAGCACCCTGGTACATGCTTATAACTGCACCAAAGTGATGCCACTGGTTCTCCCCTACCGCCTGATGTTTGGAGAGAAGCTCGACTACCAGTAGATGTGTGTTTTGGGGTCTCTCCTGATGGGGTTCAAGCTGACAACTATTTACAGTATGTGAAAAGTTAAAGGCCCAGCTAACTCATGCGCACAACTGGCTCAAACCATGTGCTGCAAAGAAATCTGGCCAACAAAGAAAGGTATGATAAAAGGTGAAAGCACAGGAACTCCAGGAGGAGATCGGGTATTGCTAAGAAATCTGGGACTGCATGGCAAGCACAAGATTGCTGACAGATGGCACCATCTCCCTCACATTGTAGTGGGCAAACTAGATGATCTGCCAGTGTACAAAGTAAGGCCTGAGAATAATTCAAAAGATGTAAAAACAATGCATAGAAATCATTTACTGCCCATTGGACAAATCTTAATTGAGTCTGAGCCCCTAGAAGATGCCCCCTCTGGACCAGTGACTAGAGCTGCTGCTAAGAAAAGATCAAGAAAGTCTGCACCTACAGAAGCAAAGTTAAAGTGTTCCCCTCCACAAGTCCCAGTTGAGCATGACTGTCAGTCCATATCGGAAGAAAGTGAGAGTGACTTTGAATACTATCCTTCTTACGAACTGAGTCAATTGTTTCGGGGCAATCCCCTAGTCAATACTGGAGACAAAGCTGGGCCTTCTGGACTGTCTAAGCCCCCAGCTTCATCCCTGGAGCCAATGCTCCCAGAAAGTGAAGTGCAAGCATCAGATCAGATGAAATGGAATCATTGTGCATGGTTGAACTGTTTGAGCTTTCAGGGAGGAAAATGATAAATTAGGGCAGACTGGTGATACCCCGAACAAGAAGAGTATTTTGAGTGCCCTGACAGTCCACTGCCAGTGTCCAAAGCTCTCCATGCGAGCCAAATGTTGTGGACTCAGAAACTGTAACTCCTGGAGCTGAAAGTGCCCCAGGTTCTAGCCTCTACCCCATGGAGACTCCCCTGACAAGTGAGGACAATGCTGAAAATGAGGCTCAGAGTGCAGAGACTATAACAGTTCCCCCTAGAAAGACTGGTCGAGCTGTAAAGCCTGTGGTGCACCTCAGTTATGATTCACTTGGGAGGCCTGTGGACTTGCCTCTCAATGTTGTCCATAAAGGTGTATGTGTCCCGAGCTCATTGCCCAAACTGAGCATCAGTGCTAACTCAAGTTACTTGTGTTGCCCTCTAAGTATGGTGCCCTTGCCCCATCCAGCCCCAAGGTAACTGATAGGGAAGGGCCCCTCTCTTCAGGTTTCATGTACAAGAGGTAATAGCTTGAGTTATGGTACAATGTGTATGTAATACTGTGTAAAAGTGACGTGACTGCAATGTTTCAGAAATGTGTTCTTGGTAAAATGATATATTGACTGATGATTACATGTACGAGCCTAATGCAAATGTATATGGTTGCAGTTGAAACTTATGGGGTACTTGCTTGGCCTGGACGTCAAGCTTTCCCAAACCAGGAAGGTGTAACCCCCTGCAAATGGGGGTTCCCAAAAGACTTCCAGGAGCTTGCTTGAATGCTCCAAGCCTGAATGGTGTTTAGCATTTAAGCCATTTATCAGTGAGTGTTTTTAGAGCCTCTGGTACTGTCTCTTTAAGAGCTGTCTGCTTGCAGACATAATTATTTGTATGGGGACTGTGTGCTTCTCTGAGTACCACCTCGAGCTGCTGCCAATTCACTTCATTTGCAGTCACTAGGAGTGCAAAGGGAACCTATCTGAAAGATGTAACTGTTTGCCAGAAATTATTTAGAGTAATAATGAAATTACAGTTTGTCTAACCTGCTTTCTTTGCAGTCAGAACTGTGTCTGCTAGTTCCCCATTCTAGTTTTGAACTGCTGAACTGGACCAATCAGTGTGGGGTAAGCTAGCTCTAAAATGATGCCTTGGACGAATCAGAACTTGGACTCATAATCTGAGCCAGCCACAAGAGGATTGTATGGGCAGTGACTCTGGGAGATGTAGTTTAGACTTCAGTGCCTTTTGGACCAACAGCAGCAGTCTATTGTGAGTGACAGCCAATCCAGTCAAGAACTGGGAGGAACTCAAAGGAAGTGCCCGGTTTTGTCAGTTGGAGTGTCAGTTGAGCTTTGGCAGTGAAGAAGGAAGGAGCCCTGTGCTTTTTTCAGTGTGCAGTTTTAGTCAAAAAACGTGTGTAAGGCCCAGAGTTCCGGTCTGCAGCTTGTTAGGACTGAATCCGTCCTGTGAAAAGAATCAAAGGATCTCTGAAGAGTAGAAACCAGGCTCACCCTGTAGAAGACTGGAAGAATTGCTGAAAATTGCACTCGGTCTGTCAGGAACTGAATCTGCTGTGTGTTCTCCTGGGTATTGTGCAGGAATTGCGATCGGGATACAGATGCAGCCTGCTTGGTATAGTGCTTCCTTTTATATGGATGTGTGAAGAGGTTTGTGTACCTCAAGTGAGCCCTGCTGACATTGAAGGACCCTATCTTATTTGGAGGTCGTGAGTACTAATTCAGGGTCGCTCCCTGTTGAATTGCCACATTAAATCCAAATGGAATTACTGTACTGCTGACTGTTTAATTCTCCTTTTCTCTGTGTGAAAGGGCCCCTACCAGCTGCCACGGTTTGGACTAGCCACTAGGGCGGTACCCAGGGACAGTAACTGATAGGGATAGGCCTGCACAGAGCCATAGGTAGATTATTAGAGTGATAAGCTAATTAACCTGATTTCCCCCTGTCCTTGTTATATCCCCCTAAATAAATCAGAGCTGCTTGTTTCAGCAAAGTTATACTGCCTGAGGTATTTGTCTATGTTAAAGTACTGTACTGTGATTGTTGCACTGTATCTCATTTCACAGGAGGTCCCAGTGCTGGAACCAGACCTGGGGGTAAGTGTATACTGTGAAGGTAATTCTGATATATTGTGTGGGCCACTAGTGGGAAGAAAGGGGGTTGCAGTGTCCCAGAGGGCTGTGACCAAGTTAGTTTAACTATTGCAAACCCTGACCTCTGGGTGGAGGCACCCGCCATTGGATCCAGGCCCCTCAACCTGTTAGTGGCAAATCAGGCAGGGGTAGTAGCCCCTGGGATAGCGCCATCTAGGGGTTACATGTAGAACTAGAGATGCTATATGGCATCCTGATGCTTAGATCTTTTGCCTCTCAGTTGAGGCTGCTGCACCCTGCTTCCCTCTGCCCCCCCCAGTCAGGGCCAATGTATTCTGTTGCCAACTTTTCCCACCCCCACAAACAGAGCTGATATCCTCTGCTAAGCCCTAGAGTCCCAGGGCCTCTGCCTCCACAGTTTGGGCTGCTGCACCATGTTACCCCAGGCCACCAAAGGTGGGGCTTTTGCTGCACCCTACTATTGTACCCACTTCCATTGCCCCAAATGGGCAGGGCTGCTGCACCACGTGCACCTCGCACACAGTCAGGGCTGCTGTACCCTGATGCTCCACTATGTCCTGCACCATAGTCAAGACTTCTGCATCATGCTGTCCTCTGTCCCCTGACACCACTGTGCCTTGATGCACCATAGAGCCTCTTGACTCCACAGTTGAGTTGTTGCACCATGCTGCTCCCTGCCACTAGAGTCGGATCCTTTGGTACACTGCCAAAACTACTTGAAAGAAAAAAATAAAAAATACTTCCATCTTGTGTTATAGGGTGGGTGACAGAGGGTAGCAGAGTGCAGCATCTTCAATTGTTTGTGGAGGAAGCAGCAGGGTGCAGCAGCCCTGACTGTGTGGAGTGGGCTGTAGCAGCCTGAAATGAGGGTAGGAGACAGGGGGCTTTTGGGCCTGGGGAGGGGAGGAAGCGGAGGGCTGCTGCCTAAACTGTCATTCAGGAGATGGGGCATCAGGATGTCATATAATATTTCTTGTTCTACACATACATGGTATATTTTCACACAGAAACCCTCGAAGAACTGAATGTTATTAGGTCATACAGTACATGTTCCTGAAATAGCAGAGTGTGGCAAATGCACATTTGTCAATCTGAAACTAAAACAAAATTATCACATGAACATATTTATTGAGGCTACAGTAAATACACACTGCTTCTATGAATTAATGGAATGTAATCTATTTTATATCCATTCTACAGCCAGAACAGAATGCAGAGTTTTGATGACAGAGAACTGAGAGCTGTGATACAGAAACTGATATTTCTTACAGATTCATTCATACCACTTCGATTCAGCACTGGACCCCAAATAATCAACTTTTTATTAGAACAGAAAGATAGATTTTAAGCATATCTCTTTCAACACAAACCAGATGGGTTAGTAATGAACTCTGAATGAGAACAATTAGCTCTACAGACTGTTGTAACTAGGGACTGCAACAGCTTACTTAGTCAATCAGGGACTTAATTGCAGAAGCAGCAGGCAGGACAGGTATGATGTCATTGCTCATGCAAAGGGACAGAAACATCTTTACTCTTTCTTCACTGTTTTCAGTTATTGCAGAGCACATTAACAGATGCTGATTTAAAGAAAATTGCAAAACCAAACTGCATGATATTTTCAGAAAACACTAATCATGACACAGGGATATGTATTCAATGGGATTCAAGCTTTTTTTATGGATCATATGCATTTGATCTTAAAGTTGTTTTGTACCCCTGTTTAAGTGACACTTCCAGTTCTGCCACATGGGGAGACAGGGAAATGCCATTGTCAGTCGTTCAAGTCCACAAACTGAGTAGTGTACCTATACACTATATTTTAGAGTTCGTTTTTCCACCCACCATAAAAGGAAACATTTAAACAATCATATAAAGAGCAGCAAACAGAAAAACAGAGCTTGAATGAAAAGGTTGATTCATCATCTCATCAACTGAGCTAAAGTTTTCAGTAGAACATTTTTCCCACAGTTAAACTATTGGTCAAACTTGTTTTACAGCATAATAGCCAGATATAGATTTAGTTCCTTCACCCCACTTCATGTTTTATGTCTGGGGCTGTTATTTGTGCAATTAGTTTATTTGCAAAACCGAAATGGATTCTGGGCCTGAGAACACGTTTTGGCATTATGATGACTCTTAAGTCTTGCTGGAAATAGAAACTGCGCGTTCATGGTTTTAGCCAACAATGATTTTTTGATAACCTGCAGATCATTTTTCCTTTCCTGAGTTTGGTTCAATAAATCAGGGAAAAAAAGATCCAGTGTTCTCCCCATAAACTGTCCCCCTTCATTCTGGCCTCTTGAAGTAACTGAATACAAGCTTCAGCTGAGGATAAGATTGTGTTGACTGTCAGTGGCCAGTGTGCTTCAGCTCCTCAAGGTGATCTGTCTCGCTGGGATACTGCAAAGTCATGCAACACTTTCATCCCTGAATCTGTAGGCAGTAGTTGCAGGTCAGTAAAAATAAGTTTTGAGATCATTGTCAGGATGTCTGTTTTCCCCACATATCTAGAAGAGAAGCCCATAATATGAATACTAGCTTGTCATTGTGCATTCTCCAGTGACTCAATTTTTGAGCTCAGGAATTGACACTCATTTTTGCAGGTAGCATTATGGTCTCTTTGCCTCTCATTTCCCTCCCTTAATGATTGAGCAGCACTGGCATTCTCTTTTATTTTAGAGTCCAACTCGGTTAACTTATTTTCAACTGTCTACAGTCTTTTGTTAGTGTCTTCCCCAGTAGCCTGAATTTTCGTGAGCATCACTATAATTTGTGATAACTGAAGATCTGCTTGGGAGGTGCTACTAGGTTGAGTGGGCCTGGACCTTTCCTGGATGAGGACTAAGAATAAAAAGTTTCCATACTTCTGTTTTTGGTCCCATTTTGGATCAGTCTTGTCACTTCACTGCTGTCCCCTCTAGGCTATGTTGAGTAGGTGAAGTTTCAATCATTCTAGTAGCAGGTATTATATTTTAATAACTCTTCAGATCTTAGATTATTAAATTATGTCTGCCATGTTTTCTGCTTCACAGCACCCCCAACCCCCAACCCCACCTTGGCCTTCTTTCAGGAGAGCAAAGTCTTGTGTCCTGAATCAGCCAAGCTGAAGAAAGATTGGGTGGGGAAGAGGTTCACAGTGTTCCCCAGCCTTAAAATGTGGATTTCCATACTGATTCACAAATCCATGTGGTGAAGGGAAAAGGTATGTTGTTCTGATAAGGACTGCTGATGGATTATGCTAACAGTATCCAACCCATCTGGTCATCTGATCCTGTGTAATATATACTATATAGGCCAAACATGGACCACGCTGCCTTCTTTCATACTGTCAGTCAGCACCTTCTAGAGTTTAACACCCATGCAGCTCCCATTGTTTTAGGTGGGATTTGAATGTTACAATGAATACATCATTACACAGGTTGAGGAGATCAGGTGAACCACACACTGGGGCCCAAAACAACTTTAGAAACACTGATGGGGGATGGTGGGTTATTTGATGCCTGGACAACCCAGTACCCTAAGGTCTTGGGTTGCACACGTATATCTCCAGCCACAGGAGCCACCAGCCAGGTGGATGTTTGGCTGGTGAGTCCCTAAATTCTCGCTGAACTTACGGAGCCACTGTTCACCCTGTGGTCATTTCTGATCATGCCCCATTGGAGGACAGAAGTCTAAATGAACACTTATTACACTGTACCTTAACCTTATTCAGTCAAAGCTAACATGATTTTAGAGGAGAAGGTTGTTCTCTTTCTTTATGCAGATCATGTTGCAGGTGTTGCAAAAATTGCAGAAAATATATTGGAGTTTTTTTTTTTTAATTTCTTTGAGTTCTAAGTATATATTTAGTAATCTTTTCTGTCTTTCATAAAGCGAAGGATATGGAAATAGATGCAATGTCATCTTGTTGCATGTATCAAACTGAGACAGAAAGACACTATCCAACCATCTTGACATAAAGCTGAAAATTATATTCATCATGGTAATATTGCTTTATAATAAGGTTTGATAACTAGATCACTATATCACTAGGGAGGAATTATAATTTCGCTTGGGTAATGGGTGATTGACTGAGGCAATAAGTAAAAAATAAATAAATAAATAAAAAATTCTATTCACACTGCCTTTGGGGATCAGGATAGGGAGGGAGGGGGGTTCATTACCACTAGACCACCAAGAATATTTTACTAAATACAGGGGACAGAGATGGGAGAGGTGGCTACTGGTACAAATATGAGTGTAGTCTGGACTAGGGCATGTGATCAGGGAGGGACCACTAGCCACCATGTTTTTAAATAAACCTTGGTCAGGCCGCTACAGATGGGTGATAGGGTGGGGGTGGGTGGGGGGGTCAGGGACCACTAGCCACTAGTTGTTTTTTTCAAATATAGGTTGGAATGTGATTTTTTTTTTTTTTTTTAGTATTTCATCGGTCACTCAGTCAGCGATGCATTGCAAGCAGAATTTCAGCACCCTCTGGCTCCTGAAGTTTAACCAACTTCTTACCCAGTTTTTAACTTTTTGACCCACTCCCAGACAGGCCTGCTTATTCACCAGTCTTCTTTATGGAACAGTGCAGAAGGCCTTACTGAAATGCAGGTAGGAAACATCTACCACTCCTCCCTGATCCACTACCCTGGCCACCTAGTCAAAGAACTCAATCAGGATTGTCTGGAAAGACATCCTCCCTATGAAACCATGTTGCCTTGGATCCTGTAATCCACTGGTTACAGCATATTCTACTATCCTTTCCTTCAGTAGTGTTTCCATTACTTTGCTCACTACAGAAGTCAGGCTGACAGGTCTGTAATTTCCTGCCTTCTCCATGTTCCCTCTTTTGTTACGTGGGACCACATCTGCCCTCCTACAGTTCCTCAAACTCCCTATTTCTAGTGATAAGTTTAACAGGGTTATCTGAGGTGCAGCCAACATCTCTTTGAGCTCCCTCAGTATCCTGGGTTGTGCCCCATCAGGTCTCATTGCTATGTCTACTTTTAATTGTGCAACTACCTTGTGGACTTTCTCCTCTGTAAAATGACTGGTGTCCACCTCCCTATCAATTATGCCCTTGTCCCTTATCTTTGTCCCGTCACCTACACTTTCTTCTGTAAATGCTGAACAAAAGTATTTGTTCATTATGCCTGCCTCCTTTCGGTCCTTCTCCTCTCAATCCCCTTCTTCCAATTTTATCCTCTCTATTCCCTCTTTGTTCTTCCTCTTCCAACTGATATATCTAAAGAAAATGTTATCAACTTCTTTTACTGATTGGGCAATATTCTCCTCTAGGGATGCACAGATATCTAAATTTGTGCGAATATCAGATCTAGATACCCCATGACTACTATCTGATTGGATCCGGTTTGCATCAGGTCGGGTAGTAGTATGCTGGGTACGAGGACCAATATGGCAACACATTTTCCATTATTAAGTGGCATCAGGTCAGATAGTAGTGTGCTGGGTACAAGGACCCATATGGCAACACATTTTTCATTATTAAGTGTCATGTAAAACTTACATGCAGTTTTGTTTCTAGTGCAGCAGAATCTTACACTTGTAGCAGCATAGTACAGCACTTTACTGTTAAAGATGCTCAGCCCTTATCTTCCTTGCAGGGTGTGTTGCTTGCTTCACTGGTTTCTCCTTCTCCTGTCTTTTTAAAAAGAAAACTTTCAACCCTTCTCACTTCCTCTTTTTAGGCTGTCCAGCCTGTAGTTTAAAGTTTGCAGTCAAGGCTTAGCAGTGTATCTGTTCACTGGTTTGTCTCCATTTCAGTATTTCCACCAACCATGATGTTTCCCCAGGATCTAAGTCTATTTTTACAGATCATTTTTGAAGTTGGGGCTCTGTAGTTCAAAGCTTGAGCATCCTGCAGCAATTTGAAATGCCACCACCAGTATCGATAACTGGATTTATGAAGTGGCAGAACGTCACTAAGACACCACTCATGTTTAACTGTGCTTGTCTAAATGGCTTAGACTCGTGAAGCTAAGTGGCAGGGGTGGGGCAATTTGCTTGACAGCTGACTCTTACTGTCTTGGTAAAAGCTAGGCAACACTTGTGAAACATTCTAACCTAAACCCTTTAGGGTTATAACCCATTGCTGTCAGTAACAACTTCTACTGACTCAGTATCATCAAGCTCTAGCCAGCGCGATATGGCTGAGGTTAGCTTGCAAAGCTCCAAAGAATGAGTGTCGCCGACTGGTGGCAATGCAACTGTGCAAGTGCTGCAATAGTGATAATAGAGCAGTTTTACAACCAGGCAGCTTTTAGCAGGTGCCATCAGTAGACCCTGGCCATTAACAAAATGCTAGTCAGGTATGTGTGTTAGAAATTGGGTAATGTAAAAGTGTGCAATGTGCCCTAAATGGAGTATTCACTATCATTATGGGGTTTAGGGCTATACAGTACATCCATGCTCTCACCAGGAGGTGAGAGATTGATGTCATCAACAGTGCCAATGCATGTGAAATATGCAATGGCACTGAGCACTGATGGTGCAGTATTTTTGGGGCACTGAAAGGGTAGTGCCAATGTATGTGAAATACACAATGGCACTGAGCACTTGTGGTGCAGTGTTTTTGGGGCACTGAAAGGGTAGTGCCAATGTTTGTGAAATATGCAATGGCAATGAGCAAAGATGGCATGTTGCTTTGGGGTATGGTGAGGAATACTCTAAAAATATATTGAGGGCCACTATTAGCACCTCCCTTACCCATCTAAGGCTAGATCAGGTGCTAAGGTTCACATATTTATAAAGTGACCCTGCATGGTGCAGATTCCCTTTAAAAGTAAGCCCCCATGGGGGTTACTTACAAATGAAACACATTTCAAATTACAAACTTACCTCTGGATAGATTTGATCACTGCCTAGAGGACTGAAAAGTATGAAAGGCCAGAAGTCTGCCAGTACACTAAAGAAGCAGTTCCCCTAGTAAAACCAGTAGGAGCAGTGATCACACTAACATTCACCAAGATGAAAAATAATGCATTCATTTAGATTTAGGCATGCTCCCTCCAAGGCCATGTGTCACAATGGATGTGCATTCCAAGCTGACAGCATATGTTTTGTCGCATCGTAAACCACATGAGTGCTGTTTCCTTGTGCCCAGTTTTACACCCTTGATGTGTCCCAGCATCAACAGATTGTTTTCATTTGACAGCTCCTTTCCTTTGGGAGCAGAATAGGCACCCGACTGGTGCATGTGTAGTTGAAGGGAGGGTCAAGCAGGAGGAGGTGTGGAGTCGGAAGTGGTCGATCTCCCTCTATCTCCCTAATTTCCAGTTTCAGCCTGCCTTCCTCATTGGTATTCCTCCTCTTCACTCACTTGGAAACTTCCAGGTTGCAGTTTGGACATGCAGGGAGTCGTTATCCTCAGAAGGATAACGGATGGTCTAACTAAGCTCAGCAAGGGAGGAAATGGTGGTGCTGATCAGCACTGATATACAACAGGTGGGTGATATTCTGGGCCAGTCAATGAATTATGTCTGACATAAGGCAGAAGGAGTGCATGTTATGTTTGGGGCCCAACATCAGCACTGCACCAGGCAACAGTCAGGTCTAGTGGTATGCAGCATCAGGTTTGGGAGGCATGGAGCTCAAACAGGCAGTAGGCCTGCAACTAGGATACATTTACAAAATAAAAAAAAAACTGCAGTTAAATGAGTAAACACTGAAGAGTTTCTAGCTGGTTACTTACAAAATTGTCCAGATATCACTGGAGTTAAACAGGTAATTAATGAGCAGTAGTAGTTAGGCTTGTGTTTCAGTTCATGTTGATAACTAGTCATAAAACTAATGTAATGTAGTGAAAAGTGTTGATTGATTTGTATACTTCTGTGAGTTGGGGAGTTCTATTACTGTGTTGTGTAAACAATGTGTATGATAACCTCGAGTTGAAATGACAGGCAGCGACACTTATTTAGAAATGTAATACATTTTCAACCCTAAAAATGTTATTTTGACCTATAGTTTTTAACACTGGTGGGTCCAGTTGGACCCATGTTTTTAGAACCCTACTGCTGTCATTGAGTAGGAGTCTGGATTATGATTAGCCAGACTGATTTATTTATTTGGTTTCTTTTTCAGGAAAGGAGAGCTAGGCAAAATTGCCTATTTTCAGCAACATCCCAGTGGGTGGGGGATATAGAGATGTGCACTGACATTGAATCAGCTTCAGCTGGTGGTGGTATTTGTTTAGTGAACAGGGGGAATTTGGTCAGGACACAGAGAAATTGCTATATTCTTTTCAAGAAGTGCCATGTGATCTTTTTAATGTCCACCTGAAGGACCACCAGAAAAGGCAAATGGAACCTTGGTTTCCTGTCTCATCCAAAAGACAAGACCTCAGGAGTGCAGCATCCCCCTCGGGCTGCACTACATTGTTAGAATTGGAATTTAATCCCAAGTTCTTGGTGTGGGGCTAGAACCCACATCTTTCTAACTGTCTAGCTTTGAAGGCAAGTTTGCAATCTGCTGAGCCACTGACACTACATTATAGCATTCTGCATCTAGAGTGGGGCCTTCTGGTTTTTGGTGTGCCTGTCGTACACTCAGAGGACAATGTCAGCAGGTGGATGGTCTTTGGTTGACTCAGAATGCCCATTCTGGTGGATCCTCTAAGAGATAGGTGGCTGTCCACTGTTCCGGCTCTTACCTTAACCCCTCCCCAGCATGCAGTAAAACCCAGAAGTGCTGGAACCTGCAGATTTGTGCATTGCATTCTGGCAGTTCCGGATTTTACTCATTCTGGATTCAGGTGGTTATAGCCACCAGCATTTTGGAATTCACCCTTTACCTTCTTGAGTCCTCAATTTTCAGTGATGTCCCTAATTTTGCAGACCATACCACCTGGCTCTACACCCATGACATTTCTGTTTGTGTGCACCACTGAAGAATAGTTTTAATACAATGAACAACTACCAAACAACTACTGGCCCATTTTGATTCCCCCCCCCCCACTCTCTAAAGCCCTTGAAAAGATCATGGCCAATCAGCTAACTGACTACCTCCTCGCACACAACCTCTTATGTAGGGAGCAGAATGGTTTCAGAGCTGGTCATAGCACTATGATCGTCCTCACAGAATTCGTTAACTCCCTGCACTCCACACTTGACAAGGGACACCTCACAGGGGCCGTGTTTATAGACCTCTCAAAGGCCTTCGACACTGTTTCTCACCCCATCCTTCTTAACACATTACAACAAATTGGGGTCTCTTATTGTCCACTCTCATGGTCCTCCAGCTATCTTGCATCTAGATCCAATTGTGTTAAAATTAATAATACCATATCTACTATGCTGCCTGTGCACTCAGGAGTTCCCTAGGGATCTATCCTGGGTCCCCTGCTATTCAGCATCTACCTCAATGCCCTGCTTAAATCCTGCCCCAACAACCTTCTACTCTAAGTGGATGATGCTGTTCTTTACACTGCACATCCCGATCCTCTGTCTCTCCAGTGTACCTTACAAAACTCCTAAGACGATGCTCTATGCCCACTGCCAAAACAGATCAAAGGATTTCCCCCTGGAAATGCTCTCAACCTCTCTCATCCTACTGGAACAGGTCCAAAAGTGTAAGTATCTAGGTATTACATTTGACTCTTCCCTATTGTTCCATGAACATATAAAAATCCTCACCTCCACTACTAACACCTGCATGTCTCCTTTAGAAACATAAAGACTGCCTGCCACCTGAAGCACTTCACCTAGCCATTACCTCCTCAGTCTTATTGCTGGTGGACTATAGCCTCACAATCTATGCTGCCGCCGACCCTATGGATCTTCATCAAATACAAGTAGTCATCAATAAGGCCTGCTGGCTCCTCTCTGGTGCCGACAGAAATACACATAACTGCATCCTATACATGCTCACCAATATCCTCTCCTTTGAGGAAAGACTATTATACCTGACCTGTCTCTTCACCAAAAAAATCCACCTTGGTTTAACCCCAATAGGTGTCATGGCTTCTCTTCAGGCAGCCACCATCTCAGTGTCCACTTGGGCCACCCCAAAAACTATCTGGTAGGTGCCTAAGGTCTGAACTACCCTGGTCCAGTGATTCTTCTCCCTTAGAGCTCCAGCCTGGTACAATGCCCTCCCACCAGCTGTCACATCAATCACCAATCAAGGTCCTTTTAAAGCTGCCCTAAGGGTCCATATCCTCTTCTCATGTCAATGCCAGTATAACTGGTAACCTGTGGATCCTGCACCATGCCGCTAGGCCACGCACCCACCCTTGCCCTGGCAGTGGAGAGCCCTCACTATTTCTAGCCTACAGGCTACTCACCTCCCTTGGTTACCATATAGTTGCAATGGACTATGAATGCATTGTATTATATATAAGACATGGCCTCCCTGAGATGGCTTACTACCAGCTCATATCATGCATTGCTTTAGTTACCAGTTGTATAGATCTTAACCACTTATTAGGTATATATGTCAATAGCTGTGCCCTGTTTTAGCTACCAAATGTACAGGCATTAACCAGTGCTCATTGTACTTATACTCTGTATGATTGCTCACCCATATTTATTTTATGTATATACTGTATGAATGTCTGTTTTATTCTGACATGGAGCCTTTGGAAACAAGCCTATGACTCAAAGGGTTGTAATTCTGATTTCCTAAATAAATAAATAAATAAAGTCAGACATTTAAATTACAATCTAGCTGTCTTTCATGTCTTTACATGAAGTCTGTTATTGTACTTAGAATAAACCACTCCCTGCAGATTTATAGCGATTCATGTAAGTCCCCCCGTTTTATAAGCAAATAAATCCCTCCTGTACCTATGAAAACTGAAGACGCACGCATGATCTACAATCTCTCCGACCATCATGTAAGAAGGGGGGATGTGGGCTGAGGGACAAGGGTGGGAAAGAAGTGAGAGCCTAGAGCTGTTAAAAGGACTTTCCCACCTGTTCATCTACCAACGTACAGGGGAGAGTGGAGTGCACAGCTTGAGGGACAGTGTCAGTCCTGCAGGCAGCAGTGCTTTGTAGTCCTGACATGTAGTATATTGGTGGCCCGTGAGATCACAATAAACCTCAGGAAACCTTCCCATGAGCACAATGATCTGGGCAAAATGAAATAAGGCACAAACTTTTAAATGCATGAGGCATAGCTCGCCACAGCAGATTATTCTGTTGATAGTTGGAGCAGTCTGTGACAGCAATCAGGAATTGGGAAAAGCATGATTCTTAATACCATGTCCAGTTTTCAAGCTCAAGGAAATCCAGGAGGTAAGGGACACTACATTACAACATTCTGCTTCTAGTGTAGTACACTCAGGGGACAATTTCAGCTGATGGGTGGTCTTTTGGCTGGGTCAAATAAGGCTCCGGGGTGAGGTAGTACATTTTTACTGTGGTCTGTATGTGCATGTATCTTTTGGACAGTGGATGTTATTTATTTTAGTTAGTCATTGAGCTATTGGGCAGCAGTTCTTGAATGTTTTAGCAACATCACTTTGCATGTTGGTCACCTCCTCAAGTGCTAGGAGATTATTGCTCCTTTTGAGATGTTCCTATTGGGGAAGAGATTACTTGTACAATTATTTTTGCTGCGGTCAATGGCATTCTGCCATTGACAAGATAGTGGTGCCAGTAGAACTGCACATGTGCGCAAGGTACACATGCACAGTTCTTGTCCTAGAATGCGGAAGTAGCAGCCAAAATAATGCAGCTGTTACTCTATATGGCTGATTGTGGTGGAGTGTTACACGTGCCATTGGACTTTTGGAAGGATACTTCCAAAAGTCCAATGGAAGGTGCCACGATTGGTCGTTTTATGGCTGTGATCACAAAACAATTGTTGGCTCCACCCACAGCAGTAAAAATCAGCCACTGCCTGATCCCTTTTATACAGCAGTATCCGATCAGGCCAGATAAGTTCATAAAGTATGAAATTCAACCAGTTCAATTTATTGGGTCAGGTATCTGTGCTTCCCTATTCTCCTCTGTTTGTGCCTTTGAGCATCTACCTGCCTTCCCTTTCTCCATTTGTTTCTCCTGGTAGTTTTATCTATTCTCCTTCTTCTGCTTCTTTTTGTACTTTCTAAACACTAGTTTATTTTGCTCTTTCTTTTTCTGCTACATCTTTAGAGAACCATAGTGGTCTCTTTTTGCTCTTGCCCTTGTTAATCTGCCTGACAAAGAGATTTGTTTCTTTTTCAATCCCCCCTTTATTTTTGCCCATAGTTCCTTGCTTCCCCCCATATCCTGTATCCCACCAGGGCATCCCTGAGGTATTGTCCCATTTTCCTGAAATCAGCCCTCTGATGTCCAGGTCCCTCATCTTAAAATGACTTGGTTCTGGTGGCCCAGTCCTTATGTTGAACTATACATATAGGATAAAGTATGGGGTGCAGTGTGTTACAAGGATTTAACACACCCCCAAGTTGTTGGATGGCACATAAACCCCGAGGGTGAAGCCCGAGGGGTTTATAGTAACCATCAACAATAGGATAATGTTAAATCAGATAACAACTACTACCCCATATTTTGTTGTATATAATTACTGGGTTCCATTTTTTCATTCGTTTTGAAGTGCTGTAGCATTTTGAACAGCAGAGGAAATAGTAGGCTTGAAACAGAGATTACTTAGGGATGGTGGTAAAAGTGTTTACTGTAGCAATGTACAATTCTACAGAAAATGTTATATTTTGGCAATAAAGTGCTGTGTGGTGGCTTGACTGTTTTAAGAATATCTTCGTGAGAGTTGTCTGAGTCCTTGATAACTTGGATTCTTCATTGTTTCTGTGGGTGTTGCTCCGATTAGGGATATTAACTTTACTGGGGTATGGAAAATGCAGGCGATCCCAAACATAGCCTTCATGTTACGAGTCATTTTATCATGTTGGCGGGTAGTGAGCTGTGGAAAGCGTCTCTGGCTGAGCAGCTTTGGATTTGTTTGTTTGTCAGGAAATGCTGCGAAAGGGTAGAAGATAGAAGAAGCGATTGAGAAGGTGAGTGACTGAGGAGAAACGAACACTGAGAGGCTTGAGCTGTGTTGTGTCTGGAGGGCTTCTGTATGGATAGGCTCACGCTGACTTTCTGTTTGTAGTGCTTTAGGATTGGAAGAAGGCGCGTGAATGCCGTAACTCCTACTCAGGTGTTACGGTATTTAACACACGGCTTTTTCCATTGAAAAAAACGGAACCCAGTAATTATTATATGGTATTTACTGGACTCCAGGTTGTCACCCTCCATGATGTCAGCAACATTGTCCCAGTCTATTAGTACAAGGTCCAGTATAATCACATCTATGAGTGAGCTTCTTAACAAGTTGCCTGAGGAATGCCCATTGCAGGAAGTCCAGGATGTCCCTACTTCTGACTGTTGCTGCAGCTGCTAGGCTCCCAATCCAAATCTGGTAGATTGGGCAGACTGGAGGGGCCTTGGTCCTTATCTGCCATCAACTTCTATGTTTCAATGTTACCAGCAACACCGCCTCCTTGTATGCCATCCTTTGTATAGCTTCCATCATGTCCTTATCCACTTCCTCCTCTGTGCTGGAGGTCTGTATATCATTCCTATGTGAATAGTGGTCCCCTTACATGCTTCTAGGGTGACCCATAGTACCTTAGCTCATCCCTACTCTCCCTGTATTTCCATGGCTTTTATTTTGTCCCTACATGCCAGTGGACATGCTGGAGGCCTCAACATGGGAAGCCTTCAATGCCACCTTGCAAGACAGCATTATGGCCTGTGATGCAAAGAGAGGCACAGCCCATTTCAACTCAAACAAGAGCTCTGTGATGCCAAGCTTGCTCTCAAAGCTGCAACCACAACCACCACCTTGACTGACTGTTGTGAAGGTCAATAGCATCAGGATCAAACTTCATGCCCTCACTACTTGGAAGGCAGAGCTGGCTCTGCACCACTTCCACCACTCATTTTTGGGAAGGGGACACAAATTACTAGTTTATTGCCTTAATGCAGAAAAAACAGCAAGCTCATTGTGGGACTTAAAGATGCCCAGGGTATTATGCACCATCACCCTGAGGAAATCAGTGCTATCATGAAAAGCTTCTATGAAGCCCTGTGTGCTTCCCCTTCCCCCACATCCTGCTTCATGAATCTGGTCCTGTGGTCTCTGCCTATCCCATCCTTGTCTCTGATAAAGACAGACAGCCTCAATCATCCCTCATGGTACAAGAAGTATTCCAAGCCTTACAACCCTTGAAGTCACACAGCACACCAGAGGGAGATGGCTTCCTAGTATAGTGGAAAGATAAGGCCATACCTTATTTTCCTAATCATATTTCATGTTATTTTATGATAGAAATGCAACAGAGGCACCCATGGTGGCCCAGTGTAACTTGCAAGGGATCATGGATACAAAGAAAGCCATGGGCCATAAAATGATGTGCTTTTCCTGTTACTGGGTAGAGAAACTGTTAGCTTCTAGCTGGGGACTGAATTTTGATTAAATCATGCAAAAGGAGACAAAAGAATAATTAAGCAGAGCTGGAAGCAGGCAACTCAATTTGTATTGGAATAGCCCTCAGCATCTAGTGGTGTCATTTTGTCTGGATTCCTTTGTCTCTGCAAGTTTGCCCTGAGCTAATATAGTTATAGCTAAGTGGACTAGCATATTAAGTAAATGACTGTATTGACTGTAGCTTATTTACATACATTTGGGGGGAGGCTAAAGCTACTCCTGAAATTCAGACTGTAACTGGTTTGCCTCTAAGCCCTGTGTTACCTGCAGAGACTAACATATTTTTTTTTTGCAATAAAATATTAAAAGCTGATTGGTTGCATAGTCACAGAG
Organism: Neoceratodus forsteri; assembly: GCA_016271365.2. Taxonomy (NCBI): domain Eukaryota; kingdom Metazoa; phylum Chordata; order Ceratodontiformes; family Ceratodontidae; genus Neoceratodus; species Neoceratodus forsteri. Next base: position 188,836,424 of record CM028137.1, on the reverse strand, counting down.
ATGTAATATTAGCCAATCACAGGGTTAGCCAATTTTCACTGGACCTGCCCTTTGAAAAACCCATAAAACAGAAGTGCAGGACTTTAATCAGGGACTTTTCGCTATTTTTCCCTTTGACTTTGATGAATTAACATTGTGCTTGGGACCTTGTCTGCTGAGATAGGAGAGAAATATCTTCTCAATAACTCTCCTGGACCAAAAAGAACTAAGATTCTCAGCTACCATATCTAAGGACACTTTGCACTTCAAATTCAGCCGCTAAGGACTTGCAGTAGAAATTTTCAAACTAGAATTTTCAAAGTTTAGGCTTTTTGTATACTTCCATTTTATTTTTCATATCCTGTAACTAATGCCTAAAATTATTTGTCTTCATGTTATTTAGGTGTCAGTGTGGCTCAGTTGGTAGCACATCCGCCTCTGGACCAGAAGGTCGTGGGTTCTTATCCCACACCGGGATTGGACTTGCACCTAAAAATTGCTGGCATCCGAGTGCAGTATTGGGGGGTGCTGTACTGCTGGGGTGTGCTGTCTTTCGGATGAGACGTTAAACCGAGGTCCCTTCTGCCCATCCTGGTGTTGTCCTGGTGGGTGTCCAGGTGGAAGTCAAAGAACCCAGGACACTCTTCGCAAAGAGTAGGGAACATTCCCGGTGTCCTGGCCAATATTCCCCTTCCCATAAACCGGTTCATGCAATTATCCAGGCTGTGTGTGGGTGATGATGTGCGATATGGCCGCCACCACACATTCAGTCACTTCACTACCAGTCTAGCATTGCTTGTAAAGCGCTTTGGGATACTGTGTATGAAAAGCGCTATATAAATGCTGATTCTTCTTCTTCTTCTTCTATTTACTGCATTTATTAATTAATAAAATGTTTGATGTATTTTGAGAGAATTCTGTTGGTGTCTGTGTGTGTGTGTGTGTGTGTGTGTGTGTGTGTGTGTGTGTTGGGAAGAGTTTGTTCAAACTATACTACACCTATTTTACTGCTAAGGGCCACACACTACCAAAGTAAGGTACAGCTAGGGACTCTGTGGATGAAAGGAGGGGAGGAAATATGAAAGCTCTCAAGGAGGAGTCTGCGGGGGGAGTTGAACCCAGTCTCTGCATTTCTGAGGAAAGAGACAAAATATGGTGTATAGGGCATCCCCCAAAGGACTATACATGCCTGTGGCTTTTCTGGTTCATTGTGAAGTGGCCGAGTGGGTTCTTTCCAAGGAACACAGATTTGAGAATGTATTTTGCACCTTCTTGCATAGAGACAGGGAGGGATCTTCAGGCACATGTTCAGTTGTGAAACAGCAAGCATACTAAAAAGACAGAGGAAGGGTACCCCTGACTCTGACCACAAGAGGTGTCATTGTAGCCCAGGGAATTCCAACACCACAAGAGTGGGCTTGTGACAGTACTATCTGCTGAAAGAGGAATTATCCCTTTACATTCATAAGGTCTTCCTCAAGTCCATAGTTCCAGGTACTCTCTCTCCATCCATGAGAGAGGTTGTCCAAAATATTAGTGGGGGAGGAGGGGAGCCATGGAGAGGCAGACTTTTTTTTAACTGCAGAAGACTTGAAAGGAAATTTCCCTTGTGGAAGGTTCATCCATTGCAATAATGCACAAAGAATTAAGAAAATCATAAATGTTGCTAGGGATGTGGACATGGTAATACATTATTTTAAAATTAAGCATTGAGAAGAGGCTGCCCATGGAGGGAGGTGTTGGGATAAACAGCAACTAATAAAACAGAAAAACCCTGCACTTTCCAACCCATAAATAAAAGACCACTCACCAAATGCTCAAACAAACTGATTCATTTTATTCAGGTGCCATGTGCAAGGCCCTGATGCATTTCAGAAGCATTGTTCCTTTTTCAAAGGGTCTAATACAACCAAAACCAATGTTTTTTTATACCACTGAGGTGATGACCTCACCAAATTGCATCAGTATTGGTGCAATAATACAAATAATTAAAGTGACCGTGCATAACAGCAGTACAACATAGTGACTAAAAACAGTAGGATAATTAATTGTTAATATAAATATATCATATAAAAAACTGTTATATTAAAAAGAGTGTATGTACAGCAGAAAAATAAGATGAAGTGCCAAGACATAATGTCCCAGTATGCTACATAGATGCAAATGCCAAAATATAAAATCTAAAAGGGAACACAATAAAAACATATTTAGTGTATGGCATTTTTAAAATATATGCATTAATGCCATGCAATATACTAGACCCACAGTTAGTATATTTATTATATATGTAAGAAAAATCCCTTCATAGTATGGTGAGCAGTCTTTTATTTATGGGCTGGAGAGTGTGGGATTTTTCTGTTTTATTAATTGATGTTATTATGTATCAAACAGTTGAGGTAGTTTGTGGAATAAAATACCCATGTGATCTCATTTCTATTGGCAAACAGAACAACAGCTGAAAACTCAAATAGGGGACCACAAGGGCTATATCTGGAAGAAAGATGATAACTCAATAGTAGCTGGACATCTTATGGAAGTACCACATCAGTTACCCACACTAAGATTCTCTGGCACAGAGAAAGTGGAATGTGATAAATGAGGGGGCAACTATAGACACAAATTGCTTTACAGAGAGACTTATTATATAGATCACTTTGATGCAGTAAATGTAAGATATGGCTTAAATGTTGGAATTGATTGGCAGCCCATTTATGAATTAAAGTTGTTATAAGTGTAGAACATTCAAGAGCCACAAGGTGGCAGTTGACCAGTGGGACAGCCATACCCTTCAAGAAGCCCTGAAATACAGCCTTATAGAAAGAGGGTTGGTTACCTTCTAAACCTGCCTCCCCTCCTCTCCTCTTTTCTCCTTCCCTACTAATCCACAACTGTGAATAGTATGAGCAATACAATAATGACAGAGCCATTTTAGTATAAGTATACAGGATGCAGTCTCTTTGGAAGCTGGATGAAACTAAGGTTTTTGGATTTTCACTGTAACAGAGATAACAAAATAGACAATCACATTCAGTACATTTTTAAAAGAAAGCGAAGTGTCAGATGCCATCAGATAGGTGCCTCTGTAGCACCAGGTCTGGCACACAGGCAAGCGCTTGCACTTTCCATGAATGCCCTTCCAGGAGACTGTGCTTACATCACTGAGGACCAGTGTGGATTGTTGGATTCTGGCAACCGGTTCACTACTTAAGGAGTCATTTTCTGGCAGCGTTCCATTTAATTCTGAGTAGGGGTGAGGACTGAACCTATGAGATACTACTGATGGTATGCAAACTGAAAAGTGTTTGAAACTTTTAAATCACATTATGAATATAAAGTGTAACTATCTTGTTCTTTTTAGTGAAAGGATCAGGATATGTTTGAAAACTATGACAGAGCACAGGATTCACCTCACGTGTCACCGATTAATGTTGGAACATTTATCAGAAAGTTTAAAATACAAGATACTTAAAGATGTATTATAAATGCATTTCTATTTGTTTTTATCAGCAGTTAAAAAGATACTGATGACATGTTAAAAGAATAAGAAGATTCTAGCATATTGAGAGTGCCTCTACAGTATATTTTTAAGGGTATGGGTAATACTGATATGTTACTGATATAAATCAGTTTTTACTGTATGCTCAGTGATGATGTATATTTATAATGTAATTTATTCTTTGCATTTTTGTATTCATATTGCTTAAATTTGTAATGCCATTGTTTGCCAATCAACTAACATATTAAGAGTGCAAAAAAGTGAGTTTAAGTTTGTATATAAAAGGGATTTTTTTGAACATGAAGAAAATGTTTGATGTTTATATTTTGAAAATATTTTGATTTTTACATAGAGACATTGAACCATCTCCCTGAGGAAGGGGGCTTATTAATCCCCAAAATATAAGAAAATACTGGCCGGTGGAAATAATTGTAGAAAATAAAAATATTTTTTGCTTTAAAATGTATGTATGTTTGGTGAGTGGGCCTGTTATTGTATAATTCGCAACAGTCATTTGGTGCTGCTTTGGTGGCAACATATATTAGGATGGTATTTGTTATTGTAAAACTGCAATCTACATTACTTAGTTAAGCCAATAGATTCAACAAGAGAGGTTGAATGCAGGTCAAGAGCTATTGTTTCTATTATTGTTATAGCTGAGTTGAACATGCTATTCTCTTATACTTAGTCTTGGTGAACCTGTGAGAGCTCCTTAGCTTTATTAACTAGCCTGTACACTGTTTTACTGAATGTATTTATTGTTCTTTACTGTCTCTTTACTGCACCTTGTCTTCTTACATATTTTGCATACCACCATCTATAGTATACTTGTATATTTTGTCACACTATTCCCTTCCCCCTGGGTCACACCTGGAAATAAGCATTGACAGTGTGCTTTTCCCAGCTAAAAAGTTTCAAAGAATAAATAAATAAATTTCATTATTTAATTTCTTGATAACTTGATGAACGTAATCATATTTACATGTCCTTTGAAATTACTCTTGCTTGGTTAATTGCTTTGGTTTGGGGCGTGGTCCATTCAGAGAGGAATTGACAGTAGATAATTGAGGGGAACTGTCAGATGCAAAGGTGCCACATGGTAAAGATGACAGATGAAAGATCTTGTTGTTTGCTTATTTTACTAAGTGGAGTTGAAAAATAGCTGGCTATGCCACCACTTTTTGATGAGGAAAAAACATCTTCTAGGTCACTGTTATCTGTCTTACCCTCTTTCTAACTGGACACTGACATCCTATCTTTTCTGCTGAATGCAGTTGAGTGCATTCTCTTTAAGTGTCTTATTAAGGTGGATATACCTAGGTGAGTTTCCTGTCTCCCCTGCTGAATATGGTTCTACAGAGTGTGCATATTGCATGACTAGTGCTTTGAAAGTCAATATAATAGTAGTCCCTTACCCAAGAAAGGCCTTCTATCTTTACTTCCTGGTATAGATTGATAGGTACCTGTTGACTAGGAGTAACAGTGTGTTCATTTGTTATGCTGTTATTGCCAGGGATGTCTTTCTCCTCAGGTAAAATAAAATGTCATCCGAGGAGGCAGTATTCTTCTTGTCAACTCAATTTTTTGTTGACCTCCTCTGATGCCCCATCTCCAAGGTTTCAAATTTTGTCTTGCGTCACATAATAATCAGAAGAATCAGATGACTTGGATTACTGCACACAAAGTTGCTACCAGTGCTGTCATTGCCTGTGTTGGTTTCTGAGTCATGACATGATTGGGACAGTGTAACACTAAAAGCCTAAGTAGTCATGGATGGAGGGGGTCCTAAGGCCTGTTTCATTCCATACACTATATTGTGCTTTTCAAATTTGTCAGAAAGAAAAATGCTGTGCATCTCACACAGCATGTTCTGTAGTGTTATGGCAGTGTCCCTTTACATTTTATAGTATTTTTCTATTGAAAATGTCTGTTTATCAACACTTACATATATTGACCCAGACCAGGCAAATCCAAATGCTAAGCAAAACTAAATCCAAACTCCTCCTGGATTTGACAAATCCAGCAGAGCTTTGCCCATCACTAGTTTACATGAATTGGTTTTTGGGGTGGGGGCCACTAGATTACCAGGGAGAGGGTTGCTGATACAGCTACAAGATTGTTACAGTGATCAGGATGGTGAGGTCACACTACTAGGGGGTGGGTTACTGATGTATCTCAAATATTGCTCCAATAAATAAGGGCAGAGGTAAACACTAGCAGGGATGAAAATCTCTTACTGTCAGTCCAATAGCTGTTGTTCAGCCAGGGGTGTGGATCAGGAGTTTGTGCACCACTGTGCACATTGATAGTGGTAGGTTTTGAAAACATTAAGCAGCACTAAGATAGTGATTGTTTAGCACTTTTTAAACATCTGAACAGATCACTGCACCCAGTATGCAGGATAGAATCCCTCATTAATGTGGGCAGAGTGGTATATTCTCTGTGCATGCACTGTCTGCTTACTGCTCATTTTGATGGCCAATGAATATAGCCACTGACTACTAGTGCAAAACTAACTTAGAATGCCCTAACATGTTTACTGATGTGCAAACCTTCTGAATATGAGGCCTTAAGTTCCTAACCTTTTCCATTGGGGAAATATGGTACTGGGAATAATCAATAAATGTTACGAACATATGAACATACAAAAATGCCAGCAGATATAGGCCCTTAAGTCTATCAAGTCTGCTCTAGTGTGCAGCTATTTGAGTTTACTCCACAGCTGCCTTCCTCCCAATTTCCCAGTTTCCCTCCCCCTGATTCTGTCCCACCCCTTCTTAAAGCTGTTCACTGATTTCAGAGACACCACCTCTTCAAGAAGTGCATTCCACCCTGACATCACCCTCTCTGTGAAGTAATGTCTTCTCAACTCTCTCCTGAACTTCCCCCTTTCAGTCTCAGACTATGCACCTACTGGCCCTCCCTCCCTATAATCTAAACACCTCCCCTGTGCTGACTCTGTTTATGCCCTTCATAAATTTGAAGGTCTCAATCATATCCCCTTTCACTCCTCTCTTCCAAGGAGTACATATTGAGCTCTCTCAGCCTATCCTCGTAGGGTTTCCCCTCCATACCTGTTAACAACTTGGTTGCTCTGCGTTGGACTCCCTCCATCAGCCTAATGTTGCAGCTATAGACTTATAGTTAGTCAGGCAACTGTCTGTGACTCAAACAGAAAGAACCAATGTGTGAACCACTTCTCATTCACATGATTGGAACACTAAATTCATTATTGAACTATTATTTGCTAATTTTATTTAAAGGGATGGGACATTTGTTCTTATTAGCAACTCTTGGTAGTGTTACTGTTTACAGCAATGAAATTCATACCCCAAAATGAACCACATTTAACAACTGAGCACACGCTAATGTGAAAAAATGTGTTTTCATTTGGGTTTTTTTGTGGACAACATGCTGCACGGCTCTTTCCTTAGAGTCCCTTTTTATGAGTTGTTATTATGTCACAGTTTGTGTGCAGCATGCTAAATATGAACTGTTAACCTATCAAAACAATGTTCAGAATTCTGTACACAAACCATGACTCATTTACATCTACAGGTCATGGGTTCCATGATGAGAACCATAACAGAATGTTACCTAGCAAATCAAAACATATAGAGTATGTATCTCCAGTCAATGAGGATAAGCAGATTCTCAATTCCGAGCTGAATGAAGCACAAGTGCTTTTCTGATGTCACTTATCTTATGAAGTGTTGAGAATCTGAGAATTTTCAATGAAGTTTGGTTTGTTATTTTTTAAAATACAATCTAAGACTTTTTTAATACTGAATCTTAACAGCATGTCTGTTGTTCTTCCCACATCGAACGGCATTTAAAAACTGAAAGGGTGTCTTCAAATAAAAATTTTAATTAGATATTGAATCATTGTGCAGTACTTTCCATTGTGTGAGAAAGCTCAGACTCTATTTATGTGCTATGTATTAGAGTAGTGTTATTTTCATTGGCAGAGGAATCAAAATTTGTTCTTCGCACTTCATAATGTTAAAAACAATGGGTTCTACATTCTGAAATGTGAAGAACAAGGTTTGAAAACAACCAGAAAACAGACCTGAAGTGTATTATAATGCAAAAGAGTTTTTTATTTATTATATTTATTTGAATTTTATTAACCAGGTAAGTCCACTGAGACAAAGTGTTGTGTTTTCAGGGGCAACCTTTAGTTATTAATGCAACATAAT